>JARQOC010000002.1:66390613-67608113 GCA_033576535.1 Allobates femoralis | reverse complement strand
GGGAGAAGCACAGTGGGCATGGGATTTCTTGAAATCCCATCCATTGTGCTTCTATTGTTGAGTGTAGCATTTTGGACACAGCGGTAATGTGTCCAAAATGCTGCTATTACTGATCATGTTTATGCAGCCTTAAAGGTTAAGGACAAGTTTAAATATTGCAAGTGATACTCTGTGCTAAAATATTGCATACTAAGGGTATCAAGACCATAGGTGTTTGACCAAGGGCCTATAGGTAATTGTAATATCCCAAGATTCAAGTCCACTCTTTCTCCACCTTTTTCTTTCTCTGAATTTTTTCCTCCATCTCTTTCTCCTTCTCCATGAACCGTGCTTAATAAATATTATATTACTTGTCCTCGGCTTGTTAGATTGATTTAAAGCCATATAACTACAGATAACTGTATCTTTTGAATGTAGCAGTTATCTTATGTCTATAATCAAGCTCCGGGTTCTAGGGTTATGATATAGCTCTGTGGTCCGGATGCCTCCTACCCCGCAGCTCCGCCAGCTCAATCTAAGTTCTGTTATCAGTAGCAGATATTCTATCTCTGCCTGTTACAATATGTTCATTTCAAATACAGCCTCACAATCTATTCTGACTCCCAATTTGCAATATTTTCTATTTCTATTTAATATATGCACCCAAGTAAAATTATATTCCAATACTTTTAGAAAGGTTTTTTTCTGACTTTTTATTTGTTCATTGTGGTTCTCAGTTATTAACCGGCTGCATCGTTTTTCCACTCGTCCATCAGTAGGGATATAGCTTCGTGTTCAAAATGGCAAAATGTTCATCTATATACCAGTGATGTCATCAGCTTTAGTTCATTTATTTACAGCAGAGTACACAGAAAATCCCATTTTGCTAAGGGAGGCTTTCACACTGCATATTTCTGGGATCCGTGGCTGTCCGTTGTAAAACAGACATCCACAGATTCGATTTGACCCCCATGTATCCCTATGGGCCACGGATCTGATATGATTTGGTCTTACAGCCATCTGATTTGTGTCAGATCTGATTCTGTCCAATTTTTAGCTGTACCCAAAATCGGAGACTGCTCCAATTTTGGGCACAGCGGACCAAATTGGACAGAATTGGATCCGACCCGACCTGCAGCCTTTAACATGGTGGCCTATGGAGCACGGGTCCGAGAAAACAGCTGATAGTTTCTCGGGCTCAATTTTAGCGTGCTGAGCATGCTCAGTACACTGAGACAGCTCTATTCCCCTTTAATTTCACTTTCGCAATGTATATATATATACATTGCAGAAGTGAAATTAACTATAGAAAAGATTAAAAATAAAAAAAAACTATTCTCACCTCTCCGGCAGTGTCCCGTGCTGTGTGCGTGAAAAAGTAGTCACGTAATGGTAATCACCAGGTGATAAAGATTTTAGTTTAAGTAAACATTACCACACAGCCTGATTTGAAAGGCACAGTTTGATTTTTTTATTTTTAACCCCTGCAGCAAGTGGTCCTCAGCTTTCAGAGCAAAAGCCTCTTGACATATTACCTTTAAAGAAAACTGAGAAGGATTTGCTATAATGTTGAACACTGGTCATGACCAGTGTTCAACAACCTCAGTGTTTGAATCGCATATGGCCTTTATGCACCAACCCCTACTCTATGTCTGCATTGCGCGTAATGTCTGTATCTTTTTATTATGTGATCCCTGACTGTAATGTCTGTATAGACTTATATTCTGTGATCCCCGCTGTAATGTCTGTATACTCTTATATTCTGTGATCTCGGCTGTAATGTCTGTATACTCTATATTCTGTAATCCCCGCTGTAATGTCTGTATCTCTTATATTCTGTGATCTCCGCTGTAATGTCGTATACTCTTATATCTAGATCCCCGCTGTAATGTCTGTATACTTATATTCTGTGATCTCCGGCTGTAATGTCTGTACACCCTCTTACTTCTCTCCTCCCCTGCTCAGTAGCTGTTGTACATCCCACCTGTTTCTGCATTTTCGGACACATACTTTAGGGCACAATTATAAGAATATCTAAAGACAAGAAATTTTTTTTAGCATATCCAATTGTGGAACCTATTTTTATTCTACGATCTAGAATTAAGGGGTTTGAGATGCAGAAAGTGATGACAGACAGAAGAAGACTGCACTTCAAGAAGCAAGGCTGCCATAGAGCTTGGTACTGTTTAAACAAAGAATCTAATACCTCTCCGGCTGCCCCACTACTTGCCCTCCTATCTTTTCTTTTACAGTCATGCACTGTATCTCCCGCCTCTTCACTATGGGTGAAGCCTTCCATCCAAGTCAAGGTCTATGCATCATAAAATCTTGACTTTGACAATTCAGCCTTATGACCCACAGTAACCTCCAAGGCCTGGATGTTGATGGAAGTCCAGGCCTATAATGAAGAGGCTGTAGATACTGTGCATAACAAAGTTCAGACAAGGACATGATGGCAGACAACAAGCTGCATGGTGGCCAGAATGGTTACCGGTAAGTTTTTTTCCCAGCCTTGTTTTATTTTACGTAGCTATATGTTTTATGAAGAAACCAACAGAACATGTCTCATTTGCAAAATGGGGACTGACGGTAGCTGGTTACTGTAGTTTCCTTTGCTCACTTTCCCCATTGCAGTCAATGCCGTGTGGTCTGGCACCATATGAGCACAGCAGGCAATTTCTGTCCGGAGCTGTTAAGTGTCATCCATATGACTGTGTATGTTACATGCCAAAGGAACTGTGCCAGATATTAAAGGGGATATTGGTGTTCTTTTTGTTATAAGAAATTAACATTGACATTGGCCCTGCATTTTGTTGCCTTTTTATCCTATTGATTCTACTAAGTTTTCTCACTACTCACAGCAAGTTTACATTTTTAATACAAATGTTCTCCCATTGCACATTCACAGCTTTAGTAA
Organism: Allobates femoralis; assembly: GCA_033576535.1. Lineage (NCBI taxonomy): Eukaryota > Metazoa > Chordata > Amphibia > Anura > Aromobatidae > Allobates > Allobates femoralis. The sequence goes on along the minus strand of JARQOC010000002.1, from coordinate 67,605,217 downwards.
TTATTACCATCGTAGACTAGTAATGGAGAGGTTTGCTAAGCTGGCGGGACTTTAGTGAAATATTACAGTTCTGAGTATCAATTAGACCCAGTGGGAGCATCAGCGTGTATATAATTTTATAACATCGTGGTGGGCAAAAGAGCAAGCAAGGGCAAGCGTGCAGTATGCTCGGTGTGGTGTGCGGATGAGCAGTGCAGATCTTGACATGGCCATCAACATGGGCTTTGTGGAAGGTAATAATTATGCCTTCACTCTTTCATACCAGCAATACAGACAGACCCACAGCACACACAGCACCACCACATAGACAGGCGTAGTTAGACCCCCGGTTGGCTAATGTAAAGGAAAAACCATGTCAGCCTAGCTAAGAGAAAATAATCTATAACAACAGGCCCTCAGCTCTGTACATGGAAGGCCACAAGGTCAGACTGAATGAGCTGCACAACACCTGTCATGACGGTTTTGTGAACAATCATTTCTCCAGCCATGTCAACAAGCAAAGAAGCCGATCTGAATAGCGATGGCAACGACGAAAACAGAATAGGAAACAGCATAAAATATGTGTCTGCAGTATGTGCTGAGCGTTAAGTGGAGGATTACAGAATGCTGAAAGTAGACGTTTATATAAAAAATATATTTTATGATATGAACGGTAAATTTGGTGATAATGATATGCTGAAGGTATTTGCCACCATTTATGCATTTTATAAAAGTGTAATCCAAGACAGCAAGAATATCTGCATACTGTATATATACACCATTTTTTTCACTGTATAAGGCTGAGGTCACACTTGGGAGCTTGCATCCGTTGGAAGGGTGCATTAAAGGATCCTTTTTTACCCCCTGCCAATTTCATCGCATGTTTTTACAATTTTAGCACATGCATTAAAGCATGCGTTAATGCATGGTACATATATGTACTGTGCATTACCGCATGCATTCCCCATAGACTCCCATGTTAAAAAAAGCAGCGTTTTTGCAAAACCACCAAAAAACACTGCATACCATGTTTTTTTGGTGCACTTGACAAAAACGCATAGCATCAAACGCATTGCACTTTTGCATTGTGTTTTTTGCATTGGAGTCTATGGGTGCGTCAATGCATGCTTTTTTCAAGATTTGCACATGAAAATAGCGCATACTTTTAGCAAGTCTGACCCTAGCCTAAGACACACTGGATTATAAAATGCATCCCAAATTTGGTGAAGGAAAAGAGAATAAAAATAATTTTTAATGCTAAATAGGGTTCATCTTATAATTTCAGTGTCTGTATATATATATATAATATGTAACCCCCATCCTGGTACATAGGCCGCTCATCCTGGTGCATGGTCCCCTATCCTGGGATATAGCACCCACATCCTTGATATGGCCCCATCATCTAGATATGGCCTCCTATTATTGGATATAGCCCCCCTGTGCTGGCACATAGCCCCACTATGATGATGGCACATATAGCCCTACTCTGATAATGGCAAACACAGTCCCACAGTGATGATGAAACATATAACCCCTCTGTGATGATGGCTCATATAGCCCTGTGTGATGGATATGCTCTCCAACATGCCCGGATATGGTCTCCCCATCACTGGGTATGGCCCTCCATGCTGTTGCACATACTAAAATAACGAACGCTTTGAACTTACCCTCCGGTGCAGCTCTCAATTACTCCTGCTCAATGCACTTCCTGAGCCCTCCTGTGTTCCAGGGGAAGGTAGTCATGTGATGTGGGTACACAGTGATTACATCACTGAGCTGTGCCGATCACTTGACCGGCTTCCACAGGGACACAGGAGGACTCAGGAAGTGCATTAAGCAGGGAGTAATTGAGAGCTGCGCCAGAGGTAAGTTCAAAGCAATTGTTATTTCAGTATGTGCAGCAGAATGGGGGCCATACCCAGTGATGGGGAGGCCATACCTGGGATGGTGGGTGACTGCAGGAACATGGAATATGTGCTGCTCCTCTCTCCACATCTCGGCGCGGTGTCAGCACCAAGGTGATGGACAACGGGTGCAGTGCTTATTACATAAAATTAATGAGCGTGGGCATGTGACCTCTCACTGCCTCTGCAGTCCGCTGTCAGCCTCCTCTAGCCCCCAGACTCCGCTCCCGAACCCCCCCCCACTGCATACCAGTAGATTTGAATTAGAGGGCACACCCCCGATCCTTCCCTCAAAATTTGGGGGAACAAAAGTGCATCTTATAATCTGAAAAGTATGGTATATATATATATATATATATATATATAATATAATATATATAATACCATATATATATATATTCTGTATATATGTTAGCACTTCTCCTTTCTTATCAGCCCCAGGGAGCCTCTGACGTGTTTGTATCTGCTAACTCCCATGAAATGAAGGTCTTAAGAGGCCTGAGTGAGGTGTTATGTAGGTAGGAGACCCATCAGATGTAAGGTTACCATGCCACGGTTGATGGGCAAACATCTTTGGCCAATATATGCACGGGGAAACTTAGCTCATAAGATAAGTAACATATACGTATTTATATATATATATATATATATATATATATATATACTGTATGTATACAGAAAATATATAAGAAACTCAACTCATCACTGCAGAGTTGTCCTGAGTATATATGCCTTCCTCATGAACTGCTTTGCATGGACAGAGGGTCCGAGCTATCTGCTTACAAAATAGAAGACTGGACGATCCAGCAAATCGCTTGGAGGTTCGTAATATTTTCATCTCATAAAAAATCCAGGGACCTTGAGGAAGGCACATTGTGCAATCATGGATAACCTGTCATAATAGTCTGTCAAAAACAGGGGTTAATGCAGCTTTTTATTAAAAACCCTCAATTACCGCGCTTCATTAAATTCCTGTAATCTCCGGCTGGCTCCATGGTCCTGTACTGTAACAGCGTGAATTTATAGCCCATGTCCTTGGTTCTGAAATTTCACAGTGTTACAGTGCAGGAGCTCTCCAGGGTCCTGATCATTAAAGCTGGGTGTTGACCATGGTGCTGAAGCTTTTCAGATTGCGGTCAGTACCCAGCTTTAACGATCAGGACCCTGGACAGCTCCTGCACTGTAACACCGTGAAATTTCAGGACTAAGGCTACCTTCACATTTGCGTTCCCCTGTGCAGCATTCTGCGGAGGGGATCCACAATGTGACCGCAGCACCGCAAACCCCTATCTTTATAATGGGAGCGCACGGTGCTGCGCTTGACTGCGCAGAACCGTGCTCACCCATTCACTGCCATATGTGATCTCTGCGCAGTGGATGCAACATGTCTGGCACACCAACCCACACCGAAGTACTGCAGACAAAATTTATTTACAGATATTAAAAGACCTATAACATTTTTTCAGGAGGCCAAACCACATCTGTGATGGTAAGACTACACAGCGAAACCTAACCATGCATGAGGTAAATGGTAATTAGAAAACATACTGATCAATTTTTTTTAGTTCAGAATACGTATGCAATTAAACTACCTACCTCCTCCGGGAACCGTGACTTCTTACAAGAAGAGATCAACTTAGGGAGGTGAATCCCATCATCACCACCTCCCTCCGCCATAGAGTGATCTATTAATCCCTAGACTTGCTCAAAGAACACAATGCAATATATGCCAACACATGCAATTTGAGCCATATATCTATGACCGTATGATTTTAAAGAAAATTTTAAATTAATTTTCAATGAATTTTAATGAGTGTTTATGTCTATATGAATTTATTTTAGAATAAACATCCCGCAAAAGGGTTATAACGTTAGTGTATTACAACTTATGTTTCATTGAATGCCATTTATTTTACTTCTGAATGTTGGGATAACATAAGCCATGATATAAAGGAGGTAGCGCCGGGTCTATAAAATACATATGCTATCTACATTAGTTTTAAAAATTGGGCAGGGCCACACACGGTGACCCCCAGACCTACAGCAGCAAAACCATCCAAGCCTACAACAGCCTGCTCCGGTGTTCTACCATTCTAAAGAATCTCCCCTACAGATTTGGATCATATATGGTGCCCATCTGGTTTGACATTAAGACTAAGTTCACACTTTGCATTTGTGATACCTATTTATGTGCTTCGTTTTTGCACAAAAAAAAAGGATCACTTTTTGTTATGCCAGCAAAGTCTATGAAACTTCTGAAATGCTGTGCCAACCACTGTTTTTTTCCTGATCAAGTTTTGGTGCAAAAACCTGATCAGGAAAAGCAGTAGCATGTCCTATCATTGATCCGGTTTTGGAGCATAAAGGCTGCACCCTCTCCAACGAGCACACAGTGATTGCTATCTTCCGAGCACCGGCAAGACAAGAGCGAAATGACTTAGAGGACATGCGTCCCATGTGACAGAGTAAATTGAGCACAGGTCCTGGAAGTGCCATATCCTTGCACAAAGGGATAATAACGGTAGTATAGCATGTGTCTGTCTGTGTCCCTCAAAAATGGAGCTAAAAAACAACACAAAAAGATGATGCATTTGTGATGCTTTTTTGCAAAAAGAGGATACATTTTGGTGCAGAAAGTGCACCAAAAACAGATCAATACAAAACAGAGCACAAGCGCTCTTTCTGAACTTAGCCTTAATCCATTGATTTATTGGCTAACTTAACAGGAACTTGTTGTGCAACATTTCTTTCAAGCTGGATGATTTGTAGAAATGCCAGTGTAAAAACGGTAAAATCAATTCCATTTTTAAAATTCCCAATTATAATGCCAATGATGTATCCCTATATGTCCATTATTACATGCACTCCTGATCACCATGGTTGGCAGGATGACAAAAAGAAAGAAATAACATTCTACCGAAGAGAAAATCAAGTGAGATAGGTTGTGATTATTTCTAGGTTCTTTATTTTCTGTTTTCCTATTACCGTTTCTGACAGAATCTCTAATTCTATAGCGGAATACATCTGACAGCAATCTTCCCAGACGGCCATGATAATTAATTAAAAAAAAAAAAGAACACTCAATGTCCTTAGAAAACATAAAGATGAAGGTAAAATATTATGAGAGATGTTTCCCGAAAGTTTCTAGTCACAGAATTACTGACTTCTTGAACCAGCCAAAAGCTATAGAATTATTCTCAACCTTTGGTTCCCAAACATAGAAGTCATTATACGATATATCATAGTCGTGTTCTTCAAATTAGGAAAATTGAATTGAGACTGATAACCTTGAAGACAGACAATTGAAAATCAAGCACGGATAAAAAGGTTGCAATGTTTAATTGGCAAGCATTTAACTGAACATGATAACTTAGAATTACTTAACTCTGTCCTCAAATAGCCTTCATAAGACATACTATAGTTTTAGGAGATTACTTTAGAGAGCCATATAGATGAAAGGTAACTTTCTTCAATTGCTTTGTCAGATATACTTAGAACAAAATTGAGTAAAGTTAAAGGAAACCTAGAAGGTGTAGAAGGTCAACTGTCCTTCAGAAAAAATGAAGCCATTTAACTTCTCTCTATTAATTGACTTAAAGCGGCCTATATAAATGAAGCATAGACCTAAGGTATGCCACCAATAACTACTCATGGAGGTCTGACTGCTGGGACCCTGATGATCAATACTCAGGATTTATCAGTCCGAGTGCTTTTTTTAGCCTAGCACAACTTTTTCTTGATTTGACCAGCACAACAGCTGGCCTAAAGTGCGTGAAAGAAGTCCTCACACTTTAACTCTTCCAAATGGCAATCGCTCATGAGGTTGGATCCTATTGATTATAATACACTCAATTTTTGGAGTGTTCAAACTAAGGTATGATCTTGGACAAAGCCAAGGACAGCCACGTATTTAACCCTTCATCTTTGTGTCATGAATGTGTAGCATCCCATTGTCACCTCTAGGGGACCTGGACTCAAGAGGTCTTACTCTAAGTTCACATCAAGCGCATTGCCCTGCGTTTGACTGCAATGTGACTTGCACTGTGTTAACGCTATCAAACACTAGCATTAACGCAGCTGAACACATCCCATAGATTTATATGGTAAACACATGGCAAACAAAATGCCAAATGCAGTGTCGGTAGAAATAAATGTGTTTTTACCCAGCTCAATAGAAAATGTTACAGGCAACGTTTCCTATGCACTTGGTGAAAACACATGGGTTTCTACTGCGACTGCGTTTGGCATTGCCTTTACCATGAGTTTACAATGTGGTTCCCATATAAGTCTATGGGATGCATTCAGCTGCGTTAACGCTAGTGTTTGATAGCATTAATGCAGCTGAAAAATGCATTGCGTTCAAAATGCAGCACAACTATTGCTATTGATCTGACACTAAACCACAGTGGATAGATCCCTCCAAGACTGTTGGAACACAAAAAGTAATGGTATGGTGTGATATATCGGGTATAAAGATAGTGGGGCCATTCTTCATCAATGCAAACCACAATGCCACTGGATATCTGAATCATGTAGCAATTTCAGATATCCAGTGGCATTGAGGTTTCCATTGATGAAGAATGGCCCCACTATCTTTGTACCTCATATACCACAACATACCATCAATTTTGTGTTCCAACAGTCTTGGAGGGATCTATTCACATGTGGGTTAGTGTCAGACCAATAACTGTGGTTTGGTTTGTTATCTTCACCATTCACAAAAACGTTTGCCTCATCACTCATCTGAAGACAATTGTCTATGCTGTGAAGATACGAGATGTGCAGCACCTGTAACAACGGATACTGGAAGCCTGTGCTAGCATTTCTTCTGCGGTGTTGCTATCAGTGTGTCAAGAGTAGGAGAAGAGGGTTGCATTGACAATCCAACACAATGGGCAGCACTTTGAACACATTGTATAAGTGGTCATACACTTGTAAATAACTCATAAAAGAATAAAGTTACGTTAAAACCAAGCACACAATTGTTCTTCTTATGAAATTCTCAATGTGTTTGATGTGCCACATGTCCCTCTTCCCATTGAAAACAATAAAGTTGGATCCAAAATGGCCGACTACAAAATGGCCACCATGGGCACCTCGCCACAAACAGGAAACTGATTTCACTAACCATTCCCATTTTTTTAGGTGCACCCACATAATTGGCCTACATAATATATATATATATATATATATATATATTTATATATATATATTATATATATGTAATATATATATATATAGTCGTTCAAGAGTTTGGGGTCACCCAGACAATTTTGTGTTTGCCATGAAAACGCATACTTTTATTTATCATATGACTTGCAAAATGATTAGAAAATAAAGTCCAGATGTTGACAAGGTTAGGAATAAAGATTTTTATTTGAAATAATATATTTTTTTCAGTTGTTTTATGTCTCACAAATGTTCTTCTGTGTGATCCAAAAACCTCAAACTTTGATTTGTCTGTCCATAAAACTCTGTTCCAATCTTCCTCTGCCCAATGTCTGTGTTCTTTTGCCCATATTAATCTTTTCCTTTTATCAACCAGCCTCAGGTATGGCTTATTCTTTGCCACTCTGCCCTGAAGGCCAGAATCTCGGAGTCGCCTCTTCACTGTAGAAGTTGACACTGGCGTTTTGCTGGTACTAATTAATGAAGCTGCCAGTGGAGGAGCTGTGAGGCGTCGATTTCTCAAACTAAAGACTCTCATGTACATGTCTTGTTGCTTAGTTGTGCAGCAGGGCCTCCCACTTCTCTTTCTACTCTGGTTAGAGCCTGTTTGTGCTCTCCTCTGAAGGAAATAGGACACACCGTTGTAGGAAATCTTCAGTTTCTTGGCAATGTCTCGCATGGAATAGCCTTCATTTCCAAGAGCAAGAATAGACTGTCGAGTTTCACATGAAAGTTCTCTTTTTCTGGCCATTTTGAGAGTTTCATAGAACAAACAAATGAAATGCTCCAGATTCACAACTAGCTCAAAGGAAGGTCAATTTTATAGCTTCTCTAGTCAGCCAAACTGTTTTCAGCTGTGCTAACATACTTGTGCAAGGGTTTTCTAGGGTTTTCTTACACAGTTAGCAAACACAATGTACCATTAAAACACTGGAGTGGTGGTTGTTGGAAATGGGCCTCTATACACCTATGTAGATACTGTATTAAAACCAGACGTTTGCAGCTAGAATAGTCATTTACCACATTAACAATGTATAGAGTGTATTGCTGATTCCCTTAATGTTAACTTCACTGAAAAAAAATGTGCTTTTCTTTTAAAAATAAGGACATTTCTAAATAACCCCAACTTTTAAACAGAGTATATCACAAGTGAAATAAAATAATAAGATGAATTCTAGAATGTAGTAATATAAATACCGTATATTTTTTCTTGATTCTTTTGTATCCTTTTGTTTTTTTTATGCTTCTTTTGTTAAACTGTATTTCTATTATTTGTTAAGAGTTCTCAGACTTTGTTTTCACACTGGAATCTGTACATGGTTATATATACTGATATTAAACTTTTAGTCCTTTCATTACATCTTCGTATGTTTGTACATAGGCAAGCAAGCTTGAAGTTTTGTTTTCAGGTTTTTCATCTTTGAATGAATGTTTTAATCTCAGGTTTTTCTGCTTGTATAACTTTGATACATAAAACACGTCTTGCCTTTTTATTCTGCTTTGACGTTTTCAAAAGTACGAGAACACATATTCTCTTAAGCAATTTACAAATTTCTGGGTATGAAAGTGTGACGAGACTTCACATCTTGTCTCCAGACCCGGCTTCTCCACTCATTATATTTACACCAGTCATTTCAGAATGAGCTTGCAAGGTGCGATCAATCTGTTTACTGAACTTAAAATCTCTTATAGAGTAAAGCAAAGTCAACTTTTTTATTGCTATATTTATTTTAAAGCCTCTTTGCTTAAAGCAGTATTTTGGGCTGATCTCGAATAGGGTTCCTAGCTTTAACGCTAGTGCATTGAATTTTGTTTAGTAAATGTGTCTCGAAACTGCTGAATTATAAAGCTGCTTCTCGAAGAGAATAAGGAGTCTATTGGTGATATAATGTTTAGTGCCTACTTATGGTGGACACAGACAGAAGAGGGTGCCTGTGCAAGAACAGTATATGGACCTGTTGCAGTCCAAAAATTCATCACAATTAGCAATGAGCGAGCACCACCAGGGGCGGACTGGCCCGGGTGGCAGGGGGCAAATGCCCCTGGGCTGGTGGTGCAGTCCACATCTAGGGCCGCCCCTCTACAGAAATGGGCCGGCCGCGGGCGTCGCTTTGGCGATACCGCAGCACACGGCGTCGGAGCTGGTAAGAGAGCCGCGGCAGCACCACCATTCCCCGATAGCACCATTCGTTCTCAAAAATTTTCAATAGCACCCCCCGTCCTCAAAAATTTTTGATAGTACCCCCACCCCCCCCGGTCCTCAAAAATGTTCGATAGCACCCCCCCACCCGCTTCTTAACTAGGGGATGGCAATGCGAAACTGCCACCCGGGTACAGAGGCCCCAGCCAGCCCCTGAGCACCACCATGCTTGGGTGCTCTATACTCAGGATGGGATCCACTTGTTTAACGAGTATAATGGAAGTCACTGCAGAACTTGAACATTTTTCCAGAACATCTTCCTGTAAAATGCTTGAGTACCCCATTGACTTCCTTTATACTTAATAAATGATTCAAGTCTGTCCCAGCGTGAAAGAGCTTGTTATGAGCACCGAGCACCCAAGCATGGTAATGTGCACTTATCACTAATCATAATGCACAATTCCACCTGCTTTTGAGGTCAGAATGGGACCCTTTACCTCTTAGGTCCCTGTGCAGCTGCAACATGTGAGTCCCTTGTTCCTACTGTTATATTGACCCATAGGGACTACATGTGATGAAAACAAGCTCTGATCTCAACATGCAGCTGACAACCTATTTACATGTATGAGAATTACCATAGGTGAAGTCCATTGTGCCTGATCAATAAAGTCAGAGTTAATTGGCTACAAGATAATTAACATGCAGTCGTCCATACTACGCTGTGCATCCCCCAATCTTTAGTATATAGTAGTTTCTGCGTCAAAGTGAAGAAGACTAACACAATTATAAAAAATAAAGCACTGTCTAACCATATCTGGTTCCTCCATAGATCAAGGTAATAGGCATCTTTGACCCATTTTACCTCTCTAGAAAGGCATAGTGCAGATAAAGTGGGGGCTCTTGCCATTCTAGGTTATGGGAATTGTGAAATGCAACCAGCTACTACAACACTCATAGTCTTCAGTGCAGAGAGTCACAGACGTGCAGGTTGTCCTCCTCTCTAGATTACTGATTGGTGGATAAGAGACTGGTTAACTGCATGTGCATTTTTAGTAGCGGCGTAATTAAAGTCCAACAGGCCCCAGTACTAAATTGCTAAACACCAACACATGTTGGTCAGTTGTACGGGCCCTTGTAGCATTCTAAATCCTGCAAAGAATACATATCCCCCTCTTTATTACTTAGTAATGTCCCCCATGTTGGGTCTTTTGCAGGATCTGTATATATTCCCCATCCCATGTGTTTTCTGGGTATACATGTCCCACCTTGGGCCCATTCATGGTATATATTTCACCCATCCTGGGCCCATTTCTGGTATAAAAGTCCCCATCTTTGGCCTATTTCTGTTATATATGTCCCCATCTAGGTATATATGTCCCCAATCCTGGCACATATAATTCCCCCTTCTTGGTATATATAATATATATGGTATGCTATATCTGTATATAAAAGTTTGTACTTTCCTGCTGTAGCATATATCTTTTTTTTCTACTATCATCTCAAAATACATAGAAATAAAAAATTCTGCATTTATTACTAACTTTAATTAAAGGAACCTGTCAGGGGATAAATGCTGTCAAATCTGTAGGCAGCATGTGTTAGCTACTGGCTGTATTATCCCAGCCAGAAATGAAACATGATGCATTTCCGAGATTAGAACACTTTTAATAGCCGCTGAGGACCTAGCTGCGCTATTGACTAGTCATACAGGTGGGTACACAGTGCCTTCTCTTGTTTGGCTGCCCTGGATTGACAGGTCTCTGCCTTTATTACAGGTAGAGACTTGTCAGTCACTGCCAGCGAGCTGGTCCCTAGTATTTGTTTGTGGCACAACCCCTTTAATGCAGCCATGTAGGCTATAGTAAATAATGATGTTCAGATCACTGTATTATCATTGACTTTTATGAGGGGTGATGTGGACCTGCTCTATGACCTATGCAGTGGTAATTGTGCAGGGAGGAGAAGGAGGTGTCCTTTGACACCACCTATTGTAAATGGTGGATCCGGTGTTACCTGCCTACGTTAGTTAGCCTTCTTTGTAATCCTATCAGTAATGGTAATGTGATGACTACTGTTACAGTACACTATATTAATTAATATGCTAAAATGTAGCCTGACATAGCGCTCGGTGAATTATTATGCATGAATGGATTTAGTATTTTACAAGGGCAGAATGTGCTGCATAGATCAGTATTTTATAACCACATTAAATGGTGAACTTGACCTACAGTTATTAGATAAAAGTGAGTCTTTAAGCCTCAGATAGAGCTGATATGTATGGCAGATCCAGGTTTGTAGAATTGGTTTACGGGTTGTAATAGGGGAATATAATTTAACTAGGCATGGAGCTCATAGAGAGAAAACTTTTATAATTTATCACCAAGAGGCCTTCTAGCTCAGGAGATTTATTAAGATTCACAGGCTTGATAGCTCCAACTATTACTTCGTCGGAAATATCATCATTCAAGTGTTCTAGATTTCAGACAGACAATGAAGACAATTTATACTGACCTATTAACGGCAGCATTGTACAGTTTACATTGTGGGATACTCAAATTTGCTCAAAATTATCTGTACAAATATTTTTGAGAACCTTGTATCCTTAGAACTAACAAAGTGCCACATTTATACTTATTAATTTGGATTACATGATTACAGGATGAACATACACAGAAATTCTGGACTCAGTTCTTTTTTCTGTGGCTTTTGCTTTTAATTTTACTATTGGGACTCACAAGACGATGAGGATCTTTGACATGGGTTGCAAGTGTGCGTATGTAGGCTAAGATATCAACCAATACCTCATATATTTATCTCTTTTTTGCACGTTATATTTATTTTTTGGCAGGATGAAACCAGGCTCATCTATGTTGCCCTTTATAAACTAGACCCACCTCATCTAATAGTATGGGTGTCATCAATAGACTTTAAGTCAGACACGTGTGTGACCAGGACCCGATACAAGACCTATCCATGTACATTTCTAATGTTAAGCAATATCATCAGTTTCTTCGATATTTTCCACCTCTATTGCCTCTGCCCTTATCAAGTTGGCCTACTGCATCCTGTAGTGCTATAGTTTCTGTGCACTGACCAGGTAAATACGGTTGCCCTTTCTTAGCTGTGTTAACAACTTTGTCATTTTTATATCTTAGCCATACCCATTCAATTACAAAGGTTGTTCCAGTACGGGGATTGTGAAAACTGTACATTTAGTCTAGACTAGGACCAATTTAGGGTAAGATTTTCCTAAAAATCTTGCATGGGACGTTGGCTACTTTAGTGAATATCGGATTATCAGGATTTAAAAAAAAGTATAGTGATGATTAGAATAGGCAGCTCAGTTTTCAAATAAGTTAGATATGAGCAAATCAAGTCATGGCAACGTCAGGATTCCATTGCTGATAGACGGGAGTGCTATGATAGGGTCCTCCTCCTACCTGCCAGCATCCCTGGATTCTCTTTTGATTAGATAGTCTGGCCTATTGTTATAGGTGTGGAGTGATGCATACATGACATTGCTAATTAAATGAAGAGCTGGAGATTCGGAAAGGCACAAGGAGCTTCAAAGGGCTCCCATCTAGTGGCCATGGAATGCTGACCAGTCCGATGGACCTGAAAACTTTATTTTCTCTAATAGGCATGCTATGTAATGGTGCTGCTATTTTGCTAAATTATAAAAGGCTCGGCATAGGGGTTAAAAATTGTCACTCTCCTCACTGTTCACCTGTCTTGACCCTGGTGCAGTCCAGTGTCCAATCTTCAAACCTATATGGTTTCTTCTTTCTTCCACATAATATATTCTTCCATCTTATTCCCATTTTGCAGGGGCTTCCGGCACCAAGTAGGCCTTTGACATCATGATGTGTATTGCCTGAGGCCTAGTAAAAGCTTTGGAAGTTGCACACCATTGGAGGCCTACTTAGTGCTTTAATACCCACTAAAGAATTAAAACTATTGAAGAGCATGTCGAATGCAGGCAGAAAGAAGAAGCTGGATAGAGCGGAGACATGAACGGCGGTGGAACAGTGGTGCTGCAAGTATTTTCTTTTTTACATTTTATATTTATCATGCTCCGGAGTCTTGAGACAAACAAGAGAATAATGAATTGCATAGAATAACTTCAACGTTAATCAAATTTGATGATAACAAAAGGTACAGTAATCATCAAACTATCAGGTTGAGCATTATGCACCATTCTGATGCTACACGTATGAAGTAAATAGATAAGGTGTCAATGTTATTAGAATAGTGAGTCACTAATGCAAGTTTAGTGAATGCTAAATATATACTTAAGCTTTTGTTTAATTAGGGCAAAGATTCAGCTTGTTTCTTCAGATATATCTAATAATACTATTTATTCACTTACTATATAGCACTATTAATTCGAAAGCGCGTTACATACATGCATTATACTGTCCCAATCGGGGCTCACATTCTAAATTCCCTGTCAGTATGTCTTTGGAGCGTGGGAGGAAACCGGAGAACCTGGAGAAAACCCACGCAAACACGAGAGAACATACAAACTCCTTGCAGATGCAGTCCGTGGCGGGATTCAAACTCAAGACTGCAGAGCTAACCACTGAGCCACCGTGCTACAGATCTGTATGTACATACCCTCTTTTATTATAATTATTTATTTATATATAGCGCCATTATATTCCATGCCGCTTTACATGCTAAAAGGAGCAGACTAGGACAAGTAACATAGTAACAATACAAGTAACAATAAATGTGGACAATTCGGTCGCACAGATACTTAGAGGGGAGAAATCCTGTCCGCCAGGGATCACAGTCTACGAGGGTCGGGTGGGGATACAGTGGGAGGGGGAAGTTCCAGTTGTGAGGCGGTGTGGTGGACTGGGTCTCATTGCAGGTGGTAGGCTTGGTGAACAGTGGGTCTTCAGGCTTCTTTTGAAGGTTCCTAGGGTAGGAGAATGTCTGATGTCTGTTCAAAACATAGTGCCTTGCTTTTTCCCTGGCACTTTGAATGTATAGTCTGCCACCCTCTTACCCACCCTTTAACTTCCACATCTTTACATTATGATGTAATTATTGAGCTGTGCCAAAAGATGCATTAGCTTTGTACAACAGCTCGCCATCTCTGTGTATGACCTACGGAGCCATTTCATGTTCTGGAATTGCAGCACATAGATTTACTACTTGAGTCTAAAAAGTGTTGGGAACAGTAGGATTAATCAGAACAAGTTTCTCCAAATTAAATACAGTAAATGTTTTCCTAATTGAATAAGCAGCTTCAAATCGTCTTTCTTACGATTAGGCCTTTGATAAAATTACTTCTAATAAAGAATTCTTTTCTTACAAGTTTAAAGCAATTCATCAAAGATGGAAGGACTTGCAGTGAACAAAGATCAGTAATTTCAATGATAAAATCTTAAAATCTTGATCTGGTTTATCATTAAAGTATCATTGGTCTCATTATATTTATAGACACCCATCATGTGTCAAAGTAAGAAGAGTTCTTGTGAAGATGCTCAAGTCTGTGAAGGTCGTGGCGAGAAGGAATGTCATTGAATCTTTGTATCCGGCCTCACACTGGATGAGCAAGCTGTATTTCTAATGTTTTGTTCTGAGTTTCATGATTTGGATAAATGGAAACCTTTATCCACAAAGTCCATTTACATGACAAGGCTTTGATTTAAAAACTTTACTTAAAGAGGACCTTTCATGACTTTAACATTTTAAACTGGCTACATCCTTTGATAGAGGCTAAAATGCTGAGAAACACATTTTTTATTTCATTTCCATTTTGTATTGCTTCTCAGCATTCTCTAGATATTAGCCTGTAAATTTTTTTGCAAATTAGGTAAATTTACATTCAACCACAGAGGCATTACCAGATTCTTCTCAGTAGTACTTTTCCCCTCTCTGATTCTGGCCAATCATAAGCAGGCAGGATCACAGAGGTGAAAAAAAAAAACAGGTAGCTGGTTGTACAGTTAATATCACGCTAGGCAAGGATTGTGGTGACATCGTTAATAGTGTGTGGGTGGATGTTTTCTTGTGCACAGCTTTGTAACACCAAGGCAACAAGCAGAGTAGTATTACTGTATTGATTTAGAGGGCTATGATCTCATTTATGGGTGTGACCATATAATATCACTTCTCAGCTCATTTCCTAAAGATTACAGTATCTGGACAAAAATTAATAATCATGCAACCACAAAACTTGTTGCCTAGCGGAAGATTTTTAGTATGCCCTGCTTCCCGTCTAAGGTTTACAGCTATATATATTTTGTGCGCTGCTTCCAGCTACTGTTCATGTCGCTATCCTCCTCTCTCCGCACTCTGACCAGGAAGTATCGGGAGTGATTATTACTCAGCGGGGTTACATCAGAATAACGATGTCTTGTCAAAATCACTCTTTTCACCTTCTTTAGAGACATAATCTGAATTTTCCACTTCTGTGATGCATCTTGATTATGATTGGCCAGCATCACAGAGGTGGAATAAATACATGCCTCCTAAAAAGAATCTTGTTTCCACCTGTGGGCTTGAAAAGGTAATTTACATGTTAACTTTACAATCTAACATCTCAGGAACTAAGATGATTTATTACAAAATGTGAAATGTGAAGAAAAAAAATACAGGCACAGGATGTACTCAGTTTAACATGTAAGAAGCAAGGTCATTTTTAATACAGTTTACATAGGTGATTTTACTAGTACAATTAGATAGATAGATAGATAGATAGATAGATAGATAGATAGATAAAAGATATCCACCTACAACCTACAGTGAGCCTCTGTCCATTGAACCACTGCACAACCAGATCTACCCTCGACTATTGTATCCTCACCCGTCCTTCGTAGACTGTGAGCCCTCACAGGCAGGATCCTCTATCCTCCTGTACCTGTGTGTGCCTTATATTGTTCATGTATATGGTACTTGTCTATGTATGCCCTTTCCACATGTAAAGTGCCATGGAACAAATGGTGCTATAATGATAAATAATAATAATATCAGATTTTCAGTCTACAGATTATCCCTTTCTGCCCATTGCATCCAACTGGACTTAGGCTAGGGTCACACATAAGCCCTTGGTCCGTTTTTGGCATCAGTTTTTGCATTTTTTTTTTCTAAGTTCAAAAATTGATGCAAAAACAGATTACATGTAATAAATACCCTATCTGTTTTTTTCTGTACTCAAAAACATTGCTAGCAACGTTTTTGGGTGCCTTAAAGAACGGATTTGTGTTTTTTAACATGGGGCCTTATGGAAAAACGGATCCGTTTTTTTGGTGCCTTAAAAAAATGGATCCGTTTTTTCTAGCATTTTTTGGCAAAAAATGAGTAAGGCTGGCTTCACATCACGGTGTGATCCGGTCCGGGGATGTCCGGGATGACCCTGACAGCCCCGGACCAGATCAGCACACAGAACCGGAGGGCCAAATGTGCCCTCCGGTCCTGTGTGCAGCTGGATGGCTGTAATTGCAGCCGCAGCTGCTGATTTTTCAAGACCGCGGCTAGCATGGAGCCGGATGGCAGAGAGCTGCCATCCGGCTCCATCCGGCCCCATAGGCTGCTATGGGGCCAAAAAACGGTCCGGGGCTGTCTAGTTTACACCAGACAGCCTGCCTCGGATCAAAAAATCCGTGGTGTAAAGCCAGCCTTAGTTCAAAAACGTTCAGGGGCGCAGGAGGCTCAAAAAGCACCCAAAAAAAATGGATTGGTCATGAAAAACACTTCCAAAAACGTATTGCTGTGTGTGACCCTAGCCTAAGTCATATTTAGTAGCATGATGCTCTCCATATTCTGCAGTACTTCTTATGCTGACTGGGTGCATGATAATTTTCAATATGTATTAGTTAAAAAATCCAGGTGCCAAGATTTTCTAGGCTATTGCCAAGCCTGCTAAATAAATTGAATAAATGGCATCACACCAGAAAGGTAAAGTATTTTATTAACCCATGTGGCAATGTCTCAGTCCATGATATGAACTTTTCTCAAGTCTAATAAATCTACTATTTACTTGTTTCTCAGACTTGAAATATGTTCACACTATGGACCAAAATGTCACCACATGAACTAATAAACTCCAATAATATTGCACTTCATCTTGTTGATCTGCTACTGCCATTTATTCAATATAGATGCATAGATAGATAAATGATAGATAGAAGAAGCTGGTAGATAGATAGATAGATAGATAGATAGATAGATAGATAGATAGATAGATAGATAGATAGATAGATAGATAGATAGATAGGCAAGACACATACCGTGGACTCAAATTTCCATACGTAAACAGGAAGTTTCTGTTTTAATATAATGTAACGTGAAAAATAAATGAAAACTATTAAAAGGATAAGTTGTGAATGCCATTATTATTTCTTCAATGTAAGGAAAAGAAAGAAATTAAATGCTCAACATCAAATAAAATGAATAATCGTCCTTACTTAGCCCTACTCTCACCCTCCAACAGACACAAGAGTTGCAGTCCTACGTGGGGCTGTGTTTCCGTTTTCTACACAATATTTTTAGCTGTCTTCCTGTCACGCACTTAGATGGCACTGACATTGCTGGATGCTGCTGTGTATGTTTGTCTTTAAGAGCTGCATGGTTTATAGTTGTGAAGGTCCTGGCCTCCTGTGTTGTGCTCCAGAACTGCATTCACTATGAGGTTCAACTTCTGGTTGAGCGGTTAATGTGTGACACATCTGAACTCCCCTCCCCCTAGCCTTTAAGTAGCCTCTCCTTCCACCATGTGGTACTGCTGATAGAGTTTCACTCTATGCCTGGAAGCCGTGCTGTGCTGACCTGTGTGTTTGTGTTGCTGAAGTCCTTTCCTTTGGAGTTGCTTTATCCCAGTTCTGTGGAGTGAGGGGAGGGGGAATAGCGCAGAGCTGGTGGAGGAGTTTAAGGGAGAGGCTGGAGGCCCGAACCTTCTCACCTTCAGAGATACCTTCAGGATCAGGGCCATTCAGGGTTCCTAGATTAGGGTCAGACTAGTCTTCCCTGGTCACCCTGCCCATAAGTGCCATTCCCTCATCAGCATTCTCACTACACCGTGATACTTACTTTATACACCTGTTGATCCTGATGATTTAGTCAGGACCTGATGACCATCTAAAAAATATGGGGGCTACCTGACTTTCCCCTGACAAGTGATGTCAATGGAGAGAACTGGTTAATTTACTTTTTAACCTTCTGTTTTTGGAGTAGGTACACCACTGCTTGAGGCTTTCTTCCCTCTCCTTATTGAAAGCATATGGTTTGGTTGGATAGCTGTCAGTTCAAAAAGCAGTCATCCGGTCTCTATTCTCAGTTTTTAATTCATCAGATTCATTCAATTTTAAGTTGGAAATCCGATTTGCATCAGAATCATTTGATGCAACTTGATTTCTAAATAAAAGATGATAGTCATGCTCCAAAGTCTCTCTCGAGCAAATATCATAAAAAATGGAGGGATTAAAAAATATAAGACATTATACTTACCGTTCTCCTCACCTGTCCTGGCACCACACCTCCCTGACCAATCTTCCCGATCCTTCACTCTGCTCTTCTCTTTGGTCTTCAGTAGTGATGAGCGAGCATGCTCATACTTGCACGAGTATCCCGGTACTCGGGATGCTCGGCAAGCACTGAGTACCTCCGAGGTGCTCGGACTCATCACTAAATATTATCGATGTGACACAAATGTACAGCTCCCTACAGTGCACAGTGAGCTCACACCTCACAGAGAGCAGATTGATTGTTAGAGTACCTCTGGAGGGTACAGCAGGGTGTTGTATGCTGTTTCGACTTGAAAAAGCCCACCATTTTATAGCCGGATGTCTGTGGGCAGAGCCTATCGCTCATTGACTTGCATTGGGCTCGGTCGAGCAACCGAGCATCTCGAGATGCTCGACCAGAGCTTCGAGCACCGGAGCATTTTAATGCTCGCTCATCACTAGTCTTCAGTGTTCGGCACTGGCTAAGTTTTAGGCAATATCAAGACATGCATCATTCCACAATGTTATGATATTACTTGAGGACTAGTCAACATTGGAGGCACCAAAGAGTAAAGACAAGAGAGCAGACTTAAGCCGAGTAAGAATGCTAGCCACCAGAAGACCAGGCTGGGAGCAAGAGTGCTAGGAGAGGTGAGTGGAGAGGTGATTATATTTCTTATTTTAATGTTTTATTTTTTGTTATTACCTTTTCATCCCTTAGAACAGTGGTTCTTAACCGGGGTTCGATTGAACTCTAGGGGTCATGCACAGTTCATTTTGTGTGCCAGTAAAAAAACATATACCTATGTCTTGAATTTGGAAACACATCATATTTGATTTATCACTAAAGAAGGGTTCGGTGAATGTGCATATGAAACTGGTGGGTTCGGTACCTCAAACAAGGTTAAGAACCACTGCCTTAGAAGAATCAATAAAAAGAGCAATCAACTGCCTTTGTGCTTAATTTGAGCCAATATTTGTGTTTTCGCAAATCTGATAATTTTGGATGGAATTTCAAATGAATATGATTAAAATCCAATCAATTAGAACATTTAACTCATAATGTTATAGCATATCCTAGCATCATGATATTCCGTTATAACATGGTAAAGTAATGAATGCGGTAAATGGGGGCCAAGTTAAGCGGAGTTTGTCCTTGCGATAGTATTGGTATAGTCTCTTTGTACATGCTTGACCCTGAGAGTCTCCTGTTCTTTTATATGTCTATGAACATATTTCCCTTGTAGTCAGATGCAGAATAACAGTGTTTATGTTTCTTTCCGCTTTTCTTTTTTACGGTTTTGTTTTGCACTACATTTTCTCCGAGTTCTGTAGTCAAGCACATCAAAACACATGTCAAATTGTTCTGAAAACTATAGCCTATCGAAAGTGAGGTGACTTAGTTCTTTCAATCCTATTTGGGGGTTTGACGTAGCTAGAACTACAAAGTTTTATGAATTTGCAATTTACCTTCACAATATTTTATTTACATTTAATGCTCATTGACATTTCTTGAGGTCCCGAAAATCTTCAAACAAGTCAACATCTCTCCAGGTGGCACCATTTCTCTGGGAAAAAAAAAATCGAGACTGATTTTAGAGCAGCTGCATTATGATTTGCTTCATTTGTTACCTTTCCGACAAAGCTTGTTGAGGCAGAAAGAACAACTCTGCAGATTCTGCCACTTATTTTTTTCCAAACAATTATGTATTATCCGCGGAGCCAGACACCTCTCTGCAGTGATTCAACGCTGAAACAAATTCGAACATGAAACATTGCAGGAAACAGCTGAAGTAAACCTTTATCTATGGGCGTTTAGGTCATCGGAGATTGACTTTAATCAATTGACCGGCTTAGAATAAAGCAGAATTCATCTTTGATAGCTATAAGGTTAAAGGGGTTGCATGAGTTTAAAGTACAAGTCTGCATGTCTTTATTCACCATGGACAGCACAACCACTGACCATCAACTCTGTCTGGCATTGGAGCTCTATGAACATGAATAAAACTAAGTAGTAATACCTGGACCAGCCTGTGCATTAGAGTGGCACTGTCTTTGATAAAAAAAAAATATTTTTTTTTTGGCTGGGGGGAAATGTCAGGTGATAAAATGTCCTTATTGCAATTGCTTAATTAACTTCCAGAGAGAATTTCTTAATCAAGATTTAAAAGACTGAAGAATTCAGAACTGTCTTGAAAATCCATAGATGTAGTATCAATTGTGGTATCCTTCAATTCTGCTTTGTAGCAGTAAACGAAGACAGCAAGGATTATAACATAAAAGACTCAATCAAATTTTGGCCCTCAAAGTCTCAATGAGGCAGAAAAATATTTCATAAAGTGATTATGATCTGAAAAATTGATGTTTCGGTCCACCTGGGACCTTCGTACCAATTGCTGAGAGAAAGCAATGAGCTTGTGTTCTCCCATGGGTGTGTGGACGAAAGCATCAGCAACATGCAGCCTGCAAAGGCATATCACCTCCATGGTGCAACTCCACACATCCAACCAGGAACTTCATCATGTAGTGTGCCAAGGTGCGGGAGACAAATACCTCACTCACGGCTACCTCTCTGTGCCACATTACACACAGACTACTAATATGTATAGCTATCCTGGAGAATGTATGTAACATGTTACCTTTTCATTAAATTTTTAAAAGTTTTTAAAGATTACCCGAAAAAGCAGGCATGTGATTACTAAGGGCCACATGTGGCTCACGGTTTGCCAACTATCAATTACTAAGAACAACTATAAAAAATGGAAACAAAAGCTCAATATAGGGTCTTATCCTAGTAATACAGAAATGATGAGACAGATGTCACTGCTTACCTTTGTCAGTTGTGTGACACACAACTAGATTGAAGCATATAAGATCCACAATCCACGTGTGCACAGTGGTAGCCAGAAATGATCCCAAGGGGACAATATGTGTATGATCCATGCTGCTGTATGATGAAGGGACCACTAGGATCTATCAAGCAATGGTGGCATTATTTCCATGCGATTCAGAGCTCTGACCCTGCTCCTTCTTCAAGAATCAACCATAAAAAGAAGCAGGGAAAGTGCACCAAAACGTGTCAAAATAAAGCCACTATTGCTTGATAGATCCATGTGGTCTCTTCATCGTACGGCAGCACGGATCATAAACATATTGTCCTCTTGGGATTGTTTCTATCAATTACTGGCATAGCAGAGGTTTTTTCTTTTAATTAGTTTGGAATTCTGCAAAGTTAAATCCTATCATGGGCCTATAGTTAACTTTATGTATTAGTGATTGGCATCTACATGATTTCTTCTTATCCAAATAACAGCTGTCTTTCAATAGTTTCAATGCACAGATGAAGTGCTCTAACAACTATGAAATAGCAGTTCTTTACATAGAGATCATTTATAAATCCTTTTTCTTAAACTTCATTGGATTAAAGCCAACCATTTCAGGTCTTCCTTTTTCATTTAGCTTAAAGCGCAACGTATATAATACGGTGCTGCATAGAATTAAATCCCATGCTTATTATTCCGTTAAAGTGCTTACTCTTATAAAAGACTTCACGACTTCTAATTACATAAAATCCTCATTAAAACCTAATTAAATTACCATCATTACCGCAACACCTGTTTTATAGTCAAAAAGTTCACATTTGCTAAATAATGTAATAATCGCATTTATTGGTTTTGACTATGCTGTTGGGGTAGGAGATGGATCCAATGTTAAAGTTCTGGTCAAAATATACTTTGTGTTTGGCAATTTTTAATGCAAAGCAGAAATGGTATTCTCATTTAACTACATCATTCTTTTACATTGTACAAGAATTCTTCTGGATTAGAAGAACATGACTGCCTTTTTCCAAACATAATGCCCCTTCTGTCTATGGGATTTGGCTGGAATTGCAGCTCTGTTCCATTGACGAGATTTGTGCAGTCGTCCAGTACCACCACACAACAGGTATACAGGTATACAGAGGTGGTGAGGTTATAGGAAGAAGGCAGCCACTTACTGACTGCATGGTCGGAGCCAGGATAAATAAGTAATAATAATTTTTAATTTTATAGCTCCAACATATTTCGCAGCATTTTATAATTCAGAGAAGACATGTACAGATAATACAACACAATGAAAAGTAATACACAATTCAACATATACCAAGAGAAGTGAGGCTCCTGCTCACAAGCTACAATCTATGAGAAAATAGGAAAGGCACAAAAGGTAAAAAGTAAAAAGTGCCGTCACATATGGTCCAGCCATCAATATAATAAATAGGGTATTCACATAACGCTGCATGAACCGGTCACCAGACAGGATCTGTACGAGTACAGATAAAATGTTCTATTAAGTGCTTGGAGGGTGTAGACAGATGGCACAAGAGGCCAGATTTGGAAACAAAAATTCCAATGGCAAAAAAGGAATAGTTAGATAGAAAAGTGAGGTGGGGTGATAGGTTAGTCTAAGGGTACCTTTACACACACAGATATATTGCTTGCAATTCACTGGTTACAGTGAAATCATGGACACATTGTTCCTTTTTGTTGCCGTGTACAAATGGAACAATGTGTCCATGATTTCACTGCAACCAGTGAGTTACTAGCAATATATCTCTGTGTGTAAAGGTACCCTAAAGATATATATTTTTAGAGCTAACCTAAAACTTGGGGTATCGGGAGTAAATCAAATAGTCCAATGTAGTGCATTCCAGAGAATTGGTGCAGCATCAAAGACGTTTTGGAAGTGGGAGCGGGAGGTTCGGATTAATGAGGATGTTAGTTCTAGGTAACTAGTAGGTTGGAGGGCATGGGAATGGTGATAGACATGGTGATAGATCATTAGCTCCTGGAAAAACAAGTCATTAGATCGTTTGGAACACAAGCAATAGCATGGAGGAGCGGAAGGAGGTCGAGTATATATATATATATCTAGAAAAAAATTCTCTGCAGCACTCAGCTACTATCAATGATGTACAAATGCTAATAAGCTGTATGTATTTGAGAAAAAAGTTTAAAAACTTACGTTTTTTTCAAAAAACTCAAAAATCTTATTTTTTTATTTCTGAAGTTCTTGGGAAGTGGGGGGGGGGGGGGTGGACAAGGAGGACAGGGATATCAGCGTTAGACTCATCAGACCTGAAGGTACTTTGTCGCAGTTGATGAGCAAACAGACATTGGCCAATGTGTGTACCAAGAACTTCAGAAATAAAAAAAATAAGATTTTTGTGTTTTTTTAAAAAAAACTTAAGTTTTTAAACTTTTTTCTCATAACATATAGCTTGTTAGCATTTGTACATCATTGGTAGTAGCTGAGTGCTGCAGAGAATTTTTTTCTAGATGTTTGACCCAGCGTCCCTGGTGGCACCAGTTCACATTTTGTCTGTGAGTGCTTGTGCAGTTTTTTTTCTGTTATAATATATATATATTATATAATATATATATATATATATACTTGACCACCTTCCGCTAGAAGAGAGTAAGAATGAGTAGGATCATGCTTAGAGGAATGTTGATGAAAATTCAGGATAAAGGTAATATATTTGCCAGGGATGGTGATATTCCTCATGTATGTCACTTATTATATGGTTGCCCTGTATATATGGTGGTGCACATAAGAGTGTTTTATATTCTACTGGCCCATAGCTGTGTCTGAGTATAATAAAGGATGTAATAAGAGACAAAAAATTATCTGAGAAAAATTTTACCGCAAATTGAACTTCCCTGAAAAAAATCTGGCAAATTTGAATTTTGTGTGATCTGCTCATCTCTACGTGACTCCTCTCTGTATCCTGGTAGAATAGAGACTTCACAGCACACCTATTTATAAAGTATCCAAATTAAGCGAGGAGACATTCAGCACTCCAAATGAATCACATCCTTATTCAGTCATCGAATAGCTAGAAAACATAAAGCTATGGTGAATAGACACACTGCCAACATGTTTCCAATGTATAATGCATCCTTATTCATTTCCAAGTCTAGTCTGGCAATGAGTAAGGAGTACTTTGCATTGGAAACCACTGGCGGACAAAGACCAAAAAAGTCCTTTGTGCAACAATAATGTATATGCCACATCATAATGCAAAATTCCACCTACTTTGGAGGTGGCAATGGCCCTTTTATCTCTTCGGCCCATGGGGTTGCACAGATTGCACGAGTGATATGTCTGAACCTATTGTAAATGCGTTGGTGGTGTATATGTACACCATGTCTTCATGGTTCTTGTCGTTATAAAATGACTGATTAATCTGGATTTCTGGGTATCACTCTCTTCATTTGGATGTCTAAGATTGAGCATGGCTCAAGCTCTTTTTCCAAGCAGTAAGAGAAACCAATTGCTTTTACTGGGAGTCGGTATAATTTTATTTCCATTTGCAATGTACCTTTCTCTGTATTTTAGCTGTTCTATTTCTGATCTTTTTAGAATATTTTGAATAAACTTAAATGGAAGGTCTGTAATAAGCAGGTTCGGTATTCTGCACGGAAATGAAGGTGTTACTGCCTATCCTAAACAAAGCTGTTCAGGATTATTTGCTTGGAGATAGGAAAAATCTCAGGAGAAGGAGAAAAAAGATAGGAGATCATTAAGATCAACCGAGCGTGTGCTTGAAGTCAGAGAGTATAAAAGTCACAGAAGGAGAGTTGAGCTGTAGGAGACGATTTTGGGCATATAGAGGTCATAAGGTTATTGCTGAGGTTAACGTACATCCAGTGCAAGAGAAAAACCCTTATAAGAAGTTCAGGAAATTATATCAGTGAATAACCAGAAGTTTTGTAATATGATAAAATCTACCCACTGAAGGAAAACACAATGCAGGCACAACATACACGTGTAATGTGGTCTAAAGGGGTTGTTTATATAAGTGTATATATATATATATATATATATATATATATATATATACACAGATAGATATATATGTGTACATGTCTATATGTTTCCATATACAGGGGTTGGACAAAAAATGGAAATACCTGGACAAATCAACAAAAGTTAGTTTAATATGGTGTAAGTCCACCTTTTGCGGCGATTGCAGCCTCAATTCTCTGAGGTATGGATTTATATAAGGTGATATCATTGGCCCGGGTGAATCTCCACGAAATATCACCCCAGATCATCACAGAACCTCTGCCATGTTTTACGGTTGGGAGAGGGCAGTCTGAATGGAAGGCTTCTTTCAGCTGTCTCCAAACGCACACTCGGCCGGAGGTCGGAAAGTGGAGTAAACGATGATTGGTCTGAGAATATCACATGTGTCCATGCTCGAGGGACCAATTCTGGAGGTTTCTGCACCACTCTAAATGCTTGGAAACATTTGTCATTGAGAGCAGAGGTTTTCTATTTGCAGCTCTTCTGTGGAATCCAGATTTGTGCAGCTCCCGACAAACAGTTTTCGTGGAAACTGGGTTCTGTAGGTGTTCATTGAGCTCAGCAGTGATTTTCGGAGCTGTGGTCTTGCGATCCTCTCTCACAATTCGCTTTAGAGTCCGACGGGCTCTCTCAGTCAACTTTTGGCCGGACTTTTTGCTTTGCTGCGGACGTTTTTCCTTCTCTTTCAAACGCAGTCATTACTTTGGAGACAGTACCTCTTGACACGCCAAGCATTCGGGCACTTTCTGTTACACTAGCGCCTGTCATACGAGCACCAACAATTTGGCCTTTTTGAAAATCCAAAAGGTCTGCCATTGGTATCAGGTTCTCATCAATGTTCTTATAATTCGGCAAAACAAACAGTTAATTAACATACACATATCACTTAACACAAATAATCAACTATAAAACATTAACATGTCACTTTTTGCATGTTTATAACATGTCCGAAGATTATGATTCCAAAACGTTAGGTGTTTCCATTATTTTGTCCAACCCCTGTATATGTACTATTCTATGTGTTTTTGTGTACATATATGTGGTAGTTGTGGATGAGGCTCTTTATTTTCTCAGATGGTAAAGCTACCCATTCTTCTTGGCAAAAAGCCTCCAGTTCCTGTAAATTCCTGTCTTTCTTGCAAGAACTGTGCGCTTGAGTTCTCCCCAGAGTGGCTGAATGATACTGAGTTCAGGAGACTCCAGAACCTTCCTTTCCTTTTTTCTGCTGTAGGCAAGGACAGGCAATGACAGGTCAACTTGACCTTGTGTTTTGGATCATTGTTATGTTGCAATGTTCAAGTACGTCCCATGTGCAGCTTCTGGGCTGATGAGTGCAAATTTGCCTCCAGTATTTGCTGATAACATGCTGCATTCATCTTTACTTCAACTTTGACTAAGTTTCCTGAGCCTTTGTAGCTCAGACATCCCCACATCATCAGTGATCAACCTCCATGCTTTCATCATAGGCCTTGTTGACACCTCTCCAAATGTAACCTTTATGGTTGTGATCAAAAAGTTTAATTTTGGTCTCATCACTCCAAATTACATTGTTCCACAAATTTGGAGGCTTGTCTCTGTGCTGTTTAGCGTATTGTAGATAAGATACGTTGTTGCATTTTTGCTGTAAAGGCTTTCTTCTGGTGACTCGACCATACAGCCTGTTTTTCTTCAAGTGTCCCATTATGCATCTTGAAACATCTACACCGCTAGTTTTCAGTGAGCCCTGTATTTCAGCTGATGTTATTTGTGGATATTTCTTTGCATCGTAAACAATCTTCCTGGCAGTTGTGGCTGAAATTTTTGTTGGCCTACCTGATCGTGATTTGGTATTTGCAGAGACCCTGATTTTCCAATTGTTAATCACAGTTTGAATACTGCTGACTGCTTTCTACACGACTCAAATGAGTTGTAAAATGAATAGAAAATATAGTCCAGACATTGACAAGGTTAGAAATAATAGTGTTTATTTTAAATAATATTTTTCTCCTTCAAACTTTGCTTTCATCAAAGAATGCTCCCTTTGCAGCAATTACAGCATTGCAGACCTTTGTTGGGTACTATTTAATGAAGCTGCTAGTTGAGGAGCTGTGAGGCATTGATTTCTCAAACTAGTGACTCTAATGTACTTGTCTTGTTGCTCATTTGTGCAGCGGGGCCTCCCACTTTTCTTTCTACTCTGGTTAGAGCCTGTTTGTGCTCTCCTCTGAAGGGAGTAGGATACACTGTTGTAGAAAACCTTAAGTTTCTTGACAATCTCTCACATGGAATAGCCTTCATTTCTAAGAACAAGAATAGGCTGTCGAGTTTCACATAAAAGTTCTCTTTTTCTGGCCATTTTGAGAGTTTCATAGAACAAACAAATGGAATGCCCCAGATTCTCAAATACTGTAGCTCAAAGGAAGGTCAATTTTATAGTTTCTCTAATCAGCCAAACCGTTTTCAGCTGTGCCAACATACTTGTACAAGGGTTTTGTAGGGTTTTCTAAACTTCCATTAGCCTTCTTACACAGTTAGCAAACACAATGTAACATTAAAACACTGGTGGTTGTTGGAAATGGGCCACAATACACATATGTACTTTAGATATTGCATTAAATACCAAACTTTTAAAAGTAGAATAGTCATTTACCACATTAACAATGTATAGATTGTATTTCTGATTCATTTAATATTAGCTTCATTTAAAAAAAAATGTGCTTTTCTTTCAAAATTAGGAAATTTCTAAATGTCTCCAAACTTTTGAACAGTAGTGTGTGTGTGTGGAGGTAAAAGGGCACAGAATTTCAGGAAAAGAACATCTTACCAACCATTAAGCATTGTGGTGGATAAATCATGCTGTGGGGTTGTGTTGCAGCCAATGGAATGGGGAACATTTCATGGATAGAAGGAATAATGGATTCAAAGAAATTTCAACAAATCCTTAATACAAACATAACACCACTAAAATTATAATGACCCATAAAACATGTAAAAATGCACAATAGACTACCTCAAATGGCATAAGCTGAAGATTTAAAATGGCCCTCACAGTCTCCTGATCTGTACATTATTAAAACTCTGTGGTTGGACTTCAAAAGAGCAGTGCATGCAAGATGACCAGGAATATCACAGAACTGGAAGACTTTTCCAAGGAAGCATGGATGAAAATCCCTCAACAAATGCTGCAAAAAGCATTTACAAACCGTGATACTTGCTAAAAGGGGTGATACTAGATACCAAGAATGCAGAGTGCCAAAACATTTGCATTGGCCCATTTTCCTTTTTGTAATTTTTAGAATGTGAAACATGAAAATATTTTTCTTTTTTGCCTAAATTACAAATGTAATGTGTCCCCTTTAACTTTAGACCCTTCAGAGATAATTTATCGTCAACTTACTTAACCGTTCAAAATATCATTAATATTGATAAGGTCTGCCCAAATTTATGTTGCATGCTACTGTTTATATACTATACATACAGTATATACATAAAATATTATTTGTGTTTTGTTACTCTTCTTAACTTTACAACTTTTGTCAGCGGAAAACTGTATGTAGTAAGAAATCAGCATTTCAGCACCATGGACAGCGGTTAGATATCCTTCACAAGATATAAAATCCAAAGGGAAGCGTCACTGTATGATTCTTCCTGTCCGGCTCCCAGCTCTCTCCAGACATAAAGCAGCTTTATGGTGCTCAATGACTTTTGCAGTGATCCCTGACATAACAGATGTTCTTATATTTTCTATAAAGAAATGACTTTTGGTCCCAGGTTTTGGTTATTTTTCAAGACTGTATCTGCTTATATTAAGCGTAGGATTACAGTATGTAAGATACCTTGTGATAGCAGAGCAATGTGTCAGCATATATACTATGGAGTATGCACGGAAATGAAGGTGTTACTGCCTATCCTAAACAAAGCTGTTCAGGATTATTTGCTTGGAGATAGGAAAAATCTCAGGAGAAGGAGAAAAAAGATAGGAGATCATTAAGATCAACCGAGCGTGTGCTTGAAGTCAGAGAGTATAAAAGTCACAGAAGGAGAGTTGAGCTGTAGGAGACGATTTTGGGCATATAGAGGTCATAAGGTTATTGCTGAGGTTAACGTACATCCAGTGCAAGAGAAAAACCCTTATAAGAAGTTCTGGAAATTATATCAGTGAATAACCAGAAGTTTTGTAATATGATAAAATCTACCCACTGAAGGAAAACACAATGCAGGCACAACATACACGTGTAATGTGGTCTAAAGGGGTTGTTTATATAAGTGTATATATATATATATATATATATATATATATATATATACACAGATAGATATATATGTGTACATGTCTATATGTTTCCATATACAGGGGTTGGACAAAATAATGGAAATACCTGGACAAATCAACAAAAGTTAGTTTAATATGGTGTAAGTCCACCTTTTGCGGCGATTGCAGCCTCAATTCTCTGAGGTATGGATTTATATAAGGTGATATCATTGGCCCGGGTGAATCTCCACGAAATATCACCCCAGATCATCACAGAACCTCTGCCATGTTTTACGGTTGGGAGAGGGCAGTCTGAATGGAAGGCTTCTTTCAGCTGTCTCCAAACGCACACTCGGCCGGAGGTCGGAAAGTGGAGTAAACGATGATTGGTCTGAGAATATCACATGTGTCCACTGCTCGAGGGACCAATTCTGGAGGTTTCTGCACCACTCTAAATGCTTGGAAACATTTGTCATTGAGAGCAGAGGTTTTCTATTTGCAGCTCTTCTGTGGAATCCAGATTTGTGCAGCTCCGACAAACAGTTTTCGTGGAAACTGGGTTCTGTAGGTGTTCATTGAGCTCAGCAGTGATTTTCGGAGCTGTGGTCTTGCGATCCTCTCTCACAATTCGCTTTAGAGTCCGACGGGCTCTCTCAGTCAACTTTTGGCCGGACGTTTTTGCTTTGCTGCGGACGTTTTTCCTTCTCTTTCAAACGCAGTCATTACTTTGGAGACAGTACCTCTTGACACGCCAAGCATTCGGGCACTTTCTGTTACACTAGCGCCTGTCATACGAGCACCAACAATTTGGCCTTTTTGAAAATCCAAAAGGTCTGCCATTGGTATCAGGTTCTCATCAATGTTCTTATAATTCGGCAAAACAAACAGTTAATTAACATACACATATCACTTAACACAAATAATCAACTATAAAACATTAACATGTCACTTTTTGCATGTTTATAACATGTCCGAAGATTATGATTCCAAAACGTTAGGTGTTTCCATTATTTTGTCCAACCCCTGTATATGTACTATTCTATGTGTTTTTGTGTACATATATGTGGTAGTTGTGGATGAGGCTCTTTATTTTCTCAGATGGTAAAGCTACCCATTCTTCTTGGCAAAAAGCCTCCAGTTCCTGTAAATTCCTGTCTTTCTTGCAAGAACTGTGCGCTTGAGTTCTCCCCAGAGTGGCTGAATGATACTGAGTTCAGGAGACTCCAGAACCTTCCTTTCCTTTTTTCTGCTGTAGGCAAGGACAGGCAATGACAGGTCAACTTGACCTTGTGTTTTGGATCATTGTTATGTTGCAATGTTCAAGTACGTCCCATGTGCAGCTTCTGGGCTGATGAGTGCAAATTTGCCTCCAGTATTTGCTGATAACATGCTGCATTCATCTTTACTTCAACTTTGACTAAGTTTCCTGAGCCTTTGTAGCTCAGACATCCCCACATCATCAGTGATCAACCTCCATGCTTTCATCATAGGCCTTGTTGACACCTCTCCAAATGTAACCTTTATGGTTGTGATCAAAAAGTTTAATTTTGGTCTCATCACTCCAAATTACATTGTTCCACAAATTTGGAGGCTTGTCTCTGTGCTGTTTAGCGTATTGTAGATAAGATACGTTGTTGCATTTTTGCTGTAAAGGCTTTCTTCTGGTGACTCGACCATACAGCCTGTTTTTCTTCAAGTGTCCCATTATGCATCTTGAAACATCTACACCGCTAGTTTTCAGTGAGCCCTGTATTTCAGCTGATGTTATTTGTGGATATTTCTTTGCATCGTAAACAATCTTCCTGGCAGTTGTGGCTGAAATTTTTGTTGGCCTACCTGATCGTGATTTGGTATTTGCAGAGACCCTGATTTTCCAATTGTTAATCACAGTTTGAATACTGCTGACTGCTTTCTACACGACTCAAATGAGTTGTAAAATGAATAGAAAATATAGTCCAGACATTGACAAGGTTAGAAATAATAGTGTTTATTTTAAATAATATTTTTCTCCTTCAAACTTTGCTTTCATCAAAGAATGCTCCCTTTGCAGCAATTACAGCATTGCAGACCTTTGTTGGGTACTATTTAATGAAGCTGCTAGTTGAGGAGCTGTGAGGCATTGATTTCTCAAACTAGTGACTCTAATGTACTTGTCTTGTTGCTCATTTGTGCAGCGGGGCCTCCCACTTTTCTTTCTACTCTGGTTAGAGCCTGTTTGTGCTCTCCTCTGAAGGGAGTAGGATACACTGTTGTAGAAAACCTTAAGTTTCTTGACAATCTCTCACATGGAATAGCCTTCATTTCTAAGAACAAGAATAGGCTGTCGAGTTTCACATAAAAGTTCTCTTTTTCTGGCCATTTTGAGAGTTTCATAGAACAAACAAATGGAATGCCCCAGATTCTCAAATACTGTAGCTCAAAGGAAGGTCAATTTTATAGTTTCTCTAATCAGCCAAACCGTTTTCAGCTGTGCCAACATACTTGTACAAGGGTTTTGTAGGGTTTTCTAAACTTCCATTAGCCTTCTTACACAGTTAGCAAACACAATGTAACATTAAAACACTGGTGGTTGTTGGAAATGGGCCACAATACACATATGTACTTTAGATATTGCATTAAATACCAAACTTTTAAAAGTAGAATAGTCATTTACCACATTAACAATGTATAGATTGTATTTCTGATTCATTTAATATTAGCTTCATTTAAAAAAAAATGTGCTTTTCTTTCAAAATTAGGAAATTTCTAAATGTCTCCAAACTTTTGAACAGTAGTGTGTGTGTGGAGGTAAAAGGGCACAGAATTTCAGGAAAAGAACATCTTACCAACCATTAAGCATTGTGGTGGATAAATCATGCTGTGGGGTTGTGTTGCAGCCAATGGAATGGGGAACATTTCATGGATAGAAGGAATAATGGATTCAAAGAAATTTCAACAAATCCTTAATACAAACATAACACCACTAAAATTATAATGACCCATAAAACATGTAAAAATGCACAATAGACTACCTCAAATGGCATAAGCTGAAGATTTAAAATGGCCCTCACAGTCTCCTGATCTGTACATTATTAAAACTCTGTGGTTGGACTTCAAAAGAGCAGTGCATGCAAGATGACCCAGGAATATCACAGAACTGGAAGACTTTTCCAAGGAAGCATGGATGAAAATCCCTCAACAAATGCTGCAAAAAGCATTTACAAACCGTGATACTTGCTAAAAGGGGTGATACTAGATACCAAGAATGCAGAGTGCCAAAACATTTGCATTGGCCCATTTTCCTTTTTGTAATTTTTAGAATGTGAAACATGAAAATATTTTTCTTTTTTGCCTAAATTACAAATGTAATGTGTCCCCTTTAACTTTAGACCCTTCAGAGATAATTTATCGTCAACTTACTTAACCGTTCAAAATATCATTAATATTGATAAGGTCTGCCCAAATTTATGTTGCATGCTACTGTTTATATACTATACATACAGTATATACATAAAATATTATTTGTGTTTTGTTACTCTTCTTAACTTTACAACTTTTGTCAGCGGAAAACTGTATGTAGTAAGAAATCAGCATTTCAGCACCATGGACAGCGGTTAGATATCCTTCACAAGATATAAAATCCAAAGGGAAGCGTCACTGTATGATTCTTCCTGTCCGGCTCCCAGCTCTCTCCAGACATAAAGCAGCTTTATGGTGCTCAATGACTTTTGCAGTGATCCCTGACATAACAGATGTTCTTATATTTTCTATAAAGAAATGACTTTTGGTCCCAGGTTTTGGTTATTTTTCAAGACTGTATCTGCTTATATTAAGCGTAGGATTACAGTATGTAAGATACCTTGTGATAGCAGAGCAATGTGTCAGCATATATACTATGGAGAAGTAAACTTCAAGATTAAAAGTAGCAAATCCTCACCGTGTGCCTATACAAGAGTGATGTGGATTTGATGATCCTATAACAAATATGTTATGCTGAGATATATGCATATAAAGGACACTATACTTATCATATACAACTCATGATGAAAATCAGCCTGTAGTATCCGTGCTTACACTTGATATTATAATTTAGCTATTGTTATACATATAAAAACCTCCCTGGACCATGCTCCGTTATATAGTCAGCCTTCCTCTCACAGATCCCAATATAAACAGGTGCTGGCCCAGCTCTGTCCATGACCATTTTAGGCCTGGTGGTCACTTTTTAAGCTAGAATATTAGAGCTAGAAGCCATCCTGATTAGGTACACCTTATTGTGTTGATATGACTTCTACACAGCTTTGATTAAAATGATGTTAATACTAAGTAACCTATCTTTTTTCTAGTATTCTTACTGGTCACACACCACAGTATGCCAGCACCTTATGTCTTTATTTAGGTTTAATTGTTGCACATATCAAGGTATACACACTATGCAAGGTAAACCACAGAAAGAACAGTGTAACAAAATGTGTGGAAGTACACTGCTGTGATAAAGTAATAATAATAAGCAAGTGCTGGTGAAAAACAGTATAAAAAAAAGGGTATTTAGTTAATAAGTTTTTGCGCAAAAGTACATAAGCCATTCTACCTCTTCACGGTGACCCTTATCAGAACGGTCCTATCTAACTAATTTAAAACCTGATCCTGTATGAATATACCTCTGGATGCAGGGTGAAGACGGGCCAGAGTCCAATATGGACACAGTGTAGCAGAAGGCTTGTGAGCCTGGTCAGAATGGGAGGGGGAAGCTAGAAAGAGATTGGACGACTGACCTGTCAATAAGAAAACCAACAGCCCAACACACACCGGCTCCAGGATGACTAAGCTTTCATTCACCCCCCCCCCCCAGTACACCTTCAATGCAAAGTGGAGGAATCAAGATACTTTTACTGCACATGTTCATATTCAACTGTCATTAGTGGAAAGTGAGTATGACACAGACTATGCATAGCTTGTTTATAGTCTTTTAAAATAGAGGGCTGGACAAAAGCCTATATGATATTTTTAAGTTATGACAATTGGTCAAAATTGTTTGATTTAAACAAATCGTAAATGACGGGCACTACTGGGATTTCTTACATTGGGAGTTTCCCCATATACCAGTCGTTTGGGTGAGGCAGTTGTACACCTGGATGTGCTCACTCTAGTAAATGCTCAATCAAACAGTCCAGAAAATAAAGGGCACTCACCCGTGTGGTGTTCCTCAAAATTTCATTATTTTTTCAGGGTTCCATTAAGGATTCCATACAATGCAAGAGACTGGGGGATGTGGAGGGGTGCCAGATGACAGCCCGTTTCGTGCCCTAAGTGGCACTTCTGCTAGTCCGATGGTCCGTCCCTCCTCCCTTGCATTGTATGGAATCCTGAATGGAACCCTGGAAAAGGAATGATATCCTGAGAAACACCATATGGGTGAGTGCCCTTTATTTTCAGGACTGTTTGATCGAGCATTTCAAATGCAATGGAGTCATATTTTTTGCATCACTTTTTCTTATTGCTATATTTGTATTATGCAAACTTTGTAGAACCTCTTGGAATTTGGTAAGAAGTGTATACATTTACTTAATGGAAATTTTAAGCATTATTATTTTTTCGAAAGCTTTATTTATATAATGTAATACAGTTGTGAAAATCCAGTTGTATTTAACGTCAATAGCATTATATCTTTGCTTGGCCTATGTTGCCTTTAAAATAAGAAAACTAAAAACACAAAAGTTTGCCATTTTGATCTTTTTTTTATTTCCTTCATGACTTTTGAATTTCAATCATGAGTATGAAGACTTGTGTATTTGCTTAAGTGGTTTGCATCCTGCTGGATTTTGCATGCACCACTTGCTTTGGTTGATCTTCCACACCATTAAATACTTTTTAAAAGTTACATCTGTTACATGGAATCTATTTTCCTAAATGTTGCCAGTCTGTCAGATTTTAAAGTCATCAAAATGGGCTCTTAAAAAAAAAGTCTTGTCAATTTCATTGTGACAGTACAAAAGACAGGTATCAGCATTTTTCTTCTGATTATGTTAAAGGATTGACTAGCATTTAGCATAAAAATGACAGCGTGCTTTAAGGCTTAACCGAGGCCGTCAGTAATTTTTACTAAATTTATCTCAACTATATTTTCGCCAAGGCAAAGTATATGAAATTGAATTTATCGGGGGTGTGCTTACAAAAAGATTACATTTCAAGCCTATAAAACATAAAAATATATAGCAATAGTAATACGTACAGTAGATAAACTAAGGCAAGGGCAGGGCTGTAGAGTCGGTAAACCAAACATCCGTCTCCTCAATTTCTCTGAGCCAAACTCCTACTATAACTAAAACTCCACCAAAATAGTCACCAACTCCACAACTCCGACTCCACAACCATGGCTGTGAAGTAAGTAAGCCAAACATCTGACCCTGGCTACTCAAAATCACTGAATACAACACCGACTCCACCCAAAATGGACACAGACTCCAAATCCACGAATCCGACTCCAACTCCACAGCCCTTGAAAAGGGTAACATTTCACGAGGACTGGCTCGCTAGTGTTATGAGACTATTCAAGTATCCCATTGGAGCTGAAGCTGGTATCCCCCCTAAACATAGGCAATCTTGTAAAAACATACTTGTTTCTGAAGACAAACAATTTGTTGATCTTCCCCATCTCCTTGAAGCCAATGTACAACATCCTTTAAATGGAACTTGTCACCTGGATCTACCACCCTGACCTATCACTAGCTGTCCCTACCCCTTCCTAGCTGCTCCCTAACCATCCCTCTCTGCTGTAAATCCGCCCTATAAAGATTAAGAAAAATGACTTATAACTTACTGGAGGCCACTCTGTCAGGAGACTGGAGAGGCGGCTCCAGGCTCCTATCTCCCTTCCTCGCTGCTTCACTGCATGCCTCGCTGGGTGTCATTATTCTTTCTTGATCTCCACATGTATTTGGAATCTCCGCCCTCTTCTCCTCCTATGATGCACCGGCCGGTACGACACATCTGGCCCAATGCATTATGGGCCTGATGACGTGATCGTTCCTTGTTTGTATGTTCACTCCCCTGAGATTGAAATGCGTTGGGGCAAGGGGGGGGCACATTTTGGTTTGTGTGCTTGGGGGACACAAAATTTAGTGGCAACTTGGATGATACCCCTGTAAAGGTAGGAGCTATTACATAGGGCAAGATAAGGTAGTCAAATAATAATTTCTTCTGCCATTGCCCTCCCGTTATGGCTCCATGGACTGAAACAATTGTCTCTTCGAAATGGTGAGACCTAAATATTTTAATAGCAGTGTACAGCACATTGTACTGTATTTGTCTTATGGGATATTTTGGGTGGTATTAAAGGGCTATTTTTGTATCTGAAGGCTTGGACTGCCTCTATTCTTATTATGTTATTAAAAGTTAAGTTTGATTGGCATCTCTTCTGCTGTAGATTTTGACTGGCCATAGAGAGGGTTTTAGTTTTAACTAATCATGGTACATTTTCTATTAATAGTGAGCTGCTTCTCAGAGCAAGGGGCATGGTCGGACTAATAAGCACATGAGGCTTAGTAAAGGCAGTTATAATCTACGGGTCAGTAGTGTAACTAAAAAACTGTGGGCCCTGATGCAAATGTTTAAATGGTTCTGTCCCTAACCTGCTGCCACTAGTCACACTGCAACCATGTCACTCTGGGCCCCCCTCACCTGCTGCCACTAGTAACACTGTCACAATGTTGCTCAGGGCCCTGGTCACCTGCTATCACTAGTAACACTGCCTCAATACTGCCTTGGGCCCCTCTCATCTAATGCCACTAGTCACATTGACACAATGCTCCTCTGGGCTCCCCCTCACCTGCAGCTACTACTCACACTGCCACCATACTGCCTTGGGCCCCCCTCACCTGCTGCCAGTAGTCACACTGCCAACATACTGCCTTGGTCCCCCTCACCTGCTGCCACTAGTCACACTGCCACCATGCTGTCTTGGGCCCCACTCACCAACCGCCTCTAGTCACACTGCAACAATACTGCCTTGGACCCCCTCATCTGCTGCCACTAGTCACACTGCCACTATGCTGCCTTGGGCCCCCCTCACTTGCTACCACTAGTCACACTGCCACTATGCTGCCTTGGGCCCTCCTCACCTGCTGGCTGATGCTGTATCTTCTTCTTCTTCTCCTGCAATCTGCAGTGCAGAGGCTGGGAATTGGATGATCACAGTCAGTGCAGATTGCCAGACAGGACCCCTCACACATCTCACATACAATGGCTGGAGAGGGCAGAGGCAAAGGCAAGCACTGCTGCTTTTAGTGAAAGTGAGAGTAGAAGCAGCCACATCTCACTCTTGTCTCACACTCACAGACACGTGTCTCACACTCTTTACACGCTGTGGCCCTGTCACAGTTGCAACCCCTGTGACCTCAGTAGTTATGCCCCTGCTCCTGGTGTTAAAGTCTTTATTATAAGTAAACAACAGCGCACAGCTTGATAAGTGACACATTGCTGAAGTCAGTGTTTTAACCCCTTTCTCACACTGTCCTCAGATTACATAATAAAAACCTGCTGACACTGATATTAAGATCTTGCAATGGCTGCATTGAATGTTGTCACTTTCTGAAACTTGTCCACAAATTGGGACAATATCTGCAATTTTAGGTAAAAACAACAGGAGCATAAAGCTATAGATTCATAGCTGTTCTATCACAATGACCACCATCTCTTATAAGGTGGTCCACAGCTCGGATCTCAGAGTAGCTTATTCTTTGACAAGTTATCAATATACTACCTTGATTGCCATTTATTTAAATAACCACCATGGAATATCGCAATGTTCCTTTACTTCCAAAAAGCTTCCTCGGAAAGCATAATTGGGAATTAGCCACCACTCTCCTGGTTATTGACAGATAACTAGGGATGAGCGAGTACTGCAATATTCGGACTTGCTATACTTGTAACGAGTAGGTCCCGATACTCGGTACTCATTGCGAGTATAGCGAGTACAATGGTAGTGAATGGGGAAGCGAGTACTTTCGCATTGAATCTATATATACACTGCGAAAGTGGAATAAAAGTGAATAAAAGTTGTTAAAAATAAAAAAATATCATACTCATCCATCCGACGGCTGCTCCGGGGACCCGAAAAGACGACATCCCATGTAAGGCTAGAGCCTGTCAGTCTGATAGCCAATCAGGTGGCTGGTAGCGATCTGGCCAATCAGATGGCCTGACGTCATAAACCACATGACCACTACCAGCCACCTGATTGGCCAGATTGCCAGGTCATAAATGCATGTTCAAGATGTGGCAATCTAGCCAATCAGGTGGCTGGTAACAATCATGTGGTTTGTGATGTCAGGCCATCTGATTTGCCAGATCGCTACCAGCCATCTGATTGGCTATCAGACGGACAGGTCCTAACCGTACATGGGATGTCTTCTTTTCGGGTCCCCGGTGCAGCCGTCGGATGAGTAATTATGATATTTTTTTATTTTTAACAACTTTTATTCACTTTTATTCCACTTTCGCAGCGTATATATAGATACACTGCGAAAGTGAATGGACTACTCGCTATTCCTAATCGCAAGAAACTTGCAGAGTAGCGAGTAGCCCGAATATCGTTATTATTCGGCGAGTACCCAATAGTAATGATTATACTTGCGCATCCCTACTAATAACCATGAAAAATACATTATTAAAGTTAATGCTTGTAATAAGACAGCCCCTAAAAAGGAATTTTGCTTTTTATGGATATAAAATGACTCAATTTCTTGTTTGCATAATGGATTATGGATGAACAGCTCCTGCATCCTTTAATGACATCATCCATAATCATAAGGATCCATGATCATTATGCTTGGACTTTACACAGACATTTTGGATGTCATCCATCCACATTTCTGCAGAATGTGCCTGAAGAGCGGCATTTCTTCTTCCTGAATGTGCGCGCTGGTATTTGTCTGTCCTCTATGTTAAATGTTTAAGGATGATTTGGAAATGAATATTGGTCCGGTGTCAATATTTAAACTCATTACAGTAAACACAGACTAGAACGAGTCCGTGGGCAAAGAGCCCAGTCACATTGTAACCTATCAATCCGCATTCTCCAGACAACCTGGTAATGTATTGTTAAGTAGGAATTATGAAGCCGGGAGAATGAAAGCTCTCGAATCTCACACTGTTCGCAGGCTTCATTTTCTGCAGAGAGTGGACAATTCAATAGTGCGGCCGCTTGTTCCTGAGCTGTTGCTTTTGTGTTGGATTGAAGTAAAACAGCTTTACGACTTCTCGTGCTTGGTACGTCGGCTCCACAGACTGTAGAAGCTTCAGAAAATGGAGATGGTTCCTGGACCAGGATGATTTTGTAGCCTTACGCAATTGGGTGAAAGAATAGATAAAGTCAAATAACTGTCTTAAGCAGCTATCAGGTAGGTCACCCTCCCCCCCCCAAACCTCAGTATATGGGCATGCAAGTCTTTGATATGTAAATCTATCAGCACCTTTATATGTTCTGTTTGTTGTTGCATTTTCAAGTAGTTAGCACTTTCATTCACATGCATGTGAGGTATTAGGTCCTATCAGGGGAAACAGAGCACGTCCTGGGCCTCTACCTCCCCAAGGTTGTTTGCCCACCCACCACCGGCCTCTTTAGATTGTTTGAAAGCTGACGCTTTGATTTCTTTGCCCAGCTCCTTTCTTTTCCCATTTCGTATCATTTTATAAGCAGAAAATATCATCTACTATGAGGAAATTTGTATTTAATGAAGATTGAGAGTGAAACATTAGACCAGGTGAAGTAAGGAACAGAACTCCCTGATAAGATATATGACAGTTTCTTATTCTTAGTTTCTAGTATCTAATTTATATTCATTTCACACTCTATCTATCTATCTATCTATCTATCTATCTATCTATCTATCTATCTATTTATCTATCTATAGGGGCCGTCACACACTACGATTTTGTGAGCAGTCTCACCTACAATCTCAGGGGTGCGCGCTCGTGGACAACATCGTTGGTGAGGTGTCACATGTATAGATAATGTTCAGGATGCAGCAGCGATGTTACGTGCAGCTATCGTTCACACAACCAGCGACGATACTTGTCAATGATGTGAATAGGCGAAATCATAAAGGAGATCGTTATCGCGGTGTCACACAGAACGATGCCGCAGATTGGATGATCGACATCGTCTGATGTGGGGTCCGGATCTCTTATCGCTTGTTCAGATCACTTATCGCTTGTTAGATCGATGTGTCACACAGCAACAACGTCGTTAGAGTGACTGAAAACCCCTGACGTTTCAACGATATCTTTAATGATATCATAGCGTGTGACGGCTCCTTAACTCATATCTACACATCTACAGTATTTATTTACTCATATCTATCTATCTATCTATCTATCTATCTATCTATCTATCTATCTATCCTATATATCTATCTGTCTCATTTGAATTTTTACAGGTTTATATTTTTCATAAAGCAGCTGAACAAAGTAAAACTAAAACAGCCTTTCTGGGCACGGAAAATAAAAGAGCAAATACAGAATCCATAAAACTGTGAAGCCGCCCATTCAAGAGTATGGTTCGGCTTTGCTCAATTAGAAACATAATTCGGACGTCTGCTACTGCCAAATACAGAATACAAAGTGATTCCAGAGACCTTACTCTTCCTTGCTCGACCACACCCTAAAGAGGAGAAATAGTGAACAGCTGTCCCACCTATCTCTTTAGATGTTCACAAAAACCTGGCCCTGTTAAAGCCATTTAACCTTCGCAGTACGTAGTATTAAAGTACTATCCAGGTTTACATCACTGAGGTTAATAATCACAGTGATACATATCTTTCCTCTTGTAATTTAACAATGACCACCTTAAAATATGAATGAAATATATGCCCACCTTTACATTTACTGAATCTGGTTACAGACTCCAATTTGTCAGTAAATAAGCTATGACACTATTTCTTCATGCTGACTATGCCCTCAACAGTCAGAAAGTCTTATAATAACTACTGAATGGCCACACATAGACCCATATAACATAAACAACAGATTATTGCAAAATCATGCTTTTGTTTTTTCAACATGTTTCCTTTCATGCCCTATATCTCTGTATATATTAGTCTGAGAAAACATTATGGTTGGGCAAATCTAATCATTCAATAATATGCTGTGTACTTTGCATGAAGTAAATGGCATAATGCAACTTGCAAGGGTGTACCGCCCCATGACATAAGTCCAAACACACAACTAGGATTCCTTCTTTCATGTAGTGTTCCGGGGCACAAGAAATGTAGACCTTGCCCACTACTACCACCCCATGTTATAGTTGACATTTCTGGAACGGTACCGGAGTAAGTGTTGTTATGTTATCAGTAGGAAACACTCTGGTATTGAAGGGGCTGTCCGAGTTGTGGGCAAACCCTTTAATATATGAATCAGTTTACCATATTGTTAAATAAAAGTATACACAGAGTTATGGTATTCACGTAACAGCCATATGATCTAGTGCATTTCCCTTTACTAAAAATCATCATTTAGATTGTTGTAGGAAAATAGATGTCCGTAAACTCAATAAACTCCTCAGTGCTTAAACTGTAGGAGAAAAATGGATGGAAGATAGAAGTTTACTGTAATGTTGAGACGCGAGCAGCATAATCACTGACCCTGAAAACAGCTCCTGTACAATGAGTCTGGAATGATAAAGCCTGGTTTTAATACTGTGCTGGGTCCTTGTGTGACCCTTTGAAAGTCAATTTATCTCCTTGTGCTACAGGCACCAAAAATTAGATTTCAGTTCTGCCATGTTTCAAAGTCATGATTGCTGGTGGCTTTACAAGGGGAAGCGCCGTAATCTAAAGACAATAGTTATTTTTTACTAAGCAATGATAACATTTTATGTATTTTTTTCATAGAAATTGTTGCCTAAAAAATAATAAATGCTGCAAGTTCATCGATCGCTTGCACAAGTAAAACAATAAAGTGTTTCTTTCCCTTGCAGCTTGTTTTATTGATTTGATCAACAGATACAAGAATGATGTCTATTAACACACTTTAAACTAGTGTACAATATCACTTACTGCTTCTTTGTGTATGGTCGTCTCTCATCCCAATAATAGAATTTATGAAATCAGGACTAGAGATGGGCAAGCCCATAAATGTTCGGGTTTGGAGGATATGACCAGACTTCAAAAAAAAAGTCTGGGTTTGGGACCAGTCTTGACCCACACTTCAGCCTGAGCCCTGAACCCTGTATACAGTCTATGGGGACCCAAATTTTAGTGATATAAAATGGTTAAAGTTATTGGCTGGAGGGCTGTAAAAGAAAGCAAAATGACGACTAAAGAAGGAGAGTTATACTTCCCAGTGTCATGCCTCAGTCATATTTGCTTCATATTTTTTCACCGTACTAACTAAAACAGCCAATTACAGACACCCACTCTCTGTTATAGCATCTGTAATTGTCTGTGGCAGATAGACTACGCCCACACAATCTGTACCGGTGTCTGTGATTGCCTGCATTACACATATGTATTACATATATGTATAAAAATAAATAAATAATTGAATCAAAATGTGTAGGGGTTCGCCCAGATAAACTGGACAGCTGCAACCTGCAGCACCCAGCTGTGCACTTTATATTACCTGAAAATCAAATATAGGGACCCAATGAGGGTTTCTATTTCCAATATTTAAAAAATAATTTAAAAAAAGGCATGGGGTACAATTCAATCGGATACACAGCCTAGATAAAGCAGACAGCTGGGGGTTGGTATTGTCATTCTGAGGAGGCACACAGTTATTGCCCTATCCCAGAGTAAGAATAGCAGTCCGCAGCTACCCCAAAATTTGGCACATTCATTACAAGTGCCAAATCCTCGTGCTGTACTGAGCTCTTATTGATTGTCCTGGTGCAGTGGCAATCAGGCTGATAGAAGGTATTGATGACAATTAATGAGAATTGACAGCTGTCATCAAACCCTGGATTGTTGATGTTCAGGGCTCTGAGACCTCACGTTACCAATCCTGTATATAAATAGTTAAAGCACACACTGATAAACATTCTTTATTTAGCATAAAACACAAAGATACCTTCTTTTACCCATGTATTAACCCCAAACATACCCAGTACTGTGTCCCGTGAAGCTTCCCCGGCTCTGCTACATCACAGTGAGAGATTACATTACAGTGAACAATCACTGTGAGGACACCTCTTACACTAACTAATGTATCAAATGTTAATTTGATATGTTGAAGTATGTGACATTCTAGCAAAATCCTCAACAAGCTGCAATGAATACTGCTTGGCCACATATGAACATGTATGGCATATACATTTCCTGACAGTGTTATCCAAAGGCTGAATTTACTACAGGACACATTTATCAGAAATCCTTTGGCTACGGTATCTCGATTGGATAATGCTTATGAGGTATATACTCATAAAACATTTACTTCTAGTGGAGACTAACTCTATACATAAAGCAACATTCCAGAGCATGGACTTAGGAGTGACTACACTACTTATGTATAACTAGATGGTGGCCCGATTCTAAAGAATCGGGTAGTCTAGAATCTATATATAGTTTATTTAGTAATAGGGGAGTGCTGTGAAAGTAATTGTGAGTATACGGTGGCTCAGTGGTTAGCAGTGAGTGCGGTGGCTCAGTGGTAAGCAGTGAGTGGGGTGGCTCAGTGGTCAGCAGTGAGTGCGGTGGCTCAGTGGTCAGCAGTGAGTGCGGTGGCTCAGTGGTCAGCAGTGAGTGCGGTGGCTCAGTGGTCAGCAGTGAGTGCGGTGGGTCAGTGGTCAGCAGTGAGTGCGGTGGGCCAGTGGTCAGCAGTGAGTGCGGTGGCTCAGTGGTCAGCAGTGAGTGCGGTGGCTCAGTGGTCAGCAGTGAGTGCGGTGGCTCAGTGGTCAGCAGTGAGTGCGGTGGC
The DNA here is from genome assembly GCA_033576535.1 of Allobates femoralis. NCBI lineage: Eukaryota > Metazoa > Chordata > Amphibia > Anura > Aromobatidae > Allobates > Allobates femoralis. Next base: position 67,560,598 of record JARQOC010000002.1, on the reverse strand, counting down.
TCAGTGGTCAGCAGTGAGTGCGGTGGCTCAGTGGTCAGCAGTGAGTGCGGTGGCTCAGTGGTCAGCAGTGAGTGCGGTGGCTCAGTGGTCAGCAGTGAGTGCGGTGGCTCAGTGGTCAGCAGTGAGTGCGGTGGCTCAGTGGTCAGCAGTGAGTGCGGTGGCTCAGTGGTCAGCAGTGAGTGCAGCACAGGCTGGAGGGGGAGGAGGCAGAGGAGGGAGGAGGCAGAAACTGGAGGGGTTAGAGGAGGGAGGGGTCAGGGGAGAGCGGAGGCAGGGGAGAGCGGAGGCTGGAGGGCAGAGGAGAGCGGAGGCTGGAGGGCAGAGGAGAGCGGAGGCTGGGGGGCAGAGGAGAGCGGAGGCTGGGGGGCAGAGGAGAGCGGAGGCTGGGGAGCAGGGGAGAGCGGAGGCAGGGGAGAGCGGAGGCTGGAGGCCACAGGAGAGCGGAGGCTGGAGGCCACAGGAGAGCGGAGGCTGGAGGCCACAGGAGAGCGGAGGCTGGAGGCCACAGGAGAGCGGAGGCTGGAGGCCACAGGAGAGCGGAGGCTGGAGGCCACAGGAGAGCGGAGGCTGGAGGCCACAGGAGAGCGGAGGCTGGAGGCCACAGGAGAGCGGAGGCTGGGGGCCACAGGAGAGCGGAGGCTGGGGGCCACAGGAGAGCGGAGGCTGGGGGCCACAGGAGAGCGGAGGCTGGGGGGCAGAGGAGAGCGGAGGCTGGGGGCACAGGAGAGCGGAGGCTGGGGGGCACAGGAGAGGGGAGACTGGGGGGCACAGGAGAGGGGAGACTGGGGGGCACAGGAGAGGGGAGACTGGAGGCCAGAGGGGAGAGCGGAGGCCAGAGGGGAGAGCGGAGGCCAGAGGGGAGAGCGGAGGCCAGAGGGGAGAGCGGAGGCCAGAGGGGAGAGCGGAGGCTGGAGGGCAGGGGATAGCGGAGGCAGGGGAGAGCGGAGGCAGGGGAGAGCGGAGGCAGAGGACAGCGGAGGCAGAGGACAGCGGAGGCTGGAGGCCAGAGGACAGCGGAGGCTGGAGGCCAGAGGACAGCGGAGGCTGGAGGCCAGAGGACAGCGGAGGCTGGAGGCCAGAGGACAGCTGAGGCTGGAGGCCAGAGGACAGCTGAGGCAGGAGGCCAGAGGACAGCGGAGGCTGGAGGACAGCGGAGGCTGGAGGCCAGAGGGGAGAGCGGAGGCCAGAGGGGAGAGCGGAGGCCAGAGGGGAGAGCGGAGGCCAGAGGGGAGAGCGAAGGCCAGAGGGGAGAGCGGAGGCCAGAGGGGAGAGCGGAGGCCAGAGGGGAGAGCGGAGGACAGAGGAGAGCGGAGGACAGAGGAGAGCGGAGGCCGGAGGAGAGCGGAGGCCGGAGGAGAGCGGAGGCCGGAGGAGAGCGGAGGCCGGAGGAGAGCGGAGGCTGGAGGGCAGGGGATAGCGGAGGCAGGGGAGAGCGGAGGCAGGGGAGAGCGGAGGCAGAGGACAGCGGAGGCTGGAGGCCAGAGGACAGCGGAGGCTGGAGGCCAGAGGACAGCGGAGGCTGGATGCCAGAGGACAGCGGAGGCTGGAGGCCAGGAGGACAGCGGAGGCTGGAGGCCAGAGGAGAGCGGAGGCTGGAGGCCAGAGGAGGAGGGAGGCGGGGGGCAGAGGAAGCGGAGGCTGGAGAGGAAGGAGCGGAGGCAGAGGACAGCAGGGAGGCTGGAGGCCAGAGGAGAGCGGAGGCTGGAGAAGAGCGGAGGCTGGAGAAGAGCGGAGGCTGGAGAAGAGAGGAGGCTGGAGAAGAGCGGAGGCAGGAGAAGAGCGGAGGCGGAGAAGAGCGGAGGCTGGAGAAGAGCGAGGCAGAGGAGAGCGGAGGCAGAGGAGAGCGGAGGCAGAGGAGAGCGGAGGCAGAGGAGAGCGGAGGCTGGAGGAGAGCGGAGGCAGAGGAGAGCGGAGGCTGGAGAAGAGCGGAGGCAGAGGAGAGCGGAGGCTGGAGAAGAGCGGAGGCAGAGTAGAGCGGAGGCTGGAGAAGAGCGGAGGCAGAGTAGAGCGGAGGCTGGAGGAAGAGCGGAGGCAGAGGAGAGCGGAGGCAGAGGAGAGTGGAGGCTGGAGAAGAGCGGAGGCTGGAGAAGAGCGGAGGCTGGAGAAGGCGGAGGCTGGAGAAGACGGAGGCAGGGGAGAGCGTAGGCAGGGGAGAGCGTAGGCAGGGTGAGAGCGTAGGCAGGGGAGAGCGTAGGCTGAGGCCACAGGAGAGCGGAGGCTGGAGGCCACAGGAGAGCGGAGGCTGGAGGCCACAGGAGAGCGGAGGCTGGAGGCCACAGGAGAGCGGAGGCTGGAGGCCACAGGAGAGCGAGAGGCTGGAGGCCACAGGAGAGCGGAGGCTGGAGGCCACAGGAGAGCGGAGGCTGGAGAAGAGCGGAGACAGAGAAGAGCGGAGACAGAGAAGAGCGGAGGCAGAGGAGAGCGGAGGCAGAGGAGAGCGGAGGCAGAGGAGAGCGGAGGCAGAGGAGAGCGGAGGCTGGAGAAGAGCGAGGCAGAGGAGAGCGGAGGCTGGAGAAGAGCGGAGACAGAGAAGAGCGGAGGCAGAGGAGAGCGGAGGCAGAGGAGAGCGGAGGCAGAGGAGAGCGGAGGCAAGGAGAGCGGAGGCTGGAGAAGAGCGGAGGCAGAGGAGAGCGGAGGCTGGAGAAGAGCAGAGGCAGAGGAGAGCGGAGGCTTGAGAAGAGCGGAGGCTGGGGAAGAGCGGAGGCTGGAGAAGAGCGGAGGCAGAGGAGAGCGGAGGCAGAGAGAGGCGGAGGCTGGAGAAAAGCGGAGGCAGAGGAGAGCGGAAGGCAGAGGAGAGCGGAGGCAGAGGAGAGCGGAGGCTGGAGAAGAGCGGAGGCAGAGGAGAGCGGAGGCAGAGGAGAGCGGAGGCTGGAGGAGAGCGGAGGCAGAGGAGAGCGGAGGCTGGAGAAGAGCGGAGGCAGAGAGAGAGCGGAGGCTGGAGAAGAGCGGAGGCAGAGTAGAGCGGAGGCAGAGGAGAGCGGGGCAGAGGAGAGCGGAGGCTGGAGAAGAGCGGAGGCTGGAGAAGAGCGGAGGCTGGAGAAGAGCGGAGGCTGGAGAAGAGCGGAGGCTGGAGAAGAGCGGAGGCAGGGGAGAGCGGGAGGCAGGAGGGCAGGGGAGAGCGTAGGCAGGGGAGAGCGTAGGCAGGGGAGAGCGTAGGCAGGGGAGAGCGTAGGCAGGGGAGAGCGTAGGCAGGGGAGAGCGTAGGCAGGGGAGAGCAGAGGCTGGAGGCCACAGGAGAGCGGAGGCTGGAGGCCACAGGAGAGCGGAGGCTGGGGGGCAGAGGAGAGCGGAGGCTGGGGGGCAGAGGAGAGCGGAGGCTGGGGGGCAGAGGAGAGCGGAGGCTGGGGGGCAGAGGAGAGGGGAGACTGGGGGGCACAGGAGAGGGGAGGCTGGAGGCCAGAGGGGAGAGCGGAGGCCAGAGGGGAGAGAGCGGAGGCCAGAGGGGAGAGCGGAGGCCAGAGGGGAGAGCGGAGGGCAGAGGGGAGAGCGGAGGCCGGAGGAGAGCGGAGGCTGGAGGCCAGAGGAGAGCGGAGGCCAGAGGAGAGCGGAGGCCAGAGGAGAGCGGAGGCCGAGGAGGAGAGTGGAGGCTGGAGGGCAGGGGAGAGCGGAGGCAGGGGAGAGCGGAGGCAGGGGAGAGCGGAGGCAGGGAGAGCGGAGGCAGAGGACAGCGGAGGCAGAGGACAGCGGAGGCTGGAGGCCAGAGGACAGCGGAGGCTGGAGGCCAGAGGACAGCGGAGGCTGGAGGCCAGAGGACAGCGGAGGCTGGAGGCCAGAGACAGCGGAGGCTGGAGGCCAGAGGACAGCGGAGGCTGGAGGCCAGAGGAGAGCGGAGGCTGGAGGCCAGAGGAGAGCGGAGGCTGGAGGCCAGAGGAGAGCGGAGGCTGGGGGGCAGAGGAGAGCGGAGGCTGGAGGCCAGAGGAGAGCGGAGGCTGGGGGGCAGAGGAGAGCGGAGGCTGGAGAAGAGCGGAGGCAGAGGAGAGCGGAGGCTGGAGGCCAGAGGAGAGCGGAGGCTGGAGAAGAGCGGAGGCTGGAGAAGAGCGGAGGCAGAGGAGAGCGGAGGCTGGGGGGGGCACAGGAGAGGGGAGGCTGGGGGGGGCACAGGAGAGGGGAGGCCGGGGGGCACAGGAGAGGGGAGGCTGGGGGGCACAGGAGAGGGGAGGCTGGGGGGCACAGGAGAGGGGAGGCTGGTGGGGCAGAACACTCACCGGGCTGTCGGCGGGGCTGTGTGCGGGGCAGGTGGCGGAATGGTGGTCCCAGATGGAGGAGGAGAGTGGGCGGTGCCGGCGGAGGCCGCACACCGGAGTGTGGGCCGGGCCGGGCCGGTTCCCGGATGTGGGTGGGACTCAGGGTGCATCTAGGCACCCTGCCGCCGGAGCCGATCGGAGGGCGGGGGGGTGCTGGTGGGTCTGAGGGCCGCCGCCCCTGCAGCGTCCGCTCGGCCCCGCCGCCCTGCAGCCTACAGTGCCACAGCGTCCGTCTCTCCTAAGGGCGGCGCTGATGTTGGTGGCCCCGCCCCCTTCTGTGATGCCGCTCCCCCTGGCTGCCGGCGCTCTGGACTCAGGGCTCACACTGTCCAGTGGACGGTGCGGCCCTGGGTGGGAGCACACGGCTCTGTGTGGGGGTGGCGGTGGCGCTTTAGCGCCCACTGCGAGCCGCTAGTCAGGTTTGACAGCGGCTCGCGGTGAGCGCTACGCGCTCACCGCTCGTGGGTCTGGAACTTCCGTTTCCGGTCTGTGACACAGGGCGCAGGCCGTCACGGAAGTTGGCCAGATTCCACAGGAAGTGGCCTTCGGGTTTTATATAGTAGATAACATTTCAGTACTGTTTTCCTATGGTCCATATAAGAAGTGTAAACAGCACATATCAACGCGACTACATCTTAGGCCCCTTTCACACTAACGTTTTTGTCTGGATCCGGTGGATCCGGACCAAAAACCACATCTGCCGCATGTGCCGCCTAACGGCAGCACTTGCGGTACAGTTGCGGCACACTTGCGGCCAGCCCCATGCATTGTCTAAGGGGCTTGTGGCAGGTGCGGCAAGTGCCGTATAACTGAGGTTTCGGCACTTGCGGCAGTAGCTGCCGCGAAAAAAAGCACAGTCATCAGCGTTTTTCTCACGGCTGCAACTGCCGCAAGTGCTGGAACCGCAGGTCTACCGCATTTGGTGCACCTGCCGCAAGCACCATAGACAAAGCGTGGGGCTGGCCGCAAGTGTGCCGCAACTGTGGCCTTTAGGTGGCACATGCGGCAGATGCGTATTTTTGTCCGGATCCGCCGGACCCAGACAAAAACGCTGGTGTGAAAGAGGCCTAAGAAAAATTCCTTTGTGTAATGTTTAACAGAGAAAATCGCTCAGTCGTCCAATCTTCCTCGCCCTTTATTCAACTCTATTCTCTTGTGGCAAATAACCCACCACATACAGTATTTGCGTTACACTATTTATGTCGTTATTTGTCATTATTTAATTAGAAGAAAGTATTCCAGAAAAAAGGCGACACGTGCACCTTTATGGCTTAATTTAAGAAGATAATTACAGCCAGGTGCTGCTAATCAAGAGCACTTGATTATTTGATTATCAGGAAGTTCTCACTCCTTTATATCAAACTTATTTTAGTTTTTTGAGGTTCATTTTAGTGATAACCAAGGATGCGAGAGAGAAAATGCCAAGAAGGAGAACAGCTGCATATTCATGTATTCTGCGGCTTTAACCAGTTGAAGACAAGGACACTTATATCTGCTCTAGATCAAGCTTGTTTTCAGCTTTTTTTCATACAGGAATCTTAATGAGCTGTAATATTTTTTTATTTCTATGCTCTCTTTTATTTTTTGTTGCCATTATTGGGTGATATTTGTGGACAAATCAGGTACCAGTAGACTTTGGGGGGAGGCATTTCAACATTCATATGTTTTTTTACTATCTGATCTCAACAATAAATAACTGGGGTTACCTTATTAGCTTTATTTACATAGCACATTCAGCCTCCTTCCTGCATAGTGGAGCAGACTGGGTTTCATTCTTGCTCCTTCCCTACAACCAGAGATCCCTTAAAGTGAATCTGTCAGCGTGTTTTATTTACTTGATCTGAGAGCACAATGATATAAGCAAAGAGACCCTGAATCCAATGATTTATCACTTAGATTACTTGGTGATACAAATTTGTTAGACTTAGCAATGCAGCAGAGCAGAAAAAGCAGCCCCCGCCCACACCAGGCACTGTATATACATTTGTATAGATTGTAATCTACTAATCATAGAGGGTGGTGTGCCAGACTTGTGCGCATGCCTGATGTTTTGAGCAACTAAAAAAATTCCTACTATTCCCTTGCTACTCTAACAGTTTTTCTTACTACTGTATCTTTGTTGATGCTTCATTTGAGAATTACCAGTGCATGGGATAGATAAATGAGTCATCAGGGGAAGAGGGTGCAGTCATTGCTGTCCCTGCTGTGACATCCATTCAAAGACCTGGGCTAATCCCTTCTCTACTGAGCATGCGTCGGTTGTCAGTTCCAACATATGCTCAGTAGACTCTTATTACAGTGCATTATGCACAGTGACAGTTCACTTCCTCATCAGCTCCGATCAGAAAGAGTGCACTGTCAGTGTGTGCTTTAAGAAAATTACCCGGAGTGCAGTAAAAGGAGCGACCACCTCTACCTCCACCAAATGACATCTCTGCACTGGAATTCACAAACTAAGCGTCATCAAAGAGGAAGTAGTAAAGAAAGAAAAAACACCTGGATAGTGTTGTGAAGAAATGGTAGGAACTAGGGATGAGCGAGTATAATCACTACTATTTGGTATTCGCTGAATAGTAGCGGTATTCGGGCTACTCGCTACTCTCCAAGTATTTTATGTGCACTCGGGAGTAGTGAGTAGTCCTAATACTTTGTAGATATCTGTAGATACCACTGCGAAAGTAGCCTAAAAGTGAATAAAAGATGTTAAAAACAATAAACTTGCATACTCACCTGTCCGACGCCTGCACCTGGACCAGAAAACCTCACCTCCGCTCGCTGGACAAGGACCTTTTACTACCAGCCTGTCACACCACGTGATTGCTAGCGGCCACCTGATTGGCGAATTTGCAAGGTCCTAGATGTACTATCAGGACCTTGCAAACTGGCCAATCAGGTGGCCACTAGCGATGACATAGATGTGACGTGGAGCCATCTGATTGGCCAGATCGCTACCGGCCATCTGATTGGCTGGTAGTGAAAGGTCCTTGTCCAGCGATCGGAGGTGAGGTTTTCCGGTCCCAGTGCAGGCGTCGGACAGGTGAGTATGTAAGTTTATTGTTTTTAACATCTTTTATTCACTTTTAGGCTATTTCGCAGTGTATCTACAGATATCTACAAAGTATTAAGACTACTCACTACTCCCGAGTGCACATAAAATACTCGGGAGTATCTATAGATACACTGCGAAAGTATTCGTACTCACTATACTCGCAACGAGTAGCGTTGCGAGTATAGCGAGCACGAATAATAAGGTACTCGCTCATCCCTAGTAGGAACTCTTTAATTAACGTTTCTTAGAAAAGAAGACAATACTAGTGCTTCTCAATGAATTAGAATATCATCAAAAAGTTATTTATTTCAGTAATTCAATACATAATGTGAAACACATATATTATATAGAGTCATTAACACACAGAGTGATCTGTTTTAGGTGTTTATTACTGTAAATGTTGATGATTGTGGCTGACAGCCAAGGAAAACCCAAAGGTCATTATCTCAGAAAATTAAAGTAGGGAGAATGAAGGGTTATAAACTGCACTGCCATATTCCATGAGACATCAAAGGGTGAATATTATATTGATTTATTAGTCAACGTGATTTTTGATAATATTCTAATTCATTGAGATGCACTAGTAGATTATCTTATGACATTAAATAGGCGGTTAGAATTAAAATACACTTTCGCTGGCTTCCCAGTCCCACAGCTGCACGATATTGTTCTGCAACTATGCCATAAAGTCACGTTGTAGACCGTCACTCCAGAGTATAATGCGGAAGCCTCAATGCTTATAGTCTATTGGCTTTACCTTGGTAATGAGACCAGCTGATGTTACTTTTCACTATTGCTTACTGATAGTTTTCAGTTGGTGGTATGACTTTACTGGGCATTTTGCACTTCTTTTTCTTCATGTGTTCAATAGTTTTTACTGTGTCATTTCTCATTATTACATATTACTAAATATATGGCTGTTTATAGTTTAATTTCTTTTCCTATGTGGATTGAATGGGTTTAAGAAATATATTTACTTAAAAAATTTTGATGTGTTCAATACGTCCCACTATATATATATATATATATATTTTATACATATACACACTGGCGATCAAAATTAGAGAACAACACAGTTTCCATAATGTTAAGGTCATTGTGTTGTACTATCTGTCATGCTGGGCATAGGGAGACACCCAGAACGAGAGTATGGGGGGAAAATAGAGTCCCTGACACTAAGGTCAAAGGGGAGATGGTGACCCCTGGAAACACTAGTGCTGACACCTGGCTCCCCTAACAACCCTATACAGTCTCCGCAACTGTCGCGTACAGGATACCTGTTCCCCATCTGTCCTCAACAAAGTTTACTTAGGGATCAGACAGGGTGAACACTAGTCTACCCAGCGAACAACTAAGTGAAAACACCAAGGAGACAAACAAGGGGGAGAGTAAGCTGATCAAAGAGAAAGACTACAAACTACACTGTAAATCCATGATGCACTGCAAAGCCAGGAAGCAACACTACCTCCAAACACACTATCAGCAGCAATGCATTATAGGAGCTAAAGGATATCAAAAGAGACAGCTGAAAGGTTCGGCAGATGAGAGACCTGCTGAGGCCTAGTGACCTCCAGCTATCACCAAGTCGAGAAATACCACTAAAAGGGACAGAACAACAATTCAGGATTTTGGCTGTTTGTCCAGATGCTGCGACCTTCTGAGAGTGAACACAACAGCTTCGTCCGTGGTTCCTGATACACTCGGGACTATATCTTATCATGAGTAAATTAGCAGTATTTTAAACTTATTTTATGAATTGGATATATTATAAAACATAAATAAAAATGTAAATGAGATAAATGGAAAAGACACCGATCAAAATTAGAGAACACTTTCAGATACCTGCAAGTTATTGATGTTAATCTGGAACCTGGTGCTAATTTCCCTAATTATCTGACAAACCCTATGTACTGGCAGCCTAACTTTTATGTTCGCACTCAGTTTGAAATAAATGGTGTGCCGTTCCATAGTGGCTAATAATCACTTTGTCTTTTCATAATAAGACAACATCATATAGTCTGTTGAGGTCCCTGCTATAATCTCTGTGCTCTCTTTCACTTTCATAAGAGAATAAATAACCTTGTAATGTATTATCCTGTTTATATTTGTAGTGTTCTGCCGAAAACAGTCCGAGAAAGTGTTTACTTTATATTATATTTTCATCAGAAGGGCAAGAGAAAATTAATTATTTGCATCAAGACTCTTGAAGGAGCCCGATGTCCTTGAATATATATTAAGTATTTTGTGTAATAACTATCATTAAAGGCTAAAAAGATTGCAGTAATGAAAATCCAGCAATCTGCAATACGGGGCATTAATCTCCCAGGAGTGCACTGTTTTTATCACACTTCCAATGCAGAATTATGGAGAATACAAACTCAGCAGAACACAGTCAAAGCAAAAGAGACATAAAATTATAATAGTAACCCGAGATAATGATAATACTCCAAAAAATAATGGGATGGAATAGTCAGCGCAGATTGGTCAGAGGGCCAAGTATTTGCCAGGAGCGTGTAATTAGTTATAGGTCTCCGGCTGTCAGGTAATGCATTATTTTATTTATTCAATTACTTTTGTAGTACTTTGGGTGGACATTGCTTAATGCTAATAAATGGCAAAGTGCTTCATGCTAATAACAATTTTGTCTTTTGCATAATCAAAGCAGATCGTTACAAGCTGTTTTTTTTTTTCTTTAATCTTGTGTCATAGGAGTTTGAATGTAAAACAAATATCTTTCATTTAGTCTTGTATGGAGCAGCCGGTCTGTACTTAACTCGGAAGCCAAAAGACTCATAATTACAGCTGTATCTCAATGAATTAGAAGATCATCAAAAAGTTAATTTATTTCAGTAATTCAACATATAAAGTGAAATGCATATATTATATAAAGTCATTACACGCAGAGTGATCTATTTCATGTGTTTATTTATGTTAATGTTGATGATTATGACTTACAGCCAATGAAAACCCAGAAGTCATTATCTTAGGCCGGTTTCACATTGCGGGTTGGATCCGATCCGAGGCTGTCCGTGTAAACCAGACAGCCCCGGACCGGATTTTGGGGCTGGATAGAAGCCGGATGGCAGCTCTCTGCCATCCGGTTTCTATCTGTCCGGGACAATCCGGGAGAATTCAGTATTCTCTCACGGACAAAAAAACGCTGCTTGCATATCTCCTCTAATTGGCAATTACCGGATTGGCCCGGATTGCCCCAGATTCGCCCGATTCCTCCCGGATCCGGGGCAATCCGGCGCAGTCCGGGAGGATCTGGGAACCGGACCCCTATGCCTTCGGTCCTGATTCATCAATGGCGACAGCTGCGTGCGGGTGCACACCGGACCGGAGGGCATATCAGCCCTCCGGTTCTGTGTGCTGATCCAATCCGGGGCTTTCAAGTTCACCCTGACAGCCTCGAATGGGATCTGACCCACAATGTGAAGCCAGCCTCAGAAAACTAAAGTAAGGAGGATAAATAGTCTGAGAGATAAAATATTCCCTAAATAGGTATCAGAGGCTTCAACTTGTGTGGTTGTGAGAGTCACAACCACTATAAAAGCAGATCATGATAGCTGCAGTCCCCAGCGTGGTGCACTAGTAGCCTTGGGTTTACTATGGCTGTTTTATTGCAGTATAAGATAAGAAATGGAATGCTCCCTAAACTTCATATAAGCCTAACGTGAGTGATAGATAAAGATGGATGAATGGATAGATGGAGGGATGGATGGATGGAAGGATAGACGGATGGATAGATACAGATGCATCTCAATGAATTAAAAGTTACTTTATACACATATATTATATAGAGTCATTACACACAGAGTGATCTATTTCAAGTGTTTATTTCTGTTAATGTTGATGATTATGACTTACAACCAATGGGAACCCAAATTTCATTATCTCAGAAAATTAAAGTAGGGAGGATGAAGGGTTAAAAATCATGCTGCCTTATTTCACGAGACATCAAAGAGTGAATATAATATTGATTTATTAGTCAACGCATTGCAGGGATCCCTGAAACATGGCAATATGACATTGATTTTTGATAATTTCAAATTCATTGAGATGCATTTTTACCGTTGGAAACGGCAATTCTTTTTTTTTATCATTAATATTTTTATTAGAAAATTTGAAATTGAACAACATTTCAGACCAGAACAAGTGGTTACAATATCCTAGCCAATATTTTGGCTTATATCGCAGAACCGAGATAAGGTACTTTAGTCCACTGCCAACTGTGAGATCTCTTCGTCTAGAATAGTCTTTGGAAACGGCAATTTTATAAGTAAGATCCTCATATAAACCTCAGAGTGTTGCGAATTTGAAATACTGAGGGTCAGTTTACACTGCTTTAAAAAAAAAAAAAAAAAAACACTAAAATAAGTTCCAAAATAGAAATAGACAAGAAAATATATTGAAAATCCTAATAATACTAGTAATAAATATTATTAATAAAGCAAAAACTTATTATATTTTATGAGACATCAAAGGGTGAATATAATATTGATTTATTAGTGAATTAGCATTTCAGGACTCCCTAGCCCCTTCCTCAGGACAGGTCAATATCATATTGTCTATTTCAGGGCAATTGAGGGAGCCATCGCTATCATAGAGGGGAGCACTGATGGCCCTTATGGCGTTCCAGGGTTCATCATTTATTACCTGTGACCTTTTTTTCACTCCTGATGAACCCTATGAAAAAGATGGGGAGACGCATCGAGTATGGAGAGTGGAAGACAGACAGGTGTATCTAATTTGATTAATATTGTCCTGCTTTCTTGCGCTCACTTTTACAGTGCAGATTTGTATTGAATAGAGTGTGTTACTCTCCAATAGAGCAGAATATACGTTTATGGGATTTCTTGTGCAGATAGATATTATTGACTAATAAATGAACTACAACAGTGTGATTACTTATATGTCTCGCATATCGTTAACATCCGTAGGGTAATTCATGTAAGCTGCCGAGACCCCCTGTCTCTTTGAGTATAAAAGAGAGACCCATAGTCATTACACATTTTTGGGGTACTCTGCACTGTGTTACATATAGTGGGTGAGTTTTGGATGGATTGAGTTACTGTTTATCTAAAGCTACAGATAGGGACCTAAGGATCAGCCACCACGGAGTGGGGACACCTTCCTTTTTTAGGGTGTTTAAAACTCTGTTGCTAGGCAGGGCAATAATAGGGATTGCACAGGGATATTGAGTATACCCCTCCACCTTTTCTTTGTGTGGAATTATATTGTGACTTATAGTCCAGTTATTAATTATGGAAATATTAGTTATTTTTTAGGAGTATAACCTTTTGTTGGTAGAATTACATTTTGGGTTTACTTTATCTATTATTCAGTGAGCAGAGCCCTGAAACACGTTGACTAATAAATCAATATTATATTCACCCTTTGATGTCTCGAGGAATACAGTTCTGCGGTTTTAACTCTTCATCTTCCCTACTTTAATTTTCTGAGATTATTATTATTATTATTATTTATTTATATAGCGCCATTAGGTTCCATGGCGCTTTACATGAGGATGAGGGAAACAAGAACAAGTACACTAAATCTAGGCGATCAGGACGTACAGGTACAGGAGGGGCAGGGACAATGACCTTTGGGTTTTCATTAGCTGTAAGCCATAATCATCAACATTAACATAAATAAACACTTGAAATAGATCACTTTGTGTGTAATGACTCTATATAATATATGGGTTTCACTTTATGTATTGAATTACTGAAATAAATTCACTTTTTGATGATATTCTAATTCATTGAGATGCACTAGTACTGTATATATGAAGACCTACATATTTAATGTCTCCAGGTTATTGCTAAGTCAGTGGAATATAGAGCACAGTTTATATTCAAACATTGGATTCAATGTGAAACTGTGATAGACAGAGGCATTTTTCTTGATTTTTAAACCTTACTAAAGGACCAAAGGCCATTCATTACGTATGGAGGATAGCTGATTCTAGCAGCTAAATAGTAAAGGGTTCTTTGCAGTTCAAGCAGTCAGACGGTGTAATGGCCGCCCGCAAGAAGAAGTAATAGCAGGTAGTATGCCAGCATTTAAAGTAGGACTTGAGGCTTTTCTCGCAAAACATGGCATTGCGGGACCCTTTAAGGAGAGATTGCCTCCACTGATAAGCGAGCACTGAACTGCTGGGTGCTCATTACTCAAATTGAATATGTCGGACGCTTGTAAGTGCTCAACTCAAGTAACAAGCACAACCAAAGTCAATGGAAAAGCTGAGCAGTTTTTCCAGGAACCACTAATGACAGAGAGAGGAAGCAACTGAGACTCAGAAAGCACCCAAGAGTTCTTCAGCTCTAAAAGAGCCCAGCTGAGTGAGGAGTCACTGCACCAAGCTGAGAAATCCCAAATGTCTTCAGATCATTGAAATTCCTTTCCGCCTGATCATACTTAAGCCTAAATCTCTGATCAAGTGGATCATCCTGATCCTCCTGGTGTCAATTGTTCTGATCATCCTGATAATCCTGATTCTCCTTGTTCTTATACTTCTCTTTAGCCTAATAATCATGATCCTCCGGCTGCCTATACTTCTGTTCAGCCTGATAATCCAAAGCCTCCTTGTGTCTATACTTCTTTTCAGCCTGATCCTCCTGGTGCCTTTACTTCTATTCATCCTGGTCCTCCTAGTGCTTATATTTTCTATTCATCCTGATCCTCCTGGTGTCTATACTTCTGTTCAGCCTGATCCTCCTGGTGCCTATACTTCTGTTCAGCCTGATCCTCCTTGTGTCTATAATTATGATCAGCCTGATTCTCCTGGTGCCTATACTTCTGTTCAGCCTGATCCTCCTTGTGTCTATAATTATGATCAGCCTGATCCTCCTTGAGTCTATACTTCTATTCATCCTGATCCTCCTGGTGTCTATACTTCTGTTCAGCCTGATCCTCCTGGTGCCTATACTTCTGTTCAGCCTGATCCTCCTTGTGTCTATAATTATGATCAGCCTGATCCTCCTTGTGTCTATACTTCTATTCAGCCTGATCCTCCTGGTGCCTATACTTCTGTTCAGCCTGATTCTCCTGGTGCCTATAATTCTGTTCAGCCTGATCCTCCTTGTGTCTATACTTCTATTCAGCCTGATCCTCCTGGTGCCTATACTTCTGTTCAGCCTGATTCTCCTGGTGCCTATAATTCTGATCAGCCTGATCCTCCTTGTGTCTATAATTATGATCAGTCTGATTCTCTTGGTGCCTATACTTCTATTCAGTCTGATCCTCCTGGTGCCTATAATTCTGATCAGCCTGATCCTCCTTGTGTCTATAATTATGATTAGTCTGATTCTCTTGGTGCCTATACTTCTATTCAGTCTGATCCTCCTGGTACCTATACTTCTGTTGAGCCTGATCCTCCTTGTGTCTATAATTATGATCAGCCTGATTCTCCTGGTGCCTATACTTCTATTCAGCCTGATCCTCCTGGTGCCTATACTTCTGTTCAGTCTGATCCTCCTTTTGTCTATACTTCTGTTCAGCCTGATCCTCCTTGTGTCTATAATTATGATCAGTCTGATTCTCCTGGTGCCTATACTTCTATTCAGCCTGGTCCCCTTAGTACCTATACTTCTATTCAGTCTAATCCTCCTGGTGCCTCTACTTCTGTTCATCCTGGTCTCCTTAGTGCCTATGCTTCCATTCAGTGTGATCCTCCTTGTGTCTATACTTTTATTCAGCCTGATCCTCCTGGAGTCTATACTTCTGTTCATCCTGGTCTCCTTAGTGCCTATAGTCCTGTTTAGCCTGATCCTCCTGGTGCCTATACTTCATTTCAGCTTGATACCTGTGGGGCCTATACTTTTCTTCAGCTTGGTCCTCCTGGTGCCTATTCTTCTGTTCAGTTTGATCCTCTCAGTGTCTATGTTTCTGTTTCACTCGATTCTCCTAGTGCCTATACCTCTGTTCAGCCTGATCCTCCTTTTGTCTATACATCTGTACACCCTAATCTACCTGATACTTACACTAGAGAAAGAGAGAGACTTATAAAGAATCCGGGAGGTCTTCAGCATTAATAGAGTCCACCTAAGTGACGAGTCCCTGCGTTGGCAGCTCAGATCATTGAAGAGAGTTGCTCCAGCACTATGCAGTGCTCGCTTGGCATGGCTCGTTATTGATCATACAACTCAATGCTCGATCGAGTAACAAGGAATGCCAAGAACTCTGGCTGGCTCATCACTAATTGCCTCTATTTATTATTTTCAAACAATCTTTGCCTAAAAAAAATGAAATTTACTGTTAGACACCCCTTTAGTTTTTTGACAACCCAAGAATATTACTGCCTTGGAGGTCACTGACCAAGAAGAGGGAGCTGAGATCCCTTAGAAATGCAGCTAGAAGCTGTGTCTGACTATGCATCATGTGTGCAGCAGGTCACAACAGCCCATGGATACTTTTCTAAGTAGCTGTACTGAAAAGTGAATCATTCTGGGAGTGCAGTAGTCAGTAAAATTGTAATTTTGCATTGATTTTGGATAACACACTTATTTTATTAGTTGTGCAAAGCTTTTATTCAAATTGGTTTTGTTCCTTCAGCTTATTGTAAACAGCAGAAAGTCTGTAAATTTTATTAATAAACCTAATTTGTTACAGGGGTTGAATGATATTGATTGCAGATGTACCTACTAGATTAAGAGTAACATAAACAGTTTTATTTTATATTGTTATCCTCCGTTCAGTGTACTGGCTCTAATCAGTAAAGAATAAAGGTGAGCGAACCTTTTACAATTCGAATGGAATGTCTTCAACAAATTTTCCCCCAAAATCTGATTTTCGGCAAATAAATTTGTGAAATCTCATATTGTAAAGCTTGAAACTGCTCAGAAAATACAAGCAGGGAAAAGAGGAGAGGGGACCTTACAGACCATAAGAGCTTACACTTTACAAGAGGGAGCAAAATAGAGAGGAAAAGAAGAAGAGAGATAGGATCCTGCTGCCCATTGGAGTTTACCTTGTATAGGAGAAAGAGAAAAAGAGAGAGAGGATCCCACTGACCATAAGAGATTACACTCTACAGGACAGAGGATCCTGCTGACCAAAAGACCTTACACTCTATAGGAGGAGAATGAGAGAGGACCCTGCTGATCTTGAGAACTTACAATCTATAGGAGAAAAAAAAGAGAAAGAGGATCTGTCGATTATAAGAATATAAAAATGACAAAATGCCCCAAATGTTGAGATTAATTACCCATGACGTTGTCAGGTGGAAGCATAAGTACTCTACCTATAGAACCTGGGCACACATCCATACATACCGTAATTTAAATTGTAAAAGACAAATTACTCTGATCAGTATATTGCCAGAAAAAAATAAAGCTGTAGGTACTGATACAACACAAGCTTTATTAATTAATTAATTTAAACAATATTAAAGCAATATGCAGAAGACACTTGAACTGGGTTTGGGGGAGCGTGAAGCGGGGCGAAACACGCCTTGAGGCAGGCAAGACGTGGAGTCATAGCAGCATCACACATGTAAGTTCATTTATTAATTGTTTAATTTTCTATACACATAGCCCTTGTTACAGATGTGTCAGGAGGCATGGATGAGGCTGTAGAGGCCACTCGCAGAAGGTCGCAGCATCTGGCCAAACAGCCAAAATCCTAAAATATGTCTCTGTCCCTTTAAGAGGCATTTCTCTCTTAGTGACAGCTGAAGGTCACTAGGACCTAGTTGATCTCTTATTTTCAGCTGTTTATTTCTACCCCTTGACTCTCTGGATGCACTGCTGGTGACAGCTTGTCAGGTGTTGAAGGTTGTTTCATAGCTCAGCAGTGCATCCAGGTCTTTCTGTTGGATTGCTCTTTGGATCTTCATAAGCTAAGTGTTTCTCCCCTCCCTCTTTGTTTGTTTCCCTGGTGTGTTTCTTTAGTAGTTATCCAGATTGACTAGTGTTCACCCGATCTTACCTACTAGTCTTAGTTCAGGGATTGCAGGTTCAGGTGTCTTGCGCTTAGATTGCGCTGACCTTGCTGAATGCTGCTGTGTGTGTTGTGTTTACATTTCTGCACGGACTGCATGAGGTATAGTTTTTGAAAACCGATAATGTATTTCATATCTCATCACTCAGGAGAGGTGTCTGTTGTTGAGTCCGGAGGCCTCTCTTAAAAGAGGGGGTACTGTCATGCACTTAGATTGCGCTAACCTTGCTGAATGCTGCTGTGTGTGTTGTGTTTGCATTTATTCATGGGCTGCATGAGGTAAGGTTGTGAAGGTCTTGGTCCTGACTGACCTCTTGTATTATACTCCAGAGCTTCACTCACTATTATCTTCAGCTGCTGGTTGAGGGGTTGATGTGAGGTTTGGGTGTCTCACGCTGGCTGGGTCACCATCTCCCCTTTGCCGTAATCATCAGGGACTCCTCCATCCCTTGTCGTCCTATGCTGGGTGTCTCCCTACACCCAACTTGACATCCCTTTACTTCACCAAATTGCTTTATATAGCTTTTTAATTATTAGCAATTTTCTCATACCATTTACAACACATAATTTTTAATAGATAGGTGCACCACACCAATCAGTGAGGTCAAACAAAGGGTGTGCTCAATGTCAACATTAGCTACTTATGTACTACATAGAAAAAGTGTTGATATATATCCAAAGCACACCACCGAATCAAGTAAAGATTAATAATATATCAAGTTTATTAACCACACAGAGCCACACAATTAAAAACAATTAAAACCAAATATGTATAACCACAAAAATATCAGACATGTTAGTGGTTGGAGGAGGTCATTAGACATTCACAGTATGCAAAGTACCAAACATTGCAATCCCCCTATATCTGATTGCACTATAGCCCTGACCATGGACAACAGGTCCAGTGGGAGGTAACCTGGAATAATGACAGGTTAACAACATCCCACACTGAAGGGGTAACCCTGATCCGACAGGGTGATAGAAAGGTAGCTCACCAGTGGGCAAATAATCACTACCCTGTCAGGTTGGTAGGGTGCTGTACCAGAAAGTATACTGGGACTGCTGAGGATCCTCAGACCCACGCGTGTCGCCGCAACTGCGGCTTCTTCAGGCAATCTTTGGTTCTTTGCATACTGTGAATGTCTAATGACTTTTATCTCCTGTATTGTGGAAATATTTATTTTACTTTATATATCTTTTTTGCACTTGTTATTCTTTGGATTTAACTGACAAATACAGATATTTGGACACAGGGGAGTTCCTCCAACCACTAACATGTCGGATATTTTTGTGGCTATACAAGTTTATATTGGTTTTAATTGTTTTTAATTGTGTGTCTAAATATATTCTTAATCTTTTCTTAATTCGGTGGTGGATATATGTCAACATTTTTCCTATGTACTATAATTTACAATACATAAGACTGTGTTGTGTCGATGCCTTTATAACTTCATTTTTGGGGCAATATATTGGTCTGAATCACTTGTTTTCTACATATATTTGAGTTTTACATATGTTTGGAAGCTTTGGAAGTAGGAGGGTATATTGCATAATCTTGTTGACAATTGTATTTAATCATTTAAATTGTGATATTATTCTATAATTTAAATGGCAAAAATCAGAACATTTAAGGCTCGTCTCAGAAGCACTTGGGAATATGCTCAACCTTTCCCTTGTGAACAGGCTACATCAGCTACCTCCCCTTTTGCTATCAGTGTTATTATTAATACCTATTTATAATTATAGCATCATTTGTTCAATGGCGCTTTACATGTGAAGTGCGGTATAGACAATACAGTAGAATATTCATAAACAAACAAAGATGCAGACTCTTTCAGGAGGAGAATGGACCCTGCCCACGAGGGCTCACAGTCTACAAGGGATGGGTGAGGATGCAGTAGGTGAGGAGAGAGGACCCTGCCCACAAATGCTCACAGTCTACAAGGGATGGGTGAGGAACAGGAGGTGAGGAGAGAGGACCCTGCCGACAAGAGCTCACAGTCTACAAGGGATGGGTGAGGATACAGGAGGTGAGGAGAGAGGACCCTGCCGACAAGAGCACACAGTCTACAAGGGATAGATGAGGATACAAGAGTCGAGGAGAGAGGACCCTGCAAAAAGAGCACACAGTCTACAAGGGATAGATGAGAATACAGGAGGTGAGGAGAGAAAACCCTGCCGACAAGAGCTCACAGCATGCAATGGATGGGTGAAGATACAGTGCAGTGGGTAGAGCTGGTTGTGAGGTAGAAAAGTGAACCAAGTGTTTCTGCAGGCTTTAGGCTTTTGGGAAGAGATGGGTCTCCAAGTTTCTTTTGAAGGTTTCTACAGTAGGCGAGAGTCTGATATGTTGAGAAAGAGAGTTCTAGAGTATAGAGGAGGCACTGGAGAAATCTTTTTTGCAATTGTAGGAAGTGGTGATAATAGGGCAGGAAAGAATTAAATCTTGTGAGGATTGGAGGTTACATGCAGGTGAGTACATGAGACCATATGCTACGCTCACGAAGGTGTGAGCATGGGTAGTTTACCCACTGAACCACAAATGGACTGCAGAAGCTGACCCCCAGGACAGGAGCAGGCTAGAAAATAGTTTAGAAAAATGCACAGTCTTCATTTAGTGTACATCCGCAGAAGTAAACAAGGTAAGGCATGAACAAAAGTCTCTAGTGGAACTTGCAGGCTGTCATATGGAAAGGATGATTTCAGACACCAAGGAGTATCAGCCAGATTGGAGCCCAGAATGAATAGGATAAAGTGTGGAAAAGGCTCACTGATGATGAAGTGTAGGCTAGTAGGCATGGCAGGCTCGCAGGAGACAGATGTTAACTGGTGGACTTGGCAGGCTCATTTGAGGTAGGTGCAGAGAAAATGGCATAGAAGGCTCAAGGGAGGCAGGTGCAGTAGACAATATAATAAGACAAGGAATTAATAGATGCAAGGAACACGGAACTAAGTACGAGGCAAGGGGATTGAGTTCAAGCATGCCACTAAGGGACAGGAAACATTTCTCAGGAATCTCCTATAAGAGGAGGATACTTTATACTATACAAAGAACCTCTCAACAATAGGCTGAGAGGCTCTTCCAGGTCTGGATGCAGTGGCCCTTTAAATGTCAGCAAGATGCAGCGGGCATTGCCTAAGGGAGCTCCTGGAAGTACTCTTCAGTGTCCACAGACTCTGTGCAGAGAAGGCCACAGGTGGAGGGACAGGAGGCATTGCTGGATTAACCTTTATGGGTGAGAGAAAAGCGGGCTGAGAAGACTGTATGGAGCTACATGCTGGGCACCAACCTCCTTGCCTGGTGGAGACTGACCCTGCGGCAGGAGGCATATCACCATGTCACAGATGTACATAGGAAACAGATTGTGATGGCTTGGTATGTCATGGTTAGGGTTTTGAACTGTAGTTCTTGGGCAATGGAAAGATAGTGTAGGGATTGGCAAAGAGGAGAAGCCGGGAAATAGCGGGAAGAAAAGATGAAACAGTCATACAGCAGAGATAGGAATATATTGTAGGGGTAAGAAGAGAGTGCTAGAAGGGAGGCCCGAGAGCAGGATGTTGAAGGAATTCAGGCGGGAGATAATAGGGTCATTTACTAGTGATTTTGCAGAATATCGGTTACAGAATGTACGGATCCAGGAAATATTTCTGAGTTGGAGTTGTCAGGAGATGGAGAGGGCTTGTTGTGTGGCTTGAAGGAGAGAGCAGAGTCAATGGTTATTAGGGTTAACAACATCAGTGTTGCAGGGTTTTCTTGTCAAAATCTGGAATACTTCAAAATGGAGGTGTTTTCTTTCTGAGAGTATCATAACATCATGTACTTTGGTATCATACAGTAAGGAGTGAAAAGATAAGAAAAATATCAGCTCTAACGTACTTTACACCAGTATATTATCCAATAAACCAAGCATTTTGTCTTCACTTTTCAGCACAACACTGAATTATTTGGGGATTTGAACTGAAATGAACACAATTTAACAGGTCTATTTTTACAGCCCACTTGTCTTCTTCTAAAATAAGCTTCTATTCCCTCTATAAGCAGACAAAAATACCAGAATTTTCTACATCAAGAACTTTACAGATCCCCAAATTGGCCAGAAATCACCTGGTTTAAATGAGAAAATGCATTCCAAAAACACGAGTGCAGCTGAGATCTAACAGATGTGTAGATTGGCTGCAACGCCTCGAAACAAAGCAGGTGATTTAGGAATATGTGTAAAAAGTGATAAAACAGTGTGCAGGTGTAAAACATGATCAAGTTTTATTATAGTGGTTTAACGTTGCAGTGTTTTACAGAATTCCAGAAAAAAAAAAACAGATGGTCCATGAAACAAGTATGAATTCTAGTGAACGAGGCAGTTTGCATTTATTTAGGCGGTAAATAAACAGAGGGCCATGAATGACAGTAAAAAATATAAAAAATATATAAAATCATCAAGGCTTAGGGGAAATATAGATAGCTCTTCGAGAGATTATAAAAGGTTTTAAGAAAAACCTAAGTATTTACATCTAAATACATCCCAATGTGATTATACTGATGTTCCAACCCTTTAACTGGGCCTTCATCAGGCATTTGTGTGCACATTGTACCCCAATAATCTCAAACCTCAAAAATGCCAAAAGAAAAATTGTCAGAGGTGAATTTGGTCAATGGTCAATGGTATTACAGGGAATCTGTCAGCAGCTTTTTGCTATGTAAACTGAATATTGCATGATGTAAGTAGTAGAAAAACAAAAATTAGGGCCCTTTCACATCAGCGTTTTTTTCAAATCGCGGCAGATGCGGTGAAAAAAACGCATCTGCCGCGATTACCGCATACCGGCTGCACTTGCGGCACGGTTGCGGCGCGGTCTCGGTAAACGCCATACAAGGTATAAGTGGACTTGCGGCAGGTGCGGCAAGTGCGTTTTGGCACTTGCGGCAGGTGTGGCCGCGAAAAAAAATGCTGTCAGCCGCGGTTTTTTTCGCGGCCGCACCTGCCGCAAGTGCCAAAACCGCACTTGCCGCAAGTCCGCCTATACCTTGTATGGCGTATACCGCAACCGCGCCGCAACCGTGTCGCAAGTGCAGCCGGTATGCGGTAATCGCGGCAGATGCGGTTTTTTTCACCGCATCTGCCGCGATTTGAAAAAAATGCTTATGTGAAAGGGCCCTTAACTGTGCTTCAATTAACAGGCTCTATGCTATTGTTTACTTAAACTATAGGCCTGTGATTTTAATTACAGGACTAATTTGTCGAACACACACTAGTCTCACACACCCCCTGCTGTGATTGACTCCTCACTGTAAATGCACAATCTCTATCGAGAGCCTGGTGTGGTTAGGGGCAGCTCTTTCAGCTCTGCTGTGTTTCTAAATCTAAATGCATTGATTGTGTCAGAACTGCTTCAGCCTGTACTCTGAGTGATAGATCATTGGATTCAGAGTCTCCTTGCCTACATTCTGATGCTGTAAGACAAGGTAGCAAAAGCCTGCTAACATATACCATTTAAACAGCCAGTGTGTACATCTTTGCATCTCGTTTCGTTTACTAAGTGTTGTAAAATCTGAAAAAGTGCGGGGGGGGGGGGTGCACCAGTGGCACTAAAATTTCAGGTAAGGGTTTATTTGGGGACCACAAGAGAGTAGTGTGTATTTCTTATGGTATTTGCAGACAATGCAGAGACCCAGCATCCTGGTCGCAGTGTCTCTGGACCTAAGGGAAGCCATGGGTAAACACAGGGTGAGCGCAGCTGCACTGTGCCCATGATGTGCATTCGGGCAGGGTTGCTTTTCCCTATATTCACCCGCTGTGGCTCGCTTCCGACTTTGCAAAAGAAAACTGTCCCGTGCTCTTTCTGGTTTCCATTTTATCATAGTGAGAGGTAATTAAATGGGAAGTTACAGATTAGTTGTAATGTCTCAAAAATGTCTCAAATATAAACAAAACTATCCAACTTCATCTATTGAGTCATTACATAACTTTAAATATTCACTAAAGTTCTAGTCCATTATGACAGCCAGATAGTTATCATTCTTCAGGTACTAGTGCATCTCAATGAGTTAGAATATTATAAAAAAATACAAGTAATTGCCATGTTTCATGGCATGTCTGGGAGGCCTGAAATGCGTTGACTAATAAATCAATATTATATTCACCCTTTGGTGACATATGGAATACTGCTGCACAGTTGTTAACCCTTCATCCTCCCTATTTTAATTTTCTGATATAATGACCTTTGGGTTTTTATTGGCTGCAAGCCATAATCATCAACATTAACATAAATAAACACTTGAAAAAGATCACTCCGTGTGTAATGACTATATAATATATGTGTTTCACTTTTTTGTCTTGAATTACTGAAATAAATTAACTTTTTGATGATCTTTCTAATTCATTGACATGCACTAGCATGTGTTACAAGGCTGATATCACTTTGAGGCCACTTTTCTGACCGCAATATTTTGCTTAGTGTTGTACAGTATATTAGTATTTGTAATGTAGCCCATACCAACCAAACCAGAGACCCACCTGTAGAAAGTAGAGTTTCAGAGTTTTGTAACTTTATTTATACAGAGCAGGCTACTGGTTGGCAGAATTAAATGCCTTAACGAGGCTCATTGGGATTACTCTCTCTTACAGAAGAGAGCCAACTCACATGGAAAGTTATTTTCATGATAATACTCCATGGGAAAAAATACAAAGTAGATCATACTAGGCAATGAAAATGCATCTAAATCCTCCAACCAGTCAACTGATAAGGGGCAGAAACTCTGAAACAGAAGTCTCCATATGTGTTTCTGGTTTGACTGTTATAAACCATTGTGAAGTGCCTTGATAATAAGTCTCCATACTGAGTTGGGTCTGTTCAATAAGTGTTGTTACTTCCCTGGAACATGGACATTTTAAAACAAAAACCTGAAGTTGTTCCTAGATAGAGAAAAATTATCTTTGAAAATCCTGAGCTTCCTCTTTTTATTGACCACACTCCACGTTTTAGAAATACTGCAATGGGGAAAGGGCCTGTGGGTTGATCCATTGTATGGTGTCTTTGTAAGAATTGTTTATCCTGTAGCACATACTCATTATAAGGTATATGTTCGACTATGGTGAAATTTTCTGATCATATCAAACACATGGTAAACTTTTTTAACACAAATTTGATAATATACTTGTACAGGACAGATTATTATATATGACTGAACAATTTAAAGGGGAGCTCTGGGGAGATAAAATAATGTGTATGGTGTCTGCACTCATAGACTATAATACTAAGCTGCCTGTTACACTTGTATAATTATTTATTATTATAATATATTTATATAGTGCCATTGGTTCCATAGCGCTTTACATGTGTAGGGGCAGACGAGAACAATAATGTAAAATAATGACAATTAAATCATACAGGTACAGTAGGGCAGAGGAACCTGTCCTCGAGGGCTCACAGTCTATAGGGGATGGGTAGGAGACAGTAGGAGGGGGAGAGGTGAGGGTGAGATGATGCAGTGGATTAGGTCTCAGTGTGGGATGTAGGCCTGAAGGAAGAGGTGGGTCTTCTGGTTTTTCTTGAAGATTCCCAGGGTAGGGAAGTGTCTGTTGTGGTGGGGGAGAGAGTTCCAAAGTATAATGTTTAGAACTCCTATAAATCACTTTTTTATTAACTGCTTCTTACCCATCACCCATTCCAGAGGGGACATTGCATCATACCTAATTGAGCAGCTCTCCCCCTCTCTCCACAGTTAAGGTCCTGTTACATGGCACAACATCATTAACAATGCCGATGATACATCACAGATTTGGAGGCGTACCAGTGACATCGTTAGGATGTCGTCGCGTGTAACACCGCGATTCAGCAATGATAAGTTGGTGCATCCTTGATCGCAGGTTTGAGAACATGTTCTCAAACCTGACAATCAATGATCCACCAACTTGGTAGATCGTTGTGTGTGACACCGCGATAACAATGTCGTGGACAACTTCTCCCACTTACACCAATAATCAGGGATTGTTCACATGGTTTACGAACGATCCCTGCTCACAACATCGTTGGTGAGTTGTCCACAATATCTAGACATGTGAAAACTCACCAACGATGTCAAAACAATGTCTGCAACGACTGCGCGCCTATGAGATAGTTGCAGACATCATTCCAACGTCGTACCATGTAACGGTGCCTTCAGCATCTCTGCATCTGAGAACAAACACTTCCTCATTCAATTACATGGGCGTGATGTTACATAATTAGTGATGAGCGAGCAGTAAAATGCTCGGGTGCTCGATACTCGGGTTGAGCATCTCGAGAGGCTCGGGTGCTCGACCGAGCACCGAGCCCAAAGTAAGTCAATGAGTCATATGCTCCGCCCACAGACTTCCGGCTATAAAACGAGTGTTTCTGGGAAAGGGCAGGAGGGTGGGCTTTTTCAAATTGTCGCAGCATATAACACTTTGCTGTGCCCTCCAGAGGGACCCTAACAATCAATCTGCTCTCTGTGAGGTGCCAGATCACTGTGTGCACTGAAGAGAGCTGTGTATTTGTGTCAGATCAATAATTATTAGTGAAAAGTCCGAGCATCTCGAGTACCAGGATACTCGTGCGAGTAACGAGTAGCGCCGAGCATGCTTGTTCATCACTATACATAATGTCTTGTTGACACATTGGTCTTACCATTGCTCTCTTTACAGAAGCAGGTCTCCAAATTCCAGCTTAGTCTACGACCCGTTGTGATGTCACATCCATGTGATTGAATGAAGGATGAGGAAGTGTCGGACCTCATGAAGATTTTTTGAGAGGGAAGGGGGAAAAGCTGCTCATTTGGAGATGACATATTGTGCCCTCTGGGAGGGGTGACTGGTAAGGGGCAGTTAGGGAAAAGTGATTTATAGGAATTGTAAACATTATACAAGTGTAACAGGCAGCTTATCATTATAGTCTAGGAGTGAAGGGACTGTATAAAATGTTTATCTTCCCGGAAATCCCCTTAAACATTATAGATGCAGGACCCCTTGCCATTATGTACATAACAAACCTTTTAAAATGTTGGCTGCATTCGTGATATCAAAATGTGTTAGGTTAATATTGCAATAGAATAGTTTTATCTATAATCATTTTGTGTATTTATTTACACATATTAATACAATTGCTAAACTGTAGACAGGTCCTAAACAGGTGAACAAGGTTAGAAAAGAATGGCAGGTTGTTAGCAGTATTGTAGTTTACATCAATTTACTTTAAAAAGAGCAACACTCAAAGATGGAAGCACATCAAAGATCCAACAAACCAGAAAATTAATTACCTGACAACGGGAAAAGCAGTCCTAATTCACAACATATCCAGGTGGTGCACAAACTTCATTCAGAAAGTCAAAGTCATATTAACGTCAAGAAGAAAAAACAAGCTGGCACTCACTTATGGTAAAAAACATTATTCCTTTATTTCATCTTCATAAATTCCATTCATTTGGATGTAGAAAGATGATGGGAGTGTAGGTGTGCCACTGTCCGCGCTGCTCCAGGGCTTAAAAAACTCACTAAAGAGACAGTCAGATTTCCATCCTTTATTCTCCTCCTTCTACGCGTTTCGGCGCCTAGCCTGGCACCTTCATCAGGGATTATCCCTGATGAAGGTGCCAGGCTAGGCGCCGAAACGCGTAGGAGGAGGAGAATAAAGGATGGAAATCTGACTGTCTCTTTGGTGAGTTTTTTAAGCCCTGGAGCAGCGCGGACCGTGGCACACCTACACTCCCATCATCTTTCTGGATTAAACCACTGCTCAGTGGTGGGTGGAGGTCCTGCAGCAGCTCGCGTCTTAAACCAGTTGTGGGGATCACAACTGCACCAGGTGAGTGGCTTCTCGGCATCACCCCATTACCATCAGTGTCACTAGTGATAGGCACTATTGCGCCTCTTGTCCCCCACCCTTTTATATTTTTACAGTATTCATTTGGATGTGGGATGCAAGCGAGGGTGTAAATGACGACGGTTTCATGCCTGTATGCACTTCAACCAGCATTGTCCATGTGTCGCTTGCACCCCTCCATCTCCCCTGCATGAAATTTGTGAAGATGAAATAAAACAAGAATGTTTTACCAACATTGGTGAGTGCAACCTCATTTTTTCATTTCCACGTTAATTTTACTTTAAAAGAATTCTATGATCACAAAATCACAAATCAAACTTAAAAATGATCCAACCAGCTCCCGATTCATTGGAGTGAATACATCAAGGCTCCACAGCAAAGGCAATCCAGAAGGCATACAAGAACAGCAGGTAATCCAGCACTTTGTTAAAACAGCTTTTATTTAAAGGAAAACTGTCAGCTCAAAAATCCATATGTAACTGATATAATTTTCTAGTTCCTCACTCTACGCTCTCTCTATTCATGTAAAACTTTTATTTACGGTATATTCCCCTCCTATCTTCTGTAAACTTCAAATAAAGAGAATCATTCCATCTGTCAATCACAGTGAATGATCCACATAGTGTTCTGCTGTCCACTCCCCATAAGATGAATATGCATGTCACATACTCACACCACATCACTGCACAGGAGATCACTGGGGGGACATATTCTCCTCTCTCTGTCTGCACCCAAGAAAGAGGTGAAATACAGCACAAAAACAGTCACAGCAGGATTCCTGCTTTCAGAAACAGATGGAGTCTAGCTAAGTCAGATCTGCAACAGCTCCCTCCCTTCTTGTCTTCACCAGAACAGAAGCTACTGAAACCTGACACTGCACTATTAGCAAAGGGAGAAGAGAGGAGGGAAGAGAGAGCTGCTTAGAGGGAGTGTATAATTATATGACAGTTTATACAGCACAGGACTATTCCTGTTTGGTTATAATGGAGAGGACTAATCCAGGAGCTCACTGCAGGGTCTGACAATGCTAACCACATGGAGATACAAGCGGTACAATAATGATTTTACATGTTTTTAAAAGGTCTGCCCAGGCCCTATTCAAGGGTAATATTAGTATCATACTGCAAAATGACCTCACAGTGTCCCTTTTAGTCCACTAAAAACATGTAATGACAAGATCAAAGACAGGAAAAACTTAATGCAAGAGATCTGTTATGGGGCATTTTCCATCTGTCTTTGATCTTGCCATTACCTGTTTTTAGTGGATTTAAATAAAATCAGTTTTAGCGTTGATCTGGATTACCTGCTGTCCTTTGTATGCCTTCTGGATTGCCTTTCCATTAATCTACCCACTCATCTTGCCTCTGTAAAGGCAGCGCTGTCAATCAAAGAAAAGGGGCTGACATACATGGAAAACAAAGAGGTGGCAAAGTGAGCTATACTGTTTGGCCACACCAAAGGTACACTAAATGCCTTTGCTTCATTTAGTTAGTCATTATGTGAGTTGCCATACCAAGGACATTATTTTATGGGCAGGTGAGCTGTTTTTTTTCTGGAGGAAAGCAACCATATTTTTTTAATCTTGAACAAACTCATTTAGACATGTGAAAGATTATGTGGCTCGTTTACTAAAACTGTCTAATTTATAGACAGTGAAAAATGTGACTAATATGAGGAGAGAGAAGTGAGGGTATATCAGCCCATCAGATATTTGGGCTCACTATGGCTGTTTTACTGCAGTGCAGTTTAAGATAAGAAATGGAATTCCCCCTAAACTTCATATAAGCCTAATGTGAGTGATAGATAAAGATGGATGGATGGATGGATGGAGGGATGGATGGATGGATAGATACAGGTGCATCTGAATGAATTTAAAGTTAATTTATATCAGTAATTCAATATATAAAGTGAAACACATATATTACATAGAGTCATTACCAACAGAGTGATCTATTTAAAGTCTTTATTTCTGTTAATGTTGATGACTATGACTTTCAGCCAATGAGAACCCAAAGGTCATTATCTCAGAAAAATAAAGTAGGGAGGATGAAGGGTTAAAATTCATGCTGCCGTATTTCACAAGACATCAGATAGGGAATATAATATTGATTTATTAGTCAACGCATTTCAGGGCTCCCTGAAATGCCATGAAACATGGTAATAAGACATTGATTTTTGATCATTTCAAATTCATTGAGATGCACTTGTATGTGCATTTTTACCTTTGGAAACTGCAATTTTATAAGTAAGATCCTCATATAAACCTCAGAGTGTTGCGAATTTGAAATAGTGAGGGTCGGTTTACACTACTTTAAAAAATAACCCACAGTGGACGCTAAAATAAGATCCAGAATAGAAAATATAATGAAAATCCTAATAATATTAGTAATAAATATTATTAATAAAGCAAAAAAAAAAAAACAATGTTCTTACAATGTTCCTTGTTTTTATATATGTATCCCTAAAGCTGTCAATGTAAGGCTTAATTTGTGTAAATAGCAGGTGACACCGACACCGGGGAAGGCGTTCTAAAACCTTTAGCTGTATAACTCATCCATATTGGTCACAGCTGTCGATAAAATATGCCCTTACAGCTAACACGTAGCTTCTGTGTTTTGCTTGTAGATTAGTTTTTCGGCCTGTTCTGTATTCTTTATCTTCATCACTGCACCAATCCTTTAATTAGCCGGAGAAATCTTCTGCATAGTGATTAGCAAATCACAGCTAAGACGGTCTTACAAAGAGATGTCTCTGGAAGCTGCTCAAAATAGCTTTCAGCCTCGGAAATTCCTCTCTCTGTCATACTACAAACGTGTTCGGGATTCGAAACCAAAACACTGACCTTCAGCTAATCGAAGACGCCAAAATTTTAAAATGCAAGAGGAAAACTATTTACCTTGATTAAAAAGGGCTTGTTGCCATTTGAAATGCCAGTGGCTTCCACGTTCTCTCTCCTTCTGAATTCTACATGAATGTCAGGGTTGGTGTCCTCATTATACTGACTTTTGATGCTGCCCACCTGGCTGGATGCTTTGCAGAAAAGGAATATTTCAGCGTTTTCTGCGGCTTTAAAATATGTATGGAGCTGCAGTAGGTCGGGAATATTTA
The DNA here is from genome assembly GCA_033576535.1 of Allobates femoralis. Classification (NCBI taxonomy): domain Eukaryota; kingdom Metazoa; phylum Chordata; class Amphibia; order Anura; family Aromobatidae; genus Allobates; species Allobates femoralis. The sequence continues at coordinate 67,530,415 of JARQOC010000002.1, read as the reverse complement.
GATTTTAAAAGATAGCTAAACTGCAGGCCCGAGCTCCAATTCAGAAGGCATTTTAGAATATATGAGTGCGTCCCACTGTGTTTTTCTTTCGGAGACGACTTGGTATGAACAATCCATGGTATTGGGAATAATTACTTTTATTTGACTAGGAGGAGTGGTGGGCCTCAAGACGTCTACCGGTATCTATACGCCACTGATGTGTTGTTTACATGCCTCTTGGTTTCTAATGAAGGTGGCATTTTTCTTTATTATGGCTGATCTGAGCTATTTGTTAGATTTGAACAGGCAAAACATTTGACGCACAGTAGCTATTCATATTAAGTATTGTCTATTAGAAAGGCTGGTATTGATCCACTCAAGAAATCTATATGGATTTTAGCTACAATTTCAAAACATTTACTGGAAAACTGTAAAACATTTATCTATCTATATATAACAATTGTAGGAAAAACATATGAATGTGTATTGTAATGCAGCAGCTGGCTGCATTGCAAATAGCAGGTGTATGTCGCAGAGGTATGTTGTGCTCTGCTACATAGAAAGTCACTATGGGACTTGTGATGCCACAAGGGTTAATGCATTGTAAGTGGTAGGTTAGCATAAAGACATGGGTGTGTCTAGCTAACCAGAAACCTCCCACAGGTGTGTCTCATGTGGACCAGAAGGGATAGTCTGACTTCCTGTTTAGTTGTATTTCCCTGGGTTGGCAAAAGCACATGTCTCTGAGCGTTTAGGAGCAAGAGGCTCCTAGAAAGACACATGGCCAGGAGACCATATAAAGAGCATAGGATGGCTCTAGCAGAACCTGTGAGGGCTTGCTATTGGTGCTGTCCTGGAACGGATATAGGTATGTGTTGAAACAGCCAGCATCCTGGAAGGTATGTGACAAGGAGACCACAGGAGTGGAAGCCTTCCTAGATGATTGGCAAAAGTGATGGAAAGTTGCTGGCAATAGTTCCTGAAAGTTAACCTCGGCCAAGAGGCATATATTCAGGAAGCTACAGTCCTGCTATATCTAGAGCTGACAGGTGTTGGTGATTCCAGAGGGGCTGTTTTCTGCATGGTGGGCTGAGAGGTTAGTGAGTGAAGGCTGTGATGCCTGCACTAGGACACTAAACATAAAAATGTAAATCAGTCCAATGTAGAAAAAAGAGAGAAGCGTGACTCACCCTATTAGATGCCAAATCCTTTATTTTTAATGAGATATAGAAATTGGTTGCGCCACGCTGCTTTATGTTTTATATCCACCCTCTGTTAAGTCACCGTTACACTCACCTTTTCCTGTTGTGCTGTCCGCACAACAGGGGGGCTCACATAGTGAGTGCATGGGGTCTCTCTCTGGACGGTGTGGATTTCTTTCCCTTTTTCCTCGGTGTCCGCCTGTGTAATTGCACGTGATCTGTCACGTGTTTTCCTCTCCTCTGTTAGATTTGTCTTCTCTTCCGGAGCTGCTCCACCGCTCTCCCCATAGGGAGATGGATATGCAGGCAATGGAATAAAACGATGTTTGGGTGAGCGCTGGGATATGAAGACAGCTACACTTCAACAAGTATTTTACCTGTAAGTTTATTGTTCAAATCACACTAGGTCCTCTCCCACAACATGTATCGACGCTCAGGGCGTCTTCCTCAAGTGGATCCACTTGAGGAAGACGCCCTGAGCGTCGAAACATGTTGTGGGAGAGGACCTAGTGTGATTTGAACAATAAACTTACAGGTAAAATACTTGTTGAAGTATAGCTGTCTTCATATCCCAGCGCTCACCCAAACATCGTTTTATTCCAAATCCTTTATTTTGTCTTGCTCATCCTAGCATAGACAAATCAGGCGGGGAGAGGGAGTGGGGGGTCGGCGGACGACGTCTTGCCGTTTTGCAGCTCTTGCTGCTTCAACGGGTCCCGTTGATTTGGCATCTAAAAGGGTGAGTGCCGCTTCTCTCTTTTTTCAACATTGGACTGATTACTTGTGTGTCTTATTGAAGGGTGCAACGCCCGTTGCCAGGAGGAACTCCAGGTAGCTTTTCACTTTCACTCAGACACCCTGTTAGTGTCCGGTCCTCTACATAATTGAAGATAAAAATGTAAATAATTCCAGGTGGGCATACCCACCTTTGGAACAGACTGAAAGTCATGAATGTTCCGTTGATGTTAATGAACTATACTGCTGCTTCCCCAGTGCAAAGGGGTGCTACACTGCTGCACTTCTCACATAAACAGGAAAACAGAAAAAGCAAGGTTCTTTCTTATCAGCACTGCTTTCATTTAGTTAAGCTTTCTTGCACATCGCGGGCTAAATCTTTTCCCCAAAGTCGTTTTCAATATCAACAGTCATTTTAATTTTGATAGCTAACCCTGGCACTTGAGGTCTCATGGCTAACCACAAGACCTTCATCCCTCCTCCATCCACATCATAGACTAGCAAATTCAAACAGGCTTTTTAGGTTCACTCCAGAGAAGTGTCATCAGAGCAGGGGGCAAAGAATGCTGTCATATTAACAAAGTCTCTGGGAGACATTATGACTCTCCTTTCAGGGGCTCCTGTGCCCCTGCTCTCTCCCTCCCTGCTCTGTGCACTCTTCTATCTGTAATGTTAGTTTCTGCTCTGCTGTAGGCTTAGATCAGTAATAATCTGCTGGCAAAAATGTGGTGTCAATACCCGGCATAATGGAAAACAGTGACATCACCAGCGAGGGTGCTATACTCCTGCATGCCGAGTTTATTCCATTTGGTTTATTACACATCATAAAAATCAATAAATGGTACAGTCTGGCTGAATAATATTGATCTGAGCCAATAACAGAGCGGACACTGTCAGTGTGCACAGTACACAGAGCAGGGAGGGACAGAGCAGGAACAGACCAGCCCCTAAAATGGACATCATAAGAATGCTTCATTTTAGGGAGGGGCAGTGGCTGCATTGATTGCCACAGACTCTGCTTCCTGATGACGCATTTCAGGGAGGGGGCAGGGCTGTGACTGTGACCACAGCCTTTGCCCTGCTCTGATGACACTTCATTTGAGTATCCCAGCATGCACTGGAATTCTCAAATTAATTGTCAACAAACAGATTTGTTAGTGTAGTAAAGGAAAGGTAACAAATTTTTAATACAAGTATAATAGAAAGTAGCTTAGATAATAGCATGAAATAGGGATTTAAAATTAACTTTATTTTCCCCTTCGGACCACCGCTTTTGACAATTTTGAAAGATCATGTAAAACCAAAGAGTGTTTTTTGTTTGTATCATGAATGTACAGGGTGGGCCATCTATATGGATCCACCTATATAAAATGGGAATGGTTGGTGATATCAACTTCCTGTTTGTGGCACATTAGTGTATGGGAGGGGAAAACGTTTCCAGATGGGTGGTGACCATGGTGGCCATGTTGAAGTCGGCCATTTTGGATCCAGCTTTATTTTTTTCAATAGGAAGAAGATCATGTGACACATCAAACTTATTGAGAATTTCATAAAAACAATGGTGTGCTTGGTTTTAATGTAAATTTATTCTTTCATGAGTTATTTACAAGTTTAAGACCACTTATAAAATGTGTTGAAAGTGATGACCATTGTGTTGAATTATTAATACAACCCTCTTCTCCCACTCTTGACACATTGATAGCCACACCGCAGAAGAAATTCTAGCACAGGCTTCCAGTATCCATTGTTTCAGATGCTGCACATCACGTACCTTCACAGCATAGATAATTGTCTTCAGATGAGGGATGAGGCAAACTTTTTTGTGAATGGCGAAGTTAACAAACAAAACCACCGCTATTGGTCTGACACTAACACACAGTGTATAGATCCCTCCAAGACTGTTAGAACACAAAAAATGATGGTATGGTGTGGTATATGGGGTACAAAGATAGTGGGGCCATTCTTCATCAATGGAAACCTCAATGGCACTGGATATCTGAATTTGCTACATGATTAAGATATCCAGTGGCATTGAGGTTTCCCTTGATGAAGAATGTCCCCACTATCTTTGTACCCCATATACTACTCCATACCATCAATTTTTGTGTTCCAACAGTCTTGGAGGGATCTATCCACTGTGGGTTAGAATCAGACCAATAACAGTGGATTTGCTTCTTAACTTCACCATTCTCAAAAAATTTTGCCTCAACACTAATCTGAAGACAATTGTTTATGCTGTGAAGATATGAGATGTGCAGCATCTGAAACAACGGATACTGGAAGCCTGTGCTAGCATTTCTTCTGGGGTGTTGCTATCAGTGTGTCAAGAGTGGGAGAAGAGGGTTGCATTGACAATCCAGCACAATGGGCAGCACTTTGAACACATTTTATAAGTGGTCATAAACTTGTAAATAACTCATGAAAGAATAAAGTTACGTTAAAACCAAGCACACCAATGTGTTTCTTATGAAATTCTCAATAAGTTGGATGTGTCACATGACCCTCTTCCCGTTGAAAAAAATAAAGTTGGATCCAAAATTGCCGACTTCAAAATAGCCGCCATGGTCACCACCCATCTGGAAACGTTTTCCCCCTCCCATACAGTAATGTGCCACAAACAGGATGTTGATATCACCAACCATTCCCATTTTATTTAGGTGCATCCATATAGATGGCCCACCCTGAGTAACGCTAAATAGATACAATTCTTGAAAAAATGTTGATCCGGTCTGATTATCACTTTGGGGTCAGTGGATTTTTTTGCTCCCTTAGGGCACATTGGCTTATGCCTTGTGGGTTTTCAAATTGCTCCAAATCAATGTAGACAAAATTCTAATCTTTAACCCTTCTGCTTCCTTTCAATTACAATTTGGAGACACTGGATGTGAATGTGAGTATATTCGTACAGTACGCTAAATGTCTGTATATTATACACTTCACAGCCCAGAATATGTCATATGAGATCATGATTAATTCTGAGTGATGGAAGATGTCCAGGCTAGTTAGGAAATGATAGGAGTAAAGGTGAGGTTATTTGCTTGCCTTAGATTTTGTATTAAGCGTAAAAGTACAAGTGGCTGTAGATCGTGGAAGATATCAATAACGTAGTGAAAGATGAAGTATTTTATTCTGATACGGATCATATATCTGGGCATATAACATCCCAGCATGATCTGTATAAAACACCGGGCAAGCTTTATGCTTATAGTTATTGTTAACATTGCTAAAGAGAGGAATGGCCACAAGAGGCAAAGTGACTTGCAGTATCTTAAAAGAGAAAGAAAATAGAAGTGAGCTTGTTCTTAATATCCTTAAAGGTTTATTCCCATTATTAAAGTAAACCTGTCACCAGGTTTTTCCCATATAAATTGCGGACACCACCTTTAAGTCCTTATATGCACCATTTTAAAATACTGTATATAAGACCCCATGCCGATCTGTATAACTTAAATAGATCTTTTATTATACTAATCTGCTTGGTGGTCTTGTTCAATGGACGTTGCTCACCTTGTTCTGGCACTTCTTTCCTGCCTCCGATTGCCGCCCTTTTTCCTTGCTGCATGTGAATGATGAGTTCTACGTTATCCATACAATTTGCTCCACTGCACTCCTGCACACATGCACTTCTCTCTTCCCTATTGAGGGCAGAGCAAAGTATTGTAGCGCACATGTGTGATTATTCTTTGACCTTTTTCCCGCACCTACGCATTACAATATGTTGCTTTGACCTAAGCTGAACAGAGAGAAGAGCATGTGCACTAGAGCGTAATGGAGTAAACTGTGTGGGTGACATAGGACTCATCATCAGAAGAAGCAGAGAAGGATGGCAATCGCAAACAAAAATGAGGTGCTGCAATGCCCATCAAACCAGGTCACCCCGTAGGTGAGTATATTAGAGCTTACTGCTGGTGGCTGCAGATTATATTGGAAAATCCTGGTGCAGGTCTGCTTTCTATAGTATAAGTGGCACATTTGTGATCTGCTGAGGTCTAACTACTTAGAACCCCAGCAATTCTGAAAAAATGCCCTATCGGAATGTATTGTGTATGGAGTATGTTATCTCTGGTAGTCCAATAGAGAATGAATAGATTTAACTGCTTAATGTTCTTTTCTAATAGAGCATTTCAGAACCCTAATCTTAGGAATGTGAGAGCCTTCTACGAATTGGTGATGATAACTACAGATGTGCAGATTGAGCGGCAGAGAGATGGAATTTGAGTCGAATTTCTTGGGAATGGTGCTCCATGCAAATTTGAACCTTTTGAATTTGATTCACAATTCTCAAAGAAAATAAAAATGTGCTAATCACCATTTCCTTCACTAAAGTAGCAGCGAAGAGGAAGGTAACTTTTATTTGCGAGGTTGAATGGGCTTTCCCAAGGTGCTCAGAATCTCTGATATCACAACCCAGTTTATCAAGTGGATTATCATAATTTTTACAGGGGTGGTTTGTTATCGGACATTAGCTGTTCCCAGTAGAGCACAATTGAGAAGGACATGATGCTTGGTATGGTCAGTGGCAGTAGAGGTCGCGAAAGACATAAAACCCATTGGCAGGACACCATCATGGCAGACACAGGAATGAACATCATAGAACTGAAGGAGGCTGTGACAAACTGAAAACCTTGAAGGAAGATGGTTCACATGGTATCCAATATTAGTACACGACAGAATGGATGAAATTGCAATATTGAAATGTTTGACAGAGTTGGATTCCATCTCCTGATTCACCAGCTAAATGAATTAGCCAGATCATAATACATCAGATGGGTGGTCCTTCTCACTCACTTTCACTTTCACTTGTTTTCTCTCTATCTTTCACTCACTCTCTTTTCCTTTGTTACCTAACTTTCCGGTATTGAGATCAACCCAAATTTATTCACCGTAAATTACGTTTTTGGTTAATATTCATTGGAGCCAACAAATTCGAATTTTGAAAGATGTGCTCATCATTAGTGATATCTTTAATTTGAGAGTAATAACCTTTAAAAGAAATCAATAATTTATACAGTAGATGCGATAAACTACTCAAATATTAGTCAGAGCTGAAATTGCTACCTCCTGTTACAATATGTTATGTGTCATTTCTGAAGGACTGTTTGCTTTACATCAGACATAATGGAACCTGTGTTGTCAAAAGAGTTTTGTCATCTATCCAATGAAGCTTATTACATTATCTAGAGGTTACATTTGCTTTACCATTATTGTCCTTGAAGACTGTATTTTCCTTATTACCACTTTTTCTTCGAACCCCATTTCTTCCATTATCTTTCTTCTTGCGTAGTATCTTTGTAGAGTAGCTGAGACCTGTGAGAATCGCCACAATTCCCCTTTTACTTTTTCTAAATATTTTTCTTTGTATGGTTTAATGGAGTCCTTGAGACTTAAAAGTGAGTTTTATATCTTCTCCTTTCCTTTTCTTCTGATTCCTCATGGACATTTTGTGAATGAAAACTTACCAACTTTTAGGATTTCAAGTAATTCTGTACAGAAGAGTAAACCCAAGATTCCTTAACAGCAATACGAAAGCCTGATTTGAAACATTTGTTTCCTAAAAGTAGATGCAACTCTTTACTAAAGGCAATCTGTAGTGAAATATGTATCTCAGGGACTGGACACTAGACCAGTAAGGGGTTAAATCCCATGTCCATCCACAAGAGGTCACAACCTGCTTTATATAAGCACACACTAACATCGCAGTCACACTGACTCTAGTCTCCCCAGGGGGGCATCCTGGGAAAAGCAGAGAGTGACAAACTTCACACCTGTAGCTAGCAAGAGAAGGGGATCAAAGACTCTACCAAATGGGTAGTATAGCAGTTGAAATTTACTGTGGGAAAATAATTCGTTTAGACAAAGGAACATTTTAAAACATAATATATATGCATGGCTAAATTAGTGAGTGTCCAGTCATAGACCCAGAAGTAGAATGTTAAACTAGAAGGCCGGTCTAGAATCTGACCCCCCACAGTCTGAGTCTATATCTGGGCTCTCACAGCTAAAGCCCCTTGTCACAGAGATGGATCAGCCGAAGCTGCTTTGATCATCATTCCAAACCTCTGCTCTCCCCATCGGGCAACAGAAGGTGAAGTTTAGGTTTCTGTAAGTTTCTCCTTTTTATTTCATTGCTTGCATATGTGTATGTCATTTTACCATTTCTATTATTTATATCTTTTTATGTAAGCACTGTACCTTTTATATTAAAGCTTTAAACTTTAATAAGTCTGAACCTTGTATACTCTAAGAATTCACAGCCCGAGGAAGGTGTGATGTTGTGATTGTCTGATAAGTCTTAGTTTGGGGGAACTCATCGGCCCCCAAAATCCGATGGGTGGTGGCAGTGTGTGTGAAGCGGGTGCCGGTCTGAGTAGGGGTGTGATTGATGCTCCCTTTCAGCACAGGACAGAGGTCGAGTGCTGGATTGAGTGAGGGAGATAGATTAGCCCTTGCAGGCGCAACCCCAAGTCACGTGCTGAGAAGTGGGTACGTGACACAATCCATCAGCAAGATTTACCAATGAATTTGAGTGCACCATTATGCAAGAGCAGAGACCCTGATTGGAGTAATGTGTCACTTACTAGACTGTGCTTTGCTGTTTAATATCATTGTTTTATCAGTAGGAGATTATCACTATAGAATAACTGCCTTGTTACTCCTAGTCCAACAAAACCCCTAGCACTGATTAGTAGCTCTCTGTTAGTATACACTGTGCATAGAGACCTGCCAATCTGTGGTATGGGCGGAGTTATACAGGGGTCAGCATTCTGAGCTCAACTGGGACAAGAAAACAGGGATTCTATCACAATTGCCTTATCCAGTAAACTAAGTGATACATTACTGGAATCAGGATCTCTTCCATACCTTGCGGGGCTAATTGTATAAAGGGGGCTGAAAAGACAAGAAAAAGCACAATAGGGACTGAACTGTGTTTAAATAGGAAAAATAAGACATGGAGATGCGCTCACCTGATGGGGTTGTGAGAGGCACAACTCCTATAAAAAAGCTAAGAAGCCAGCACTGCCTGTGGTTAGCATGCAATACAAAAAATGCATATGCACATATTAATTTTTAACTGTACCTCAAGCTGAGACATTTAGCAAACAATTGTTCAATTCTTTGAGCTACCCCGCCACATCACGGCATTCTCAGATGGGGCACAACTCCTATACTCCTATAAAAGCATCAAATAAGCATCTTTTTCAGATCAACAGTGTGCAGAGATCAAAGGATAGGAGACAGTGGATGTGAGCCACGCTGCCAGCAATTGAAAGAAGGTTAGCTCAAAGAGTGAGGAACACGCAATATAATATGGTCAATGCTTTTTCAAACTCACTGGTTTCTTTATCAAGGCAAATCATAATCAAGTCTGGAACATACTACTAAGAAAAGTTCGATTAATTCCCAATTCCCACACTTGTAAAGCGGGCCCTAAAAACACATTTTTTTTTAGACTAGCCTATCACCTCATCTCACTTATACAACTATTCCCATTCTGCCCTTACAAAACTTTCTTACAAATCTTCTCCCTATCTGTCTACACCCTCTATGCACTTAATAGCACTTTATCTGTACTCTACAGATCCCAGCTGGTGACTGGTTTATGCAGCATTATGTGAATACCCTATTTATTATATTGATGGCTGGACCATATATAACACCACTTTTTACCATTTACCTTTTGTGCCTCCCTATCTCCATATAGATTGTAGCTTTCGAGCAGGGACCTCACTCCTCATGGTTTCTGAATTTTTTGTTACCTTGTATTGTCTTAAATATTCTGTATACGTCCCTTCTGAATTATGAAGTGCTGCGGAATATGTTTGGCACTATATAGATAAAAACAATATTATTATTTTAGTCCAGTGGGCGGTCCTATCTAGTGATTGACAGTCTTCCATGTGTAGTTCTGTGTGCAGATATACAGTAGCTTCACTCACAAAGTAAAGCCACCGACCAGGCTTGGTTACATTTAATGAATAAAAAGCAAGTTATATTGAATAATTTATAAGACACACAGCAGACGGAATGATGACGCCCAGCCGGGCGTGCTAAGAGCCTGTGAGGAGAGAGAATGGAGCCCTGGAGACCGCCCACTCCTGTCTACGGCGTAGCCTGGATTTAAGTTATTAAAACATTTTTCCCAAGATTTTTAGTGCATATTTAGGTCAGAGATGGATAGTTAGGAATGAGCTAGCAAGGTGCAGGGACAGGTAATGGTAGGATAGGGGCCTAAAATGAGCTGACAGGTTCCCTTTAATGGTCCCTTTACACGCGGCCACAGGAAGGTAGGAAACAGGCAGCATCAGACACAATTGTGCCCGTTGCCTTGAAAAGACCACGATGTGGCTGCGTGTAATTCAGGACTTTCCTTCCTTCACGGAAGACACATCGTGGTCTTTTCAAGGCAACACGCACAATTGTGTTCGATGCCTGCCGGTTTCTACCTTCCTGTGGCTGCGTGTAAATGGACCATAAGGCTTCTTTCTGATTCTCATAGAGTTGCATTGATATAGCTTCTGACCTCCTTACATTGAGAAGCTACAAGGAGAAGATGGCGCTGTGGGACGGGAGGCGCATCGGTACAATATGAAGACGCCAAAGGTGAGTATAAGACAGGGGGCAGGGGGATTTGATTTAAAGCACCACTCCAGCACTGAAACAATAAATTGCCAGTGTGGTCCTTTAAATAAATGCAGTAATAGTTCAGAAATTACATTTTGGTTGGATGATCATATAATCATTGAAGATGTTTTGGATGGGAGAATTTTTTTTTCCAAGCTCTGTGCACTGTGGACAGTCATATAATCCTGTTATTTTATCTTCTGATTAAACGAAGATGATGGTTTATTTTTCTCTTTGCTCTAAAAGTGCATTACAAGACCAGGCTTATTGTTAATGCTAGATGACTGATATTCCATAAAAACTTGCTTATTGCTTTGAAAGCCTACACAAGACTTTTATTTAACCTGCAGAAAGCAATGTCTGACAACAGAGACCAGACAACTAGTGCGCGTCCTCTCTTTACAGAGTAAGTGGCCCTCTGGCTGGCACGTTGTCCATTACAGATTGAGACGAGGGCTATGGGGTACTTACAAGAGATATTTTTTGCTGTGTTTTTAATTCATATATCCTGAGAGCTTTGTTTATTCCTCCAAAGCTAAATAAACCTGCCTATTCCTCGATGTTTGTCTCAATAAAGCCGGTCTCAGTTGGTTTTAGCCATTCTACTTACACATCTGGTCCGGTAACTCACAAGGAACATTTGTTGGCATGTTACTTTTAGCAGCAGTAGAAACCTTATGTCAAAATGGATTCTATATCCAACAAAGGTTTTGATCTCATATTGTATTGCTCTTTTCTATACATTATTATTTTCCATTATATATGATCTAGTCTTTCTCATGCTTTTAAATAACCACAGGTTATGGAATTGAGAAATGAAATATATGTGTTGGCTTTGGCTTGCTATTGGGTTCACCCATCTGTAAATTAAGGTACCGTTACACGCTTCAATGTCATTAAGACATCACCAACGATCTTGGGGGCGCGCGGTCGTTAGGACATCTTCTTGCCATCGTTGGTGAGATGTCACACATCTAGATATCGTGGACGACGCGCCAACGGTGTGGCGAGCAGCTATCGTTCGCACAATCCAGCGATTGATCCTTGTTCACTGTTGTGAATAGGAGAAGTCGTTAACGACATCGTTATCGCGGTGCCACACAGAACGATGCAGCAGGTTGGCTGATCGAGGATAGTTTGATTTGAGAACATGTTCTCAAATCTGCGATCAACGATCCAATGATTTGTCGTGGACGTATCTCGGTGTTGCACGCAAAACATCCTAACGATATCATTTGAACGACTCCAAATCCGTGACGTTTGAGCGAAATCGTTCACGATCTTGTACCATGTAACGGGGCCTTAAGGTTGGAGTCACAAGGTATAAAAAATTGGTCCCATACTCATTTACAAAAGTGGGAGGATTTTTCTCACTTGCCCATGTGAGTCTCATTTTTTTATTGAGCAGCTATTAGTGATGAGCGAGCACTAAAATGCTTGGGTGCTCGATGCTCGGGTCGAGCATCTCGAGATGCTCGGGTGCTCGACCGAGCCTAATGTAAGTCAATTAGTGACTGGCTCCGCCCACAGACTTTCAGCTATTAAACGAGTGTTTCTGGGAAAGAGCGGGAGGGGGGCTTTTTCAAATCATCGCAGCATACAACACCTTGCTGTGTCCCCCAGAGGGACCCTAACAATCAATCTGCTCTCTGTGAGGTGCCAGCTCACTGTGTGCACTGAAGGGAGCTATGTAATTGTGTCAAAGCGATAATTATTAGTGAAGAGTCCGAGCATCTCGGCAGTACTCGGTGCTCGCCGAGCATCCCGAATACCGGGATACTCGTGCGAGTAACGAGAAGTGCTGAGCATGCTCGCTCATCACTAGCAGCTATCAATCATTTACAGGATTATTACAGTTTACAATCTTACAGAATTGTAATTTAACCATAAAAAATCGGATGACATTCTGATGGTTATATAGGCATCAGATTTTATTCTTGCACTGTACCAATTTCGGCCACAAATTGCAGCATTCTGAAATGTTTTTCTCATGCTAAATATAGCTGAAAAAACATCTGCATTCATTAAATAACATTGGTCCGAGTTCAATCAGCTTTTTCTATAGGATTACACTCATCCAATTTATATACTTGTACACACTTCTTCAGGTGGACTCTGCTCAAATTCTAGGTTTAGCTGATAAGAAAAACTCGAGCACCTTCTCCATATCCATCACAAAAAAAATTTGATTAAAACATCCATTTTATTAGTTCCATTAAAAAACACATAAAAACATGTGTAAGGTGAACCTTACGCGTTTCGAACCTTGCTGGGGTTCTTCATCAAACATATGATGAAGAAACCCTGCAAGGTTCAAAACGCATATTGTTCGCCTTACATATGTTTTTAATGCGTGTCTTTTAACGGAACTAATAAAATGGATGTTTTATTCTCATTTTTTTCTGTGATGGATATGGAGAAGGTGGTGGAGTTTTTCTTATCATCTAAACCTACTTCTCAACCCAAACATGGTACCAAGGATTTCCATGCACTAGTGGACCCTCATGGCATATACATGGTAGGTTGAAAACCTCTTTTCTTTTTCTGTATTTCTGCTCAGATTCTACCCAAAAAAGTGCCACAAAAGTGCCTCATAAATGGAACATACTTCACAGCGATGTCAAAATGACACTGCTGTGTACATGGTCCATCTTATATCACTTTTTTAACTGCTTCATGGTTCAGAAACTGAACAAATACACTTATTCAGTGATATAGCTGCCACAAGAATGACGGCAAACCTGCTGACGAAACCTCCTCAGGAAAACTACTTGTATATATATAAAAAGAGGGTAGAAAGCATTTAAAAACCATTAAAAAGGTGGAAAACTACTTGAACCAGCTTTACTTAGGAAAACTTGGTGACTTTGCAGACATCTAAATGCACACGGACTATGGCTAGGGTCACACTTGGAGGGTGACCCACACCTGACGCCTCCGCTAACAACTTAGAATTTTCCCCTGCAGTGCATAGCGTTAACGCTATGAGCTGCCTGCCAACGCTGCTCCATAGAAACCCACTGTTTACCTTAGCAGCAGCCACACAGGACGTGCGCTTTAGCTTTAGCTGCAGACAGTGTTTCCTGTGTTCTGTGATAACGTGCACATCCTGTGTAGCTGTTGCTAAGGTAAACAGCGGGTTTCTATGATGTAGCGTTCGCAGGCAGCTCATAGCGTTAACGCTATGCTCTGTGGAGAAAAATTAGCCGAGGCTTCAGGCGTGGGTCACCCTCCAAGTGTGACCCCAGCCTAAGGCTAGTTTCACACTAGTGTTGTGGCCTCCGTCCTGGGGGGTCTGCCAAAAAGTGGGATTCCGGCAGCATTAGCGCGGCGTTACCGTAGTGTAATGCTGCACTAACGCTGCCAATAGAATTCTATGGATGATAGGACCCGCAGTGCATTCTAACACCGGCACATAACATCTCGCGCAAGTTCGTAGTGCACAGGAAAACATGAAAAGATAATGCCAGTCAATGGGGAACTCAAATATTTGTCTGGGGAATCTCTCACACAAATACCAGACACAGATCCGAGTTCTCCAAACACTTGCATTATCTTTGGGATTTGGGGCAAATATCCGAATAGTAAAAAGTGTTCGATTAGACTTATCCAAACCTAAATACCGAAATACTTGTTCATCACCAGCTAAGAACCTTTAGCTCTGTAATATGTGATGGGATTCACTTTCAAATATTCATTTTTATGATCTAATCTCCACTTATTTTGAACTTGTTTAACAAATAGGCAGAGAAAGAATATCTTATTCCATCCTTTAGTCCAAATAAAACCAATCAAAGCAGTAGTTGATTTTTAAAAGTTAGCATAACTCTAATTATTTCCTTACCCCTATCTGTGGCTTTAGCGTTGAGCACGTCGTGTGCTCACCGGTGGGGTGCCTCCTTATGCAACCTGTTCTTTTTTGCATAATACCATGTTTAATGAAGCAATATTGTTTTACCACTTAGAAACACTTTGAAAAGACAATATGTTACTAGTAGCTAGCGCTCCATGTGAAAAGCATGTCGGTCTAGAAACAATCAGTAATAAGCTGCAATCTTCTATTGATGTATAGGCTATAACCTTCTCATTATTAAATGTTCAGGGATTGTTGAGCTATTTTCACACTAATGGATCTCTTTTCATTACTTCTTGCTGCTTACTTTTTATGAATTATTTCAAGACTGTCATGTATTTTCCAATAGTTTGTTGCTATGGCTTTCTCTCCAGAAAAAAAGTTGACTATTCTCTAAAGAACAAAGAAAATTCCATGTATTAATTCATTATTTGATCACTTTTTTAGTACATCAATAATTATCTCATAGTTCTTATTTACTATACTAAAACATTGGTTTCTCTTAAAGCACAAATCCCGGAGTACTTTCTTCAGTTCAGCACTTGAGTGGGATCATTAATCCGTGTACCCCTAGCAAAAGATTTACCAGCCTCTGTCTTTTTTAGCTCTTCCCCATGCTGCTCCGGTCCTGATCCTCATCTTGTAACCACAGCCTCTTGTAAGTCAAATGTAACGGTCACAAGCTTTCGAAGCAAGTCTATGAGAGCCTTGCTCTGGTCCTCATAGAATTTCATTGAGAAGTGACCTCTGGTCACCCAGCAAACACTTCAATGATCCAGCAAGTCATAAACTGCAGAGAATGATGGAAGAGGCGCCCAGAACAGATAAAGACAGCAGATGGTAGGTATATTAATAGTGGCAGGAGACTTATATAATGTCACCAGTCCAGCTGTATAATAAAGACGTGCAGACTACTGCTCTAATAAGTTTGTTCTCTATGTAGGTCATCAATGTAAGGCCAGTGGAGGTCTGATCAGATATTTACAGGTCCCATGTATGCAAACTGTGTACAAGTAGTGTACATCACTCAGTAGTGGCAGCTCTTAGGTGCTATAACCATTGAAATGAATAAGCAAAAAGAGCCAGCACTACCAGGAAAAAACTTGCTATAAAAATTGTGCAATTGCACATATTACCTCCAAACTGTATAATGTAAAAATTTGAGAATTTGGAAAAAAATTGATTAATATTTTTGAGCCACCCTGCCCCATCAATGCATCTCATATAGGGTGGTCCCATGCTATACTTTTTTATTTTAGTTGTGCATTACTGCCTCAAACATAAAAATATAGTAGAATATCCAAAGCTAAATCTACCTGGTACACCTCCAGTCTGCTCCCATGCTGCCAGTCCAGTGCAAGTGAATAAAAAAGCCAATTCAGGCCCAGCACAATTGTTACTGATGCAACAGAAGTCTGAACTTTTCAGAGTTAACTCTCACTGCTCCAGACCAGCACACCGTGGGAGTATTTCAGAAATGCTTCAGGTACGTGTGCATTTAATGTGGTCCTGCTTTTAGTGCATTCAGGAGGCCATAATGGCACAGCATATATAAAAAAACATAGACTAAGACTGCCCCATCTGAGAATGCGTGGTGGGGTGGCTCAAAGAATTGATCAGTTGTTTGCTAAATGTCTCAGTTTAGAGTACAGTTAGAAATTAATATGTGCACTTTTTGTATTGCGTGCTGACCACAGGCAGCGCTGGCTTCTTGGCTTTTTTATTGAAATGAATAGGTTCAGAAATCTCAATAATAAACAGATGCAGGAATGCTAAATGTGGCAGACATACAGTTATTTTTAAAATTAAAGAGGACATTTATATTTTTTTCAGCCTATTATTTTTCAGATTCTTGGTCTATATATTCCATGTGGTGCGACCGTGCATAAGTAGCACACAGTAGAAGTGTGTCTGAATTAGCACTTAGGTGAGAGAAAAAGACTTTTGATTAAAGAAAAAAGTTTTTTTTTTTGTATTTTGTTATCTTTTTGGAAATAATAAAACATTGACTATGTAGAAATGTAATCGCCATGATCATCTTTTCATGATGGAAACTCATAGTTTAATATGATATACCGTATTTTCCGGCGTATAAGACGACTGGGCGTATAAGACGACCCCAACTTTTCCACTTAAAATATGGAGTTTGGGATATACTCGCCGTATAAGACTACCCCCTCTTCTACGGCATGATTCCCACTATGACCCCCAACAATATAATGGACCCACATATAGAATAATGACCCCTACATCTCTTCACACTGTATTATGGCCACCACACAGCCCTAAAATAGCCCTGCATAAAGTATAGAGGCTCCCTCATACCCCTTCAAGCATTATCATGCTCCCACAGAGCCCTCTAAGTATTATAATGGCTTCCATATAGTATAATTGTCTCCATAAATTATAATGCATCATCAAAGTCCTCAATATATTATAATGCACCCCGTAGTCCTCCATATAGTGTAATGCACGCCATAGTCCCCTAGATAATATAATGCACCCCATAGTGCTCCATATAGTGTAATGCACCCCTGTAGTCCTCCATATAGTGCAATGCACGCCATAGTCCTCTAGATAATATAATGTACCCCATTGTGCTCCATATTGTGTAATGCACCCCCGTAGTCCTCCATATAGTGCAATGCACGCCATAGTCCCCTAGATAATATAATGCACCCCATTGTGCTCCATATAGTGTAATGCACCCCCGTAGTCCTCCATATATTATAGTATTACAGTGGTGGTGGGGGAGTACAGCCTCCATCAACCCCCAATATTCCTCTGCAGTCACACACACAGTCAGACACACACAGTCACACACACAGTAAGACACACACACAGCCAGACACAGACACACCACAGTCACACACAGACAGTCAGACACACACTCAGTAAGACACACACACAGTCAGACACAGACACACACAGTCACACACACACACAGTCAGACAGACACACAACACGCACACAGTCAGACACAGACACACAACACGCACACAGTCAGACACACACACACAGTCAGACACACACACACAGTCAGACACACACAGTCACACACACAGTAAGACACACTTTGCCACTGCTGTGCCACCGGACCCTGCCGGAGCTTACCACCGCCACCGCCACCGCCGCTGTACGTAGCCGGGCACCGTAGCTGTACGATAATAAGCCATCAGCCAATCAGGCAGCTGCTTGCGTCTGATTGGCCCTGGCATTACCGTACATACACACTGAGCGGAGCAGTTACCTCCGTTCAGGAGATGTACGGTAATGCCTCAGCCAATCAGACACCAGCAGCCTCCTGATCGTACATCTATGGCGCCCGGCGGCTATGTACACAGCGGTGGTGGCAGCGGGAAGCTCCGGAAGACATGGACGGCAGAGGCAGGTGAGTATCATTTTTTTTTCTTGCCTGCCACCTGCCACCGCTCATTTTCGGGGGGGGGAGGGCCCTTATATTATGCACGGCGGACCGATGCCGGCATTTTTTTTCCTCAGTACCCCGCCTGTACACGGCGTATAAGACGACCCCCGACTTGGGAGGAGAATTTTAGGGGTTAAAAAGTCGTCTTATACGCCGGAAAATACGGTAGTAATGGTAAAAATCACAGCAACTTAACTAACTGGCACTATATGAGTTGTTGTAACCATGGATAACTAGTCTACTGTAATTCCCTGATAATGAGGTTAGAGACCTGGTTAATCAGGAGAACTATACTACATTTCCAATTAGAGGTCTTTGCTATTATTATTATTACATCTACTACATTTTGTGATAGAATCTTGGAGATGTGAATATCCCTTTAAAGATTCATTAAAAAACCGTGTTTAACAAAACATGTGCACATCCCCACGTAACCTTTATTATTATCAATGTGCACATATTATACAGAAGATTTAATAGATTATTTGCAAGTCAACCAATCGAAAAAGGTTCTTGTGAAAAGTGATTGGCTGCAGCTCCAAATAAAGTCTTTGATTGGACTGTTATTGCTTAACAGCCAGAGGATCCTCTGAGGGGCCAGTCTGACCCTTCTCACAATGGAAATGACTGTTTAATTTTTAGTGTACATAGATCCTGAACACAACTTGTTAAAGTACAATATATATATAGTTTTTGACCATGGCCCAAGAGCTAGAAGCAATGCCTATGGGCGAATGTGAAACAGCGGGACTGAATGTGCTATATCTGTGCTTGTCAAATGGAGATAAAGAAGAAGAATTCCAGGTTTCGATGGGTTTCTAGAAAGTCACAAGGGCTGACGTTTCTATATACTCGCCCTTATAATGCGGAATCTACTTTTATAATTTGTAAGTTTCTGTTATCAACTTCCCAAAAGTTGTCACAACCCGAAATGGTGTAACTTTAATTCTGTTTCACCTTACTCAGTAATCACAGCCTTTTTTTATTTATTTACATGCATTTGTCATATAAAGGAAAAAAGATATTTAATATTTTAATGTTGAAGAAATGGAATTACTGTAAATTCACTGGTTGCAGGAAAACTCCTCTCCATAAGGTAGATAGCAAGTTCCCAGACCACGTTTTAGCCCACTCACACAGCCAGATCAGAATATCCCACACACTACACTGATGAGGGGCAGTTACCCCGAAACGCAGCATCTGTAGTTTGGGGTTCTGTTCTGGCACAAATCCCCTAGTCATATTGAAAAGCTTGTTAGTAAGCGACTATGACTTTGAGGAGCTACTTAAAGGTGGTGCTGGAGTTCATCCACTTCCTTACTGAAGTGCAAATTTGCGTAAATTCACTGACACATTAGTTTATAACTTCCCAAACTCACCAAATTCAGCTGGTTTGGCCGGCCACCTGTTGTGTTTGTAGGCCGCCACCTCTCACCCTGATCAATTTTGGAGAAGGTTGAGGCTTGAATTTTTGGAGATTGTGCACACTTTTCTTTCCACCTGTATTTGGAAGAAGTAGAGAAAAGTTACACATTTTGAACAATGTTTTTAGAGGCAGTTACTCTAAAAACTGGTATACTAGCCTTACATATGTATGTCACTTAGTGATGAGCGAGTGTAATCGTTACGATTCGTTACTTGCACAGATAGCACTGTATTCGTACTGGTGCTTGTGAGTGATGAGTCGATCGTGAACAATCTGATGCATATTGCCATTTCCCTTCAGTACACAAAGTGAGCTGCCACCCCAGTGAGAGCAGATTGAATGTTAGGGTCTCTCTGGTGGGTACAGCAAAGTGTTGTATGCAATGAAAACGCAAAAAAAGCACACCCTGTCCCGGAAAGACTCATTTTATAGCCGGATGTGTCGGTGGATCCAATCACTAATTGACAAAGATTGGACTCACTATTTGGATGAATATGCGAGTATTATCAAGAACTTGTTATGAGTATAGCGATTACGAATATTTCGCTCATCTCTAATGTGACTGTCTTTTTATAGTTGGAGTTGCTTGTTTATTTCTAGATTATGCAGTAGAGATGAACAAATCTTTTGAAATTTGAATTTTCCAGCTTCTCTGATTATTACTCAATATTTAGTTTATGTCAACTTAATATAAAACAAATCATAAGTACTGCAAAGTCACACCTTTCCTTGGAAAGATGAGTGAAACACTTTATGGCCTCCTAAGACTAATCCCAACCCATTTTAAGTTCTGTAATGTGTTATTCCAGCCCACTCACTGCTGTAGCAAGGCTGTAAGCTTCCATTCCTATTAATGGTCACCCATATGCTCTTTGTTTGCCTCTTGCTCCGGGGACTGTGCACACTTCACAGGTCTCCCAGAAGTGTATTTAGGGTGCCCACACTCTCGCCCTGCTCTTAAAGGGCCAATGCACTGTGGCTTGGAAGTGTCCCTCAGCTTAAGGCTGGGAGGCACTGGGTATATAAGGCAACTAATTAGGGGAGGAGCCTGATCAACACCTTTTAGTTAGCTAGTGTTGAGTCTAGCTAGTTACTTGCCAGGTCCTGTGTTCCTCATGTATTATTTGTTCCTGTGTTCTGTCTTCCCATAACTGCCAATACCTGCCACTCCCTGTGTAACAGATTGTAGCTGCCTACTCCAGCCACCCTGATTGTAGCTGCCTACAGCACTGATTGTGCCTGCCAAACTGTCCGCCACAGCCACTGTGGTTGCATCCGCATACACCAGTGATGGTGCCTGCCATCCTGTTCTCTACAAACCCCCTGGTTGCACCTGCCTACACATGTGACTATGCCTGTCATCCAGTCGGCCACAGCTGTACCTACCTATACCAGCGACTGTACCTCTGCCTGTCTCTACCCTGGGGGTCAGCTGCCAGTGTCAATACCGTCAACATAAATGGGTCTAGATAAGCAGATAGTAACCATTAATCATTTACAGCCTATTCATCATCCATTGCTCTTCTTTACTGCTTTACTCCCACACATACTATATGCCCAGTTTCTTAAGTGTTTTATAACTTTACCTATCCCTATGACTAAGCTGTGAGCTTTGTTGTCCTCTTACTATTCATATTCAACACAAAAAGGCTGCTGCATTCTTTGCTGCATGCTTTTATAGAGGCTATGATTCTCCTTCTTATTTGGCTATACTATGCTATGAGATGTGAGTGATAGGTGCAAGTCATTATGGCAAAGTCTGCCCAGTCACACCTGAGGTCTTGTGATCTTTTTCTGCCTGATGCAAACTTCTGCAATATGTAAAGTTATGTCGGGCATTATAGATGAATCACAAATCATTAGAACTCACTGGTTCCATTGATTCTCAAAACATGTGCACAATATGCATCAAATTGATTTGTTCATCTCTATTTAATATTTTTAGTTGTTGATAGATTTTCTTTTATGCTTACAGTTGATTATTTATGTTGGAATATATTTTTTAGAGCTTCTTTGAATTGGAGCTCCATTGTGTACTGGATCTGTCTGGCTTTATTGTATTGACTAATTAATAGTTGGTGGCTGATGTGCTGAAATTTGCATTCAGGCAGCAGTTACAATGGCATCAGCAGGGACGGAAGTGGCCCATAGGAATTCCTTACGATTCCTGCTTACATCCCTTTATAGCCGACGTGCTCTGTTTTTATAGAGAGTTTACTGATTTACTGTAAATTAAAAACATTACACATTCTGTTCTGACCAAAATTATAATTACACACTTTAGAAATGTGATTATTTACAATTTCTATATTGTTTTCTTTTTCAATGCATTCAAGACACAGCAAATATGTATGAAGTATTTACCAGTAGCAGAGTGGTAGTAGTTAATGTCATCGGTGTGTTAACTGCCATATATCAAAACAATTTAGGATTACTATGGCCTTGTTTAATCCCATATGACCCATTCAGACTTGCTCAAGTGGCTACACAACTTGCATTTTATGCTTCACTTTGTAAACCAAAAACCTAGATAATTGACTAGATCATTAGTTGTTCGAGAGATAGTTGTTTGAGAGATATGCAGAATCTCCTGTTTACGCACTAATCCAAAACTTCTTTCGGCAATGTAAAAGTCCAGACAACTCCTATTGTAGTGACTGTTGTATAAGGTCTTGAATAAGGCTTCTCTTTCTTTGGTGCCTTTCTTTACAAGTCAAAGTGAAGAACCCATTACCAAGAGTACTACTTCTAGCCAAACCTGAAGAAGGCTACATTATAGAGGTAGCTGAAACTCTATTATGCAGGAGTCTTCTAGGAGCACCACGGATTTCAGCCTGGGATTCATTCCTTCATCTCCTTCCCTACTGAAGCTTCATATAGAGTTCACAGTAGTGCCCTGCATGTGCTGCAGACCAACTATAGAGAAATAATATTCCACTGGGATCTCTCAGGGTACCATCACACTTGGAGACGCTCCAGTGATCCCGACAACGATACATCCTGGTAGGGATCACTGGCGCATCGCTACGTGGTCGCTGGTGAGATGTCAAACAGTCACATCTCACCAGTGATGCAGTAACAATACTGAATGACACAGCAGTCGTTGGGACCCTGTCTCTCAGACCTGTAGTATTGAGGTTGTTGGTCGTTGTCCCTGTCAAAGACACCGTTGCATGCTGGCCAGCGGGAGACAGATGATCAAAAAATGGTCCAGGACATTTAAACACTACCAGCGATCTCACAGCAGGGGCCTAGTCGCTGCTACAAACTTAGCGAGATCGCTGCTGAGGTCGTTGTTGCGTCACAAAACTCTCGCTTAGTGTGACGGGGGCTTCACTGTTTTATGCAAATATACACTCACTGCAGGTGAGTGCATACATTTGATTGTTATTTCCATGACTGTGAATAGCCTTTCTTAGATAGGCACCACAACACTCTCCCTTCTTTTACCTCTTTAAGCTACAGGAGTATTGCCTGTTTTGTGGGACATTAGCTGGGATCTATGTCTCTTTCAATAGCTAACAGTGCCACGTGAAATGTAAAGTTTAACAAATATTCCTAAATTCACATTTTTTAAAGTACTTTTTGTATTCATCCTACTTTTTCTCTTTTTGAATGATCACTTTAAAGGCAAAGAATATTTATACCGTGTTAGGGCCCTTTCACATCAGTGTTTTTTTCAAATCGCGGCAGATGCGGTGAAAAAACCGCATCTGCCGCGATTACCACATACCGGCTGCACTTGCGGCACGGTTGCGGCGCGGTTGCGGTAAACGCCATACAAGGTATAGGCGGACTTGCGGCAGGTGCGGCAAGTGCGGTTTTGGCACTTGCGGCAGGTGCGGCCGCGAAAAAAAACGCGGCTGACAGCATTTTTTTTCGCGGCCACACCTGCCGCAAGTGCCAAAACCGCACTTGCCGCACCTGCCGCAAGTCCGCCTATACCTTGTATGGCGTTTACCGCAACCGCGCCGCAACCGTGCAGACGGTATGCGGTAATCGCGGCAGATGCATTTTTTTCACCGCATCTGCCGCGATTTGAAAAAAACGCTGATGTGAAAGGGCCCTTAGCCAGTAGATAGAAAAATATATTGCGGGTAGGGACTCTGCTTTGCGTCACCTGTCATATCCACCAGAGCACATAACACTGTTTTGCCTTTTTTTTCTTTTCTCTTCTTTCCCTTTTTTTTTCTATTGGTTATGTATAAATGTATGTCAAAAAAGTAGAAATTTGCTGGGCACTAACGCATGTAAAACATCAACCCTATGTCACGATGTGACCGATGCCAGTAGTGTAGTCCTGTGGTGCCGGCGTATACAAATCCATATGCATTCAATAAAGACACCGTAGAAGCGGTATACGACCGCGAAACGTGTGTACCGTCGTCCGCCTCCCTGCACCCCCTTCCTAGCTATGCATAGCCATGTAAAGAATTAACCTGGACTATGAATAAAATGAAGATCATCTGTCGGTGAGTGCGGCTTTTTTGTCTTTATTGAATGCGTATAAATGTATGTGTCTTCAGAATTTGTGTCATTACCAGCCTGAAGAAGGGAACTCAGCGTCCCGAAAGCTTGCTATGTTTACCATCTTTTCAGTTAGCCATTAAAAGGTATCAACCACTGAGGACTCTCAGATAGCAATATATTTTTCACTTTAAAGGCGTAATTTTGGAAAAACCACCATGCGCATGACATAGTAGTCCAGAAATGTTAATCACCAAGTGAACCTTAGTTTACATAAACAATATCACACAGCCTGATATGAAAGGCAAAGATGATTTTTGTTTTTAACTCCTGCAGTATGCTGTTCTTAGCTTACATAGCAAAAACCTGCTGACAGTTTTCCTTTTACACTAGAAGTCCCAGAGAAGGGTCATTTAACATTTCTACCTTTGTAACCCAGAGACGGGTCGAATGACCTGAAGGATTTTAGCTAACATCCTCTAATCACCGTCTTTTGTTCTGTAATTAAGGTCATTACTGTCGCACCACAGAAGATTGTTGTTTTCCATTGAGTTTAGCCATTTAGTTCTATTCAGTTTGTACTAAGGGTCATTTGACCCTCTTTCGGGACTTCAGAGGGGAGCTTGAAATTTCTGGGACTTCTAGTGTTAAAGAAGAGGTGGGAAACTCCAGGCCTCAAGGGCTGCCAACGGGTCATGTTTTCAGGATTTCCTTAGTATAGCACAGGTGATATTATAATCACCTGTACTAGTAATGAAACTCTGAAAACATGATCCACTGGGAGACCTTGAGTAGAGATGGGTGAACCCGTCAGGGTATGTAGTGTTTGGGACTGGGGTTGAACTGTTAAAGCAAGCAAAATCATTATACTTACCAGGTCCACGTTCTTCCTTCCAGCTGTCCTGCGACACTGCGTCACTTCCAGGACACTCATTATCCTCTGGGAATATTTTCTTTACTGGCTCCAACAGCCAATCACGTACGCCCAGGAGAAAATGAACGGCCTGGAAGTGACACAGTGCCATGCCATAGAAGGAAGGGATAATGCGAACCCGATAAGTATATTATGTTTACTATCTATTTGCTTGCTTTAACAGTCTGACCCCGGTCCCGAACACTACATACCCCGACCGCTTCGCTCATCACTACTCTTGAAGCCTGGAGTTCCCCACCCCTATTTTAAAGAATATAAAACTTCTTTAGGAGTTAAGAATTTTTTGCGGCTATTTCCTTTTTAAATACAAATAAAAATGAAAATGAAAAGTTAGTAATTTTGCCTTCGGTTACTGCACAATGACAATATCTTTAGCAAATTGCTGCTGTATCATGGGAATTCCTCTTTATTAGGTCTGCTCATTGCAACTTTTACTACTCGTCTAAATGTGAGCATCCATATGTTGCCGCTCTATGTTCCTGAGCTTATTAGAATGCTATCTGGTACATTATCACAAAAAGGCAGTCATCTTTTAACAATTAACGTGCTAAGTAATTTAAGGAACATATTTGGTACAACCACTCTTCTGCTAAGCTGAGGACTAATGCTGTTGACATTAAGCTTCTTTTTTTTTAACTTTCTCTTTCAAGCAGAAATGGCAAAATGAGTTGTTAATTGCCATTGTGTGCAATCACATTTAGACGTTCGAGTTGGTCGAAAGTTTCCTGCACTTTGGGAAGAAATCTTGAAATAGAGGTTACAAAAGAAATCCCAACTCAGCATAAATCAGACTGTTTATTTTTCCTACGCCATCAACATCCCTCACAAAGGGAATAGTACCGCTTCTTAGTACCGCTGCCATGCTAAGCAGCTCCTTGCCATTAAAATTCACTTGGGTTTCATTCGTAAGTGGCTGTGATGGATTTTCTAAACAATTTGATGAGCAAAAAGTGTTTATTGCTGTCAATGGGTTGAAATCATCAATGTTGCATTCATTATATAAAAGTTCATGTTCCCTAAGCAAGCATTTTTGATTCAATAACAATATATATTGGCGTTACTTTGGGCAGGGGCAAACCTACCATGGTGCAGCT
The DNA here is from genome assembly GCA_033576535.1 of Allobates femoralis. NCBI lineage: Eukaryota > Metazoa > Chordata > Amphibia > Anura > Aromobatidae > Allobates > Allobates femoralis. Next base: position 67,504,676 of record JARQOC010000002.1, on the reverse strand, counting down.
GGTTCAGCTGCACCAGGGCCCTGACCGGCTAGGGGGCCCCTGAAGCCTGCAACCCGATGTCAGAGGAGAGGGGGGCAACTGAGGGAAGCTTCCTGCTTCCCTTGGCTGATCCCTCCTCTCCTCTTCTGCCCCGGCTCCCAGGACTGCATCTGGCAGCTCAGCGCAGGTAGGAGAGCCGCATCTACCACCCCTCCCCCCCCCACTCCTCGCTGACGACCACCAGCACCCCATCCCTTCCCCCGCTCCTCACTATGGCTACACCCGGGCCCTCCGGGATCGAGGTCCGCCACTGACTTTGGGGGAAAAAAAAGGATAAACAGAAGTTTTTATGCATTTGATGTAATGTAACTACAGTATAATTATATTCCATTTGTCAATTTTCTGTTTATATTATCTCCCCACAAACAATATGCTAAAGATTTCATACAGATGGGTGCAGAGAATTATGGCCCTAAACAACCTCATACTGAGTGGGAGCCATAGATTTTATAAAGTCCTACTACACTTCATATGCTGATGACATCATACAAAGACATAATAAAGAGGATTGTTCTGTAGGCTCCTGGATTATGTTGCCTTATGGAACAACATATGGCAGCACATGAAATATGCCTAGACTTTCCACGAAGAATTGGGATACGACTCAAAAAATGCACTAATTATAAGTCTAAAGGCCATATGCTTGGTACATGGCTCTTAGGCATCTTTCTGTTACAAACATTCAGTGATAAGTATGCTTTTGAATCTGATAGAATAAATCTCTGTATTTAACCCTTTACTGACATCCACCACACATGTATGACGCACGTCGTTATTAAAATTCTCAGTTCTGAGGTATAATCTGTATTTGGTGAAGACTTTCCCATTACTGACATAGGAGATGGCAAATGTTAATGATTAGATTTTATGATGTTGTGGGAGGGAGAAGCTAGGAGCAGAGGAAGGAGCTAGATGCAGAGGGAAGATCTGGAGCCAGAGGATGTAGCTAGAGGGAGAGGGAGAATCTAGAGGCAGAGGAAGGAGCTAGAGGCAGATGGAAGAGCTAGAGGAAGAGGGAGAAACTAGAGGAAGAGGGAGGAGCTAAAGGCAAAGGGGAGCTAGAGGTAGAGAGGAAGCTAGAGACAGAATGAGGAGCTAGAGGCAGAGGAAGCAGCTAGAGGCAGAGGAAGGAGTAGATGCAGAGGAAGAACTTAACAGAGGGAGAGAGGCAGAGGAGAACTAGAGGCAGAGGAGGTAGAGGCAGAAGGAAGAGATAGAGGCAGAGGGAGAAGCTAGAGGCAGAGGGAGGAACTAGAGGCAGAGGAAGGAGCTACAGGCAGAGGAAGGAGCTATAGGAAGAGGAAAGAGCTAGAGGCAGAGGGAGAAGCTGCAAGAAGAGGAAGGAGCTAGATGCTGAGGGACAATCTAGATGCAGAGGAAGGAGCTAGAGGCATATGGAAGAGCTAGAGGAAGAGGGAGAAACTAGAGGCAGACGGAGGAGCTAAAGGAAAAGGGAGGAGCTAGATGCAGAGGGAGGAGCTAGAGGAAGAGGGAGGAGCTAGAGGTAGAGGGGAAGCTGGAGACAGAAGGAGGAGCTAGAGGCAGAGGAAGCAGCTAGAGGCAGAGGAAGAAGCTAGATGTAGAGGGAGAATCTGGATCCAGAGGAAGGAGCTAGAGGCAGAGGAAGAAACTAGAGGCAGAGGAAGGATCTAGAGGCAGATGGAAGAGCTAGAGGCAGAGGGAGAAGCTAGAGGCAGAGGGAGGAGCTACAGGCAGAGGAAGGAGCTAGAGGCAGAGGAAGGAGCTAGATGCAGAGGGAGAATCTGGCGCCAGAGGATGGAGCTAGAGGCAGAGGGAGAATCTAGAGGCAGATGGAGAGCTAGAGGCAGAGGAGAGCTAGAGGCAGAGGGAGGAGCTAGAGGCAGAGAAGGAGCTAGAGTCAGAGGAGGGCTAGCGCAGAGTGAAAATCTGGAGTCAGAGGAAGGAGCTAGAGGCAGAGAAAGGAGCTAGTGCAAAGTGAGAATCTGGAGCCAAAGGAAGGAGGTAGAGGCATAGGGAGAAGCTAGAGGCAGAGGAAAGAGCTAGAGGCAGATGGAAGTACTAGAGGAAGAGGGAGAAGCTAAATCAGAGGGAGGAGCTAGAGCCAAAGGGAGGAGCTAGAGGCAGAGGAAGGAGCTAGAGGCAGATGGAAGAGCTAGAGGCAGAGGGAGAAGCTAGAGGTAGAGGGAGGAGCTAGAGGCATAGGGAAGAACTAGAGGTGCAGGGAGTAGGTAGAGGTAGAAGGAGGAGCTAGAGGCAAAGGGAGTAGCAAGTGGCAGAGGGAGGAGCTAGAGGATGAGCTCCACCCTCCTTCCTCTTCTATCTACATAGAATCTAATCAGTAACATCTGCAATTTCCTATCTCAGTAATGGGAAAGTCTTCACTGAACACAGATTTTACAACAGAATTGAGCATTTTGATAATGATTGATCAATTCTGGCAGAGAAAGAAGCAAATTTGACTGATAAGATATGTTACAAAGTTGCTTGTTTTTTGTGTACTATTGATATATGCAATAAAAATTAAAATGGCAGTTATGCTTTAAGTATAAATATAATTTGATCAGGATAAACACCCTATATAACACTGGTTTATTATAAAACCTCATGTTAGCGACTGCTACAGTTATATCAGGTAGGCAACGTTATGTAAGGTAGCTGTACATCTATAATCTTTAAAGCAGGTTTTTTTCTATGCTGGAGTGGTGCTTTATACCCAAGTCCCCAGCCCTGTCTTATACTCACCCATCAGTGTTATCATCCTTTTTCAGTGACCAGGGCGCCATCTTATGCCTGTAAATTCTGATTAGCTGGAAGTCAGAGGTTACTTCACAAGCTCTCAATGCAAGTCTATGAGAGCCAGAATGAGACAAGAACGAGTTTCTCATACACTTACATTGAGTTGTGCCCTACAGCATGTTCCATGAAACACTAAAGCCATCTGGTAGGTCTCAAATCAATGGAGAAAGACTGGAGCGGTGGTGATAAGAGAAGAAGACAGTGGCAGTTGAGAACAAGACAGGGGGCAGGGGACTGTGATTTAAAGTGCCACTGCAGCAATTAAATAACAAAATAGTTGCTGTGTTAATAAAACAGTTCTTCTATAATACTGCTTTTTTCCCTGTGTCAGAAATGTAAAATTCAGCTAATTCCCTGACTACTTCGGTTTGCCGAGGCTGCCTTTATAGAGAATGGTTTGTCTTTATTGGGGAAACTGCTGTCTAAAATCAAAAGTTAAGGAGTGAGAACATCATGGGGTCCACCACAGCATGGAATATTTCCATTAACAGTGTGCCAGTCAATGTATATGGCAGGCGGTGAACTATGATATCATTATCAAAGGTTTTACATTACACAGGTCAAGGTTGAACGTTATAATGCAGCGCGCAGTCAACTGTGGAGTGAGACAATGCTGAAGCAGACGAGAGCAAAATCACAGGCGCAGTGTAAGGAAAGGGTTATAGATTGCCATAAAATAATAATAAAACACTCCTGTAAAACCAACACAGAAAGATTGTCGGGTCAAACAAACCTCTATATGAAATGAAGGTCACCCATCCAGCTTTTATTTAACTTAGAAGGATGACATATGTCTATAATGACTCCATTGTGAAGAAAAAAATAATTCTTTGAAGATGGTGCGGTGGATTGCGTTCCATTTTTTTTCAATATTTACTCACAGAGCTGGAGAAAGAGGTGAAATGTTCATCTACCTGATATTTGTAGTGACCAAGGACTGATATATCATAGCACATGGTGCAAACATAACACCCGCTTTAGCACAATGTTCTCTAGTTTAAATATTCATCAGGGGAATGGATTATTGAACTAGGAAAATACTGAATCGCAAAACAACTCCAAGACTGGTGAGAGGTCATTTTGATCTTTCGGCCTTGTTCGCACATACCAATCCATTTTTTAAGCCCTTAGAAAAACAGATCCATTTTTCAAAGGGTGCCAATAGTGTCCCCTGAGGTTCTGAACGTTTTTTGGAACTTTTGGGACTTAGTCATTTTTTCTCCAAAAACGCATGCAAAAACGCATGGTGCCTATATGTGCCATGCAAAAACGCATGCATTTCCCATAGAGCCCCATGTTAAAAAAACACATGCGTTTTTTTACAGCCTCCAAAAGCACTGCATGCAGTGTTTTTTGAGATGCTGAACAAAAACGCATGTGTTGTTAAAAAACGCATTGACACTTAAAGGGAACCTGACCTCTACAAATGACCCCCCAGCCTGTTTTAACCTGTTCCTGCACCATAGTAATCCATTTGTAACCATCCCTTTCTGTCCCTAAACTGCTATGTGAAAGTTTATAAAATTAGTTTATTCATCTGTTATTCTGCAGCTTCTCATTATATGAGAAGCCGCAAAAGGCGGGCTTCAGTGGCTCTCCCCGCCGGCGGTATGTTAATTATGCACGCTCACATGGGCGTGCTATAGAGCAGGCACTGTGCTTGTGCTGCCAGGGGGCGGTACAGGCGATATGACGAAAATCGCATCATATCGCCTGTACCGCCCCTTTGCAGGCAAGCAATGTCTCTGCTGTATAGCACACCCATGTGGGCGTGCATAATTAACATGCCGCCGGCGGGGAGAGCCACAGAAGCCCGCCTTTTTGCGGCTTCTCATATAATGAGAAGCTGCAGAATAACAGGTGAATAAACTACTTTTATAAACTCTCTCATAGCGCTTTAGGGACAGAAAGGAATGCCTAGGAATGGATTACTATGGTGCAGGGACAGGTTAAAACAGGCTGGGGGGTCGTTTGTAGAGCTCAGGTTCCCTTTAAATGCACCATGCGTTAACGCATATGCGTTTTTGGACTTTAAAAAAAAACAGTTCAAAATGTTCCCAAAAACAGATTTAAGGCAAAAACTGATGGTATCTGTGAACAAGGCCTTAGAAAAACGGATCTGTTTTTCTAAGGGCTTAAAAAAACGGATTGGTATGTGTGAACAAGGCCTAACATGTTCGAAGAAAAGTTGAATTTAGGGGTATGTATTTGTAGTCATGTCATCTAACACATTCTGATTAAAGAATGGTGTGAATGACATTGCTAGACATAATATAAGCAGCTTTCTTAACTATTTAGCAATGCAGATTAAAGATCTTTACTGAAGGGTAACGGGCATTGTAAGCACACATGCAAAGCTGATAAAAAATGCAATAAACTCCCCTACAGACAATTATTCCTATCAATACTTTCTAATGCATCAGGGCAATGCAACTTGTGGAACCTATGCACAATGATGTAGGGTTGTTGACATTGAAACTGGTGCCATGTATGCACTCTGTGTGTGCACACTAATGGATTTCATTAGTGGCATCTAATAGGAGGGGGAAAGAAGCAGCAGCCTTGTCCCCGGGCAGTTTTGCCTTTGTGTCTCCCCAGTCGCGGACCTACAGCCTGCCGGGCCCTGGTGCAGCCTTAGGTGAGGACCGGGGGGGGAAAATGCTGGCAGAGTCCGCAGGTGAGGGGCTGCGGGTGCTGGTGGTGAGAAGCGGGGGGAAGGTGCTGGCAGGGGGGAGCATGCGGCTCTTACCAGCACTGCATTGTAGATCTGGGAGCCGTCAACGGCACCCTAGTCAACAGTAGTGTGTGTTAGGGTGCCGTTACACTTGGCAATGTTCCAGCGATCCCGACAGCGATACGACCTGGTAAGGATCGCTGGAACGTCGCTACGTGGTCACTGGTGCGATGTCAAACAGTCTGATCTACTCAACGATGCAGCAACAATATAGACTTCATTCATATATATATATATATATATATATATATATATATATATATATATCTATATACATACACAAATATGAAAATTAAGAAATTTAGCAGACTACCCCATGAATGCAATTATGCAGCACACAATTAATAATTAATATACAGTATAATTAACTTTTGTGACACTGTCATTCAAGATATGAAATAGTAAGCCCAGCCATTACAGAGATTGTGCTATCATAATGTATGTTATTTAACGTAAATAAAATGTAATGTAGATCTAATTCTATTTTTGACATTTGTCATTTAACGTCTGTATAATTAGAATACATATCAATATGTTTGTGCTTTATCCTAAGAATGTTACCAAAACATTTATTAATTCTGCCCATTTTATGGCTTTTTATATGTATTTGTTACTAGGTGGCCAAACCTGCAAGTCAATCGTCTGTCACTGTAGCTGCGCTCAACTGTGAAAGAATAATCCCAGGTCCCAGTTGGCTCTCTTCTTCTTTAGTAGAAAGCTGCGTTTAGAATATTCAGAGCTGACTTGAATGGAGGAATCTAATTTTAGTCCCTCATGTAGCTCCAGGCGAAATGCCGGCTTAACCCAGCAATATGAATTGATCATTAAGGTCAAAGTAGGCAGACCAACAGCGATCAGCTGGATTCTGATTAAGCAAAAGTTTTCACTATTATGCAACCCATTTCACGAGCTTTCCTCTTGATTATTTTTTTCCAGCATAATGAAAAATAAGAAGATAAAGTACTCTGATTCACTTTAAATGTTGTCTAGTTCACCTGCAATACATATTCTTTTGGCCGGATAGGCATGTCCCCACTGTAATCAATGATCAACTTCTATCACATCCATGGAGCCAATACAGGATGTGTAGCGCTGTTATCTATACAGGCATGAGATCGATGTAGACAAGAATTTGCATGCTGGGTGACTTTGAGTCATAATTTCAATCTGGAAATTCTTTAAAGGGATCCTGTCACCTCCAGAACGCCTCCTAAGCTAGCAAAACATGTCCCTGCAGCATATTATCACTAATCTCACACTCCTTTTGTCCCCTAAAAGTATCCTGTGAAAGTGCATAAAAACATTTTAATACTTACTCATTAGGGATTATAATTAGCAGGGGCTATATTCTTTAGCCCTTAGGGCGTGTTGTTTTGCAGCCTGAATGATCCACCCTCTCTCTGTCTGTTTGCTGTTTCCAATAACACTAATTTTACCCCCTGTGCGAGCCATTCAAGCACTGCAAGTGGCTCACACTGAACAGAGCACCAAGTGTACCCGAGCACAGTGGTCTACTTACATAAAGCACCTGAAAGTCGAATCCGAATACTGAAAATTTTTAAAAGTCTTTGTACAGTATGAACTCTGAACATTACAGTCCATTTCGCTCATCTCTAGTTTGGGTATGAGTTTCATCTCTCTTAGGGCCTTTTCACATCTGCACCTGGCTGCATTTGGCAGCATTGTGTTAGAGCTGCGGTAGCGCAGTGCAAACACAATCAAACGCAGTCAAGCACAAATCTAACGCTGTGCATTAATGCTGCTATTATATTTTATGGGGGAATGCATGCAAACGCAACCCCACGCGCAAGTGCAAAGTGGTATTGCATTTGAATGCATGCGCCAGTCCTAGTGCACAGGAAATGTATCTGGCGACATTTCCTTTGCGCTAGGACTACTGCATGCATTCAAATGCAACTCCACTTTGCACTGGCACTTGGGGTTGCATTTGCATGCATTCCCCATAGCATATAATGGCAGTTTTAACGCTCAGCGTTACATTTGCACTTGACTGCGTTTGCACTGCGCTACCGCAGCTCTAACTCAATGCAGCCAAACACAGCCAGGCGTAGATGTGAACTGAACCTTAGAGTATTTCTAACATTTTTTAACGTATTTAATTTCTATATTAAGAAATTTGACTATTTTACCAAATTCGAGGAAAGGCAAAAATTGACATATCTGTATTAGAAGATTAGCAGGTAGCAAAGATAGGTAAAGTGATTGCAAATATGGGTGGTTTCACACCTGAATTTTTTGTCTTGTGTCGGTATCTGTCCAAATCCTGAAGCCTCTTGATCAGGAATATGTCCCTTTTCTTTACATGGGACTGCAGGGACAAGCGTTGGTATCATTATTTTGGCAGATCTGCACCAGTGTGTCATTTTGACCTCCTCCCCAAATGCACAAAGTTGCATTATTGCGGCATGGCAAAAATGCTGATGCATACGGATCCAGCAGTATGCACCTACAAATAGAATTGGTCCCAATGTCGTCTGGATCCGCCCTGACAGATCCATCCATCTCTATCTGTTTTTGCCACTGTGCATGTCAAGAATCAATTCTGGCCAAGCAGAAGATCAGAAAATCTCCCTCTCTGTAGGAACAACAGAAAGATGGAGCCGGACAAAAATGGATGCAAAACTGATGCAACCACAGCTCTTTTTTTGCCTTATCCTGTCCCTGATCGGGCTATAAAAAGTCACATTTGCGTGCATTTTCCCATGCTGCAATGGGTGCAGATGTACCTGATTTGGTCCTGACCAAGACACACCGCAAGTGTGAAACCAGCCTATCCTGTATATTGTTCCTTCTTTATTTGTTGATTTTATTATTTGATTCTGTCATAGCCAATAATATTACTGACACAAATTTATAATATACAACAGATAATGTAACCCTTTTATTGATGGGAATACTGGACATTTCTGGTCTTATTGTCATATTACTAAACATTACCGCTATTTTGGTATTACTGAGTACTGCTGTTAATGCTGACATGTTGCATATTACTGGCGAGAAAAATGTCCTGATTTTAAAATCAGAAGTGAAAGGTATTTTGACATGTTTGCCTCAGGCAAATCGAATAAACTACTCTAAATGCCACTGCCTTCTCTAAAGCCCATTTTGGCCCAATCAATCAATGCATATGGGTTTATTTAACATGTCATATATCTGCAGTAGGTACCGTTACACTTAAAAAGAGAAAGAAAAAAAGAAAAAATTACCCAAATGCATCCATTCCCCCTTTATTCATCCATTCTCCAACTTTTAATGTTTTGGTATTTATTTATTTTTTGTATTGCTATTTATGTTTAAGTTGACGGTATGCCGGCCGCGCAAGTGGTGGCGACAAAATATGCACATATATTACGGGGAAAGTGTTGCTGAGCGCCGGTTCTTTATTTTTTTACTTTTTCAGGATCCTTGAGCACTCAAAAAAAAAATAAAGTAAAAAAAATCTGTCTTTACAGCGTTATTATGACAGCGAAAAGGAACATAATTATAAACAATATCTTGCTTACCCTGCAATTCTATGTTTTTATGATGGCAAATTAAAATCGGATTCAGTTGGCTATATCATAAACTCAGAATCACATTTCTTAAACCAATATTTCTATCTCACTTTCTTAACTTCTCCCTTAAAAAATGTATGGAATTGTAAAGTAAAATTAAATTTATGTACAAAGAAGGGAAGCAACACTTTCGCCATGAATGTATATATTTTCCCCCTTACTGATTTCACATGTTTATTACACTTAAATATTTCAGATCATCAAACAAATTTAAATATTAGACAAAGATAACACAAGTAAACACAAAGTGTAGTTTATAAATGAACAACTTTATTATTAAGGGAAAAATAAATCCAAACCTATAGGGCCTTGTGTGAAAAAGTGTTTGCAACCTTCCTGGTTTCTTATTCATTTGCATGTTTGTCACACTTTAATGTTTCAGATCCCCAACAAATTAATATATTAGACTAAGATAACACAAGTAAACACAAAATGTAGTTTATAAATGAAGAACTTTATTATTAAGGGAAAAATAAATCCAAACCTATAGGGCCTTGTGTGAAAAAGTGTTTGCCACCTTCCTGATTTCTTATTCATTTGCATGTTTGTCACACTTTAATGTTTCAAATCCCCAACAAATTCATATATTAGACAAAGATAACACAAGTAAACACAAAATGCAGTTTATAAATGAAGATCTTTATTATTAAAAGAAAATTAAATCCAAACCTTCAGGTCCCTGTGTGAAAAAGTGATTTCCCCTTAAACCTAATAACTGGTTGGGCCGCCCTTAGCAGGAACTGAAATCAAGTGTTTGTGATAACTGACAATGAGTATTTTACAATGCTCTGGAGGACTTTTATTAAGAAGTTCAGCCAAGTGATAAGATCAAGGCTGTCTTAGTCTTCCAGGAATGTGGGAGCACTCCTGCTGAAGCTAGTAGTCTAACAGAATAAAAGTAAAAAAGTTTGGAATCAGACAGAAGGTGATAACATTGCTTATTTTTCTTAACATAGTTATCAGTTTTTCTGTTTCATATATCTAGGGTCCAATTCATTATTGCAATTGGGTCTGTTTTTTCTTTAGTTTTTGCTGATTTGCACTTTTTTTTAGCTTTCACCTATTTTATCTTTACATTAGCACCTTTTTTATAGTGTATTTAATATATTTTTTCAGTAATTTTCTCCAGTTCTCCCCTTAGGCTGGAAACACACTGTCCGAGTGACATGTGAGTTACTCGCATGAGTCTTGGATCATTTGTGGCGCCCCTCTGCCTAGGCGCCACAGAGAGGTATTGCACCGACAACAAATGTGGTATCTCTGTAAGTTGTGGGTTCAGGGTTTAACCTGTGGAGTCTCATGTTATACACACAGGACTAGGCCACCTCAGCATAGGAGGGACTGATAATTTAGTAGGTCCCAAAAGGGGGTGGAGCCTAGGTTAGAGTAGCAAGAGTTGAGTGACAGTTACCTCAGACAGTGCTGGGTAGGCAGTCAGGAAGGACACGCCTGACGGTACCCCTGTCAGGAGGGATCACCATCTTTAAGTGGGGGCTCAGGACAGAAGGAAATGGGCTAGGACTAGTTGGACTGGTTGGAGCCGGCTGCTCACGTTTGGGGAACACTGGTGGCATGGGAAGCCGAGGCGGTAAGTAGTTTACCTCTGGCCGCAAACCGACGAGCTGCGGGCCCATAGTAATCGGGTTGCCGTTAGCGCCACAAAGGTATCTCACCCCTCAGGACTGAAACCGGTTCAGGACACTATAGATAACAGGCCAAATTCTGGTGGCGGGAGAGATAGTGACTTCCTGCTGCTCCCGTCTGTACCGGTAAGGAACTAAACTTACCTACTAGCTACAGACCGTAGGACTGGCGGGAGAGCTCTGCGAGGGTGGTAAAGACAGAGAAAAGTAAATTAGACCTCAAAAGACTAAGAAGGAACATCTGGAGACTCCATAAGGGGGACCCTGAACTGGCAAAGACACCCGGTAAACCAGACTGTACTGTGTTCATTCCAACATCTGCCGGTACCCAGTAAAGTGGAGTTTGAGTTGAACTGGTCTCCGCTATTCTTCTTGCCGGTGCCCGGAGGGCTTCAGCACCAACAGCAGCATCTCACCAGAGGGGTAAGAACAATAACCACTTCTCCGCTCATCCCCCTCATCATCCTCCATCACCGCTGCCCTGAGGTAAAAGCTCCACCTGTGGGGAGCTGTACCACACTCTGCTGCACCCATCATCACCTCAGTGGCTGGCTTACAGCGCCGGTACCTATATTACCGGGAACTACAGGTGGCATCACATAACCTTGTAAATATTCCCTCCCCACCATCTAACAAATGACTGCCAGGGCACGGAACCGGGAACCCGACCATCAGTGATTCCCCCGTTAAATCCATCAAACCCAGGCCCAGTATCCAAGTACCTCTAGCCCTGGCTCATCACATTCACCTTGCACAACCCCTGCCCTTTGGATGGGTATGTTTTTCTATGTAACCCCACTACTCCCGTCCAGAGAGGGGGAGGCAATCCCGGGTGAATGATCGATAACTCGTGTGTCTATATACACCTTATTTTTTTTGCAAAACATGAAACTTTTTGCACTAAAATTTTTGCACTGTAGTTTCAGAGAAAGGCTAGGTTCACATTAGCGCTATTTGCTGCGCTCAGTGGGGTTCCATTAAAAACATAGAATTTGGGAGCCTTGACGCTGTATTACCCCCATGGGTAATCCCGTGTCAGTGCTGCCAATTCATCCCTATGGTGCCGAAGCCCAGCATCTGAGTGCCGGTGTTTGAATTCTTGCGCTTTTTCCTAGCGCGCCAAATGACGCTCTCTGAAGCGTCATTTGACGCACTAGGAAAAAGTGCAAGAATTCAAACTCCGGCACTCAGATGCCGGCGTTTGAGCTGCGCTAGGGGCCGCGTCACCATAGGGAACCATTGGCCGCGTTAATGCGGCATTACCATGGCGGTAACACTGTATTAAGGCTGTCAAAACCTATGTTTTTAACAGAACCCCCCTATTAACGCTAATGTGACCCTAGCCAAACAGATTATTTTTGACTTTGTACAAAACCCATCTCTAAATTCTACTCAAATTCACCCAAATAATCTTAAGTAAGCCGTTGTGATGAGTTTGGCACAAATAACATCAGTGAATGCCACAAGACAGAAAGAAAAGTGATTTAACCCTCCCACAAATGGTGAATCGGTCCCTTAGGCTGGGGTCACACTTGAACCCTGGATCCGTTAAAACCATCGGTTTTTTCAAATTAGAATTTTGTAAAAAAAAGTGATCCATTAATGGATCCATAGGCTCCCATGGAAAAAAATGCAGTGTGAAAATGAACTGCTAAAAAACGCTTTGCGTTTTTGGGTGCAGTAAAAAAACGCACAGCCTTTTTTTAACATGTGACCCTATGGGAAACACATCCGTTAACGAGTGGTACGTATAAGTAACATCCGTTAACGCATGCATTAATGCATAGCGTTTTTTAGATGAAAAAATGGCAAACTCTAAAAATGGAATCAGGTTTATGCAATGCAGAAAAACTGACTGCCAAGTGTGACCCCAGCCTTAGTGTATATTAGATTGCAAGCTCTTGAACAGATCTATAGAAACATGACTTTTCACTTTAAGGAAACATTCTGTTGCTCAATGCTTTATACTGAATTCACCTGTGCATATAAAGGTATATGTGCTACTTTTCTCAAGAAGCGCTCATTGTAAGACACCGCAATCAATACAACCTATTATGGCACAGAGATGTTGCAGAATTTTGTGCCTAGCAAATAAGTATAAGCTTTCCCCGTGATATAATTGTTTTTGCTTGTGCTTTCAGAAATCTATGAAGTCGTGTGTATCTGTAGAACATTATAAAAGATTAAATCGCTTTCTCGGAGAAGTCTCTCCCATAGCACATTTTCTTTTATGATACAAATGATTTGTTCTCTGATACGAAACTGTCAATTCACTAAAGGCCACAGGTCTTACCAAGTTTCATTTTCAGTGACATACTGTTCTATGGCTTCATTACTTTTTGTGTACATGTAAAAAAAAAGTTCTTTAAGAAAGCAGAGTTGTCCTTGTAGCATCTGATTTTGTAGCAGGGAATTACTATTACTACAAGGGAGGAATAAAGGTATAAATAGGCAGTAGTAACCCTATGACAAAATTGTCTGGAATTTAATAATGGTGGTTATGGTGTTCTCTGCAAGGAGCCACCCCTTGGCTGGGTCCTTCCCTGGAGGGATATATGGCTAGTCCTGTGTTTGAGACTCCTAACCGAGGCTCCACAGACTCTATTTGCATATTCATAATTCCCAGGGGGCAATGCGCCTAGGAATTCACTGTGTTGAGCGCTTTAGCCAGCTGCCGGCATTGTTTTCTTGGACTGGTCTCCCTGAGATCAGTGAATACTTTGTGATGTTGGTCTACCAGGCATTGCTACCACCTAGCCAGAATCCTACTCCACACTGATGAGGGGCAACACCCCAAAACAGCTGTCTGTGGATGGATACTTGACCTTGATATTCACTTGTCATATCTTTAAACTTGTAAAATAGTTGGATATTGACTGAAACATGGTGGTTATGGTGTTTTCTGCAAAGAGCCACCCCTTGGCTGGGTCCTTCCCCGGAGGGATATTGGCTAGTGCTGTATTTGAGACACCTAACCCGAGGCTCCAAAGACTATTTGCATATTGGAATTTAATACTGGGCCTTTTAGGTTATTCATCAGTTACTCTTTGACAATGCAGTCAATATTTTATTCCCTGTGCAAATTAACACAAATTAAAAGGGTTTCAACAATTTGCACAATACCTTCTTAAGTGAACAAGGGTCACTTTTAAAATAAAATAGTTTATACTCCATTCCCAGACTGAAAACATTCAAATGATGTCAGAATTACGTCCTCCAGCACTCTGATGACATTATGCCATAATAGTCCTGAAGACTGGAGATGAGCGAAACGTTCAAAATTTGGTTTGCGTCAATAAACTTCCCAGTATTTAGCAAACCTGTTTGGGTTGGCGCTCGGGTGCTTTACTTTTGCAATGTACTGAGGTGAGCAACGCTGTGGTTGGATACAGTTGGTGACCAACTGCGAGCCACGTGTAGTGTTTGATCTGCTCATGCTGTGCTTAAAAACACACTTTTTGGACCTGGTGTGTGTTCAAGATCAATTTAAAAAAAACAAAACATCATCACACCCTTGGAAATATTTTACTTAAGACTGGCTGTATGTGCGTGGAGAGATGAACTGCCAATCAATGACTTCAATTACAGTTCGAGTCAAGTTCAGGGTCACGAATAATGCACTGAAAAGTTTGGCTGCACCTCCTAAACCCAAACTTCAAAAGGTGTGCTCATCTCTACTGCAGACAAGTAGCAGCTGCAGATCATTGGCACTTCCCTTCAGCAAAATTCAGATGTCCATTAGATTTGTAAGCACTGCAGCCCAACAATAAAGGTTTTTTGGCTTTTGTGTTTACATGAGATAACTATGGTGTCCCGTTTCATTTAAAGGGAATCTCTTATGTAAGAAAAATGTGATTAATCTGCAGGTTAATAGCATTCTGATGCAATGCTACCACCGCACCCCACTGCTGTAAGTAAATGGATTGTTTTCCTAGCCGCAGCCTTGGACCTTCAGTAATAAAGGTGCAGCCAGCACAGATTCAGCCACCACTTAGAGCATAGTGAGTGGTGGCTGTATCATTCCCTGAGCAATGACTGACCCCAGCTCATCATTGCATCAGTACAAAGCACACTGTCAGTCAGTGCGGGGCGGGGGCACGGTTACTCACTATGTACAGGTTGGTGACTGAAATTGTCCAGCCACGCCCCTCTGACTGAAAACACAAGGGAGGATTAAATGCATTTTCTTCTATCAGTGGATCTGTCTGTATGATGAAGGAATGCTAGAGATTGCAGATTAACTCAATATCTGCAAGTTACAAGCAGATGTTTTTAAATGATAGGTTCCGTTTGACAGTGAGTTGACCATTATGCTACATATCATTAGTATTAATATTAATACTTAAAATATGTATTCCACATAATGCAGCTTATTTAAAGCATGTTTTCTTAGAACTTTGCATTGTCTGATTCATCTGTTATTAGAAGTATTGATTGGACAATGCTGGACTTTGAGTTTATAGGGGCTCACTGTATTTTTTAGATTTAGCTTTTCATTAAGCTACCAGTATGATCAGGAACTCCTGCTTGGATGACTTTTCTAAATCTTAGATAGTAAATGTACCTTTTGTCTGATATCTGGCTTTTAATCTTACCCCATGCTTTAAATTGAAGTTCTGATTTATTACAAGCTGCAGGCTTGACTATCAAGAGAAAAATTGGAATTTTAGATAATTGGCACATTAATACAATGATGAAAGGTATTATTAAGATAGAATCCCGGCGATCCATTCTTGTAGCAATTCTCAAAATACGTAGGGACACTCTGGAGTTTTCTTCACCCTTTAAAGAACCCTAGGCATAAAAATGTTTAATCTTTGGAAATCATAACACTGATAACATCCAATTGAGCTTGATGGATCAATGTCTCTAATATGGTGTAATAGGAACCCACTCCATCCACTGCAGGCTTTTTGGGGGGCATAGAAGCCATTATAACAAAGCATCTGTGAAGTCATAGATTTTTTTCAGTGCATGCCTGGTGTTAATGTCCTTAAAGGGAATCTGTCACCAGGTTTTTACAACCTAATCTGAGAATAGCATAATATAGGACCCGAGATCCTGATTCGGCGACCGTCACACGCTACAATATCGTTAGCGATATCGTTAGCGATCACGTGCATGCGCGATCGCTAACGATATCGCTCACATCGCTGGTGAGATGTCACACAGACAGACTCACCAGCGATGTGGGCCAGCGAGATCGCTGGTAACTATGCTACACATCGGGTTACTAGGCGCCGCGCGGCGCTTAGTAACCCGACGTTTACCATCAATACCATCTCCCAGCATAGGCTCTGCCGCTGGGAGATCGTTCATCGTGGTGTCACACACAACAATGAAGCAGATTGTTCAAGCGTTTATCGCTTGATATGAGCTCCGGCTCTCATAGCTGCGATCTAACGATCAAGCGATTTTACATTGTAAAATCGCTTGATCGCACGTAGCGATGCACAAACGATATCGCTTAAGCGATCAAAAAGCAGATCACTTAAGCGATATCATGCAGGAAATTGCAGCGTGTGACGGCCGCCTTCCAGCGATGTGTTCCTTACTGGGCTGCTCAGTGTAGTTTTGATAAAATCACTGTTTAATCAGCTGGAGATTATCACTAGCAGTCTACATGGCCTGCTACCAAGTAGTCTGGCATATTCACAGACTGCTAAATCTGCAACAAAGAAAACACTAATTTTATCAAAATGACAGCAAGAAGCTCAGTAAATGACACATCGCTGGAATCAGGGCCTCTATTTCTACATTATGCTGCTCTCAGATGGGATGGCAGAAACCTGGTGACAAGTTCCCTTTAAAATAGCCAGACATATTGAACTTTTGCTTGTTATCTCATGTTTGCTAAGTAATTGTTTATTGTCAGACTATTCAGATCCCCATTGTCCAAGTTTGTGTATTGCTAATTTAATGCAATTACCTGACCACTTCACTCCCCTTGTCTACATTTCTCAAAGTAAAATTTAATATTTGGTATGAAATCTAACCAATAAAATAACAGTTTGATCTTAGAAGACTACAATACCCTGAGATGAGTGTTCAGAATATATAAAAAAGTGACTTCATTCAGTGTTAAGGGAGAGATGATGCATGCCCCAGCCTAGACACTTCAGCGCCAATTAGAGAATCAGAACCTGGATTATATTATTATATGGACTGCAGTCTAGGAACTACGTTTCTGGCTGCCAGGATAACATTGTGTCATCATACCAGAGACTACTTAAGGAAGATACCCTGGTGGGAACAGTTCGGTCACCTGGCTACAGATTTTTCTGTACTTGGTTAGCTTCCTACGCTTGTCACTATTCCTTTCTCAGTGGTGGGTGCCTGCCAAAAGTGGGGTGCTGACGGACTGGGGTAGTTGGCCACAGTAGCCCTGAATGCATGCACATTCCAATCCCTGATGATTCAGCAGGAGGGTGAGACTTGTTGCCTGTTACATTGGGTGTTTTGCTTGGTTAGGTGTTATATGCTTTGATTGTTGGGAATCCAATAAATCTTACCATTGTGTGGTTACCTGACCCGTGTTATCTAAGTAGTGTTCCGTTCATGGTTAAGGAGCTTGAGCATTCACTTCTGATGTGGTCTTTCTAAAGGCGGCCGGGCCAGTGGACAAGAGCAACGACTGACCCCAGTGTTTCCATGGCATCCTCTTCTACCTGTTTTTGTGCTAAGAAAAAGATATTCACCGCACACTCTGTTCACAGCAAAACTTTAGAACTCTTTTCCAACAAGTGGTATATTTGGGAGAAATTAGTACTGTGAGTCTTGATTGTGATCAAAATCTGATGCTTCAGTTCTCTGAATCTTTATCAAACTGCGGTTTTGGGGATGGGAATGGGGATAAATTAGAATACATTTTGTGCTGATAAACAAGTGATCAACACAAAGAATTATTATTTACATGCAGACAATGAACTAAATATAATACATACTGTAAATACAAGGGTACATGAAAATGACAAAATATGGTGTAAAAAATAGTGGGTAAAAAATTAACTGAAATAATGCGTATATTGGTCATGAGTCTTCAGAGATTGATATAGCAAGCAATTATAGGATACATTGTGCATCAAAGATGTCCGCAGGGAACATGTATGAAATTTCATTGTAATCTCCATTGGGAGTGCAATAGGGATTACACATTGTAATTAGAGCATATTATAAACATGATTACATACAAGGAGGAAGAGTAAATCTGCTATAGAGAGAATCAGATACATAGCAAAAGAGGGTAAGAGGGAAGTGTGTGGAGTAACGG
This sequence comes from Allobates femoralis, assembly GCA_033576535.1. NCBI lineage: Eukaryota > Metazoa > Chordata > Amphibia > Anura > Aromobatidae > Allobates > Allobates femoralis. The sequence continues at coordinate 67,486,637 of JARQOC010000002.1, read as the reverse complement.
TGAGGGAGGAAAACAGACATTAGTGTAGTACAACATATAATATGCTACGGAGACTTATCAGCATTGCAGGACAATAGGCTTATTTTTTTATGGGGCACTAACAGTGCCATTAATAGCTGAGGGTGAAAGCCAATAGCATCATTTTAATGTGATCATGGATGGTAATGGAGTTATGGTAAGGTGGAATTGCATTATAGGATGACAAGGGTGGGAATGGACTAACATTCGGGAGAGTATGGACACTTCACTAGGGTGCGAGGAGCTATGATTAGTGATGAGCGAGTGCAATTGTTACTATTCGCTACTCGCATGGATAGTACGGTATTCGCTATACTCGTTACTTTGCGAGTATCGCTGGTGCTTATAAGTGATGTGTCGATCATGAACGATCTGACACGAATTGACCCTTCATTGCACAAAGTGAGCTGGCACTTCAAAGACAGCAGATTGAATGTTAGGCTCTCTCAGGGGGCACAGCAAGGTGTTTTAGACATTGAAATTGTTAAAAAGTCCACACTCTTGTCCTGTCCCAAAAAGACTTGTTTTATAGTCGAATGTGTGTGGGTGGAGCCAATCACTGATTGACTAACATTAGACTCACTACTTGGACGAACATGAGTATTAAAAACTACTCGTTACGAGTATAGCAAGTGTGACTATTTCACTACTCGCTCATCACTAGCTGATTTGAGTAATGTGACACACCCTTTGTGATGTGAAGCTGTGTCATGTCATGTGACATAATTCTGTCCCTCAGTCAAGCATGGTCTTGAGAGATGAATGTAAAGGGGCGGTATGGTGTGACACGCCCCATGGTGCATGTGACCGATCTACTAAACGGTGCTAATGAAGGTTACTGTCAATTGAATATACATGGTGTAGGTAGTAAAGGTGATGAAGTGATGAAAAAATGAACATGTGCACTTTGTGCAGTGGATGGATATGGGTAGTTAGTAGTGGAGGAAGAGAGAGGGGTAAGTATGAAGAGTGGATTGGAAAAGGGACAATATAATGTATGGAGGAGATAGAATGAGAAAGTAGTACAGAGATAATTTTATTTTGTCTGCTAGTGCACTTACCCAGGTAGAAATTATGGAGAGGTTAGTTCATCTGGAAGAGACAAAAATGGAGGTAATAAATATCAAGATGTTAGAGCAAGATAAATAAGACAAAATAAATAAGTGTAAATCATATAAAAGTCTCAGATAACCAGGTCATATTCACAATTTAAAACATTTGCAAGGTGTGAATCCAAAAAGATTAATTTTGCTTTAAATATTAGATGTGGTCCCCATCTCTCCTGGCTCATATATGACCCATTCAATCACCTGGATTTTGAGTTGTGTCATGAACTGTTTAGCCATTTTGAAGTTTGCCGGTAAGAGGAGTCATGTTTTGCCAAAGTGTATGGTGGATTTGTGGCTTGAGATTCTGTCACATTCTTGATGGTTTTACCCTTGTATAGTAATAGACATTTAGTTAAGTAAACTATGTAGTTGCTTTCAAAAGTATTGTACCCTTTAATCAGGTATGTTTTATCTGTTTGTGGATGCTAGATTTGGTTTGATTTAATGACACTGGAAAAGTTAAATTAATGCAGACATGGGAAGGTGCCTGTTCTGTTATTGTCTTGTAATTATAAGGTGGCTTTCTGTTTAACGCTAACAACAATGTCTGCCCCTATTAAGCGGTCAAGTATATTCTGTGGTCTCTTGAGACACATAATGGGAGGAGCTTTAAATTCAGGAATGTAGGGGTAAGTCCAATGGAAAAATAGTTCCGGCATTAAGGACTTAAATGTTGAATTACTTTAGAATTTTTCTTAAACATGTTCAAAAAAGGTGACCTTGTAGGGCATAAAAGACTCGAGATGACATTGCTTTAGGGTTTATCATCTCGTGTAAACCTCACTATCACTGCAAGGTTGTGATCCAATCCTTGAGATTTCGTTGGGATGTAGAACCTAATCAAGGTAAAAGCTGCATTTTAAAACGTTGCTGAGTGTTAGACAGACCCAGCCAAGTAGGCTTATTGTTGTTAGCCAACTGGCCAATATTTATGTTATTGGTCCCAACTTTTCACTTGGCAGCACTATCCTAATTTATCAGAAACCATTAAATGCTTCCTACTCTAGAGTAAAAGCTAAGACAACAAACAAGATGACTGCCAACAAGTCCTCACAGGTGTATTATTATAAAGAAGACGGACATTTTCTTTCTCTTCATGAAATTAGACTGTTTGAAAAAAACAAAATGACTATAATTTAGGATTAAACAGATCTAAATGAAAGGATTGACTGTAAAGTTAGAAGAAACATTGATAGCTTAAAGTCATATCATTGGTCGACAGGGAGAGACATGCAAACTATTTAATCAAGACATGCTATATTGTTCTCCTTATAAAATGCGCCGGATTATAAAACGCCTCCCCCCCCCAAATTTGTTGAGGGAAAAGAGAAAAAAAAAATTAAGTTAAATGGGGTCCGTCTTACAATGCTAGTGTCCGATTAACAAATCATATATATGTCGGTCCTCCTAGCATACGCTGCGTACAGAATTAGTAGGTAAATTAGTATTTTGATCACATGATACTTTTTATACATGTTGACCTACTCCCAGCTGTATAGGCTTGATAGCCAACTACAAATTAAGTAAATCAGGTGATGTCCATCTCTGTAATGAGGAGGGGTGTGGTGTAATGACATCAACACCCTATATAAGGTGTGCTTAATTATTAGGCAACTTTTTTCCATCGGCAAAATGGGTCAGAAGAGAGATTTGACGGGCTCTGAAAAGTCCAAAATTGTGAGATGTCTTGCAGAGGGATGCAGCAGTCTTGAAATTGGCAAACCTTTGAAGCGTGATAACCGAACAATTAAGCGTTTCATGGCAAACAGCCAACAGGGTCGCAAAAAGCGTGTTGGGCAAAAAAGGCGCAAAATAACTGCCCATGAATTTAGGAAAATCAAGTGTGAAGCTGCCAAGATGACATTTGCCACCAGTTTTGCAATATTTCAGAGCTGCAACGTTACTGGAGTATCAAACAACACAAGGTGTGCCATACTCAGGGACATGGCCTAGGTAAGAAAAGTTGAAAAACGACCACCTTTGAACAAGAAACATAAGATAAAATGTCAAGACTGGGCCAAGAAATATATTAAGACTGATTTTTCAAAGGTTTTATGGACTGATGAAATGAGAGTGACTATTGATGGGCCAGATGGATGGGCCAGAGGCTGGATCAGTAAAGGGCAGAGAGCTCCACTCTGACTCAGACGCCAGCAAGGTGGAGGTGGGGTGCTGGTATGGGCTGGTATCATCAAAGATGAACTTGTGAGACTTTTTCAGGTTGAGGTTGGAGTGTAGCTCAACTCCCAGACCTACTGCCAGTTTCTGGAAGAGAACTTCTTCAAGCAGTGTTACAGGAAGAATGCGGTATCGTTCAAGAAAAACATGATTTTCATGAAGGACAATAATCCATCACATGCATCCAACTACTCCACAGCGTGGCTGGCCAGTAAAGGTCTAAAAGAAGAAAAAATAATGACATGGCCCCCTTGTTCACCTGATCTGAACCCCATAGAGGACCTGTGGTCCCTCTTAAATTGTAAGATCTACAGGGAGGGAAAACAGTACACCTCTGGGAACAGTGTCTGGGAGGCTGTGGTGGCTGCTGCACGCAATGTTGATTGTAAACAGATCAAGCAACTGACAGAATCTATGGATGGAAGGCTGCTGAGTGTCATCATAAAGAAAGGTGGCTATATTGGGCACTCATTTTTTTGGCTTTGTTTTTGCATTTCAGAAATGTTTATTTCTAAATTTTGTGCAGTTATATTGGTTTACCTGGTGAAAATAAACAAGTGAGATGGGAATATATTTATTTCTTATAAAGCTGCCTATTAATTCTGCACAGTAATAGTTACCTGCACAAACAGATATCATCCTAAGATATCCAAATCTAAAAAAAACACTCCAACTTCCCAAAATATTAAGCTTTGATATTTGAGTATTTTGGGTTCATTGAAGACATAGTTGTTGATCAATAATAAAATTAATCCTCTACAATACAACTTGCCTAATAATTCTGCACACAGTGTATGTATAACCCCCATCTTGGTACATAGTTACTCATCCTGGATATGGCCCCTTGTTCTGGCACATACAGACCCCCTGTTTCGGCATGTATGGCACCCTGGGCTAGCAATATACCCCCTGTGTTGGCACATATGCCCCCCTGGGCTGGAACATATGCCCCACTGTGCTGGCACATATGCCCACTGTGCTGGCACACATAGTCTACCTGTGCTGACACATATAGCAATCCTGTGCTGGAACATATGCCCCTCTGTTCTGGCACATATGCCCCTCTGTGCTGGCATATTTAGCCCCCTTGTGCAGGCACATATGGCTCCCCAGCCCCCAAACACCACTCCAAAGCGACTTCCTCCTGTCCTACAGCACATGTAGATTCGGATTACAAAACACACACCCCCACTTTCCCCCAAAATGTGGGGGAGCAAAAGTGCATTTATAATCCAAAAAATACGGTAGGTCCCCTACGTTGTTGTATTTCAGTTTTCCTAAATCAAGTAGCTCCTACTCTCAAAATCTTTCAAAGTATAGTATGGAAATGTAATACATGTCCATGCTTGGTTAACAATACCACAGGGTGGAAAACTAGTTTAAAGATTGGGAGTAATTTAGTAATACTGGCATTTCAATTACCAGTCCTAAACTGAAATGCTCTGGAAAAAAGATGCGCCAAATTTAGAACATGTCCACTTGTTAATGGATTTTATGAATGTATGCCTGCACTAGCTAGCATAGGTTTGTGCTATAAAAATAAATAATTTGAACCAAGTCTTTTGAAAGGATTTATAAATTCACGTAATTACAGTGTGTGGTACTAAGCTAGTCAGGCTTTCAAAATCAACATAAATCTCCAAAGTTGTAAACACTTGCAGAGTGTAATTCTTGGTCCATTTTTCACACCTCACGTTTTCAAGTAAACATGTAGTCAAGTGTTAAATCATACAGCAATGGTCTCAAACTACGGGTCCCGTCACACTTGGTGATGTTCCCGCGATCCCGACAGAGATATGACCTGGTAGGGATCGCTGGAACGTCGCTATGTGGGCGCTGGTGAGATGTCAAACAGTCAGATCTACTCAATGACGCAGCAACAATACGGCGACCCGTATAACAACTTCGGCAGTCGTTGAGACCCTGTCACACAGCAGCTAGTCTGACGACTCAGACCTACATGGCTAAGTTCTGAGTCACCAACGAGATCGTTGTTAAGGCATCAAACACACCGATGCATGCTGCCCAGCGGGCATCCGATGATCAAAGATGATCAAAAATTGGTCCAGGCCAGTCCAACACGATCGGCGATGTCACAGCGGGGGCCCAGTCACTGCTATGTGTGTGAATCCAAGCTAATTAGAAGTTTCAATTGTATACAGAACGGACTGAACATTTCTTAAGGTACCTTTACGCACCGCAACTGCGGCTGGGAATCCTAAAGGCGATATGTCGCCCCGAAGCAATCACCGTGAAATTGCCTCACAGTCGCGGCGTGTGTTTGGGGAATTTCACGGCAATAAATCACCTCTCGCCTGTTGCCTGATTCCTGAGCACTGCTCTGAAATCAGTTGCAATTATGAAGGCGAGATTTCCGGGTTTTGACGTGTGATAGGGCGAAAGTGATGGAATCTGCGTCGCCTATGATTTCCCGTAGGCGTGCTACAGCGTGCTGGAGTCCGCACCCCGTCTGCGGTGATTTATGGTGGCTACTGTGTTCCCATTCGCTGTCAGTTCACAGGGCGCCATATTTGAAGAGCTGTCCGTTCAGCAACACACACATCTTCAATTGCGTCATGTATTAGCCAGCATTCCAGAGCAGGCTGACCAATCGTAACGCTGTTGTGTTGTCAAATGATCGCGTATGGGGCGCAGTGTTGATCACTGTGGCACATCTATGTCCTCGGGGCGCTGAACATGTATGACCACATTGCCTTTGGGATTGCGGCGTGTGAAGCGGTAAGGGAATTCCACCGGATTGGTTCCACTGTGGGTGAGGCGATTTCCGGAACGACACATCGCCTTTCTTTCAGGGCAAGATTGCGGCGTGTAATATGACCATCGGCGATCTGAGGCGACCATGAAAAATGTGTATGCGCACGTTAGATCGCCTGAAATCACCAGCCAAGATTGCGGCATGTAAAGGTACCTTTATGGCTTTATGGCTCATTAGCACATCTAAACAATGTTGTTCAAAGACATGGAAATCTTAAAGACACCAAGTTTTCTTATAAATTAGTGTCCTAAAGACTTTATGACCACCACACCTGCCTGACTGAAGATCCTCTCCAAGGCTGCTTTGTTTATTTTGCCAAATGTCCAGTCCCTGTAATGTATGTCCAGTCAAATGTCCAATCATTCTAGTTGTGCATGCATATATTTTGAGTTTCATTCAATATCTTGTCATACCTTGCCTGATGAAGAGACCTGAGTCATCTTGAATGGTCGCTGTTGCATCACAAAACCTGTGACGGGGGCTTAAGATGCATTTTACCACTTCTTCGTTGATTATAAATCTGTAGACTAAAATCACACAAAAGTGATTTTTCAGACTGTGAGTTTCACCTTTTGCCTTTATCAAGAGACTTGAATGACCACCAGTTACTTCCTTTCTAAACAAATTCCTTTATTGGTATATTCATTTTTTTATGTAAGATTCAAATCCTTAGATTAAATTTAATGTTGTCAAAAAACTTGAGGCTAATGCTGGATGAATGGTGGTTATGTATATGCAAGATTATAACAATGTAATGTCAACGCCTTTGTTGAAACTGATAAGTGTTAACACGGGTTTACAGAGATCCGGAATGGAATCTAAGTCATACTTTTGACATTTATGAAGTGCTAATGAAAATGTATTTAAAAAAAAAACACTTTAAAAAAAGTGATTAAAAAATACAAATTGTATATTTTTAAACTTCCAAAATTTCAATGCAATTGTAGAGTGTGCCAAAAGTAGCGTAGTCAGTGGGAAGCAAAAGAACAGTACACGGGTGCTCCAAACAGTATGGAGCAATAGCATGTCAGAGCGCTAAAGTCTGCGAGCGCAATATTCTTGCAATGAAGGAAATGCAAAACCATGCTTAAACAAGCTGTCCAATCAAGGAGACGCCATAAGGAGCCCATCAGAAACAAGAGGCACTGGTAGCTGAAAGAGGAAGGAGTCATCCAGAGAGAAGAATAGCTCAAAGAGTAGAGCTGGTGCACAGGGATCCTAAAGCTTGAGTCATGACACCCCTTTGATTCCTATAAAGTAGATGCCACGGGAAGTGAAGTTGCATCTAGTAAAACTGAGAATGTGTACATAGATTAATGTGAAGGAAATGAAAACATAACTCAAAAACATGATACATAATCTGTTAGAATTGAAAAAATCTCCTGAAATTGTATTCAGAAGAATTCACTCAATTCACGGGAAGAGATTTCATTTTTATCAAATATTTTTTTGCATATCGTATCTGTCAAAAAAGGATCATAAAATATTACACTCTTATACTCACCTCTCCTTGGCTTTCCCCATACCTGTCCTGCCACCAAACTGCTCAACACTGAGTCCTCCTATCAGCCTTCCTCAGGGTTCCACTATTGACCAGACTTGACACTGTTGCATGGCGCACTACAGACTGATCTGTGCTGCACTCTAGCAGTGGCAGCACTCACCAGAAGTCCCGGATGAGGGCACAAGAATGAAGAGGTCCTTATCGGAAGAGTAGACCAGGCAGATCTAAGAGAGGTTATTGTTTTTTAAATCCTTGTTGACCCTCACTTTACTGTATTTAAATAAAGCAAATAACTTAATATTTGAATTTATTCCTTTTGGAGAATATGAAAATTAATTTGATTTGTCTAGAATTGATCCGATTACCTCCTGTCATCTGTCCAAATCTAAGTCAGACTTGCAGAACATATACTTTTTTACATTTTAATTTCTTGAACAAGCAATACCTTCATACTTAGCAATGGATTTTGAGAATAGATAAGTGTAGTATAGAGGATTATGCACTACGGTATAGCGTACAGCCCGAGTGCCCGAATGTGCATCTTTTATTACAATTGCATGTCAACTTCATCACTGTACACAAGAAATTTCATAAACATTTCAAAACAGATGATTTGTTACGCTTTCCAGTAAAAAATAAAACTTACCGATGAGTGATTGGCACCAAAATCAGCTAAATGGAGTTGTTTAAGCTTGATTACCTCCTTCTCTAACAAACACTTTGACCCCAAGATTGAATTTCAGGATCGCCCAGTGATCAGATGTTTTTTCCTGGGAGAACGACTGTCTATTCATACATTTCATGCATTTGTCAGAACAAAGTAGAATAATTATATCTGACCATTTAGAAGCATGGACAACAATAAAGCATGAATTGGCGCCTCTACTGTAGTTCATCATATTTAAAGGTTTATTTCCAACATTTTATCACCTGATTAAAGACCATGTGCTACCTAAAATATCTGAGAGATACCAACCACTGGGATCCCCACTGATCCCTAGAATGAGGATCTGAAATTCCCCCAAAGACATACAGCTGAGGCTGCACATGTGGGATTTGCCGAGAAATGCCAGATGCTTGACTTTTTCTTTTACTCTGAATAAATTAGTTGCATGCTTGTGAGATTTCTTCTCTGTCCTGAAGAGGAATTTCTGACCCCTTTCTCTGGACCAGTGGAGGTCAGACCACTGTGATGCTTTGGATAGGTGATCATTTTTAATGTTAGGAAAATCTTCTTAAAGCTCCACCAATCCAGCATTTTGTTTTGTTTTCCACCACTAGAGTGGTGCTTTCAGTCTATGTCCACTGTCCCTGGTCTTACACTCACTCTCCAGCATCTTCACCTCCTATTGCCGCCACGTCCATTGGACTCAAGGAGTTTGTGACCTACCGGCAGCTCAAGTGTTTGATGGAGTGCCCCAGAACTCACTCTTCAATGAAAGTGTATGAGAACCTTGTTCTGGTTCCCATAGGTTTGTATTGAGCGCTTGTGTAGAAATTTCTTATTTCCAACCATTCAGAACTTGCAGCCACAAGGTAACACCAAAGGACTGAATTGGCGCCGAAAAAAGGTGAAAATGTTGGCATGGGAGTAGAAGACCAGATGCTGGATTGATGCTTCAAAGGATCCCATTTACACAGATATGCCACAATCAACTAAACTGGAGGAATGGAACAGATTATGGAAACGTTGAGTAGGAAATCAGCTATACAAGATCAAAAAAATATGCACTTCCCATAGAGGGAATTAGATGCAGAAAAAGTTGGGTACAATGAAGTCATATCGGAATGAAGTTATATGCACTGCAAACACTAGGGATTAGATGCATGGAAAAGTTGGGGACAATGAAGTCATACGTATATAATAAAATACACCTAGGTTCGTAAATTATAATATTTATTAATGTACGTTTTTCTGTTCTCTTTTTCCATTATTGACATCAATAATAAAGTTACAGCAGTAAATGTCTATCTTTATATTTACTGGGATGTAAAACTTTTCACTTATTAGCTATTTTATAATGTGTCATTTTTTATGCTTCTGTTTTTTATTTGTCGTGTTCATTATTAAAGCATATATCTATTTTATGTGCATCTTATGATAAAGAGACAATGAAGAAGGGTGTAGTGTCAGGTTATAAATAATTAAAGGAGCATCTGTACAGCATTTCTACAATTGGTATAATTTGTTTCAACTTGTTTGCCACCAAAAAATATTGCTTAAATCATTACAAAAACATAGAACCGCCGTATCTATTTTTAAAAGTCATTTTTCATTCCAGGTCCTGGGAGAACAATTAAAACAAGGGCTTTTCCTTTCTTGTATAATGTAGCTAGTAGTCAGTTCATCAAAGCTGGAGCCCTCAGTAGTGGGGGGCTCTGCCACAAATAGCTCGCTCAAGATTCACAGAAAGTCATTACATCCAGTGTACAGCTGCAGAACGGCTCATCATGACACTCAGGCTCGTATCCTCGGTTTTCCATTTTAGATATATCTATTTGAAATATAAGAACTGAAGGGGTTTTCCCATGAACAAAGTTCATTTTAATGAATAGATCTTGGATAATAATAATTTTCACGATTGGATGTGTTAAAAAAAGTTCATTTGGTGAGATAATGTTAAATATGTGTCACTGCTATGTACTGTGTAATGTATGTGTCTGACAATACAGGGACATGATCTCATCATACTGTGGTGCCACAGGGAGGTACTGCACCCCAAACAGAAGGTGTAGTGCCTCCATAGCCATGGATATGGGCTTTCATGCAGAGTCTGTCCTAAGCACAAAACATTAGCCCACCTTAGCATAGGGACCGTATATTCAGTAGATCCAGGAGGTGGAGCCTAGAGTAGAGTGGGAGACTTGAGTGAGAGTTGAGTAAGTTCTAGTCAGACACTGCTGGGAAGGCAGCCAGAGAGGATGTGCCTGACAGCGTCATGACAGGAGGGCTCCTCCTTGGAGAGGGGTGACCCAGAAACGGAGGGGACAATCCAGGACCATTTGGAGCCGGCTGGGGAGTCTGTGATTGACACCGACATACCGGAGCCGAGACAGTAAGAGGTCTATCCCTGACTGTGAACCAACAGGCTGTGGGACCGACAGAAGGGAGCCATAGTGCCACATACTGTACCTCTTCCTCAGTTCCAAAAAGGTCCAGGACAAATTAGGGAAAGGACAGAATTCCAATGGCGGGAGGGTTATGAGCTCTCACTCTCGTCTGTACCGGTAAGGAACCGACTGTACCTAACAGAAGCAGACCAGGGGACTGGTGAAGGAACTCTTTAGAGTGGTGAATGAGAGTAAAGAGGAACACAGACCCCAAAAGTTGTGAGAGGGTACCGCCGACAGACTCAGCAAGGTTACCTCAAAATCTGTGGCTACGTCTCCGTTAAAACCAGACTGCACCGTGTACCTGTTTTCATCTGGAGACAGTAAAGAACTTCTTGAGCTGTTCTGGTGTCAGTCTTGATTTGCTCTGCTGCCCGGTGGGCTCCTACAGCATCAAAAAAGTGAGGACTACTACTCCCCTCATCTACCCCCGCTGCCCTGAGGTAAAGCTCCACTTGTTGGGATCTGTACTAATCTGAGCTGCACCTCCATCACCTCAGCAGCCGGCCGCAGCACTGGTATCCACATTAGAAGGTACCACAGGTGGCGTCACATTACCATTTCCCCATCCATCAACATCATCCCACACCATCCCCGCCATTGAGGGTCCAGGGCACGGGATCGGGAACCGACCAGTCATGATCCCCCATCAAATTGACCATATGTCCCGGTATCCGAGTACCCCTTACTCTGTTGATCGACTCATTTCCACATCTCCTATGCTGAGATAATCTTATAAATGTGTCCCTGCTATGTACTGTGTAATGGATCTGTCTGCCCATACAGGACATGGTCTGATCATACCACATCTCCTGTGCTGAGATAATCTTATATATGTGTCCCTGCTATGGTATCATTTATCTTGTATTCGACAGGTGGGCATCGCTATGTCCCACCATGCACAAGTCTTGGCCATGCTATGCCTATATTGAGCGTGGCGTTTAAGCATGAAATGTTACAATATTTTTGCACAAATATATTGCTTCAGGTGTTTTATGTTGGAACGCTGACTAGTGGCATAACTTGAAGCTCATGGGCCCTGATGCAAAAGCTCCTACGGGGCCCCGAATTATTGTAAATCTTTAATAGCAATAGTCTTTTTCTATAGTCCACAGGGACTTTTGGGCGCCAGGCACTAGTGTCCGGGTGCGATCGCAACTCCTGCACCTGTTGCAGTTACGCCCCTGACTCTGACATAAACACCTTAATGAATCGCCCTCTTATTGTTTATATAAGGCTAGTGTCACATTTGCGGTTTGACCCTAGCCTACCGGATTGCGGTTTAAACATAGTACATAGCAGACAGCGTTCCCTGTGTGGCGCTGTAAAGTGCACTCCCAGCAGCTGCCTGTGTGACAGGTTGGGAAGGTAAATATCGGGTTACTAGGGGCAGCGTTATCCAGCACCGCATAGTGGTAATGCTATGCAGTGCTGGGAAAAGTACTATGTTTAAACCGCAATCCGGTAGGCTAGGGTGAAACCGTAAATGTGACCCTAGTCTAACATAAATCAAAAACCAAGACCCCAAGTTCCTTTCTTCAAATTACCTTCCTACAAGTTATTTGAGGGATTCCCCTGTTAGAAAAGTCATTAATTTGATTGTAGTTTATCACCTTACCTTGAAATAGTAAATAATGATAAAACCTAACTAGAGTTTTTGTTTATTCACAATAAATATATTCAATGTCCTCAAATAAACTATTGTGTGTGCTATAATCTTTCTTAATGGGTTTAGCTAGAAATAGGATTTAGAGTGAGAAAACTTTAATAAGTAGGAATTTGTTATAAGGAGACTTAAAACTGGAATTGTGAGGTCATTTAAAGGACTCATTAGCACAAGAATGTATATACATGCCGTGTAAGACGTCTGGAATTGTTGGAACTAATGGTTGGGTGTTGAGCTTAATAAATGTGCTGTGCAGTGGTAAGTATTAAAGATGAGCAAATCATTTCTAAACTGATCAAATTTACTATGAATTAGTTTAGAAATTCAGATCTAGCAGAACCTTTTTTTTTTCAAATTCAATTATCAATTTAAGCGTAAAAACAAAACAAAGTAAAATTATATACTCACCAACTTGACCGTCAGCACAACTGTCCCAACACCACTCTTCTTTCCTCTGCCAATAGATTCCTTTTCATTCTACTCCGGTCCTTCCTTTATTTTCCCCAAATTTCCAGCAAATGCATTTTCTGACTTGGTTCCAATGGTCACAAAGGTGCGACGAACATCAATGATGTGTGAGTGGTATGATGTATGATAATGAAATAAGGTGACCCATGCGCATCAGTGATGGGCATCACATCCAATGGGACCAAGTGGCCTGGATGCCTTTCTTGAAAAGTATAATTTTGCAGGTTATATATACTAGATTGTTTGATTGTGTTAAATGGTAACATTCTGGCTACCTGCAGTTGATAGCGTTTCTTGCATACAGATTTATGAAGAAATGGGATGTATGTACCTTGAAACGTATCACTTATAAACAAAATAGATGATAGGTGTCTTCCATGTTTGGGACCTCCAATGACTGTGATTAAAGGAGTCTCAATGTCCCTGTTTGGATGGAGAAGCAGTTGATCATGTGCATGGCCCCTGTATTATTTCTCTGTGTGGTTTATCCAAAAGTCAAGAGCTGTACTGGCTTTCTTTGTAATCTAACTGACTTTAAAGGGAACCTGCCAGGTGGTTTATACCCCCCAGCTATCACTGTCTACACATGTAGCTTCATAGTCTTATTCTAATCTTCCCTGTCTGAGCTCCGAGTGTAATATTAAAGGTGAAAAAAGTGTTTACACACTTACATTTTCTTATGTAAATGAGGTAGTCTGTAGACACCTTGGAGGACGTAGTCACACTGGCAGGTTAATTGTTAATATTTCTGCCGCATGTGAGAAGATGCTGCGGGACTTGTGTCATGTCACGATTATGTGACTATAATAGGTGGTGCAAAGTCTCCATAGCCCATGATGATACTGCTTGCTTAGCCCCGCCCAATATGCTATGGTCACATGATCGTTACATCACACAGATCCTTTATACAGAGTTTTCAGTAGTTAACTATCTACCTGCCAGAGTGACTACGTCCTCCAAGGTGTAGTCACTGCCTCATTCACATAACAAAATTTAAGTGTAGAATTGCTTTTTTTCACCATTAACATTACACTATGAGCTCAGACAGGGATGATTAAAATAGGACTATGAAGCTGCAGGGACAGATAGTGATAGCTATCCCTTTACATAAAATAGCACAACATATGTAAGACTACCTCTTAACAGAGACATGGGAAAAGTTATTTCTTACTTTCTTTATTCTTATTTCTCAGTGCTTGACCTTTTATGTTGTAATATAAGATACCGCATTAGAGGTTTATTGCAACTTTATGTAGAGAAGAAAATGAGTCATTTGGAATATTTGGAAATATGCAGAAAAGTAGAAATAGATCAAAATAAAGTGTTTATTCCAATTATTGTTACTGCTCAATAAATGAACACAAAATTTCGCAGCAGTAAAATAAAGCAGTAAAATGATATGAGATGTAATAAATACATGAAGAAGTAAACTCATAGCTATGAGGTCAGCAAAAGGAAATTAATCCCTGAGCAAAAAAAAATAAATGTTTCTCTACATGGCATTTGCTGATCTCCCCATACATCGCAGTATTATTGTTGTTACTTTTGTATACAGAGGTGCTGGTTTTTACTTGTTGCTGAGTAGACATGAGCAAACTTTGCTTGAACTTGTTCTCCAATTTCAAATCCAGACCGAATTTGGCAATGTTCTTTCGGCACCTCAAACTCAAACGTTTTTCTGAAAAGGAGAAATTTGGGTTTTGTTTTCAGTAACTGTTTGGATGTGTGTGTAGCCTAACTAGGGCAGAATCATTAGTGCTTCTACATTATGCTAGACACACGTACACACAGACAGACACACATAGATCATCTTAGGGCCGCTTCACACTGCGGCATGATCCGGTCCGGTTCTGTCCGGGATGACTCAGACAGCTGCGGACCGGATCAGCACACAGGACTGGGGGGTTATTATGCCCTCCGGTCCTGTGTGCAGCGCACGCAGCTGCAGCTGCTGACGGGTCAGGACCGTGGCGCCCGTGGTCCTGACCTGTCAGCAGCTGCAGCTGCGTGCGCTGCACACAGGACCAGAGGGCATAATAGCCCCTCAGTCCTGTGTGCTGATCCGGTCCGCAGCTGTCTGTGTCCTCCCGGACAGAACCGGACCAGATCATGCCACAGTGTGAAGCGGCTCCTAACCTATCTCCCGCTGCTTGCTTGCTTTCTGGTCCACTCTCCTGCACTTCCTCTTACTTCCGGTCCCGCTCATTAACCTTTCTGCATATTCACTTCACTGACCGGAAAACAGCCAATCACAAATGCCCATGCTCTGTAAGAGTGTCTGGGATTGGCTGCTGCAATCAGAATACATTTTCTCAATCTGGATGGTGTCTGTGCTTGGTTGTCATACACATTAGTGTATGGCAACCAACCTAACGTCATAGAGTGTAAAATAAATAAATAATGGGAAAAAAAATGCACTGTATTTTTTAGTCTCAGCACAGAAAAAGTAGACAGCTACGAGCTGTCACCTTCAGATGCCTATTTTTAATTTGGCTAAAACTAGGCAGCTGAGTATTCTCAGCAGTATGAAGGTCCATTATTTTAGGGCCCCCCACACTAAAGAATAGCAGTCCACAGCCAACCCTGAAAATGGCACATGCATCTTAGCTCCATTTCCAGGTATTTTACCTAGCTCATCCAGCAGCCCTGGTGGGGGTGGCATGCTGGGTAATAAAGGGTTAACGCCAGCTTTGTATTGCCAGCTGGCATTAAGCCCAAAGTTCTTAAAGGGAACCTGCCACCTCCTAAAAGCCATCTAACCTATCAATACATGTCCCTGCACCTTCCTATTAGCATTATAACCATCCCTCTCTGTGCTAAATGCTTCCTTTCAAAGTTGAAATAAACACTTTGATACTTACTCATTAGGATGATAATGAAGTAGGGGCTACATGCAATTGCCCTCTGGAGGGCAGTGTGCCAGGGTGGTTGCTGTGTGTGCCGGCGTGGGGGGAGAGTGTGCCAGGGTGTGGGCTCTGTATGCCAGCAGGGGGCCCTTTGTGCCAGTATTGGAGCCCTTTGTGGTGTCCAACATTGTGACGGGGCAGTGTGCCAGCTTGGGGGGCAGTGCGCCAGAATGGAGGACAGAGTGCCAAGGTGAGGGCAGTGTGCCAGCATTGGGGACATTACTCCAGCATGGCAGTCCTGTGTGCCAGCATAGGGGCAGTGTGCCAGAGTGGGGGAAAGTGTGCCAGAGTGGATGCTCTGTATACCACCATGTGGGCCCTGTGTGACAGCGTGGGGGGCCCTGTGCGCCAGCGTGGGGGCCCTGTGTGCCAGGGTTGGGAACAGTGCATCAGCATGGGGGACAGTGCGCCAGCATGGGGGACATATATATACCAGCATGGGGGGGTTCGTGTACCAGGATGGGGGCATATATGCTGATTATAAGGCGGACACTGGCATTATAAGGTGGACCCCATTTAACATTAAACATTTATTTATTTCTCTTTTCCTTCACCAAATTTGGGGGTGCTCTTATAATCAGGTGCATCTCATAAAGATAAAATTATGGTAAGTAGTGTATGAGACATTACCTTTAATGCACAATGTTGTAACCAAACCAGAATGTTTTTACTTTTCAAAAGTATAAGTATAAATGTAAAGTACCGTATGTGGAATCTGTATACTGACTGTATAATGTAAGTACAGCTCAGTCTAGCTGTTATTTTTCCGCTTGGTTGGGCAATTTTTCCTTTGCATCAGTTTTGAAAAGTTTTTCCCATTGTCTCTGCAGTGACCAACAAATTATCATTGTATATGTGTTCTTCTAGATGACAGCATCAGATTTTTTTGTCCTAGTCTTTCTATTTTTATGTACAAGAGGGACTCGGCGTAGAATTTTCTTTGACACAGTTACCAAGTGATTAAAATCGAACATAAAAGTCCCTGACAATGCAGAGCAAACACAAACTCATTATATTAAATACAGTAGGAAGAAAAGAGAATAAAAACTTTTTCTTTTATAATAATAATAGCTACCTGCAAGAAAAAAATGTCTCAGGGTGACAGCATCCTATCACTTCATCTCCCTTGGATACAGAGGAAAACTCAGCATTGGCTCAGCTGCATACAGATTTTCCTATGTATTTTCCCATCACGCCTAAAGTACGTGCATAGCGTTCTCTATGGCCATATATTGTTCCACAGAGCTTTAAATAATTCTATTTTTAATAGATAGCTGGCAAGCAAGTAGTCATAGGGGATTCAGGGAAATTTTCATGCGAGTGACACAGTATTAAAAGTAAGAGATTGATATTCTGGGCATGTAGCTTTGTTTTGATGCATTACGCCGTATCATAGTTGTTCCTATGCATCTAACTGGATTGAAAATGACTGTAAAACAGAAACACTGTATTTCCACTTAAGACTTTCAGCCTTCATATCATGAAATGAAAATGCCAATTCCTGTCTTCCGAGTGACATTTCTGGTAAAATAACATATTGTGAAACTTGCACAATAGCAATGGCTTAACATAGTATTTTTATAGAAATAATATGAAACTTCTACAAAATAGCTAGGCCAGCCCCCTTTCTCTGTGACCGCCGATGTGTAGACAGTGAGGGGGCTGGATTAGCTATTCAAATAATCAGTCAGCAAAGTCCCCTACACATACTGTCCTAGTCATCTGCAGACACAGGAAATGGCAAAAATGTCTAAGGCTAGGGTCACACTAGCACTAGGATTCCGTTTAGGGGGTCCGTTAAAAAGATTCTGGCAGCAGTAACGCAGCGTAACCGTAAGGGAACAATGTGTTAATACTGCCAATACAATTCTATGGGTGACGGACCCCCGCTACAGTCAAATGTCAGCATGTAAGTGCCGGAGTTTGAAATCCCACGCTATTTCCAAGCGCATCACATTTGACTGCACGTGGGTTCTGTTATACATAGGATTGTGTTGGCAGTGTTAATGCATCGTCCCCCTATGGTTTCTCTGTGCTAATGCTGCCAGAATCTATCTTTTTAACAGACCCCTACTGTCCAGAATCCAAGCGCTAGTGTGACCCTAGCCTAACTAAAATTTTAAAAGGACCTGTAGAGAATCAACCAAAACGAGGTTACAACACCAAAAATCAGTTGATTTCAGTGTCTTTGGTCCTTGGTTCTCAATCCAGGTTGCTTAGACCATACAGAGGGAAAACATTCTTGAAGAACAGAAGGAGTATGATTGGATACCCCAAAGGAATGGACACTTGTGATGGCACATAAATCCAGTCGCTGATTAATTTGAGCAATATGGAGGACACAGGTTTTTAAAGCTATTTGTCACACTGAGTTTTGCACAAACTTTGCCGACTGTCATGGCAGTGTTGGGCTCTGTTCAGATTGCAGATTTGGATGCTCTGATTGAAGGTTTTTCTGGTTTCTAGGATCCACACAGGCAGACCCGGGAATTGTCTGGCTGTGTGCTGATTCATAAGCAGGCAAGGAAGAGTTAATCTCTGCGAATATGTTTAGCTCCTCTTCACATGTTGTGGGGAGGCCTATCACAGCTGTTCCCCTCCTATTTATGCTGGTGGAATCATTCTACTTATTCCAGCTATAGTTTATCCTATGTTGGTCTGTAAGGTGTGGTGTCGCAGACTTTCTGGAGAAAGTTTTGCTATTTACTTGGTGCAGTTCTCCCCTGTTGTTCTGTAGCTCCCTTCCTGCTCTTGTTTTTCCTCTGACAACTCTCAATGTCTTTACCTTTGTGTGTGCTTTATGACTAGGTTTGATTTTCCATTATCTGTATTCATTTGTGGGCTTCATTACTCCCCTGAGTGGGAATCAACCCAGGATTGGTCATGAGCAGGACCAGGAAAGGAGACTCTGGCCTCATCACTATTAGGATTACCCCTGAGACAGGGATTTTTGTGTCCTGAGTGTGACTGTTGCCACAGCACCATTTGTAGCTGCACCTCTAATTTCTATAAATGACCTGAATATAATTTAATTCATTCATTATTATAATGAGTTTGGCAATCCCTTTTACATCCATGTAGGTGCAGCACAGAAGATTGTATCCTTTTTATAAGAAACCTAATAGGGCCCATTGACACTCTACTTAAAGTGAACCCCTTTTGGGCATTATGACCTGTACCCAAGCACCTTAAACATACTGTAATTGGGGTTCTGGTAACCCCTTTATACCACCAAGACTGGCCCCTGATTAGCTCATAAATTAGCTTTGAATATGTCCCGAGTCATATGGTAATTAGCTCTACACAGTGAGGTGGGATGCGGCCCACTATAGTCCGAGCTGCCCATATACCTGTAAAACCTCCACCTTTACCTGTAAAACCTGCCCTACCATCTGTGAAACCTGCCCCAACTCCTGTAATATGCTTCCCCTTCTGTGTATACATGGGAAGCAGTGACGGTATTGGCACCTGCACAGTGGCACGGGTCACTGTGCTCTCTTGAAGTTGCAGTAACCAAAGTCTCACGAGACTTTGTGTGGCTGCAATAGATCACAGTGACCTGCACCACTGCACAGACATGAATGCCATCACTGCTTCCCATACATACACAAAAGGGGCAGAATATTACAGGAGGTGGGGCAGTTTCACAGATGGTGGGGCGGGTTTTACAGGCACAGGAGCAGCTTAAACTGAAGTGAGCCGCATCCCACAAAACAATGTAAAGCTAATTAACCTATGGCGTGGGACATATTCAAAGTTAATTTCTAAGGTAATCAGGGGCCAGTCTGGGGGTATAAAGGGATTACAAGAATCCCAATTACAGTATGTTTAAGATGCTGGGCACAAGTTATAGCACCCAAAAAGCATGACAGGTTCACTTTTAAAACAGTATGCTTTGATGAGGAAAATGAGCGATATCCTAAATTCCCCAGCCATATTAGTTGATCAACACCTAGATCCAAAGTGATAAGTTAGACTGGTTGGTTGTGTGTCCCCATTGAAAACCTCTAAGTATTAACAGGTGGATTCAATTGCTCATCATACTCTTCCAAAATTTATTTTGTCCTTTGATTTGACAGTCCTGCTGTTAGGACCTCAGAAATCACCTGTAACGTGAATAAAAGTTGGGTTAAAGTATGTAACTCCATCACACTACCACCAACACCACCACCACCACCACAGTATTCATCATCACTACGGTTCCAACTGGTTGTTGGCTGGACTTTTTCACCATCACATACAGTATGTTCAGTGGAGTATCCAACCGTATTCCATCTCTCCTTTGAAAACAAATACCTGATAATTGAGGCACTACTTAAACTATATTACTGATAAAACTTAGTTTCATGTATACTGCACATTACCACTTTGAGAAGTTTGAAGTCATATAGAGTGACTGAAGAACTTTATTAGATGACCGTTCAACCCCTTTGAGCTATCTTCCGTGCACCTAAGTGTTCTTGGAAAGGACTACAAGGCAAATTACTAGCACTATACATTATTGATGTTGCTATATTAGGATGAGTGATAACACAGTTCTACTGTACTATGAGAATATTAATCTCATAATTTATGACGTTGGGAATGTGGATGTCATAGAGGATGGTTTTTTCTCATTTACCTACAGCAGACTGAAACTAAAAATTTAGGATTCTCTGTAACTACTAGAAAAAAATTCTCTAACAAGCTGTATATATTTGAGGAAAATATTTAAAAAAAACTCAAAAATCTTACTTTTTTTATTTTCTTGGGGTTCTTAGTACACACATTGGCCAATGTCCGTTTGCTCATCAACCGCGACAAGGTGGCCCCAGGTCTGATGAGTCCTAATGCTGACATCCCTGTCCCCCTTTTCCTCCCTATCCCACTCGTAAGTGGGAGGACACAATCTCAACCTCAGACCACCTGTGGGTGATGAGGGTGCAAATTGCAGACTTGGAGCCAGATTCTCTGTAGCTAGACCAGTGGCGATCAGGCAATGTTGAGGAAGGGGGTTGTTTATGGAAAACTTAGTCTAATGGTGCAGCTCCTAAATTGTAAGGTTATACATTAGTTTAAAAGTTAAACTTATTGAGCCCAGTGTAATATAATAAATCTCACTTACTCAACCAACCACACTTCTTCACTTTGTACGCCAACCCATTAAGGTCAACCTATTCATTAGGGAAGAAGCGTTCTAATCTATCTCTATTTGACAATAATTAGCTTCTGGACAGAACTTCTCCTATTCCATAAAACAATTTTGAAAAATAAAGAATATAACACTTGAATTATAAACTGCTGATTTACTTTTGTACATGAACCTGGTATGAAAAAATGTTTGATTACTTTATTTATATGTTATTTGTGCCGAGCAGATCCGCTAAGTCACATTTCTGCAATGCTGCTATTGAAGAGCGTTGCCTCCAACTCTTCTTTATGTTTCATAAATAACCTGAAAAACATTTTAAATACCATCTCGCACAAAGAAACAAACAGCTTCACATACAAAGGTGCTAAGATTCAACATATAAATACTTTATAAGTACAAGAAACGCGCACAAAGGCAGGCACAGACTGAAATGACTAAGTTTATAGTCCTTACAAAATACAAGTAGGATAACAGCCGACATTTAGATAGATTTAATATCAGCGCAAATGTTTGGTACTAGTCACATCATTTTACATTATCAGCTTACTGCCATGGAATTTCAGATGTGCTGGGGCTATGTTGACTCATTTACTGCTTTATCTGCAGTCGTTGGCACGTCTTTTCTGATGCCGCTGATTCAGGTTGTATAAAAACCCAGAATGGCTCGATTATGCATAAGAAAATGACTTAATTTATCACCGGGAATTATATTGGTGGTTGTAACTGTTGGAAGAACATGGGAGAAAAATGTAGAAGTAGTAAAGATAAGGTAGGTGAATGGAAAGAAGAGACTTGGTTCTCTGATTACAAACAAGAGGAAAGAGTTCCGAGATGTGATGACTTAATTATCTGCCGCTATCATTTCAGTAGGGATTCAGAGAGCACTGTCCAAAAAAGTAAAGAAAAAAAAACTGCACGAGTGACAAAAGAGTTTTTAACTATGGATAAAAATGTACCGGAATGTAGGAATGAGCCTCTGACAGAATATGATGAATTACCTTATTACTGTGCCTCGCATGACGAATGTACTTGATTGGTGTTACTTCTTGGGGATAGTTGAACTTATCCTAGGCAAGGAAAAAGTTGGATGCAAACTAAAATTGAAAGTTAACAGAAATGTTAACACATGGATGCTCATTTTAAAAAAGACATGAAGATATAAGATTTTTCAGGCGTAGATTACGATACAAAGCTTGAAATCAAGGTAAAATAATAATGTATTTAGCACTATTAATTACACAGCACTTTACATACATTTGCAGCACTGTCCCCACTGAGGATCACAATCTAAATATCCTATCATTATGTCTTTGTAGTGTGGAAGAAAAGCAGAGTTCATGGAGGAAACCCACAGAAACACAGGGAGAACACACAAACTCCTTGCAGATATTGTCCCCGGTGGGATTTTAACTTAGGATCCCAGCACTGCAAAGCTACAGTGCCAACCACTGAGCCACCGTGACAAACCGGTCTCATTACATGTTTAACCTGTGAACAATCAAAATTAAAACTAGAGAAAAATAGATATTGAATAGAAATATCCACATCCTAATGGCGTAAGTCTAAAGGCCCCGTTACACCTGCCGACAACGCCGACATCGGCAGCGACTGGCGGGTGCGCGCACGTTTTTGGTGCCCCGCTAGCGTCACCGCCCCCTGTTTACAAGGGGAGACATCTCTGGCGATGGGCTGTCAGCTCGCCAGTGGCCGTTTACCTTGGGCGATGTGTGCACATTGCCCCAGATCGGCCGCCTGGTTTCACATCACTGTCGACATTGCTCCTTTACATTAGGCGACGCAGGGGCGATGTCGCCGCCGATAGGCCACGCCCCTACGTCGCCTATGTAATCGGCGCCAATGTCGCCAGGTGTAACGGGGCCTTAAGTCGAATGGAAGGGAGGCAGATTTCCCTTTAAAGTTGCATAAAAGTTCAAGTAAGTCACTTGGCAAATTCTTAAGGAGAATGTAATGTAGAATTTATAAGCTAGTGGTTTGGGAATATATTGCTTAGAAATTGCACAATACTGTAAATCTAGTTTGAAGATTACATATAAGGATTGTCCAAGAAACAAACCAGATTGCCGATTTTCGAATACAGCAGAATATAAAAAAACAAGCCTTTCGATTGGGTATTTTCAACAACTCTTTCACTGATTCGCTTAGTTGTCTCCACTCATTTTCACATCAGGTCTAAAATTTATGAGACATTTATGTAGTTTATTTCTCTTGTGTCTAGGAAGAATACATCAAAGTGTTGTTCTAGTTCAGACTACATCAAACACAAGGTCATTCCGGTAAAACTTTATGTATCAGAATTGAATGTGCCACAGTTCTATGTAGTATTTTATTCCTTCATTGATAGATATTTCATGTCACTAGACTGGTATAATATTGTTTGAAATGCTTTTCAGGATGTTAAGAAATAATGTGAATAGATGTATTGTGGCAGAGTTGGACTGGATCAAAAAATTGAAAGTCAAGAAGTTGGGAGAGGAAGTAATTACAATCTTTTCTGATCTTTCTTGACTTTACTATTGTAAAATGATATATTTAGATGTCTCTTGATTCCATATTGTTTTAAAAATTAATCTACAGGCATATAATTTGTATTGGTCTTTGGGAAAATCAGGACCTGAGTAATGAACTGCAATAGATGGGAATCAGCAGAGTTGGTTATGAATATGGGACAAGTCAGTGTAATTTATGCCACTCAACAATCTTCTGACCAATGCGATCCATGTGGATGATGAATATACCCGTCGGTTGGTTGAGTGAAGAAACCTAATAGTAGAAAATAACAGCTGAATCTGTGAATTAAAATTTGCTTTCTTTATTCAGAAAATATTATAAAATAAAATCAAGAGACTGAGCAACAAATTGACACGTTTCGGCATGAGCCTTAGTCATAACCGGTTACGAATTAGACTCCAGCCGAAACGCGTTAACTATGCTGAATAAAGCAAGAAAATTTTAATTTGAGGATTCACCTGTTATTTTATACTTATGAATACTGGACGGGCATGGGCCGTGATGTAACTGGTGATGAGAGAATCGTTTGAAATGTCAATTTGAGCAGATTTTTCAAGAAACTTCGATTTATAGAGAAGTTATTCACCTTGAATGGAATGTCTCTGTTTTTGATCTGGGGTTTCTACAGAGCATAATAAACATAACATGTAAAAAGTAAAAAAAAAAAGGTACCTCTTGTTGAATTTTCTTAACTTTTTGGTTCCACACAGATCCGAACACTTTTCAAAGCAATATGCAAAGGTCGAATAAAAAAATAAAGCCTGCCATTTTGGTGAACCGTTAAAGGCAAGCAATGGATAACCCACCCTCAAAAAAGTAATACTTACCTCACCCACCGCTTCTTCCACCCTGCTGCTCACTGTCTACTATGCAGTCTTCAAGGTCTCATCTTTGCACCATCATCCACCTCCTATGCCTGTTCTTCACTGTTACAAGGTCATGGCATACATCGTGACATCACAAAATTGCAACCTTATAATGCACAGTGACCTCCAAAGCCGGGTCACAGCCAAAAGTCTCAGCCTATAGTGAAAAGCAGGCAGATGAGATGCTTAAATAAGAGTATCTGAGGATTGGCCAGTGAGCAGAAAGCAGTGGGGTATCTGAAGAGGTAAGCAGTCATAGTAGTACTTTTCTTAGTTTTTTCGTTATTCTTTACCAGCCTTTTATGGCTCTCAAAAATTCCATTTTTTTTTAGATCTTTGCAAATTGTATCAAAATATGTTTACATTTTTAGGACATTTCTTCTCATACTTAGTCCTCTGAGGATCGATCCACTCTTCTTTAATAGAACTGTGACATCCCTGCCTGATCTAAACTATCAAATCTTCTTGTAATTAGAAATTCTTTACATCCCAGGAATTATTTTGCTTTAATGTGAAGGTTTTTGCATGTAAGCTGTGGCCTCCACTAGTTATGCCTTACATACATCATTTTAAAATACTATATACAGTTGTGTTCAAAGGTTTACATACCCCCCCTCATTTTTTTGCCTTCTTGGCCTTTTTTCAGAGAATAAGAATGATAACACAAAAACATTTTTTCCACTCATAGTTAGGGGTTGGGTGAAGCCATTTATTGTCAAACTACTGTGTTTACGCTTTTTAAATCATATTGACAACCAAAAACATCCAACTGACCCTGATCAAAAGCTCACATACCCTGACAATTTTGGCCTGATAATATACACAGGAAACTCACCTGTGACCTGTTTGCTTATAATCAGTGTCTGTGCAAAAAAAAATTGTGAGTTTTTGGGATCCAGAAAGACTCTTGCAATTTTCATCTAGCCACTGATGTCTCTGGATTATGAGTCATGGGGAAAGCAAAAGAATTTTCAACGGATCTACGGGAATAATTAGTGGAATTGTATAAAACAGGAAAGGGATACAAAAAGATATCCAAGTAACTGATAATGCCAGTCAGCAGTGTTCAAACTGTGATCAACAAATGGAAAATCAGGAGATCTGTAAAAACCAAACAATGATTAGGTAGATCAACAAAAAGTTTGACTACAATTCCCTGGAAAATTGTTCAGAAGCAAAGAAAAACCTTCAAATAACATCAGCTGAAATACAAAACTCACTGAAAACTAGCAGTGTGGCTGTTTCAAGATGCACAATAAGGAGGTTCTCCAAGTATAAATATAAAAAATAATTTTCCAGGTCCAGTTGTCCTGGTATAAAAATGTTTCCATAACTGATCAGTAACAGAAGCATGATTTATTTACTTGTTTGCTTCAATCAATTTTTATTTATGTAATAAAGCTGGAAACATTTTTATACCGGAACAACTGGAGCTGGAGCCTCCAGAGCCGCTGCTCTGCCCAGCACACCCACAACAACCAGCACAGCGAGTATAGGTCCGTATATCCGGACCATAAGACGCACCACCCCACTTTAACCCTCAATTTGGGGAAAAAAGTGCATCTTATGGTCCAAAAATGCTGTGTATAAGGCTTTACTGGTGGTGGCTGCAACCAAAAAAAGAAAACGGCTGACAGGTTCACTTTAAGTATTAGGCAGTGTTCAGATTTTCATTTCTATAGTGACTTATGGACAATTTACTATGAAGCCCCAATTTAAGTCTTTGGAAGACTGTGACAATGGTTGTGATTCATGAGATTTTCCTTCATGATTTATTCCACCCTAGGGAAACATTGAGATGGTCAATATAACCTTCCACTTTACTATAGCCATATAGCATCTTAAGCCATTGTGTAGCCCGAGACTAAAGAGTACTTTCTTTTATAAATATTAGAATTATTTCAGGTTCTAACTTCATTGCTGTTTTGACAGTAAACTAAGATGAATAAGACAAACTACCTTCAGTAACACTGCCTTGTATTGTATTGTACTGTATTGTAAATCTTTACACAGGCCTTGAATATTCGTTGCACTCGTTTATGGCTTTATAGAAGAAATTCAATTTAATGCTGAAAATGGCATATGTGGAGCTGGACTGTATTTCACTTCTTTAGTGTCAGTAAATCAATAGTGTTTGACAACAGTGTTATTACATAGCAGTGATCCTGAAGGGATACATCCTGCTGGATTTTTTAATTGCAGCATTTGATGTGGAAATGGGGAAAACATGACAGATCCTTCTCAACAGGATTATTAATGCTTTTTGTCATTAAACTCTAGGGAAACTTTAGCCATTTATTCAAATAAGTATTCCAGCTTATTAAATAAATGCACATTTTTTTCTATAGAAATTACCTTTCCTCTTCACAATTTGCACACTTTCTGGCATCTAGGGTCTTTTGATAGTAATATCTTTCAAATAATTTTCATGGACTGTATTAGGGATGTTACTATAACTCCCCTATGCAAAATCTTTTACTTTTACATCACTTTTCAGAAAAGGGACTTTTTAGCATTATAGCCTGGGTGCAACTGCTCCCTGTACACCAGTGGTCCCCAACCCTTCTGACTTAAGAGACATATTTAGCTCCGACAGAGGGCTGTGAGCCACATCCAGCTCCAGGTGATAGCCAAAGCGTTTCACACAGAAATCACTCTGAGACAGTATACCAAGATGCTGGGGTTCCCACAATATGCCTATTCAGTATTTTTGCATCAAGCACCCCCACCACACTATCATACTCAGCTTCAAGCACCTCCTCTGACAGGTGGTATCATTCTTGCACAGCATATTGTTCACAGTACCCAATAGGATTGTGGTGCACATCACCTCCAAGGAGTCGTCTTGGCATCAGGTAAACATGTGAAGATAGAAGATAGCACCTCACATAGCTGGTGTTTCCAAGCAAAAATTTTCTTTATTCCACCAACAGTGGCAACATTTTCGTCTCCACAATTGAGATGCTTGATAAAGATCTAAATTGTAGAGATCGAAACATTCCACTGAGGGTGAATTAAAAAACATTTGTGCTTGGAAATACCGGCTGTGTGAAGCCCTGTCTTCTATCTTCATAGGTAGTATCCTCCTGTCTTCAGCTTACCATACGTTTTGTCTCTAAACCCCAAAGGCCAGTATATGGCCACCGAGATTTGCTTTTTTGATCAGGGCTACTCACATAATTAATCACCTGGAGACCTCCTCTGCTGTTTGCTAGACAAGGTGCTAATGTAAAAACCTTTATCCGACAGCTATGAGCCACACATCATTAGCCTTCAAGCCATGTGTGGCTCCCAAAACACAGGTTGAATACCCCTGCTCTACACCATCTTTAGCTTTGCCACTGCATGGCATATCATCTAATTACATACATGCAAAGTCCCATCTGTCTTCCACTTCTCACGTCATGTATTTTTGATATCACGCACAACAGCCAAATGATGGGTGTGCAAATATGGCACCTGCGCACTATCACCTGCATTGCTGCAGCAGCCCACTCCCAATGTCACCTGAAACTGATGCCAGGAATCCACCACCGCACATCGACGATGCATACGCAAACCCACAACCTACAGCCTGACGCCCACTGAACACAACACCGAATGAGGAACTACACCTGCACGTACCTGGCATGCACAGGCACAATTACTGATCACCACCAATCCAAAGATCCTCCTGTGGTGTCCAACAATTGTGGCAGTATAAGCAAGTGCACATGCATTCATCAGGTCATGCCACAGTCATCTTTGTATATCTAGGTGTCCAAAGATGTGGCCATCTGAGTAAGTGTGAATCTGTGCTGGATATAAGCATGTGCAGTTACTCAGGTGGTGATGTTTCAGCAGCATCTGCTCCATGAGGCGGAATTGAGTGGCAGCAGTTTCAGATGGCTGTGGCACAACTGGTGATACTGTACCACCAGTGGGCAAATGTTTTCATATCCATCACTCTTGCCCCAATTGCACTCTGTCTACCCCCTCTGCGTGCTCTCTCTGCCCCCTTTGTGCTCTCTCTTCTCCATGCACTCTTTCTGTACCCCATGTGGGTTCTTTTGCCCCCCTGTGCGCTCTCTCTGCCTCCCTGGATTTACATCTTTTTAATTATGGGACTGGATCCTACCTGTGCACCCATACCAGAAGTGTCTTGTCTTTTCTTCATTAAGCAATTCTTAATCCAGTCCCTAATTGCAGCAAGATTTATGGCAAGGTGCACATCACCTGTCAACCTGTCAGGCTCTTATGATCCTTTAAACACTCATGAAAACAATTTTCTTATTGAAGCTGGATCTAAATCATAAAACCAAAATTGGGAAAGTTGAAAGAGACCTCCTGGGCCATGTGGTCCAACCACCTGCTTAAAGCAGGATTCACTAAATCATTCCACACAGATGTCTGTTGTGAGGCACAGCCATCCGGTTTTCCTTTGTGTAAGTGCTGTAAACCTGTCCGGTACAAAGTAGGTTAATAGCTGAAGGAATCATGAGACCAATGAGCGGCTGAGAGAGCAATGTGTGTCAAATGCTAACAGTCCAGTTGTGGGTGTGTCAGGTGGGTGTGTCAGCTATGATAAGAGCTAGCCAGGTGTCTGTGTGAGTCAGACTAGAGAGATGAATGGGAATCACAGCAGTCCTGAGCTCTGCGATGTGAGGTCATGAAGGGAGCCTGCCAGCTCCATACCAGTGGCCGGGAACGGGTAATTATGGCTCCTAGAGTGGGGAACCAAGGCTGATCCAGGAGGACGCTGGTCCAGACATGGGGTGAAACACGTCCAGAAGGAGCCCTTAGGGGATGTCTTGTATACCCCGGTGACTCAGGTTGCTAGACCCAGTTTGGTGCTCCAGTAAGCTAGCAGTCCACATATGCAATGGTGGACTGAGTGCCATGTGCAATGCCAAGTGGCGAGAGAGGACAATGGGAGTTCTGTTTAGTGTGTGGGAGAGACCCAGCCAGTGTGGAGGTTATATTTGGGGCGATCCGTCCCGTTAGGATGAGAGGGAAGCATGGCCTGCTGCATGTGGGAGGTACCGGTCCCTTTGATGGTGTGTGTGAATCTGTGGCCAGAAGCACGGGTTAAGAGGGCTCCTAGAGTGGGGAACCATGGACATTCCGGGAGGGCGTTTGACTCTGGCGTGGGCACAGACGTCGACCTGGAGACCTGCCTGTGTATGGAGGTTTGGTGGCAGCTGGTGGCCTGGACATGTGATGAGGAGGCGTTGGTGACGCATGGTATAACCCGGTAACTCAGGTTTGCCAATCCCTGTTCCGAACTCAGAGGAGCCGCAGTCCATGCATGTATTATGATGGGCTGTGAGCGTGTGTGAGGATGTATGTAATCCATGGATGTGGTATGATGGATCACATGTGGTGTGTAATATTAAAGTGTTGTGCTGGTAAATAAAGCCAGGTGGCTGGTACCGCCATTGGGGCCCACAGAGCACATTGATAAGAGTAGATAAATATGTATTGTGGCTGTGACCACCATGGGAGCTGTCGTTAGTGCTCCAAGGGTTTGAGGGACTTGTGGTTACAGGTCCCGGTGTCTGTAAAATGTATATATGCAATAGGGTTCTATGTTATATGTAATGTATGTATTATGTGATGTGCTTATGTGAAATGTACTATGTGTTGTTCATGCTACCCGGTTTATGATATGTGAAAAATAAACGGATGGACATTTATTTAAGCATGAGTTGGTGTCATTTACCCATGCCAAGTGAGTACCCCGGGGCGCTACCTCACACTGTCCATTCACTTTTGAAGACTTCCATTGATGAGGATCTCATCACCTCTCATGGCAGCTTGTTCCACTCATTGATCACCCTCACTGTCAATAAGTTTTCTTCCTGTATCTAATCTGTGTCTTCTCCCATTGTCATATCATTGCTTCTAGTCTTTCCTTGTGCAAATGAGAATGAAGCTGATCCCTCTACAGTGTGACAGCCCTTGAGATATTTGTAGACAGCTATTTAGTCTTCTCTCCATCTTCTCTTTGGGTACCGTGACACCTGGCGACGGCACCGCCGATTTCTTAGGTGATGTAGGGGCGTGCCCCATTGGCGCCGATATCGCCCCTGCGTCGCCTAGTGTAAAGAGGCGATGTCGGTGCTACATATCATCTCTGAGTGGTTTCCTGGTTTCACATCAGTGCTCTGAAACCAGGCGAGCACTCAGGGGCGATGTGTAGACATCGCCCCACGTAACAGGGGGGCAGCGATGTGACAGGCGATGGGAGCCACAGGTTCCTATGTTACAGCATCGCCCCTGGGGTTGTTAGACACCCCAGCGGCGATGCCGCCTGTCAGATCGCCGAGCGTCGTTGTAGGTGTCAGCGCATGTAAACATGCGATGGCGACGCTGGCGGGGCGCCAAAAACATGCGCGCTCCCGCCCGTCGCCGCCGACATCTCTGGCAACATCACCTAGTGTAACAGGCCCCTTAGGCAAGGTAAACATTCCCAAATCCTGTAACCATTCCTTATAGGACATGGTTTGCAGACTGGTCACCATTCTAGCCGCTATTCTATGGATTTGCTCCAGTTTGTTGATGTGTTTTTTAAAATGTAGAGTCCAGAACTGGTCACAGTATCCAGATGAGGCCTAACCAAAGAGAAGTAGAGGGAGATAATGACTTTACATGAGCTAGACTGTATGCTTCTCTCAATACATTTTGGAATATTTTCTGCATCTATGATGAACAGAAACATCCTGAAAATTGTGAAAAATACTCCTGTATTTTTCATATGTAGATGATCCCTCCATGTGGCACTCATCCATAAAAAATCACATCTGATAGAAAGTATGAACAAAGAGTGGATTAAGACATTTTTGGAATGTTGTAATTTCCCTCTGCATTCATTTCCAAACAATGCACATAAAATTTAAATAAAATCAGTAGGAAATGCATGAAAAATAAATACAGTATACAGAGAATTGTCATTCACAAATATTCATGGAGGGAATACCTAATTGACAACACGAAAGGGGGATTTATAAGTGGGAACCAAGGAATCTCAAGATTGAAAGATTAAAAGATTTGTGACTGAAGGATCAAAATTCGTCAAACCAAACTCATTAAATGATTCAGGTGCGCTTGTCAAGTCTCTCCTCAGTGTAATTTTTATCGCTATATTAAAATGAAGCAAAGCTTATTTTTATCCTATTCTTATGGAAATCTGTCGACAACTTTTATAACATTTTTTTTTTCTTTCCTTTAATACAATGATGCAAATTTTCAACTAACGTCTCAAAATCATTTGGGACATAAAGTTCAAGCTTTCAATTTTTTTTTTCCACATTCATAAAATAATTAGAGAACATTCATTTTAATATTCCACAATGTTCTAGTCACTGTGTGCTGCCACTGAAATAATATGAGCTTCAAAAACCTTTTAATGATGTTGAATACTTAAGTGGAATAGCTTGTTAAGAAAGAGGGTAATAATGAGAAAGTAAAGAAAGTTTGGTGTCATATACCGTAAGGATGACATTATTACCTAATCCATTTGTTTGTAATATTAATACATCTGACAAATTATTATTATTATTATTAGTATTATTATTTTTATTATTATTATTATTATTATTATTATTATTAAAAATAATAGACGCTTGGGAAGTGTCCGACTAGTGATTTAAAGAAAACCTGTAACCCCCTCAGTGCTTTACAAACTGAGAGTGGCCCCTTCAGCAGGGTCAATGCTGGATTCTCAGAAGTTGTCTATAATCTCTGTCCTTCCATACACCAAAACAAATATTTTATAATGTTTCCTGTCATGTATGTAAATCATTACTTAGGTGGTCCGAGGGTTCTTGTCACTTTGGCCTAATTACCTGTTGGGTCACTCCTCTCCGCCTCCTCTATGTGTCCGCTGCCTCCTCTTCTCTCTTTTTGCCCCTCCTTTCGGCGCCTGCACAGATTAATCTTTGTTCATGCAGGTTCACAGAGCTCAACCGGCGTGCTGGGAGACTGGCTGTAATCATTGCGCTTGGGTGAAGTGTTACATACAGCAGAACATAACAGGCACCATGCTGGGTTACCATGGCTGGCAAATAAAAATAGTGCTTCTCTGTATGTTTCATTGACAGTGAAGGTAACACCAGGCAGCAGAGGTTGGCAGACAGTAGTTGCTTGGTTAAAGGGATCCTGTCACCCACAAACCACCTCCTAAGATATTAAAAGCTGTCCCTAGAGCACAGTAACACTTACCCTACACTCCTTTTAGTTCCTAAATGCATATATTGAAACTGAATATAAACGTTATAAAAGTACCTCATTACTGATGTTAATGAGTGACTATGGTATTCATAGTCACCCAGCCAGGCTGTCCTTCTTCATAATATCACGCCTGAATAGGCGTGATCTTCATCATACATTCAAATGCGCGCCTCCCTGCGCGGCTCCCCGCTCTCCTATTCCGGACCGCTGCTGTGTGGGGGCTGTTAGATTCAAGTTCCGCATTGCGCAGTACGGGGCTTGAAGCTCTAACAGCGGCGCGGGTGTAAATACGTCACCCGGCGCCGGAAATGACGCGAATCGCGTCATACAGCCCCCACACAGCAGCAGTCCGGAATAGGAGAGCGGGGAGGCGCGCAGGGAGGCGCGCATTTGAATGTATTATGAAGATCATGCCTATTCAGGCGTGATATTATGAAGAGGGACAGCCTGGCTGGGTGACTATGAATAACATAGTCACTCATTAACATCAGTAATGAGGCATTTTATAAACCTTTATATTCAGTTTCAATATATGCATTTAGGAGCTAAAAGGAGTGTAGGGTAAGTGTTACTATGCTCTAGGGACAGCTTTTAATAGCTTAGGAGGTGGTTTGGGGGTGACAGGATCCCTTTAACCTGTGCTGGCAATAGAAAATACAGCAAAGCCTTACACATTTTTTGCAAGGAAAGTAAACACTTTATTATTAAAAAATACACTGAAACAGGTTTTTAAGTCAAAGTACCTTTATTTACATACATTGGGAGAGAGTACTGGGGGAAGAGACAGCTGCAGCCCACATCAGGATGTCACTGCCCTCCTGATGCGATCGATCGGGCTCCTATCTAATAACTTAATAAGTATTACTCAAATCATCATTACTGGAAGCTGTATTTACCTTCTTCATTCCACTTGAAGCTAAATCTCCTGATGTCATTATCCTACACAGAAATACTAGGCACAGCCATTCGCTTGTGTGTCCTCTGTTAGTGAAATTCTGAAAGCGGTCTATCCCAACACAAAATAAAAGTATCAGTCGACAGGCTGGATCCTTCTATCTCCATGCATCTTTTGTTATGGCTGTGTTGGGAGGCCTCCACCCATCAGCTAATCCCTATCTAATGTCTATGGCCTTTAGACTGACGTATAAAGCCAGCCCTAAATAGTTTACCCCTTTTTCTATGATCGAAAATAGGTTTTAAGAAATTGTTATAAAGAAAGTAATAAAATATGTCTCTTGTTACTACGATGAGTATGGTGAGCATGATGACTGTGATTATGATTTTACTCTAATTTACATTAATAAAACTAACCACTTGATTAATTGACTTGAATTACTGTAAATTTCACAATATTCTTTAAATGAACGCTAATTAAACCATTTTCATCTCAGCTTTCTATTTTACATGTAGAATTAAATTTGACAACTTTATGAAAGGGTTTTCAAAGAATTTTCTTTTTTTTACCGGTTGTTTTGAAAACAGAAATAAATAGCACTTATGCGTCACACCAGGTAGATGCCAGCGCCAACATTGGGCATGATTTTTCATATATTTTTTCAGGAATGTTTACCATTTAGCAAGTGGATGCCATGAATACCCATGTGCCAACTGTATTAAAATCACCAGTTAAGATCTATCAAAAATTCATTTACTGCAGCTGGCTCAGATTGAGTATTGATTTATGCATATTAAGATAGGCAAATAAACAATTCTAACCAGTTCTTCTCACATTGGTTGATTATGAAATAGCTAAGGTACATTTTAATTTTTTTTTTTAGACATACCTACCTACCTATAGTTTTTAATTTAAAAATGTAAATGTATAATTTTGGTCTATACCAATGCTTTTATTTTAGACCTACCTACCTATAGTAAACCAAATTTATAAAACATTTCCAATTTAAAAAAAATTCTTTCCTATTAGTACATAAATATTTTTCGATTCGCTAGGTGCCCAGTGGTCCAAAAAACAAATTGTAAACCCGCCCCTGCTAATCCCTTGCAGTTTATTTCAATGATTGGACATCTTGTCAGAAAAGGTCATGAAAAAAATGTTCAATTAAAGTCCAATGTTTTTGAGCTTTTAGTTATTAATAAATATGGCTACTTAAAAAGGACAATTACGACTCGTATCTAAATTAAAAAGGAGACACAAAAGGTGCAAATGGGTCTTATCATTTAGATAAGATTATTCTCCTGTGAGTATATGTGCTCACCTGATTAGGTTGTGATGACCCACAACCAGAATGCTCACAAAGACAGCTGCCGCTGGATCTGCACTTCCACGTACACAGTAGCGTCATATCCAGGAATCCAGAGAGGGTTTAGTGCTTATATGATCCGCGCTGCCGTCAGGATGAAAGACAAGGGAGGCAAGGCTCCTTCAAAAATCCTCCTTTATTCCCTATGCTTTTCAGTGCCGTCCCTGCACCTTCTCAGGGATACAATCCTTTAACCCTGAGGAAGGTGCAAGGAGGCACCAAAATACGTAGGGAATAAAAGGAGCATTTTTGAAGAAGCCTTGCCTTTATTGTCTTTCATCCTGACGGCAGCGCGGATGATACAAGCACTAATCCCGGTCTGGATTTCTGAATTACGACTCGTGTCAGCATCTAAATAAAGGCTCAACAGTCTAACGGCAGACAAACAACAATAAATTACATTGAGATGAACTTTAAGGGTACTGTCACACCAGGACACCTCGCCGTTGATTTCATAGGTGACGCAGGGGGTGGCCTATCGCCGGCGACAGCGCCGTGCGTCACCCAGTGTAAAGGGGCGATAATGAGGTGAAAAATCACCTTAGAGTGGTCGCCTGGTTTTGCAGCACTGCTCTGAAACCAGGCGAGCACTCTGGGGCAACGTGTACACATCACCCCATGTAACATGGTGATCGCCGATGTACAGCGATGGACATAGGCGATGGGAGCCATTAGGCTCCCATGTTACAGGATCGCCGCTGGGGTTTGTGGACACCCCAGCGGCGATGGCGCCTGTAACATCACCGTGCATCGCCGGAGGTATCACCGAGTGTAAACATGCGACGGTGACGCTGGCGGGGCGCCAAAAATTGCGCGCTCCCGTGCATCGCCGCGATATCTCCATCTTTTATTAAAAAAGAAAAGAAAAAAGGAACAAATGCTAAATCAAAAGCAACTGAAAAGGTTTTGTTTTTATTTGCAAAGTTTAACTAAACCCGACATCTTAAGAAATTGAAAATAACCCTTTAATAAGCAATAATAAAAACATAAACATTACAGATTAATGTGGATTTGCATGCAAATAACCAGATTATACATTGGTTGCATATTAGAATTGAGTGAAAAGGTTTGCCGGAACTTTGTCTAGCTGTCGTATTGGTAATTCATGGTCATTGACCAAAGCCCTGTTAACCTCTTTCTACCCACCAGCATACCCTTTATTTTTTCTTATTAGTAGAACCAGTGCCATGCCATGCAATCAGCCTAGAAATAGAAGGATACAACAGGGTGTATTGGAGGTAGAAGGACATTCTCATGACTTAGGTCAGCATCTTTGAACTACCAACATGGTTGCTGGTACCAAGGTCCTAAGAATCTTAAGAATAATGTGGGAGTTTATGACTTTGAGATTATTTACAAATAATACAAGAAGTTTTTCAGTTTAAACAGGAAAGGTGATTACTGCTTTGCAACCTAAACTATGGAACAAGTGACATAAATTTGCAAAAGTTGGTGAATAACACAAATAACATCATGCTGCTTTTACATAGCTAAAATCAGAGTGTATATGTAATTTGTAAGTAAGAAACACATGCAGCAGTCTAAAGCGCCTCCCATTACTGCATCCTGTCTATCACATCACTGTATGGTTTGCTAATAGAAATAGTTCAAAAGTAGAGTTTCACCTCTGAATCTCGCTTTTTTAACAGGTCTCATTATACATGAGAACAGATATAGTATTTACTTATAAGATTTTGATTGACTTACCATTATTTCTGTTTTGTTTTTTAGGTAAGAAATATGGTCCTTCAAAATTGTTTTGACTTCAGTAAGGTAAAATGAACAAATTATTCAAAGTATTGCACAGTTTTATAACCAATGTTATAGTGTTATATTGCTGTTATGTATATCTCTGGCTATGTTTATACTGCATGACTGTAGGGATAAGCTACAAGATCCTTTCCAATAATAAGCCAATAGCTACCCAATAATTCCGAGTAATAAAATTGTGTGGGGGTGGAACCCTCTTTTTGAAAAGCAGTTTCTCTTTGTGTGTTCAATGATCAATTAAAGCTAGTTAAGTAAAATAAATCCTCTATCAACCAACTTGGGATTCTTTCTTACCGTTTTTTACAAAATGAGATACATAAACTCCTAAAACAAATCACGCACATGGTCCTCTTTGTGTCCTATTTGCAGAGATGTAATCAAATTTATAATTGTAAAGATTTGGCCAATAAGAAATAAGCTGAAGATGCTTCAGAATGAGATTAGGAATTTTTTTCCAGGTTTGGAGATCCGTTCTTTATTTATCTTAGGTGTATGATCAAGACATTTCTAAACGCAGTTAGCTACTTCTTCAAGATAATCGCTGTTTGACAACATTTATCTTGAAGAAGGGCTTCGACAATCCAAAAACATGTTGGTTTCATACCTATTGTAACTACGGTAATTTAAGTACAGCTCCTATAAGTTACCTGATAATTTTGAGCATCAGGAGAACTTACAGCAGAATGTCTGTTTCTGCCTCTTCTCTGCCTATATCTCCATATACGTTCATGAGCCACAACTATCATTTTTCTATCATAAGTCTAGGAGAAATAAGTGGAACCTGCAAGGCTAAGTAAGTGGTTTTAAAAAAATGATATCTCCCTGCTTGCTTGTCCTACCATCCCCACAATCTGCAGGCCAGTCTTCAGCGCTGTTTTTTTTTTCCTTACGTCATTGTGCACTGTCTCTTTGGACATTTAAGGTACCGTCACACGTAACGATATCGTTGCCGATATTGTTCAAAAGTCACGTGTTCTGTGACGCTTGAACGATGTCACTACAAATGATGAAGGATCAGTCGGCTGATTGTTCTTCGTTTGATTTGAGGTCCTGTCCTCAAATCAATCGTTGGTCGCCCGGTGGACACGCAGCATCGCTGCATGTGACCGGGAGACGACTGATAAGCCAGCTCCCAGCGCCTTTCTGCAAGCGCTGAGAACTGGTATCCAAGGTAAACTGGGGGTAACTAGGAAGCGCGCGCTGCCTAGATACCCGATGTACACCTTGGTTACTAGCCTTCTCTGCTCACTGGCTGGTATCCAAGGCACACAGCGGGTAACTAGAGACCCTAGTTACCCGCTGTGTACCTTGGATACCAGCCGGTGAGCGAAGAAGGCTGGTAACCAAGGTATACTTCGGGTATCTAGGCAGCACGCGTTGCCTAGTTACCCGCAGTTTACCTTGGAGACCAGCCTGCTCCCACTTACCGCAGCCTGGCAGCAGGAGCAAGACATCGTGGAAACGATATTTAAATCGTTTCCACGATGTCTCCGGTCCAATGATCGCTGGTGAGTCTGCCTGTGTGACAGCTCACCAGCGATCTGAACGATATTGTTAGCGATCGCGCGTGCATGTGATTGCTAACAATATCGTTTTGCAAATTGAACTGTGTGACGTGGCCCTTATCTCTATGTTCTTTCTTCTGGGTACAGTAGGGCTATGACTGACCACCATCTGTCAAATCATGACATTATGATTTGTGATGCTTGAGTGCTCAGCATGTACCATGATGCCTAAGGCCTATAGGACCCAGAAGCATGAACCTGAAATAAAAAGGGCCAAAGAGAATGTGCCCAATGAAGCAAAGGGAAAAGAAGAGGTGCTGAAGACCAAATCAAATGTCAGGCTGAAGGGTCAGTGTGACAGTTGAGTTTTAAAAAGAATATTGGGTTTCTTTTGCTGGTATCCTAAGGCTATGGTCACACTTGCGCCATGGATGCGCTAAAAGCTAGCGTTTTTCTGAAGTGCAAATTGACAAAAACGCTAGCGATAATGCATCCATAGGCTCCCATGCTAAAAATGCTTTGCAATAGTGCAATGTATTTGATGCTAGACATTTTTGCAAACACCCCCAAAAATGCTGCTTACCACGTTTTTGGGTGGTTTTGCAAAAATGCATGCGTTTTTTTAAAATGAGAGTCTATGGGAAACACTAGCGTTAACGCATAGTACATATAGGTACCATGCGTTAACGCTAGAGTTAAGGCTAGCACTAAAAATAAAAAAAAAGAGCCATAAAATTGGCATGGGAAAAAACAGCATCCTGGACAGCATCCTAATGACGGATGCATGGTCCCAAATGTGACCCTAGCCTAAATTTATGAATTTACGGTGTTCAAGAAAGACTACAGATCTTAATAGCAAACATTTCATTTTCTCAACATAAATAAAATTTCCCTGTATAATCCACAGTTTTGTGTATTCAAATTCTACCAGATCTAGTCCACTCTATTCCACACTATTGTAACCTTGAATGCTCAAAATCACCTGTGCAGTTGTACTTTGTCTCTATTGTTTGCACTACCCATTATATTTATATTATTACATTCATGGAATCCTTTGTGTCCCTCCGATGATGATGCCATTTTCTTGTACTCAGTTTTAAACCCTTGTTTTCCTACAACAGCATGGTTAAATGTATATTCATTTTTGCGTATTTTTGTTTTTGTTGATTTCCAGATGAATCTAATAGTCTATAATTTGAGCATATGAATTATTATTTTTATCTTCATTTTCACATTACATTTTTGAGTTTTGTTAACTATTTTATTCTGTTAAGTCTGTGCTGCTGCGCTTTTGATTTAATAAATGCATAATTTTATTGATATGATTGTTTTTAAATCTTGCCTTAAACATTTTTTGGATAGATAACAAGATGTCTAAACGATTAAGAGTTAAATTATAAAGTAAACTCCGGTATATCAGCAAAATTATATTGCAACATACAGTATAATGCTTGTTAAATTATAAGCAAGGGGGTCCAGGATCCAAAGTCTGATGCTCATTAATCAGATGCCCATATGTAGTATGTAGGCACATATGTAGGACGTAATGCTACATATACATCAGCAAGTGATAGAGGTTGTGGTTTAATTACAGCTGGTGATGGCTGGATTGCCTGTTAGATTCTCTTCATCTCCACTGTTTGCTTCTACCATATGAGCAGCTCTCAAAACATATGTTTAATTATTATCTCACCATCCATGGTAACCCTT
This sequence comes from Allobates femoralis, assembly GCA_033576535.1. Taxonomy (NCBI): domain Eukaryota; kingdom Metazoa; phylum Chordata; class Amphibia; order Anura; family Aromobatidae; genus Allobates; species Allobates femoralis. The sequence continues at coordinate 67,446,918 of JARQOC010000002.1, read as the reverse complement.
CTCCTTTTTATCAGCTGCAAGTCAACGGATGAACAGATGTTAGATGTTAACCTCTTAAACACTTAAAATTTCCAAGTTATTAAAAGTTATGTAAACTACAAATATAACAATATATGAATCTTTAATTTTTTTGTTGTTATCTGAATTTATCTAATATTGCACTACAAAGTGAGCTAGAAAGTTTTAAATCTGTAAAGATAGTGTCTAATCTGAAGGAGAAAGGGTGCTGGATAACAGTGATATGAGTAAAATAAACATAAAATATGTCTAGAGTTTAGTAGATGATAATGTTTGAATGTTCTGATAAAATATGATTTCACTCTAGAGAACATCTGTGCATTTAGAAATAGAAATCTTGGTCCCCTCATTCTCCCACCCATTCCAATTCCAGTTGAAACTACTTTTAGTTACATATTCCAGTTTAAATACACACTCCAATCAAAGTTTTTATCCTTTTATTATATTGCCGTCAGCAATGTATAGTCATTACATGGCACTGTGTAGTTAAAATTGCTAATTTTGCCTTTCTACCCAGTTAATGCTTCTCTTTATATTAGGCCTTTGACGTCATTTGATTAAAAACTTTGTATAATCCTTCAAAGATCTATGTAGAAAAAGGATGTCTATTTTCCTTGCATCATTAGAACACTTTTCCAGTAGGGAAAAGAGACTTAGGGTACTTTCACATCAGCGGTTTTCGCTGATCACGGCAGATGCGGTGAAAAAACTGCATCTGCCGTGATTAACGCACAGTGGCGGATTATAATGAGGTCAATTTGGGCAAGTGCCCCGGGCCCAAGGCTCTCAGGGGGCCCAGAGCCTTCCAGGGTAGATTGCCCCATTATAATCCGCCATTGTTTGCCCCGTACTCCGCACCGCTGATGTGAATTTTCAGGTCCCTGCTGCCCCCGGCACCATCACCCCGCCCCCTTTCTTTCTCCTGCACGTCATGACGTGAATGTGCGGGAGGAAGCTGCAAAAAGAAGGCGGGTGCTGGAGGAGGCACACAGGAAGCCCGCCAAACATGCGACACCAAGAGGAGCTGAGCTGCTGGTTCTGCCACCGGCAGCTCAATCCACCACTGCTCACAGCCAGGGGTAGACTGGGCAGAGTGGCACCCGCCCCCCCAGGTATGTCCCCAAGCAGATATGAAGGCTGCCCCATCGTTTGGGACTTATAGGCAGGAGACCTGCACTGTACCTGTAAATGTGTGCATGTGCCGGGCCGGCTGCATCCATCACAGCTCAGCAGACACTGGCTGAGCTTCTGTACTCCTGTCACCCTGTCTTCTGCCTGACAGACCGGAGCCTCTGCGGGATCAGTGGGGAAGGTTGTTTCTCAGTTAGGATAGTGATAGGGCAGGAGATTGTGTTTGTACAGTGAAGAGATTTCAGAACGCTGCTCACTTCACAAGTCCAGGGCTGCTGGGCTGCATGGTGTCCCCAGCCGCTCTGCTGAGGATCAGTGGGATTTATTGCAGCAGTTTAACCCTTCATGCAGGTCAGGGGTTGTGGTGTCAGTGTTAAGTCATCGGCTCCCAATCTGTATGATGAGTCAAACTGTTGCCAGAAATCACATTGTGCCCCAGATGAACACAGCAGACCTAACTATACAGAGCCCAGCACAGGATTGATTCAGCATCACAGATTATATACACAGTCATCTATGATGTCCTGTAGTCAGGGTCCTGGTCAGTCCAGTCCAAACTTGGGCAAAATGCAACCAAATGGCTGATAATACTGGCCAGAGGGTCACCTGGTGCTGACCACTACAGGTATCCCAACATCACTGCCAGTGGCGTAACTAGAGTCCGAACGGCCCGGCTGCGAAATTTGGACCTGGGCTCCCCTTCCCCCACGCGTCCACATTGGTCAGATGTATGGGCCCCATGTAACGTTCTAGATCATTTATGTATTAATGTCCCTCATCCTGCTATATATGGTCCTCCTCCTGGAATCTGCCCTTATCCTGGTGTATATATATAGTCATCCATTATAGTATAACCCAGCCTCATAGTCCGTCATATAATATAATGCAGAGTCGTGATAGGAATATGCACTGCTCTCTGCACTGGTGACGCTGCTCCCTGCGCTTGTTAAATGGATATTTGTACTGGTGATGCTGCTGTCTGCACTTGGTGACGCTGCTGTCTGCACTTGGTGACGCTGCTGTCTGCACTGGTTAAATGGCTACCTGCTCTGGTGACGCTGCTACCTGCGCTTGTTAAATGGCTGCTGTCTGCACGCACTTGGTGACGCTGCTGTCTGCACTGGTTAAATGGCTACCTGCGCTGGTAGGCGCTGCTACCTGCGCTGGTAGGCGCTGCTACCTGCGCTTGTTAAATGGCTGCTGTCTGCACTTGGTGACGCTGCTGTCTGCACTGGTTAAATGGCTACCTGCTCTGGTGACGCTGCTACCTGCTCTGGTGACGCTGCTATCTGCACTGGTTAAATGGCTATTTGTACTGGTGACGCTGCTACCTGAACTGGTGACACTGTTATCTGCATAGGTTAAATGGCTATATGCACTGGTGACACTGCTATCTGCACGACTGCACTGGTTACACTTCACTCTATACTGGTGACGCTGCTATCTACACTGGTGACACTGCTATCTGCACGGGTTACACTGCCTCCTATACGAGTGACACTGCTATCTGCACGACTGCACTGGTTACACTTCCCTCTATACTGGTGACGCTGCTATCTGCACTTGTTAAATGGCTATTTGTACTGGTGACACTGCTTTTATACTGCCCTCTGTACTGGTGACATAATTATTAGTAGAAGTGACACTGCTGTGTGTACTGGTGATATAATCTATCTATACTGGTTACACTGCTATCTCTACTGAATCAATTGCTATTTGTAATGGTGACATGGCTATCTGTACAGACTTCACAACTACGCTATGTACTCTGGTGATACTTTCTCTGTGCACTGGTGACGCTGCTCTGTGCATTGGTGACGCTGCTCTGTGCACTGGTGACGCTGCTCTGTGCACTGGTGACGCTGCTCGGTACCCAGGTGACGCTGCTCGGTACCCAGGTGACGCTGCTCGGTACCCAGGTGACGCTGCTCGGTGCACTGTTGACGCTGCTCGGTGCACTGGTGACGCTGCTCTGTGCACTGGTGACGCTGCTCTGTGCACTGGTGACGCTGCTCTGTGCACTGGTGACGCTGCTCTGTGCACTGATTCCTAGGTCTTCCCTTTCCCACAGGCCCACCATAGTGCAATATGTGACACATGGCGGCTATAGGCACTCTGGTGTAGCCTTTTTCTCTGCAGCACTATTAGCATTCTCCTACACGTTCAGCCAATGCAGGGCTTACAGAGCAATACATGGTGTACTGGGAGCAACCACCACCCAAGCTATAGACTAATAATCGCTAGTGATAAGCCCCTACCCCCGCCAGTAATGGGGTAGCGCCTGGAGATCGCGTCTACTCACGGCATCACAATATAGAGATGGATTTGCACAGCTCACTGACCAGGACCACGGCCACCATGGTGGTGACGAGCCGGCTTCAATATCCACACAGTGCGCACGCGCTAGAGCCCGGCCGTACCATGTGATCGACCTCACAATGCATCGGGAGCAGATATGACGTTCTGGCCAGGGCATCGCATGATCCCAAGAGGCGGGCATTTCAAAAAGGACATGGTACAGCCCAAGGACATTGGATGCAAATCCATGTAAAGTGGTCGCAGGGGTCGGCGGGCGGCACGGGCCCCTGTACCTGCAGGTCTGGTCTCACTTGCGACCCCTGTGATCGCAGTAGTTACGCCACTGATCACTGCTCTCTGCATCCCTAGGATGCAGTGAGCAGAGGTTACACTGGTGGTGGATGAAGCCGATGGCTCCTTCTTCCACCAGTCACCGTCTCTGACTGACAGCAGACGCAGTTACGTCACTTCATTACCTCAAACGGTATATAGAGGCTTTGTGAGGGCTCATAGTGTTTATAGTGGTTATGTGGAGGTTCACACTGTATACAGGCAGCGTTGTGGAGGCTCACAATGTATACAGGGGGCTATATGGGTTCTCATACTTTATATAGAGGGACTGTGTGGAGGGCTGTATCTGCATATGGGGAGATACTCCTATCAGTATATTGTTTTATTCTGATATATCCTTTCTTCAGCTTTCACTTTTTCTATTTTATCTTCTTTGATTCATCATATGTGATCAGTGTATAATTACCTCCATTGGCTTTTATAGGCACCAATTGAATTAGTTTCCATTTTTATTATACTTTTGTATGTTGTTACATTCTACTCTAAAGTATTTTTGTATTCTTTGCCCCTGGATCTTTTTGACCACATCAGTTTGTACATATTTACCGTATGTACTTACTCAACCCCTCCCTGATTTCAATCACTGTCCCATTCTGATGTATGTGGTATCTGATTTTTTACCGTCTCAATTTTTCTATAAACTATTACATATTTTTATTTGAATCTTGGACTTCGGTTTATTTTCTTCCTTTTCTTTTTGTTCTTTATATTGCCAATTTGTGCATTAGGCCTCACGATTATCCTGCATGCATTGATTTAAATGCACACAATTGCAATATTACTTTTATATCAATCTATTTGCAGTGTTTTATATTATCACTCTTTTCATTAGTCTGCAGCTGCTGTGCTGTGTGTGTGTGCTGGTCCTAAATTGACTAGATCAATGGATGTTTGTCAGGTTATAGTTTCAAACAGCAACTATTTTTCTGAAATAATCTGTTTCAGGTATATGATAATGACCCCCGTCACATGACCCCCTCCCCCCCCCCGTCACATGACCCCCTCAACCCGTCACATGACCCCCTCCCCCCCCGTCACATGACCCCCTCCCCCCGTCACATGACTGAACAGCCCCGGGCCCTTGCTACTCTTAATCCACCCCTGTTAACGCATAACGGCTGCACTTGCGGCACAGTTGCGGCAAGCCCCATGCAATGTCTATGGGGCTTGCGGTAAGTGTGCGGCAGGTGCGGCAAGTGCGGTTTCGGCACTTGCGGCAGGTGCATAGACATTCTATGGAGCTTGCCGCAACTGTGCCGCAAGTGCAGTGGTTATGCGGTAATCGCGGCAGATGCAGTTTTTTCACCACATCTGCCGCGAACGGCAAAAAACGCTGATGTGAAAGTACCCTTACTGTTTTTACAAAGAGCTTACAAGGATTGAGCTAATCTGTTCCTAATCACGTGATGTCACAGACCTAAAGGAAAACGGAAGAATTAACTGGGTAGAAAGGCAAAATGAGCAATTATAAGTACACACTGCTAAATAATATGAACACTGTAATATATCAAGAGGATAAAGACTTTGACTGGAGAGCATCTTTATTGTGTCCAGGAACTGACCTTATTCTAATGCTTTTAATGTTCTATTTTACCATCCACTCTTTTAAGGTGGACAGCAACTGTTATTGGCATGCTTCCAGCATCATAGGATCATGAACTTCATGCTCACTACCTGTAATCAGCATCTCTGCTGCTAGAGATGGATTACACTTGAAAAGAAAAATGTTAGTCAGAACCTAGTGACCAATACTTTGGAGTGATTGATTGCCTATTTAGCACATTATGTACGAAATGAGATGAAGCTGTCTGATGGCCGGTTAAAAATACATATATAAAGTCTAGAGTTTGTCTGGCAATCAAGTCAAGGCACTGTGATGAGAAGTAGACTATTTTTACAAAAAACCATGAAAACTTCCATTTGTGTATATTTTCAGATTTTTAACTTCCAATGCGTTAGACTTAGTTTCGTGTTCTAGCACAGTTAATTCTTCTTAAAGACCTTATTTCTGATTAGTAGTCTGAGTGCTGTTTGCAAACTGTTCTTGGAAGTAAAATTCATTGTGGTTTCAAAAACATCTTGTTTTCACCACAACAAATATCACTATCTGCTGGAGTGTGCGCGGATCACGCTTGCTGTTGTTTCTGTGATATACACATAATAAGTAATTTCAATCTGATTCACTTTCTTGGCAAACTGCTGCTACTGGGCGATTTTGGCAGGAAACTTCAAAACAGAATTCAAATATTTTTATTCAATTTCCAGCTAACAATCCGCTGGGATACGTCTTATCCTATTTTATTACTTGGCAAATGAAAACACAAGTTTGTATTAAGTATATATGGTATGTGCAAACAATGAACATATGAATTTTGAACTGCATTACTAATATATTGAATAAAATTGTAGGGGTGAGAACATTTCTTCAAATACAATTAAACATTTCTCGAATTTTACTAAAAATCTTTTGTCTAGAATACAGATTTCTTTTGCATTTAGCAGGTTGAACTGAGCAAAATGGCCGGCATCTGGCAACTTTTTTTATGAGCCAAAGAAGACCTACAACATTTTTGTATTTTTATTTAAAGAACAGTTAATTTATTAACTGTCAATTCACCTCTTATCTGTCCTGCCGCCACCGCAGAATGCCATATATCAGAGGTCTAGTCAAGTCGGAAAAAGTAGCCAATAGTGAAGAAGGCTGAATGAGATGCATGTGACAGGGAAAGGGAAAAAGAACAAGCATGAAGGACCAGAGAATAGACTAGGGGGTGGAGACAAGTGAGTGGTGAGGTGAGAATTAATTGTCACTTCAGTGAGGAAGTAGACAAACTCTAATGCCAACTAATAAATGTAGCAATCCTAAAAGTCATAATCGACTCTTTAACAAGCCTTTTAATATGACTCAGGATTTGTGTCAGATCAGAACCCGAAGCTGCAGATGCTGCGTTTCGGGGTGATTGCCCCTCATAGGAAATTCCATAAAAACAGGATTTAAAACAGTTGAAATGCATTAACTACAGTGTGTACTCCATTTCTCATATCTTTATTTTATCTTTTACATTTTTGCTGTTGCTGTTTTGAATCTTAATATTTTAAATAAAGAATAGTGATTTATCAAGAAAATTTGTGCTAGATCTACTAATTTGTCTGATTCACTATGGGGTTGAATTTACTTCCATAAGAAATACTTCTTAGGCTAGTGTCGCACTTGGAGGTTGACCCACGCTATGCCTCCGCTAACAATTAGAATTTTCCCCCGCAGCACATAGCATTACCAATATGAGCTGCCTGCCAACGCTGCCCGATAGAAACCCACAGTTTACCTTAGCAGCGGCCACACAGGATGTGTGCTTTATCACAGCGCACATGAAACGCTGTCTGCAGCGTTTCCTGTACGCTCAGCTAAATGCACGTCCTGTGTGGCCACTGCTAAGGTAAACTGCTGGTTTCTATGGGCCAGCTCATAGTGGTAATGCAATGCGCTGCAGGGAAAATTCTAAGTTGTTAGTGGAGGCGTCAGGCGTGGGTCACCCTCCAAGTGTGACCTAGCCTTACAGTCACAGAAGAGTGAGTTTCACCAAATTCTTTCTAAACATATTTGCTGTATTCAGCTCGCAGATCTGATTCAGGGTTAATAAAATTCAGTACAAAGTGAAAGTGCCTTTAAAATGCTTTGAGCTCTCCCGATCCCAAAGCAAAGTGGTTACATTATGAATAATTGACTCACCTGTTCATGAGGCATACCAGGGGGGTGCAGCCAGGACCTTTTGCACCGGGCGCCACTTATCGGGGGGCCCGTCGGCACTTCCGCTTCCGCGCCAGTCTGGGGCGCGGGGGCCACTGGGAGACTTGGTGGCAGTGGGTCTGGTGCGGGTGACCGCAGGAGACCCCGGAAGCTGTGTCACTGCCGGCGGTGCCAGTGTGTGATCGGAGGACGGAGGAGAGACGGCCTGGATGGGATGGGAGACAGCAGGGGTGAGTGACCGAGAGCCGGGGGAGGAGGAGGGGGGCAGCAGGGGTGACTGACGGGGGAAAAGGAAAGTTCCCCCCCCCCCGGGCCTCACCTACCTTGTGGGGGGCGCCAAAATAGATCTGTGCCCTGGGCGCCATCATACCTAGTTACACCACTGCACCTGTTATAGGATCTCCACTCACCATTGATGGTGCAGCCTACCCCTCATCTTCTGCTCATTCTCACCTTTTTAAATGTTGATGAAAGTTTGTGTATAAACTCTCAGCTTCCTTTACTGAACCAGCCAGTACACATATATCATAAACCAGGCTGTGTCTCTTAATCACCTCACTTATGGTTATGATTGCTTTTACAATTTTGTGTCTATAAAACACATTTTCCTTCTTCGCTATTAATCTTCTTCTTTTGCTAAGAAATCTACCACTGATTACTAATGGTAGAAGCATAAAATAACCAAAGGCAGTGGTGCTTCATTAAACTTGAACTGACATTCATTATTTATTACAAATAGAAAGAAAATGTCACTCTGTTGAGAAGAAGAAGAAATACATAATGACTGGTAATTTGAAGAACTTTTATGTGTGCTGGGAATAAATTGTAACTTTTTTCTTCTTAAAAGTGATATTTCCTTACTTGAGTTTACAAAGTTAAGCCGTTGATGCTCATTACACATAAATGTCATAACTTTCATTTGGTTTGCTTCGATCCATACAATTAATTATTCTAAATGAGCTATCCAATACTTATATAGTGACGAGCTTTTTTAATAAGATAGGTCATGAATATCAGGTCTAAAAGGTCCAACCCCCAGCAGCCAATCAGCTGTTATTATTGGCAGCTGGATATAAACAGAACCCAAAGGGGTTTTTTGTCTTTTCACAGAGAATTTATGCTTTAGAAAATGCAACCCATTTGGAAAGGTCTGTTGTGAATTAGTTGATCACAATGTATTCCTCTATTGAGACCGATTAGAAATACTGTACAAATAATACTAGCAGCAAGTATTTTATATCCTTGAAGAACCATCACTGAGAAAATTAGGCATGACTAAAGCTCCCATCACACCAACGACGCAAAAGCTATCCCGACAAAGATAACGATCCTTAGGGATTTCTGTTGCGTCACTTTGGGATCGTTGGTGAGATGTCAAACAGTCAGATCTCACCAGCGACTCAGCAACGATCTGGAATGATAGTAGGTGGTTGGGAATTGTCACTCTAGGGCATAGTATTGAGATCATTGGTCATTGTCCCTTTCAAACACAGGATGCACGCTGCCCAACGGGAGACCAACAACCAAAAATGACCCAGAGCACTTTGTAACGATCAGCGAAACTCACAGATCTCACAGCAGGGGACTGATGCTGCTAAGTGTAACACATAACGAGATCGTTAGCGAGATCGCTGTTACATCACAAAATCTGGGACTTAACAACAATCTCGCTGACGATCTTGTTATGTGTAACGGGGGCTTTAGTGTCAATTTAGTGGTTATCACTGATTTGTCTGTTAATTGATCCCCCAGCTTCAATCAATCAGAGCTTGTTCTCTTCAACTTCTAACTTACCAACTTCAAAAGTTAAGTCCCAAGTTTTGAGTACAAGTTTATGACAGACAGAACGAGGCCAGAATGAGGCTCTCATAAGCTAGGGTTCCACTGGGTTATGGACCCACGTTTCCAGCCTGCGCTAAAACCGGCGCTGGATGGAAACGTGGGTCCCTATAACCCTGTGTTTTCCTTAGTAGCAGCCGCACAGAGCTGCATGACAGCCGCTTTTCAGGAGCACACAGGAAAATGCTGCAGGCAGCTCTGTGTGCGGCTGCTACTAAGGTAAACACAGGGTTTATATGGACCCACTTTTCAAGCCAGCAACTGCTATTAATGCTGTCCGTTTTCAGCACTGGCTTTAAACTTGGTCCATAACCCAGTGCAACCCTAGCCATACTCTTGTATTTAGTTGTGACCTTCTGGCGCTCTCCTTGAAACACTGGAGCAGCCAGAAGGTCACAAACTGCAAAAGATAGATTGGACCATTGTTGAAAACAGATGAAGATACCGGAGGGTAAGTATAAGACTGGGGTCAGGGAACTTATATTTAAGACCACATGTTAATTGGGCTTTTTTGAGCAGCCTGTTTTGGCTAAATGTGTTTTTATGACCTACAGACTAGTCTCCGATGGAGAATATCTTGGATGTCATCAATAATTGCAGAAGGAGCTGTCAGCAGCAGATCTTGATCATTTACATGTGTAACTACATTCAGCATAGCGGAATAGTTCTCAGACAACCATTAATTACCTCATTGATAGCAGTCACGACATGTAAGCGCATGCATTTTTGCGCTCATACATAAGATTGAATAAAAGAAATTGCTTTAAAAATGTTCTGCCTCCTTTTTTTCATCACTTCCTTAGCATCACTAAGTCTATCCATTGCATGATTTCCATAATCCCATTAGTTTTGAAGGACTATGGTTACAAACAGCTACATTTTACAATTCTTATCTCCGTGCTGGCCGTCATCTTCATTAGGTGACTACCTGAGTAGACACAGTCCTTTCTTTGGGAATGAAAACTTTTTTGTTTTTCTTTTCACTGAATTCCTATGAGCACCTCAATGTGAGTCTTCAAGGATTGCATGAGAAAAGTGACAGAGAAGGCATTGTGTGATCCGGCTAGTCACGCAAAGTAGAAGTTAAACATTTCATGCTATTTTTACTTCTTTGTCTGAGCACGCAGCCCAACTGAACGTGCAATTTAAATGTCTGATCCGGTAGTGTTAATCTTTATAAAATCTAAGGTAACAATTGAATCGTCATTGATATTTAGTTCACTCTTAACAATCACTTGTGTATTTGCTTATTTATTAAGGAAAGTTAATTTTGAAATAAGAAATATATCTTTTAAAAAGTTAATAAGATGGAACAATTTGTTTCCTTTGATAATGCTAAACTTTGCCTCTATTTAACACTCCAATAAATAAGCGTTTAAGTGCTTTGCCATTGGAGTTGGCACCTGCAACATTTTTAGAGCTTAGCTGTATAAATGAATTATTCCTTACAATATCATGTTCTCAACCCATTCCCTTCCATACTTTACAAGTGGCGAGGCTATAAGCAGGTCATATGCTCATTTCATTGACAGTTTTTCATGCTAATAGTAAGACCATTAGGGAGAGATATTTTACCATTTCCGAAGTTTTCTCAACCTTTCCATTGCGTTTTCTTGAGGTGAACCCCTAGTGATAGCATTAGATGGATGTAAGATTGATGTTTATTTGTCTCGGTAACATCTGCTGTAACTCTAGCAGATGCTCTTAGTTTATACATTCCCTAACACCATTAAACAAAATCATGCAACTTCTAGAAGATGAATGATAAGAAAATTTTACACTGGAAACATTGATGCAATTGATTTTATTATCATAATTTCCTCTGAGTGGTGAAAATCTTCTTAGGAAAATGAATATTTTCAATAATTCTGCTTTTCGCTCTAGCTGAATAAATAGCTAAGAGGCCTTAAGGAAGCACATTTTTTCATAAGATAGGGTTTCTCTAAACAAGAAGAAAACAAGTATAAAGTGAAAGTGAAGGTTAGGTTTTGCGCAGAAATTGAACATTGTAAGACATCTAAATGTCTCTGCTTAGAGCAAATAAGGTAACATGATAATAAAAATAAAATAAAAGCAAAAAGTAAATAATAATAATAATAATAATAATAATAATAATTATTATTATTATTATTATAACAATAATATTTTATATTCATATTATATAATATAATATATTATATATATTAGATTATCTTACCATATAATATATTATTATTATTATTATTATTATTATTTATTTATAAAGCGCCATTAGATTCCATGGCACTTTACATGATAAGGGGGTAGACAAGGACAAGTTCAATATATTCGTGTAGTCCGGAGAAACAGGAGAGGATGGGACCCTGTCCGCGAGCCTCACAGTCTATGGGGACCGGAGGGGATACAGTAGGAGGGGGTAGATATATTATTATATTATATATTATATACTGTATATAAGATTATCTTAAATATCAATAAATATATACCATTGAAAAGTTTGGGGTCATTTAGAAATGTTCAAATTTTTTAAAGAAAAGCATATTTTATTCAATGAAGCCAACATTAAATGAATCAGAAATACACTCTATACATTGTTAATGTGGTAAATGACTATTCTAGCTGCATACGTCTGTTTTTTAATGCAATATCAATGTGGCGCTCCACTGGTCAGGCATCACAAGTGGGGGTACTGCACCCAGAAATGAGCATGTGGTTATACCTGTCGCAAATAGAATGAAGAACACTGTGGGAGGATTTGATCCCAGCACTCTCACACACTCACCTAGGCAACTGGGGGAGGTCCCAAATTTCGAGAGTTGGAGTTGTAAGGGGTGTCTTCAAGAGTGTCTTCCCCGAGGAAAGACAGAAAAAGGAAGCTTACCCGCAAGTGAAGGGGGGCTCCAAGGGAGGTCTAGAGAGAGATGTAGCCCAGACAGGGAGGTTCCGATTGGTTCACCCGGAGTGCACGAGTCTGACAAGGCATCCTGGAGTGTTCACCCTCTGACCGTACTCTTCCCGGCCCTGAAGATGTTATCAGGGTGTTTAACCCCTGGGAAGTAACACTACAACACAGCAGGCACTGAGAAGAGAAGGAACAGGACAAGGGTTAGATCCAAGAAGGTACCACCAGAGACTTCCACAGATTCTGCATTCTACTGCGACTACCCGGCCAGCCGTCCTGCTAGATAACTGTAAGCTGTATCATCACCTTGACCAGTTTGCAAGTAAAGTACCCGGGTAAAGTCACTGAGTCTCCGTGTGCTTATTCACTGCTGTGCTGCAACTATGACCTCCTTCATCTGCACCTTTATCTGTGCAGGTGAATTCCTACCCCGGAGGGCCAGTTCCACCTGCAGGGAGCTATACCATCTTGGTTGCTGTACCATCACCCTCCGGAGGACTGAAGCACCGCTGGTGCCCTTTCACTAGAATCTGAGGGTGGCGTCACGAGGCTCTTATCCCTTGTAAATACAAAATATCCCTTCTGTTAGGTTGTCCCCTGTGGCCACGGGTCTTGGCCGGCCACCTGTGACATTCCCCGATTGGAGAGAGAGAGAGAGGCACAGATGTCCGAGTTCCCATACTCTGGGGTGCTACATCTACATAGGTGTATAGAGGCCCATTTCCAACATACACCATTCCAGTGTCTTAAAGGTACATTGTGTTTGCTACCTATGTAACAAGGCTAATGGATGTTTAGAAAACCCTAGAAAACCCTTGCACAAGTATGCTAGCACAGCTGAAAATGGTTTGGCTGATTAGAGAAGCTATAAAATTGACCTTTCTTTGAGCTATTGTAGTGGATAATCTGGAGCACTACATACCGTATATACTCGTGTATAAGCCGACTTTTTCAGCCCTTTTTTTGGGCTGAAAAAGTCCTCCTCGGCTTATACACGAGTCACTAACTTCAGTAACTTCTGCCTTTCAATTCCTCCTCACCTTATCTATCCCCCAAACACCCACACAAGCCCCCTACAACCACCCTCGCCCCCGCTGCTTCCCTGCAGTCATTACGGTACCTCAGCTCAGGGACTGATCCCTCCGCATCATCGCGCCGGCTGGGGCTGGCTGGGGCTGGGATGTGGAGGCCTGGATCCCTCCGCCCTGCTCTTGCGATGTGCGGTGGATCCTTCCTCCGCATCGCTCCATCCTGCTCCAGCGATGTGCGGCTTGGATCCCTCCGCCGCATCGCTCCGTCCTGCTCCAGCGATGGGCGGCTTGGATCCCTCCGCCGCATCGCTCCGTCCTGCTCCCGCGATGTGCGGCTGGGATCCCTCCGCCGCATCGCTCCGTTCTGCTGTAGCGATGTGGCGGCCGGATCCCTCCGCTGCATCACTCTGTCCCCCACAGTGCACACAAAAGGGGACTTTAATTACGGTACCATATTACTGTCCCAGTCTAGGGAAGGAGGTGAAGCACCATTAGAGTAATAGGATTGTAAGTTTAGCATACAGTAATAGAATAGGGAAAAGAATAGTGAGGGAAAGAAGAGCAGAGCAGGGGAAAGATATATTCTCAGGGAAATTACAGTAGTAATAGAGCAGGGGAAAGAAGACTAGTGAGGGAAAGGAGAAAGCAGTACAAGGTATAGAATTAGTAGGATGCTTACCGTAGGCTGGTGTCACACTGGTGTTTCCCTCCGCAGCATTCTGTGGCTGGGGAATCACCATGTGAGTGTAGCCAGTGCAAGCCCCTATGTTTATAATGGGAGCACAGTACCGGTAGCTGCTGCATTGTCCACCCTAGGCTTATACGCGAGTCAATAGGTTTTCCCAGTTTTAGGGGGCAAAAGTGGGGGGGTCGGCTTATACACGGGTCGGCTTATACACGAGTATATACGGTATGTTTGTTCTATGAAACTCTCAAAATGGTCAGAAAAAGAGAACTTTCATGTGAAACTTGACAGTCTATTCTTGTTCTTGGAAATGAAGGCTATTCCATGCGAGACATTGCCAAGAAACTGAAGATCTCCTATAATGGTGTGTACTACTCTCAGAGGAAAGCACAAGCAGGCTCTAACCAGAGTAGAAAGAGAAGTGGAAGGCCCCACTGCACAACTGAGCAACAAGACAAGTACATTAGTGTCTCTACCTTGAGAAATCGATGCCTCATAGTTCCTCATCTGGCAGCTTCATTTAATAGTACCCGCCAAAGGTCTGCAGTGCTGTAATTGCAGCAAAGGGAGCATTCTTTGAAGAAAGCAAAGTTTTAAGGAGAAAATTATTATTTCAAATAAAAATCATTATTTCTAACCTTGTCAATGTCTGGACTATATTTTCTATTCATTTTGCAACTCATTTGATATATAAAAGTATGAGTTTTCATGGAAAACACAAAATTGCCTGGGTGACCCCATCCTTTTAAACAGTAGTGTATATTATATTGTATATTCTATTATTATTATTATTATTATTATTATTTATTTAAAGAGCACCATTGAATACATGGTGCTGTACATGAGAAGGGGTTACATACAAACAAGTTAAAAATACAATGAACAAACTAACATTGACAGACTAGTGCAGATAGGAGAGAGAACCCTGTCTTTGTGGGCTTACATTTTACAGGGCAATGGGAAGGGGAACAGTAGGTCGGGTCTGCTCGAGAGGTGGTGAAGCGCCGGGTCCAATGGCGGGGGAGCGCCGGGTCCAGTGGTGGTGAGGTGGCACCATGGTCATTGTAGACTGTAGGCTGTTCTGAAGAGATGGGTTTTCAGGTTCCACTTGATGGTTCCAAGTGTAGGGGACAGTCGGACGTTTTGAAGTGCAGAATTTCAGAGGATGGGGGATGCTCGGGCGAAGTCTTTCAGGCAGTTAAGATGAGCAATGTACAAGTGTGGAGGAAAGGAGGAGGTCTTGGGAGGATCAAAGAATACGAGTTGGATGATATCGGGAGACTAGTTCAGAGATATATGGGGGGCAGATTGTGGACAGCTTTGTAAGTCAATGTTAGTAGTTTGAATTGGATATGCTGGGGAATTGGGAGCCAGTGGAGAGATTTACAGAAGGTAGAAGTGGACGAGCAACGAGGAGAGAGGTGGATTAGTCGGTCAGCAGAGTTAAGGAAAGATTGGAGAGGTGCAAGAGTGTTAACAGGGAGGCCACAGAGGAGGTGGTTGCAGTAGTCAAGACAGGACATGAGGGCATGCACTAGTTGTTTAGTAGATTGAGGGTTGAGGAAGGGATGGATTCTGGAAATATTTTTGAGTTGGAGGTGGCAGTAGGTGGCGAGAGCTTGAGTGTGTGGTCTGAAAGATAAGGCAGAGTCAAGGATCACTCCGAGGCACCAGACTTCAGGTACAGGGCAAAGTGTAATATAATTTATAGTGATAGATAGATCAGGTAAGGGAGGTGCGAGAGATGGATGAAAGATGATGAGTTCAGTTTTGTCTACATTTAGTTTAAGAAAGCGAGAAAAGGAGGAGGATATGGCTGATAGACACTCTAGGATTCTGGACAGCAGAGAGGTGACGTCTGGGCCAGAAAAGTAGATCTGAGTGTCATCAGATATATTATAATAAGAAAAGGTCGCCGAGAAGGGATGGAAGAAGTCCCACTCCACTGAGCACTTCGTATTGTTCAAACAGTCCCTCACTGACTTTAAGTCCAAACTCGCTGCCGCCAAACAAGCCTCTTTCTCATCCCTAATAACCTCCCTGTCCCACAATTCCAAACAGCTTTTTAAAACTTTCAACTCCTTACTCCGTCCGCCTTCTCCTCCTCCCTCTCCCCTTAGCTTTGCTGAAGACTTTGCAATCTTATTTACTGTGTGTAACTGTGGTATATGTATAATAGTAATAATAATAATAAGAAGAAATAGAAGAAGAGGAAGAAGAAGAAGAAGAAGAAGAAGAAGAAGAAGAAGAAGAAGAAGAAGAAGAAATAATGTATAGGAAAGGAAAATGTAAGCTTAATTAGATATTAATTAGATAGTTTTTAATTTAGAATAGATTGTTAATGAGATTAATTACGCAAGCATACGTAGTATGCATATCGACAAATGCCAACTATGATATTATTACAATTCAATGTGGTTGTATATATAAACATATTTTACTACCACAATCATAAGGTTCTTTATAGAGAATTTTAGGAGAATATTTAGCAAAAGTCTTTGAAATGTCCCTTTAATTGCAAAAACAATGGGGACACTCTGTATCCTTTTCTATTAGAGATCTCCCAAAATTAGCTTCAGGCACATTCACTTGATTGTTAGGCACATTCAATTTGTTTCAAAATACAAAGTTAGCCAAAGTTAGCCGATGAAATTTGTTGTGCTCTGAATTCCCACCAGACCCCCAAGAACAAAAGAAAGGGGTAAAAATAATGACAAATGAGTTTACTCACATGTTCTAAGCCTGCCGCTTACCCATCCTGCTCCTGCAACTCCCATTTCTCAGGTTGTTCCCTTCAGCCTTTGGCTCTTCCGATGCTGGCCAGTCCTCATGGGTTGTGATGAATGTCCCTGACAGAAATGGCATCTTTTGCGCTCCCCGTGACTAAATGGTGCCTAGTGAGTGTTGGAAATTCTGAAGACCAGAGGAAATGAGCAAAAGACCAGGTGAGGAGTTGCAGTAGTAGGTAGGTGAGAAGAAGGTCATGGATAAGTATACACTTTTTTATCTTTCAAGCACTTCCTGGCTTTAAAAATGGCAGCCGGAGTTATGAAAACAACCATAAATTAAACCAATATGGAACTTAAAATTCCATTTACTGGCTATCTATTTTGCTGGATTCATACTAATCAAATCCTGAAAATATGGGATTAGTAGAAATAAGACTTTCTTGGAAAATGCATATTGAAGTTTTTCAAATTGATTGGCTGATCCTTATTTCTGATCAATTCTGCTATCTCATAAATGTATTTGTTGTCTTCCTTTGTTCTATTCCAAAACTGTATTTTTTGGATTTTCTTTGGGGCCAAATTGCCTATGTTAAGTAGGTTCACTACCAATAATTTTGCCCAGTCTTATTAATAATAATAATAATAATAATATATAATAATAATAATAATAATAAATTGGCTTCTGTTTAAAAAAAATAAAAAAATTTGTAAATTTCAGGGAATAACCCTTTGCTGCTCCCTTAGTATCAGGACAATTACACAATTGACCATTAATAAGTAAATAAAGCTGTGGCTGTTTTGCTTTTATGCCAATTATTGAGACACTCGCAGTGAGGTAATTGTATATATATATGTCACAGGTTCCAGCACATGAAGATATGTGTATTTCTCGGTACTGTTACTGCCAACCTTCACAATGACCCAACAAAAATAGCTGCCACTACCAATCGTTTTACTGGCCAATTGGACAGCCGTTACAGATAGCGTAAGGTATATATGGGTTTGCAGTTTATATAGTTCAAGAGTAACAAAGCTGTGAAATTTTAGATATTTAATTTGAAAAGGTAGTCAGCATTTATAAAATATACCAGATTTTACAAACAAGAACAAAACAATACAATATAGACAATCACATAAAATAACGGGGATAAATATAAGAAAATTACTGGCATTTGGTGTCTTAAATGGCTCAGATATATGGAGGGAGGTAATCCTTAGGAAAACATGGTACAATCCCTTACACGGCAGTGTATTCCCCCATTGACCTAGATTTGAATATGATTTTTTTTAACCCACGTTACACCCACAACCTCCTGATTGGTTACTTATGACAAGACGGGCGATGTGGCCACAATTTCCCCAAAAAAATATGAAACACCAACCTTCCGGACCCAGGCAAGAAATATTACTGTCATCTTTCCCTTAATGAATTTATCTGTTCATAAATAGGAACATGGTGTGGCAAGTGTTATCTAATTGCCACACCATGGGGTGTGGGAACTTGTACTTTTGTAAAAAGTGACACAAGGATTAAGTGAAAAATGACTTGTGTTTTTTCAGTGCATTTATTGTAGAAAACTGACATTACACACAGTGACCAATATAAATTTGGGGCTGATAGGGTTCTCACAATTATGTAAATGTCATGTTCTTTCTCTTGCAATCTTGATGGTAATGATGTACCTCCCTTAAGTGCATGACCTATGCACACCTCAGTATTTATAATCTTCCATTGGTGCCGAACTGTCTGTGTGATGACTGCACACTGATATAACAGAAAAGGCAGATATCTGCATTTTTGTACACAAATTCAGACGGCAGTCTCTTTTACCAGCTATAATTACTTGTCAAAACCAATGGGGGTCCTAGTTTTAATGAAAAGCACTCTCTTAATGAATTCTTCTCAACTCACCATTTACAACTGATCCCGTGTCTTCAGCGTGTAAGGATGATGGCTGTATGTCCCTTCAGAGATAAAACTCATGAGATTTTTCCATGACAGTAAACATTAGAGCAGCATCAATGGGCTATAATTGTATGGGCATTATGGTAGCTCAATGGTTAGCGCTGATTCCTTCCAGTTTCTTGATTTCAAACATCTGAAAGTAGCTTGTATGTTCTACATGTGTTTGCGTGGGTTTCCTCACACATTCCAAAGACCATAAACTTAGATTATAACAAGGACACATGATGATGATTGCAACATGATGTGAAATAAGATGATTCTATTAAAGCAAGTAAACATAATAAAGTGTATACATGAAGTGTATAATTTTCCACATGCCCTGTTAAGGAATATATATAACAAGCTTTAAAATAGTGTTAGCTGGCAGAGGTTTTTACCTCTTATCCTATTGAAAATGTGGTGGGAAAATGTGCTTTAATATGTCATATGTTGTAGTTATTTGAGGTTCAGTCTACTTTTTCCTGACCTACATTCACATGTAAAAAGTGACACAAGGATTTCATGAAGAATGACAACTTATTTTTTTCAGTGCATTTACTGTAAGAAACTGGCACCACATACAGTGATTGATAAATCCCAAGTTTATTTTAGCTTTGCTCTCTCCAGTTGGTTGTGTTTGTAATCTTCTTGTGCTGTAATCTTCTTCAAACTGACACTTTTGTTTATGCCCAATATAAGTTTTTAAAATCAAGACAAAAATTAAATGGGTTTCCCAAGCTTATGATATTGATAACTAGATATGGGTGACTTTATTCGAGTAAAATTAAATTCTACTGAAATTTTACAAAACTCTATATTCTACAGAATACAGGTTTTTTTTTCTATTTTCTGCTTGCAAATGTAACAGAATGCAATGAACTGATCTGTAGAGAGTTATCCAAGAGTTAAAAAATCTAACCTTATCTCACGCTTGTCCTATCACCCCTGCAGCAAGGGTACCAAGTTAGATGAGCGGCAAGGCGGGTTTTAGTTTTTTTTTTTAAATTGCATTTATTATGCTATTGGTTTGGAGAGACCCCAGAGCCTATCAAAGAACATTTAATTTTCACAGAACAGCTCTACTGCTAATTGAGTTTCACGTTAAAACCGGTTTGATTTGGTAAATTCTATTTTTTTGAGACCGTATCATCTCTATTGATGAATTATTCTTGGCGATAGTGATGGGCGGATGAATTTGTGCAACCCCAGTTCATGGCTCAGCTCAGAGGGCTCTGGCCCTGGACTGGAGCTGCATTAATTTCATTACCCTCAATAATTGGACTGGAGAGCCATCACCTGTGCACCGCCTGCCGCACATATTATGTCATGCCAGGCCAGCAAATCAAATGCTTTCCCAGGGAACCTAGATGCTCAGGAAATTAATGTTGTGCCTATCCATGGCCAGAGGACAGTGACCTGGAGCATGGACGGAGTTTTCTCTTATCTCTACTTAGGATAGCTCGTTAATATCAGATCAGTGCAAGTCCAACATCCGTCATCACCATCGATTTGATGCTTTTAAATTAAGCAGTAATTGGATGTAAATAGTGAATGAAGTAAGAGCAGAATGTCTCTGTACACCTTGAAGTAGCTATTCTCAGACATTGTAATCCATTAAATTGAACAGCAGCTCTGCTGCAATAACGAGGAATGACCACTATGTGGTGTGCTGAACTGTGCTGTTCCATCTCTGTTCATTGCTTACATCCAGATGCCTCCAAAGCTGAAAACAGTTGATTAATGAGTGTGCCAATTGTTTGTCTTCCAATTATCTAATATTAATAACCTATGCTTTTTTGAAACATTTGATTTTTAGTAGAGTTTTGTTAATTAACAATGTAATGGATTGCAAGAGCTGTCATGCACGACAATCACAAATTCATTGATCGCAAAATAAGTAATAATATATAGTGTAACAATAAAAAACAAAATAGAAGAAAATAAAGTTAAATTACCATGTACTAAAAAGTACAATAATATATATATATGATGATCATTCCAAGTATAGGTAACCAATATTATAAGCCTCGAAAAGGTAAGAATTGAATCATTTGGCACATAATTATTCTAGCCCATATCTAAAGTATTCCATTGCACAATATTATCAGATATACCAATAAAGATAACCAATAGATCATTACCACTTCACAAGAGTGGTTTCACACTTGCATTTTTTTGTCTTGCGCACAGTATTCATCCAAATGCGGAAGCATCCTGACCAAGCCTGTGTCCCAGTACTTAAAATGGGGCTACAGGTGCATGCGGTGGCATCAAGATTCAGCCTGATCCTACCACATCAGTTTTTTTGTCACCCTCCCTGGACGCATGAAATTGCGTTTTAGGGAGTCCTGAATAAACTAAAATCTTGATGCCTGTGGATGTTCTGGATCTCCTGTGGATAGAATGTCATACAGAGGTCTACGGATCTGGATGGGGCAGGTCCATCCATACAGATTCGTTTTACCCACTGAGCATTCCCAGAGTCTATTTCCTGCATCTCACAAAGCATGTACAGGCTACTGGGGTCTCTCTCTCTCCAGCTCTCTCTGTAACTCCCATCTCTCTTTCTGTCTCTTCTTTTTCTTTCTCTCCTCCAGCGTTCCAGATCAGGCATCCAGCAGCAGCAGTGGCATGCATTTGCAGATGCACAGCTGCATACAGATGCTCCCATTTTGATCCTGATCTGGTGGCAACACAAGTGTGAAACCAGCCTAAGTATTGCAAGGTGTTGCAGTTGTCTAGTTGAGACTTTTGAAGAGTCCAAATATTTGCATTTTTTAAACTTGGTTGAAGAAGAACGAGAATTACAGATCATCATACTGAACTTTGCCTATACTCCAAGTAATAACAGAATTATTGTAATAACTGTAATAATAATTGTAGCTAAACCCTTAGTCTGTAAATTATTTAGATAACTATCATGACCTTCAAAAATCAATATCACTGCCATTAAAGGGAACCTGTCACCACCACCCCCCCAGGCATTTTATACTATACCCAGCAGGTTGTACATCATGTAAAAGGGGATCTAGTAACCCTGTATATGCCCAGACTGACCCCACATACCTGTGATATGAAGTTATATTCTGTGCACAGCTGGCCTCCACTTGAGTCATGGAGGCAGCTATTTCAGTCATGGTAGGGAAACATCTTGCCACCCCTCCAGGCTGGTAATCCCGCCCTGCATCGTTCAAATTACCAGCCCCTCTTTTTACCAGAGCATGAGTGACAGGAGCACTCGCGCCGGCGCAGTGGAGTGAAGCGGGTGTCTGCGGTCCATAGAAGTGATGAAGTCTTGCGAGACTTCCCTAATCTTGCAAGACTTTGGCACTGACAGCGCACCAGCTCCACTGCACAGCTACGGGTGCCGCGGTCAGTGCCGAAGTCTCGCGAGACTTCACTAATCTGGTGAGACTTTGGCACTGACACGGGCACCCGCTCACTGCCAGGCCGGCTGCTGCTGTCAGTGCCAAAGTCTCGCGAGATTAGTGAAGTCTCGCGAGTCTTCATCACTTCTATGGACCACAGACACCCGCTCTACTTCACTGTATCGGCGCGAGTGCTCCTGTCGCTCATGCGCTGGCCAGGAGAGGGGCGTAGATTTTAATGATGAAGGGAGGGATTACCAGCCTGGAGGGGTGGCTGAGACATTTCACCAGCTGTTCACAGAATATAACTTCATATCACAGGTATGTGGGGTCACTCTGGGCATATACAGGGGTTACTAGAACCCCATTTACATGATGTATAACCTGCTCGCACAGTATAAAATGCCCTGGGGTGTGACAGGTTCCCTTTAAGATTATTGTCAGATGTATGTTTAGGAATTTATGGTCTCCATTGCATTGTATCTTCTGATGTTGCCGGGGCCTTTGGGTTCTTCATCAGGGCATATATGTGACTGCTACTTTGCTCCCTTATTTTCTTATTCAGAGTTTAACTTATTTTTATATAAATTTGATGAACATTTTAACTTTTTTAATTAACACAGAAAACAAACTTTTTGTCTCAGTAGACAACATTTTAGAGATGAAGCCGGAAGACAACGTGATACAATTATACCATGATAATTGCTATAACACAGTTCTACTGTCACAAAATGTTACAAACATGAGCTCAATATCTGCTTTTATTTTATCATATTATATTATCAGTCTAGACAGTCTGGTAAAAAATAGCTCCAAACGTCATATGTGACAGCTCAAGCTTTGTCATATGAAGTGTGTGAATATTAAAAATACCACGATAAAAATACACTATTCTTGCTCTTTTCAATACAGAGCATTGGTTCGCGGACAATACGAAAAAATATCTCCAAAATCCTCCAGAAATGGTTAATTCTTCAGAATCCATCATTTACATATCATGAACAATTGCTAGTTTGAATTTAATTGTGTAAAAGCATTTTGGGCTTTCTTAGCCGCCAAAATCTCCATGACCACAGTTTAATAGATACATTCTTAATATGTAAATTGTTTTAGCTTCCATAAAACAATAACTGCAAAATTACACAGCTTAGAACAAAATTACACAGTAACGTTCACTGCCTATTACTTGTACCTATAGTGAAAACGACATTAACTGTGGTGGCTTTATTACTTGCCATTGTACTTAATTTTGACATTAACAATGTTATAGCATTAACTAAATGCTTTGAAGGACTAAACCTACTATAAATCAATTTGAAAATGCTATTTTGTAGGGTCAGTGCTGCACTTTTCCAAATAGTCTAGTCTCTTTTGTCACATTATTTGGCACCGAAACAAAGATCCCGTCAGGAAAGCCAAGGGTCTGCTGTACCATTAACACGGGATATGAGCAATTTTAAACCTGGCAAGTTAATACTACCATCTGTACAGATTAGCCATTATTTAAAGGTACACTAAATCTAAAAGAAATAGAAAAGAAAAAATATAAGTTCTGTGTTTTCTTTGTATTCCTAAATCAAAAAGTCTTAGAGAATAACCTTGATGCAAAGTCAAAAGGCATAGATAGGTCTTACCTAATATGATGGATAAGATGAAGATATCAGAGTTTGCTCACCTGGGAGGGATTGCGAAGAAGTCACAACCACTTATGAAGCTTTAAAAAATGGCTCTTGCAGCACCCATAGACAGTTGTCACAGACAAATGGATGAGGGGATTAATATTTTGTGATGCCATAAGAATTAGTGTTGAATGAATAGTGAAGTATTTGGGTTTTGATTACTCATGTAGGGCACCTCATACTATTCGATTGCTCATCCCAAGTAATGAACCTAATGCAAGCTACTTAGTGATGGGCTCTCATAACACAAGTATTTTTCGGGAAGGGAGGGTGTGTTTTATAGTTTGTGTGTTCAAAGCATGCAACACGTTTCTCTACAGCCAGTGAAAACTGTCCATTCAAAAGGCTCTCACTTAGGAGCCAGGTCCCATTGTTCATTGAAGGGAAGCTGCAATTGGTGTCAGATCATTCATGATTGACACTCACTCTTGAGCACCTGTGATACTCGATGAGTACCGAGGATCTTGAATACTGTAGTATTCGTGTGAGTAACGTATGGTAGCAAGTATATTCACTCATCACTATTAAGAATGAATGATTCCGAGAATCTGGACAGTAATCATTATTATCAATAATCATCTTTCTTCAAGATAATTAATATGGGATTATTAACCCCTTCATCTCTTCCTCTACAATAAATCAATAAATCAAAATGTCAAGCAGAGAACACAGTGTGATGTCATTTCCTTCCAATGCATTCTAACTTCAGCTGGAAAATAAAGTAGATCAAAATGTGATAAGTGGGACATCACTGATATGACCCTCACCGATCACTAGAATCAAGCATCCATTCTGGAGAATACTAAATGGAGCATTTGCAATGTATGTGCATCACTGCTACTTCTAAAGAAGCACTCCGAGCCTACACTACATGTCCTAATTATTACTTAGTATGTATATGGTATCGTGTGGATTGATTTAAAGCCTTACTGAGCCCTGGATTTTCTGTTTCTCAGTGATATTTCCATTCTTTTTCTGAATATTATGTCTGTCAATTAGCTTAGCTGGTGAACACAGCATCTTGTATGTGGACTGGTAATTGCCATCATAGTTGCGGAGGGGTGCAGTCGCAAGTCTCCAACCACCCTCTGTCCCTGCCTACTTGCATGACCCGTCTTAAGCAGTGGTCCACAACTGAACCTACAGAAACAGATAATGTAAGAAAATTAACCATTACGAGCAGACACAAACACAAGGAGAATGATGGTATAAAACACATAGCAGTGCTGCAGGAACAGAAACCTCTCAGTGAAACAGCAAAACACGGAAGTAAATGAGCTGAAGTAACTACAAGGAGAGAAAACAAACCAAATGCCATAGAGCAGAGGTCCCAATGTCAGTCCTCGAGGCCGAACCAGTGAGTTTTCAGGATTTCCTTACTATTGCACAGGGATTGGAATCATTGCTGCTGTGCAATACTAAGGAGATCCTGAAAACCTGCACTGGTTCGGCCCTCGAGATGACATTGGGACCTCTGCATAGAGTAAGGAAGCTTAGACAGGTAAGGACACTGATCAAAGGAAAGTAAAAATGGAACTGTAAAGTCAAATAGCCCGCCCAGCAGATCATGTGATTCCTCCAGAACATGTGATCCTAAGATTGTGATGAATACTAAGTCAGCACTCTGTATCACAGCCACTAGAACAGGAAAAACCTAATTTAATCAAGAGCCTTACCACAAGAACTCCTGATCAATGGCATGGAGGGAAGTGCAAGCGCAGACATCCTTGGACTCTTAACAGTTGTCTTCTAATAAAAGCACTTGACATTCACAATTGAGGATCCCTTATAATTACATCATAAAAGTGATATTGCTTCCTGTAAATACAGAAGATGTTTTGTAAGTCTGAATTGTGATTACGTAGTCTAGAAGAGTGTTAGAGTGGCACTGGGTCCCAGAGAAAACACTATTTACATACATTAACACTGTACTAACTAGCTAATGATGATATTAATATACATTTTTTTGCTAGTAGTACATCTTCATTGTGGTAATAAAGGAAATAGTAGTAGAGTGGTAGTGTGCATGCATGCCTTCACATGTATTCTTCTCCAGAATGAGACTCAGGAAATGATCAGTAAGAGTCTCAGCAATCATACATTTATCATTTTTATGTAATAATCCTTTAAAGAGTAGCTAAAACTTTGAAATGTATTTTTTCACATTTTATTGCCCTAATGATCACATACAGAGCAATCAGGTTGGGGGACAGGTCCATAATAAACCAAGTACCGTATATACTCGTGTATAAGCCGACCCGTGTATAAGCTGACCCCCCTACTTTTGCCCCCAAAAACTGGGAAAACTTATTGACTCGCGTATAAGCTGAGGGGGGTCCCAGCACAGGTATACAACCCCCTGCAGTGAGGTTTACAGCCCCCAGCAGTGTGGTGTACAGGCCCTCCCAGTGGTATACAGGCCCCAGTAGTATGGTATACAGCCACCAGGACAGGTATACAGCGCCCAGCAGTAAGGTACACAGGTCCCCCCAGTGGTTTACAGCCCCCAGCAGTATTGTATACAGCCCCCAGAAGTGAGGTATACAGGCCCCCCCAGTGGTATACAGGCCCCAGCAGTATGGTATACAGCAGGCCCCCAGTGGTATACAGCAGGCCCCAGTAGTATACAGCAGGCCCCCAGTAGTATACAGCAAGCCCCCAGTAGTATACAGAGCAGGCCCCCAGTAGTATACAGCAGGCCCAGTAGTATACAGCAGCGAGTGCCGGCAGGAGGGGCTGTATCACTATGTGATGCAGCCCTCCTCCTGCTGGCACTCGCCCCCCACACAGTGCAGAGCCCCCACACTGTGCAGAGCCCCCCACACTGCATTAACTTACCATCCAGCGTCTTCATCACCGCGGGCCCTCGCGTCCATCCTCATGCCCTGTGTTCCCGGTCTCATGTGACCCGGCGGTCGCAGTGGGATGATGTCATCACGCCGGGTCACGTGAGACCCGAACACAGCGAGCGAGCAAGGACTGGAGGACCCGCGGTGATGAAGACGCTGGAGGGTAAGATAATGCAGCTCTGCACAGTGTGGAGGGCTCTGCACAGTATGGGGGGCGAGTGCCAGCAGCAGGGGGCTGCCTGTATACTACCACTGGGGGCTGTATGCACGGCTCCCCCTGCCGCTGTGATGGGCGGGGGAGCCGTGCATATCTAATGAGCGGCACCACGTGACGGGCCTCTCAGTCAGCAGCCTCCCCCCCGCCTCCTCCAGGCTCCCCAGCCCCGGACATAGCCCCCACACACCACATACCAATTGACCCGTGTATAAGCCGAGGGGGGGACTTTTCAGCCCAATTTTTGGGCTGAAAAACTCGGCTTATACACGAGTATATACGGTAATTATTCATTATTGCAATAAATAACATCTATATCACTTGTTTAATGGTGTTTTCTCATCATAGGATATCAATTACCTATCTTAGAGATAGGTCATCTATGTCAGATATTTTTTCCAGTGGCAGCTAGATCAAAACACATGGAGTACATGTGCACACCACTGCTTAAATCAATGTGTAGCAACCACTGCTTGAGTACAAGGTCTGGTTCAGTCTGGTTGCCAAACTACGGTGTTGAGTAAACCTGTTCGGGTTTGGAGTTCAGGTGCTTGACAATTGCAAGTCACTGAGCAAGAATTGCTATGGTTGGTTAGAGAGGGTGCTTCCTCCAGTATGAATCACATGCAGTGTTTGATCGGTTCAGACTGCACTTAAAAGCACAGTTTTTGGGTGTGTAGTGTGTGTCCAAAATTAATTTGGAAAAAATAACACTCTCCCAACACTTGAAGTGTTTGGCTTATGGCTAGCTGTATGAGAGTGACTTCCACTAAGGTTCAGTTCAAGATCAGGGTCATGAACAGTGCACCAAATGTTTTGATGCACCGCCTGCATCCAAAGTTCCAAAGAATTGCTCATCTCTACTGCAGAACAGCTCCCATTTTTGTAAAAGATCTTTTCTACCCTACCTAATAGCGATCACTATACATGGAATAAAAGTATTTACATTCAGACAAAACTGAAGCAAATAACAGATATTCAGTTTGGGTGTCGGGTTTTGAACTCCTACCAATCTGATATTGGTAAAATCTCAGGAATACTGTAGGTCAGTGTTTCAAAAACTCCCATCCTCATAGTCCTTCCAACAGATCATATGTTCATTATTTCCTTAGTATTGCCCAGAAGAAAGAACTTGTGGCAATGTCTAATTCCTTAATAGTAATTCCATCACCTTTGAAATAATAAAGAAATCCTGGTAACGTTATCAGTTAGGGGGCCATGCGGACTGGGGTTTGGGAAACAATTTTGTAGATCATCAATATTCTCAGAGACATCATGTTATGCTTATGCTTATTTTGTATTTTGTATATGCATTGCTTGATGGTTCTTCGAGGACACTGCTGAGGACTTCCTCTCCCACTTTGCCCTTGTTTCCTCCTCCACCTTCTCTTCATTGCCTGAATGATCTGTCCATAACTCCCTCTTGTGTGTTCCTCTTGGTTCCTATTATTTGTACAAATTTGAACTAATTTTGAAATGTTTTGTAATTTTACTATAATTGAAGTTTTCAATAAAAAATGAATTAGTTAAAAATATTTTCTGAGAAAGCACCTATAAGAGGTAGCTGTAGTAAATTTCAAAGTAAGAGGTTGAGTTTCTTAGGTATTGAGACATCAAGTTCTGTACATGTGTCAGTGACATTTGTTATAAGGGAGAACAAGAGTACGGTACTTTCTTGGTCCTGCTACTCATTCATCATCTACTAGTACAACAAGGGTAGCCAGTGACATAATTCAGCAAATCAGAATGATTGTGAAAATCACTGATTGGGAAACTTGAATTAGTTGGAGATCATTCTACAATTTTTTTATTCAATGGAGACAACAAAGAGCATGAAGAACGCTATAATGAAGAACTCCATTTGTAGTCTGTTGCCAACGAAGAGGGGAGAAGAAAATACTGAAAAAAATGAATGATGTTGAAAAACTATTAAACTGATCTTAAAACATAGGAAAAATAGCTACATTTTAAGTAATTGCAGTCCTATGTATTGAAGTGACAAGGTGAAAATTGCACTAGTGTGAACATTGACCAAAAGTTTTCACTTTGCATCTTCTGGAGAATTTACCCATTCATTAGTATGTATATGATAGCGCAGTTTTCCTTTCCTATAATATAATCTCATTCAAAGTAGTTCTTAAAAAAAATGTGCACATATGTTAAAGGCCATTGTTTTCTTGCATGGTGCTCCCTGAAGTTTCTCATGAATAGTACAGAAAAAGTTCTATTGTGTGTGGTCCTTTGTCTTTTAAATAGTTTGTCCAATAATGTGTCATTATCATGCTGTGAACCTACAGTTGCAAATGCGTAGGGACTGTGCAGACATGTGTCTGGTACCTTTTTATAATTCTCAATTATGCATCAATAAAAAGAAAAACACTTTAAAAATGTCTTAACTACAATTACTAGGCTTGAACCCAATGAATGCTGCACACTGACAGCATCCATGCATTTGCTATCTAATCTGTGCAATTACTTTATTCCGTCAGTGGTAAGGACACACACTTTCTCTATTGTGACTGTGTTCCTACATAAATATAGGTCATGTAATGACTATTAGTTTGGTTGTAACCAGTACTATAGTTTTAGAGGATTCAGTCATAGTCATACCAAGGCGTTAGAGCTTAAGAGGGCCCCAGGCCCCTGTGCATCATAACAATTTAGAAGTATTATTCAGTATATGGTATAAAGTACTGTGGAGACCTGCTAATGGACTTCTGCACATGTCCAATGCTATATCATCTTTTCATTTAGGTGTTTATTGCAGTAGCCTGACTCTGTGAACATCTGTTTATGTTAAGGGCCTGTCACACGCGTCAATATCGCCTGCACAATATCGGCTGCACGTGACGTTGCAGCGATATTGACGCGTGTGACATACTGAATCAACCAGCGATAAATCGCTGGTTGATGATCGCCAGGTTTTAGAACCTGCTCTAAAACCTTGCGATTGTCGCCCGGTGGACACGCAGCATCGCTGCGTGTGACACCGGGAGTAGCGATATTCCAGCTCCCAGCGCCTCTCACAAGCGCTGGGAGCTGGTAACTAAGGTAAACTGCGGGTATCTAGGCAGCGCGCGCTGCCTAGATACCCGACGTGTACCTTAGTTACCAGCCTCTTCCGCTCCGCTGTCCCTGTGCCAGTGTGGCAGAGGAGAGGGGGTTAACCAGTGAAGCTTCCTGCTTCCCCCGGCTGAGCCCGCCCCTCCTCTCTCTGCTGCTGCTCCGGCTCACAGGGGCCCCGCTGGACGCAGGTTAGCCCTGCAGGGGGGTCCCCAGCCGCCCCCAATGTCCCTGTGCCAGTGTGGCAGAGGAGAGGGGGTTAACCAGGGAAGCTTCCTGCTTCCCCCTGCTGAGCCCGCCCCTCCTCTCTCTGCCGCTGCTCCAGGGCCCCCGGGCAGCAAGGTCCGCCCCTGGCTCACCGGCTGGTATCTAAGGTACACAGCGGGTAACTAGGGTCCCTAGTTACCCGCTGTGTACCTTAGATACCAGCCGGTGAACGGAGGAGGCTGGTAACTAAGGTACACGTCGGGTATCTAGGCAGCGCGCGCTGCCTAGATCCCCGCAGTTTACCATGGATACCAGCCTGCTCCTGCTTCCAGCAGCCTGGCAGCGGGAGCAAGACATCGTGGAAACGATATTTAAATCGTTTCCACGATGTTTCTGGTCAATTGATCGCTGGTGAGTCTGCCTGTGTGACAGCTCACCAGCGATCAGCCGTCAATGTCGTCAGCGATCATCTCACTGACGACATTGACGCGTGTGACAGGCCCTATAGTGTGTTGTGGCACTAGACGATAGTCATGGGCAAGCTCTACATTTTTGCACCTCGACATGCTACATGACAGGTGAGGTCCTGGCTGGGTGTGTGGACTTGTGCTGTGGGGGGAGGTACACCCCTGATGCCATTGACCTTGATTGGCCATGACCAGATGTGCTAACCATTTCACTGAAGGAAAACACCAGTTCTTAAAACGGTTTCTTTACTGAATAACCATTACATGTCAACTATACACATGAAATTGCGGGCAAACAACTTCTCATACATTTTGTCATCAACAAAGAGTATCTCCATGAACAGTCTCTCTACTCTTTTCATTTCCCTTGTTCCTGTCCTCCTGTTTGTTTCACCACCACCCAGCTCAACATCACAGTGCAATACTTGAGAGCGAGCGATTGTTTCCCTTCTTCATTTCTTCTCCCTGTTAAGAAACTGTATTGTCAACATAGCTGGACTTTAGTTTCAAGCTCTCAGATTCTTTGAGGACTCCCGCCAAAGACACTCACTTTGTCTGATGTATTTTTACATCCTGGACCATTATCTTTAAAGTTGTAAACTGCTTAGGGCCTCACTGCTGATCATTCTATTTAAGGACCTGTCTCCCTCATACTCTCATTCCTTTAATCAGTACCGTGACCCAACTGCATCAGATCACTGTGTCTCCTGATCATCTCTCTCTTCTCTGTAATCTGGATCATGCTATCTCTTGTCCTTGGTCTCCTCTTGCTCTAGGGACACCCACATCAGATAGATCTACGGATTATCTATCAAACACTCGGCCATATCTGAGCTTCTAGTTAAAACTCTGTGTATGTCTGCAAAGTCTCTGTCACTGAACTTCAGCCTACTCCC
Organism: Allobates femoralis; assembly: GCA_033576535.1. Classification (NCBI taxonomy): domain Eukaryota; kingdom Metazoa; phylum Chordata; class Amphibia; order Anura; family Aromobatidae; genus Allobates; species Allobates femoralis. The sequence continues at coordinate 67,415,519 of JARQOC010000002.1, read as the reverse complement.
ACTCCTGGCTGGTCCAAAAATGAACACTTTCTTGCCGTACTCACTGCCTGTTGCTGGGCAGAACACAGCTTTTTACACAGTAAAGATGTAAAACACATTACATAAGCAAACAACTGTTTTCTGACCCTACTAACAGCATAAGACACTACTACAATTCACATTTTACATTACAAAACCATAACACTATTATTGTGAACACAACAATATGCTTTCTCCTAATATAAGTAAGTACATAGTTAACAAGCTTCCAAGCGACTTCCTCGTCTTCTTAACAAAAGCATTCCAAGGGTCAATTTATTGCAGTAGTGCAGTCCCCTGCAGTAATAGGTCATTCCATTTACAGTTATCATGTTTTTAAGTGTAAGAGTCCTTCTGAATATCATGTATCTGCAATTGACTTGTATCATGCCCATAGTGCTGTAGTCTCCATCTTATTCTATTTGCATTACTAAAAGATTAACACGAAGCAAAGTAGAGATTGAACCTCTCCATTGTCCTGATCTACGAGCACTATGCATTGTTCAACAACAGAGTCTGCTGTTTCACTGTTCTAATGTTGAGTATGACAATACCTAAAAAGGCTTTAATAAATCCCATTCCACTGAGTGCATATCTTCCCCAGTACAATTTTTCTATCGCACCTCTGAATCATAGTTCATTCTTATCCTTTTAGAAAGAGCTCAGATAGCTCTGAGACGCACTGTTACTATTTGTTATGCAAAACGGAGCGCTCGTTGCATTTCTCTGATGTAGGAGCCACATCACTCGTACTGTCTGCTATTAATGTTATTATATGAAGAAATTGTACTGCTCTTTAGAGTATTTGTGTCTGGAATAGATCATTTAAAAAGGTTTCTTCTAAGTGTTCTGTCTCCGCGTTGTAACGCTGATTGCCCTTTTCACAATCTTTGATCTTTGAGTTCAACACGATAAAACCCTGGCTTTAAAAGATTGAATTTGTCAAATGGTAATCTGACATTATTTAACATTTGCTGTATCGGTGGTTTGGTGGATAATCTCTTTCTGATTTTTCTGTGAAGCACACTGTACAGTAATTGTATAGTAATTTCACTGGCAGAAGTAGATAGTACGGGAGTCCCAGAAGAAGGACACTTTAGTTTCTTTCGAAAAATTTTATCGTAAAAATTCTTGATACTGAGACTGTACACATGTGATTTTTAATGTTTAGGCCAGTCTACTAGTACAACAAGTGTCTTCCAATTTTGGAGATGTGGTGGGGAGGGGCAGTTTACAGTATTAACTAATAAGGAGCTAGTTACTATAGTGACATATAATAATAATAATAGTATATTAAAGCATTTACCGAATATTCTCAAATGTATGGCTTTATTTATATTAAATTAAAACTAGTGATCAATGCATCTTCTGACATTTGAATTTTCCATCTTTGGCCTGAATATTCAATTAACATGAATTGATGCTCTGTGAATGGGACATACTCCAAAGTCTTTAATTGCTCTGAGAAGATTTACATAAAACTCAAGGGACTGAATGAACTGCCTTAAAAGGCATCTGTCAGTAAAACCAACCCTCATTAGTTATCTATATAGGTATGTAGGTCAAGAAAGTTGAATAAAACAATACATTTATATTTGCAATTTGATGTTTAAGGTGCTTTCACATCTGCGTTTTTCGTAATTCGCGCAGATGCGGTGTAAAAACCGCATCTGCCGCGTTTACCGCATAACCGTTCCACTTGCGGCGCGGTTGCGGTTTTTCTATGCAATGTATAGGGGGACTTGCGGCAGATGCGGCAAGTGCGGTTTTGCACTTGCGCAGCTTGCTGCGGTGTTTTCGCGGCGCACCTGCCGCAAGTGCAAAACCGCACTTGCCGCATCTGCCGCAAGTCCCCCTGATACATGCATAGAAAGAACCGCAGCCGCAAGTGGAACGGTTATGCGTAAACGCGGCAGATGCGGTTTTTTCACCGCATCTCCGGAATTACGAAAACGCAGATGTGAAAGCACCTAAGAAGCTCCATAAACATTAGATCAGTTGGGTCAACTGTCATTACCCTCCATGGTCACTATTTTAGGCGGCACTGAGAAAGTGGTATGCTCCAAATGGAACAGAAGAACAATGTGGTCATCTCTGCACTGCTGGAAATGATAAGATACCAGACAATGAATTTAGATAAATAGTGGTTTATTCAAAGCATTTCAAAGTGATCTCAACTCTTCTTCAGAAAGCACAGGTGCAGTGATTTGTGACTTATATTACCACTCACAGGTACTGAGTAGGACTGAACTGCAATATCATTCCCACCGCTACTGAAACTGCATGGTTTTGTCGGTAAGCATTAAGGGCATCAGTTAATAGCTAAATGATAGGAATCTCAATAGCTAACAAAAGTTAAGTAAAAGATTTGAAGATCTGGTACAGCGACAAGAACACTAGTTCATGACAACTAGACCTGCAAACCTCCTTCTACCAGATGACACCCCCGATGCCTCTGATTAGTAGACTCATCTGTCACTTATGCATAACATTACAACTGTGATGTTGGATCAGGCATACTAATCACTGGAGGTACCAGGGATGCAAAAATATAAAGGGAGGTTTGCAGGAGTCTGGTTTAGTGGCCACAGATTACTGATTTTTCTCCTGGACCTCGACATTCTAAATCATTTTGCTCAACTCCAGTTACATCTCAATAATAATAATAATAATAATAATAAGAAGAAGAATAGAACTTTATTTGTATAGCGCCAACATATTCCACAACACTTTAAGTACAATGGTACGTCTAAGAAAAATATACAATACAGAATAGTAGGTAATACAGAACAGTATTACATACAATAAACATAGAATCAATGTAGGAACTACAATAAAAAGGCAAAAAATAAAGGTGACCCTGCTAAGACGGGATGGGAAGACAAAGTACAGGGACTCATAACAATGATTATCTTATGTCTAAATGACTACTGTTAGGGAGAATGATAGGCAACCCTGAAGAGGTGTGTTTTTAGGGAGCGTCTAAAGCTATGCAAGTTGTGGATGGTCCTAATTTCTTGGGGTAGAGCATTCCGGAGGATTGGTGTAGCTCAAGAGAAGTCTTGGAGTCAGGAATGGGAGGTTCGGATCAATGCCGATGTTAGTCTGAGGTCGCATTCAGAGCAAAGGGGACGGGTGGGTTGGTAGACCGAGATGAGGGTAGAGAGGTAGGGAGGTGCAGCACCATAAATAGCTTTATGGGTGATAACAAGCAATTTGAATAGGATTCTATAGTGTATGGGCAGCCAATGCAGTGACTGGCACAGAGCAGAAACATCTGAGTAACGGTTTGCTAGATAGGTGATTCTGGCTGCTGCATTGAGGATAGAGGAGAAAGCTTACTGGGGAGGCCAGCTAATAAAGAATTACAGTAGTCAAGGTCGGAATGGATCAGGGCCACAGTGACGGTTTTAGTTGTTTCCATGGTGAGACAAGGGCGAATTTTGGAGACATTTTTCAGGAGCAGGTGAGAGATTGTATATATGGGGTAAAGGAGAGATCAGCGTCAAACATAACACCCAGACAGTGAGCCCGCTGACTAGGCGTTATCGTGGTGCCGCACACCGAGAGGGAAATGTCAGGTTTAGGGAGCTTGGTAGAGGGTGGGAGCAGAAAAAGTTCAGTTTTGGAAAGGTTGCGTTTCAGATAGAGAGCGAACATGATAGTGGAAACTGCGGTTAGACAGTCATTGGTGTTCTTTATTAGAGCTTGAGTAAGGTCAGGGGAGGAAGTGAATAGTTGTGTGTCATCAGCGTAAAGATGGTACTGGAAGCCAAATCTGCTGATGGTCTGTCCTATCAGGGCTGTGTAGAAAGAGAAAAGGGCCAAGGACTGAACCCTGAGGGACCCCAATAGTGAGAGGAAGAGGGGAGGAAGTGGAGCCAGCAAATGATACACTGAAAGAGCGATCAGAGAGATAGGAAGAGAACCAGGAGAGAGCCGTGTCCTTGATGCCAATAGAGTGCAGCATAAAGAGTAGGAGATGGTGGTCAACTGTGTCAAAAGCTGCAGAAAGGTCAAGAAGGATAAGCAGAGAGTGGTCACCATTATGTTTTGCTGTCAGAAGGTAATTGGTCACTTTGATAAGGGCAGTTTCTGTAGAGTGTAAGGGGCAGAAGCCAGACTGTAACGGATCTAAAAGAGAGTGAGGGGAGAGGTAATGTGTGAGGCGGGTGTAGACCAAGTGCTCCAGGAGTTTTGAGATGAAGGGGAGATTGGAGACAGGTCTGTAGTTATTTGTGCAGGATGGGTCAAGGGACGTTTTCTTTAGTAGTGGAGTAATAATAGAGTGTTTGAAGGAGGAGGGTAAGATGCCAGTAGAGAGGGAGAGATTGAAGATTGTAGTTAAGTGAGTGGTGACCACTGGAGAGAGGGTCTGGAGTAGGTGTGAATGGGGTAGTGGTGCATGTAGTGGGATGTGAGGACGAGAGAAGCCTGGAGACTTCTTCTTCTGTGACAGGGTCAAAAATAGAGAGTGAGCCAGAGGGGATGTGGGGCCAGATGGGAGTAACAGTACTTGAAGGTTGGGAGCTGATTTCCTGACGGATGTTTTCTATTTTCTCTGTGAAGTAAGAAGCTAGATCATCAGCACAGAGGTCAGTGATAGGGGCCTGTACTTTCAGACTGAGGAGAGAGTGAAAGGTGTCAAAGAGTTTCTTTGAGTTGTTGGATAGTGAGGAGATAAGCCTGATGAAGTAGGTCTGTTTGGCGAGGTGAAGGGCAGAGTTGTAGGTTTTTAGCATGAATTTATAATGGATAAAGTTTTCTGGTGTGCGGGTTTTCCTCTATAGGCGTTCGGCACTCTTAGAGTATCGCTGGAGGAATCACATTTGTGATGTGAGCCAGGGCTGTTTTACTCTGTGTTTGGAGATTCTGAGGGTGAGGGGCGCTACTTGGTCCAGGGTGCTTCTGAGAATTTCATTGTAGTAATTCACAGCCATATTGGGGCAGGAGAAGGAGGAGATTGGGGACAGTGATGAGAGAAAAGAGTCTGTGAATGTATGAGGGTTATTGGCCTGTAGATTTCTGAATGTGTGATAGGTCAGACTATGCTGTGATGGGCGAGGGTTTGTGAGTGTGAAGGAGAGATTGTTGTGATCAGAGAGAGAAGGAGATGAATTGTCTAACGAGGAGGTAGAGCAGAGTCAGGTAAAGACCAGATCAAGTGTATTACCATCCTTGTGTGTCTCAGAGGTTGAGAGTTGCGAGAGGCCAAGAGAAGTGGTTAGAGATAGGAGCTGGGATGCAGATGGGGAGTTGTGGCTGTTTATGGGAATGTTAAAGTCTCCCAGGATGAGGGTTGGTAATTCTGAGGACATGAAGTGCAGCAGCCACGCGGGAGAGTGGTCGAGGAAGTGGGTGGGTGAACCTGGGTGGCGGTAAACAACTGCTACTCTGAGGGGAGGGGACAGAACAGCCTAATTGTGTGGACCTCAAAAGAAGGGAATGAGAGTGATGGAGCGGGGGGGGGATGACCTGTAAAGTACATTGTGGGGACAGGAGTAAGCCAACTCCACCTCCACGTCTGTTCCCAGGCCTCGGGGAATGGGAGAAGTGTAAATCGCGGTAGGAGATAGCAGTAGGGGAAGCTGTGTCTGAGTCCTGGATCCAGGTTTCAGTGAGGGCTAAAAGGTTAAGAGAGTTAGTGAGAAAGTAGTTGTGGATAAAGGGAAGTGTGTTGCATGCAGACCGTGGATTGCAGAGGGCACATTTAAAAAAGGGAGATGAAGGTGTGCAGGTAATGCTAATGAGGTTAGTGGGATTTCTATGTGAGGTGGGGGGGTTGAAGTTGGAAGAGGGTGGTCCAGCATTGGGAAAAATATTGCCTGGCATGAGCAGTAGTAGAAAGAGAAGGAGCAAGTAATTTTTGGCTCTATGACATTGTTTTTGTTGATGCATGACCCTGGAATATATTGGGCTTAGCTTATTGAGTAGGGTGAAGAGCGTATGGGAGCAGGACATAGTAAAGGGAAGTAGTGGGGGGCTGATGTGGATAAAGGGTGATGGATGGGGAATTGGGCGCTAAAAGTGGATGACTAACAAACATAGATATAAAGGCATTGAACTGAAGGACATTTTGATATATTGGTCAAAGAAAAATTGTGAGAGTTAATAGATGGGCAGAGTTGTTACCTTCTGGTTACCTCTGGCTTATCACTGGAATATCTCTGCAGTCCACTTTTAAAATGCCACTTTGGAAAATCACACAGGCCAAGGCACAGAGGCCATAGACCTTGCAATTTATAACTCTTGTGGTCATCAGACAATATGCCAGGTATATAGAAGGCAGGGTCAGAGGAGAAAGAAGGATACAACACACCAGGGACAATTAACAAATTACTGCTTAGAGATATGTTTGTCAATTACATAAGAGGCACAGAGTGAGATTGGATGCAGCAGAAGTTAGATACACCACTAGTAAATCAATGTGTCCATACTTGCGAATGAAGAAGAAGATGATATACTGTCAGATCAGGGCATCACAGCATTGGGAAGTGTAGGTAATACATCTCTGGAATATCTCTGCAGTCCACTTTTAAAATCCCACTTTGGAAAATCACACAATGATCCGATAATATGATACTTATGGTTTATCCAAAAGACAGGTGTACATCTTTAATATAAGATGATCCTGAACATACTGTACGTACATTGTAACATTTTGTCAGAACTTTACAACACTGTTTTATTTGCTGGAAAAAAAACATTCATCTGTCTAATATGCAACATTATGTGTCTGTATGTGAATTTCCTTTCCTTACATCACACACGCTCACATAGCATCCCATAATAAATTCTTGAGGTGTTGCCACAACTGCAGGAGCTCTTACCATGAGATGCTTCCCACAAACAAGGCTCATTATCTAGGAATAATACATTTGCTTAATATTATTTTTAGCACATATTGCTTTTTCTACTTGGCAACGGAATCGTTTTCTAGGGGGTAAACAGTGCTTTATCGTAAAACAATATAGACTAATCTATGTCAATAATGTGATAACATATGTTCTTTAGAGCTGCTTTTCTGTGCACAGTATATTTTATCACCTTTGTAGAGTAACTTCAGCATCCCATCTCTCAATGATAATTAGCTGTTTTTGCTCTTTGATACAGAAATGCTACCAATTATACCTGTGTCTGGATCCGCTGGCCCACTGCAGATATGCATACCTTAATGAATTTCATTCTTGAGGCTCATTAGAAGCTGAAGTATAACTTCTGTAGCAGAGTATCATGTCACTGACTTTACTACAAAGTTATTATCCACTTGGTAGAAACTTTAAATTATCTACCACAGATTCTTCGCTGTATACCCTTCCATGAAGTATATGAATTAATCTCACATAAAGTCCACTTAGAAATATATATTATCAGTTAGTGCAGATGCAGTAAAATACTGTAATCAGTTTGCAAACATGGTGTTTCAAAGGGCTTAAAATTATAACAGAATGTTTGATTCAGAAATATTATCCGCTTTGGTGTCAGGTGAAGTAACTCTATTGGTGATGAGTGAACACTACAATGTTCAGGTGCTCAGTACACGTAATGAGCAGTTTGATGCTCTGATGGGTGCCACTCACATACCCGAGTACCATAGAAGTCAAAGGGAAACTTAAGCATTTTTTTTGGAGGATCTTCTGGGAAAAATACTTGAGTTACCAACTGACTTCCATTATGCTCAGGTCTTTGAGTAGTGCCCATCCAACTGCTCAAAATGTGTACAAAGCACTGGAACTTTGTAGTGTTCACTCATCACTAACATCTATTTAAAACTAAAAATCAAATAAAACTTTGAAAAAACATTATGATAAAGATATGACCATACAGAAGCAATATTATAATATTAAAAGGGGTTGATGACTACTCTGACAATGCCTTCTCAATCAATCAATCAATTAATCAATTAATCAATAAATCAATCAATAACACCTATATTCACCTCCAGTGGCAGTGTCATTCCAGCGGTGTTGGAATTGCCTTACATGGGAATCTCATGTGATTCTTAAATCACACGATCCCTGTGGCTACTTTACTTTGGACAAAATGTGATAGCAGCTGCTAATTCACTTCTTCCAGATGTATGGGATATTACTATTAACCTGCATATATAGAGTTAATCTGCAGGTTGTGTCACAATACTTCCTTGCTACTATTGAAAATGCGGTTACTGGGAGAAAATTAACTCTGTTTCTCCTAAGAGCCACTGGCTTTCATTCATAGATGTGTGCCCCAAGCTGTTTCAGTAAGAGCTCAGACGATTGTGTGCAGGAGCTGTAAGCAGAGTCAACTGTCAATTAAAGTGCTGGATCAAGATACAACCTCCAGTTACTGTGTACTGAGAGGTGACTGTAGTCGCACCAGACATACTTATTCAATGAAAGCCAGTGGCTACCAGGAGGAATAATGTTCATTTTTCCCGAAATAAATAAACTAAAAGAAGGAAGCAAGCGCAGATAGGGTCTTATCTTTTTAACAATCAGTGGCTTTAAGAGCCGTAATGATCACTGCTCACCTGGTTTAGTTGTGTGACACACAACCAGTATTAAAAGCATGTAATAGCGGCTGCTGCTGGACCCACACCTCCACGTGCTATGTGGTCAGATTCCAGAGTTTTCCAGGGACAATGTGTCGTCGGTCCGCGCGGCCACAAAAGACTGAGTCAGAAGTTCACTCTATACCTTTATTTGGATCCATCCAACGCGTTTCGGAGCCTGCTATGCTCCTTCATCAGGGAGTGTATGATGAAGGAGCATAGCAGGCTCCGAAACGCGTTGGATGGATCCAAATAAAGGTATAGAGTGAACTTCTGACTCAGTCTTTTGTGGCCGCGCGGACCGACGACACATTGTCCCTGGAAAACTCATTTTTCCCGAAAGGCATGCTTTCAATTAGACTGTCAAAGAGCATAGGAGCATAGTAACACTATTAGCTTGCAGATCAACCCAATTTCTGCTGAATAATAGAAGTTGGAGACATGACAGGGTCTCTTTAACGTCTAATGGATGCTAATTTGAATTTTATAATTAATTCTTAATGTTTTCTCTGTGGTACATGATCAATGTCAAATATGCTAACATTGACACAATTTATTCATGTAAGGCTCTGTTTGTGGTTTTACTTCTGACTCTATGGACTTGACTACTGTCAGATGAAGGCTACTTCTGCTAAATCCCTTTCTTTGTCTCTAGGTTTCTCAGGTATTGTTGGAAATTACTGGTGGTGTGTTCTAAAATATTTGCAATCTGAGATTTAAAAAAAAAAGTCTGTTCACTTGTTCAGGCTGTCGACTATAATCGAAAATAATTATTTTTTTTCATCCAATTCATTGGAATTTGAAAGAAAAACAACATTGGGAAATACTCGGACTCCATACAATAGTTACCTTGGTTGGACCTTCACCAGGACCCAGAGAGGGTTAGGGGTACTTCACCCTAAGCGAGATCGCTAGCAAGATCGCTGATACGTCACAGTTTTTGTGATGAAACAGCAACCTCGCCAGCGATCTCGCTATGTGTGACAAGTAGCAGCAACCAGGCCCCTGATGTGAGATCACCAATCGTGTCGGAATGTCCTGGACCATTTTTTGATCGTCGGGCTCCCGCTGGGCAGCATGCATCGGTGTATTTGACAGGGATAACGACCAATGACCTCAATTCTACAGGTCCCAGCGACTTCCGTATCATTGCCACATCGCTGGTCAGATCTGACTGTTTGACATCTCACCAGCGACCACGTAGCGACGCTCCAGCAATCCTTATCAGGTCATATCATTGTCAGGATCGCTGGTGCAATGCTAAGTGCAACGGGGCCTTTAGACAGAGGAGCTAAGTTTTAATCTACCATACTGAACATTCAGATTCAACATTGATTTTCTTTGCTTTAATTTTGTTTAAGCTGTTCTCTGGCTCAAACATCTAATTATCGAACACCTTTTTATAGTTTTGTATCAAAGTTGCAAAAATAAGACAAAAGAGAGTAGTTACCAAAGCCTCCTATTTGCTCAAAACATCTTGAGATGAGTGGGGTAAGATAACAAGCTTTAGAAAAATGAGGATTAGGCTGAGTTTACCTGTAGAGTAATCATCTATTAGAAGAGATCCTACAGATATCTATTGGCAAAAAAGTTATGCAAACCAATTTTTTGTCCATTGTTAAATAAATGATTATAGAGTGTCTTTATAAAGTGGTGCACTCATACACTAACTCTAGTGCTATTTTACTGGCGTCATTATTACAATACCATTGCACTCTCGCCGACAGACGTAGCAATGGCATCACAACATGAAATTTGAATAAACAGGAGGAGGCTAGGGTCACACATAAGCCCTTGGTCCGTTTTTGGCTTCATTATTGGCATTTTTTTTTTCTAAGTCCAAAAACTGATAGAAAAACGGATTGGATGTAATAAACACCCTGTCTGTTTTTTTCTGCACTTAAAAACATTGCTAGGTCCGTTTTTGAGCAACGTTTTTGGGGTCCGTTTTTCAAAAAAAAAATTATTTTTTTTTAACATGGGCCCTATGGAAAAACGGATCCGTTGTTTTGGGGTGCCTTAAAAAAACGGATCCGTTTTTTTGAGAAGTCCAAAAACGTTCAGGGGTGTAGGAGGCTCAAAAAGCACCCAAAAGAAACGGATTGGTCATGGAAATCTCTTCCAAAAATGGATTTCTATGTGTGACCCCAGCCGGAGGAACACATACGTGCATACCTGACCCACAAAGGCTTGCCCCTGCTGCAGACATCAGTCAAATGCTGCACATATTTCTGCAAATTTTAAAAAGTTTTCTTTTTGCAACCCATCATTTCATCTCTCTACCAAAGGTATGATTGCTTTCAACACGCCAGTGCCTTTACATCACAAGCTTTACTTCAAAGGTGAAAATCCTGCTAGTTGATTCCATTTAACAGTAGAGTCTATGGAGAACGGATCCATTAACAGATTACTATTCATCTTCCATGTGAAATGGATCCTGTAAGCAAAAAAACAGATTCTTTACAAATGAAAGAAATATGGATGTATAAATAGCAATCAATTAACCGATCTATTCTCATAGACACTCTTGTTAAAAAAAAACAGATCAAGCAGACATCAGTTATTTAACAAAGGAGAAAAAAGTTATGTTTGCACAACTTTTTGGCTAGCAGATACTCTGCAGGATCTGTTCTAACAGACGATTACTGGACATGTGAATACAGCTTTAATGATATTCAGTTGGGAGTTGTTTATGCCATATGTGTCTATATGTGGTCTCCTAGTGGTTGTGATGTGAATTGACAATGGTAATGTGTGTTGTTCAGCGTGTTGGGATATTTTATCATGTGAGGAATTAGAGTTCTAAAGGCCGTGTCACACATGTCAATGTCACTAGCGACATCGCCGAAAAGTGACGCACCAGCGATGCCGCTAGCGATATCACAAGTGCGTGTTGCTGTGTGACAGCGCGACACAACTGCGATTTATCGCTGGTCGCAGGTTGACAGGTTTACGAGGATGAACATAAACCTGGCGATCTGCAACCAGCGATTAGGCTGGATCGCGCCATCTGGTGGCGATCCAGCCTATACCGCAGCATTGCTGCGGATCACTCGCTGGGTTGATCCCAGCTCAGCGAGCGATGGCTCCGCCCACATCGCTGCGGCGTCACCGGCAACATGTTGCCGTGTGACACCAAGGCTGCGATGTCGGAAGCGACCGCGCACCCGCACATCGCTTCCGACATCGCAGCCTTGGTTGACACGTGTGACGCCGCCTTTACAGTAGAAATGTAATTTAGGTGTTTTAAAGAGCGTTAAAAGGTAAATTATTAATTTCCTGTTTGTAAGGACTTGGTCACAATGTATCATTTTACCATTGGTTGTACCAACAGTGGAACACTTTAAAATGTTCTTATTTTCCTAACAAGTTTCTTTTTTTTTGTAAGAAACTGAAAATGCTCAATTGGATAACCCAACTTAAAGCCAAGACCTTCAATGGTGTTTCCATGCAATACTGTATCCGGAAAGCCATTTTACTTACACTTGGTGCATGCTTTCTTTGACTTTTACACAGTATAGATAAAAGTTATACACTTTTACTTACAAACACATTGACGTTAGGCTGACAGGATAGAATTTGTTGCTGTTTCAGGTGATGTTTTAATAAGGAATGATCTTTGCAAATAATTTGACTGTGGCTTTGATCCAGGTCACCTGGCTGTCATCCTAGATCTCTGTTAATTACCCGCTCAATGCTTTTTGATTTGTATCTTTTGATACTGCTGTAAATGCACATTTACACTTTTAGCTCTGATGAAATAGCAGATTGGATATTCACTTAGGACATTCTTCTGCTGCACCTGTGAGGCTCCAGAATTAAATTAGTGAATATTGAAGATGAGCAATTGCACCAAATCATCCATTTGTGATAAAAACGTTATAACTCTAAGAACTAATTTTAGTCTCTGTCAGTGATAAAACTGCTTACTATTTTAAAAGTTATGGTATTTATCATGAATGTTCTACTTACTTCCCTCTCTCCATTGAAGATACAGGGACAGTGCTGTGCAAATTAATTGGGACAAAGCTTTTTTGTAAGTAAAATCGAAAGTTGTGATTCAAACCAGTTTTTACTGCTTTGAACAGGTGTGAGTGTACAACCTTGAGTAACAAAATGTGGTTTGACTGGTTTTAGTCAGAAAATAACAGCTAGCTGCCCCCTCAGCTTCAGTTGAGAGCTTGTTTCTGTGAGGAGAGGTTTAGTGTACTTTTTCTCTCAGTGTGATTCGTGCCTGTAAAAATGTATGTTACTCCACGGAAGACGTCTAGAATTATTACTCTTAATGAACATACAAGTCTGACTGTAAGAGAAATCGCTTCCACCGTTGGTATTGGAAAATCTACCGTTTCAAGAATAATTTGCACACACAATGAAACTGGATCGTTTTCTCCAAAACGAAAAGGGAAATGTGGATGAAAAAGGACAACGACACCAAGAACTGATAAAACAATTATCAGCAATAGTAATACTAATGCAAGAAAAACTTGCTTTGTCCCAGTTAATTTGCATAGCACTGTATCTAGGCAAAACAAATGTATAAGAGGGGTGGTGGTGTCAGGGGAATTGGCCATTCACCTAACCGGAAATATTTGGTATTTTTTTACGTGTTAGTCATGGGTGGCCGTATTAATAAATTAATCTCATGGCCAATTTCAAGCAGATTTTTACTTTGTAATCTGAAGACAGTGTTCTGAGAGACTTAATACAAATTCAGCTATGCGTCTTCTATTGCAAAGTGTGCCGTTGTTTACATACTATGTTTGTTTTTCAAACGGTAGCTTATCATTGCTTGTACACAGCAGCACATGAGTCCCAGTTTGGCATGCACCCTCTGCGATTAGCAGCTCATTGTGTATAGACTTTATATACAGAGACTGGTGTTGGTGGGGGCAACGCTTTTAGCTTTGCTGCACGGCTAAATCTATAAACTTTAATGGTGTCAGAATTGCTGCACCCATTAATCTAAGTAAGGCTAGGGTCACAAATGCATATTTCACTTGCTTTTTTTGAGACCTGCATTTTCTAAAAACGCATGTAAAAACACACCCATAGGCCCCCATGCAAAAAACGCATGCCCCAATAGCAAAAACGCATGCCTAAAGTGCCATGCGCTTTTGGCATGCACTTTTTGCACTTAAGTGAGGAGCTGCCTTGAAAAATGCATGCAAAAACGCATGGTACCATTTAGTGCCATATAAAAACGCATGCGTTTCCCATAGGGACCCATGTTAAAAAACGCATACGTTTTTAAAAAAGCACCGCAAAAATGCAGCTTGCAGTATTTTTTGGTGCTGATTCAAAAACGCATGCAAAAATACAGGTTGTCAAAAAACACCTTAAAAAACACATGCAGAAATGTAAAAAAAAGCATGGAAAAACGCATGCTTATTTTTAAGGCCCCAAAAAAATGCATGGCATATGTGACCCTAGCCTAATACATTTGTTGGATTTAAGGTCTCTTTATCTACATCATGCTGTTCTCAGTTGAGGTAGCAAAATCTGGTGACAGATTCCCTTTAAGTAGTGATCAAAAAGTTAGATTGCAGCTCCTGAAGCCACACTCAGTGGAAATAGGTTGCATTGTTGATAGGGGTTGTCCAAAACATGTATAAAACCATGGAGGGAAACTTACCGTATATACTCGTGTATAAGCCGAGTTTTTCAGCACAAAAATGTGCTGGAAAGTCCCCCCTCGGCTTATACACGAGTCATAGAGGTACCCAGTGGTATACAGCCCCCCGCCCCCCATGGAATACAGGGCCCCCCCTTGCTTGTGGCAGACCTGTAAAAGAAGACATCATTATACTTATCATGTCGCTGCCGCCGCCGCCGCTCTGTCACCGTCACCGCGCTCCTTCAGGTCTTCATGCTTCCTTCTCCGGCGCACAGGAAATGACGTCATTGTCTGTGCCCCGGATAAGGAAGCTTGAAGACCCGGAGGAGCGCGGTGACGGGACAGAGCGGCGGCGGCGGTATCGACACTATAAGTATAATGATGTCTTCTTTTACAGGTCTGCCACAAGCAAGGGGGGGCCCTGTATTCCATGGGGGGGGCTGTATACCACTGGGTACCGCTGTATACAGCTGGGGCTGCTGTATACACAGCTGGGGCCCTTTATACCACTGGGGCTTCTGTATACAGCTGGGGCTGCTGTATACACAGCTGGGGCCCTGTATACCACTGGGGCTTCTGTATACAGCTGGGGCTGCTGTATACATAGCTGGGGCCCTGTATACCACTGGGGCTTCTGTATACAGCTGGGGCTGCTGTATACACAGCTGGGGCCCTGTATACCACTGGGGCTTCTGTATACAGCTGGGGCTGCTGTATACATAGCTGGGGCCCTGTATACCACTGGGGCTTCTGTATACAGCTGGGGCTGCTGTATACGCAGCTGGGGCCCTGTATACCACTGGGGCTTCTGTATACAGCTGGGGCTGCTGTATACACAGCTGGGGCCCTGTATACCACTGGGGCTTCTGTATACAGCTGGGGCTGCTGTATACACAGCTGGGGCCCTGTATACTGCTGTATACATCTGGGGCTGCTGTATACATAGCTGGGGGCTATATACCACTGCGGCTGCTGTATATGCTGCTGGGGCCTGTATATACCACTGGGGAGGCTGATTTATACCACTGGGGCTGCTGTATATACTGCTGGGGCCTGTATATACCACTGGGGAGGCTGCTGTAATACTGCTGGGGCCTGTATATACCACTGGGGAGGCTGCTGTAATACTGCTGGGGCCTGTATACTACCACTGGGGAGGCTGCTGTATACTACCACTGGGGAGGCTGCTGTATAGTACCACTGGGGAGGCTGCTGTATACTACCACTGGGGAGGCAGCTGTATACTACCACTGGGGAGGCCTGTATACCACGCTGCTGGGGGCTGTATACCTGTGCTGGGGTCCACCCTCGGCTTATACACGAGTCAACAGGTTTTCCCAGGTTTTGGGGGCAAAAGTAGGGGGGTCGGCTTATACACGGATCGGCTTATACACGAGTATATACGGTACTTACTAATTCTTAACACTGTCTAATTTAGGTTTTAGCTTTGCTGCCATGTGTAATTTATAAATGATTGTATCAGCCAAAATGTGAATTCACAAATTGTATGTATTTTCCCTGGAAATTTGACTTGCAGTGAAGTTATTTTCTGGATACTCATTATTAAGCTCTAGACTTTCTCCAGACCCCTTACCATAATGTATGTCAGATATTTTAAGAACAAAGATCGCATGATCACCTCACCGTTCACCACCCCGATGCTCACTATCTGCTGTCTGTTCCTCTGCCGCACCACATCACTAGCGTGTGCAGTAAACTCTGAAGTCTATTAAGAACTTAGAAGGAAAACAGTGGCACTCCGGGATCCTTTATTCCAAGAACAGCTTTATTCCAGAAAGTTTACATTTGTGGGTGCAGGGAAGGAGGGAAGGGAGGACGGAGGGACGACGGTGATTGTTTTGCGTGCTTTGCATGCTTCAGCGGGTCCTGAAGTGTGCAAAGCACGCAAAACCGTCACCGTCGTCCCTCCGTCCTCCCTTCCCTCCTTCCCTGCACCCACCAATGTAAACTTTCTGGAATAAAGCTGTTCTTGGAATGAAGGATCCTGGAGTTGATCTCTGCATCTACAGCTGAGCAACCAAGATCCATGAATGCCTCTGCACACAAGACTTCAATGCAACAAGGTCAGTTTCTCCTCTCAACTAAGCTTGAAAAGTGAATATGTTTTCTTTACCTTTTGACCTTTTGCCGGCCCTCTATTGTTCAACAAAATGATAGCCACTGTGGGCCACCATTTTGTTGAATTCTCAAGAAGGAAATCACAAAATAACCATATTCTCCAGAATACAGATTTTTGTAAAATTGGAAGCAGAATTCAATGCCACTCAAACATTTTTTGCCCTACCTCTACTTGCAATGCTTTCTCCTCTGTCTCTGGAAACATTACACAGTTTTGTTGACTGTATGTTCTCAGCCAGATGGGTTTAATTATTAAACGCTGTGGCATTTCAATGAAATACATAATATAATACCCATCGGGAACTAAGCTGTACTGGAGACAGCTGAAAGTGGAGAAAATGTGGTGCCTCCATACTGCTTTACTGATCCCATGAAGATACCGGGGCACACTGATGTGAATTTAATGTGGTTCTTTCACGTATTTCAAAGTATTCAAGCTTCTTCCCCAGGATACAACCAAATGCACTCTCACATCTAAGCCCCTGATCTGTACTGGAGACTTGTCGGACATATACTATATCCCTGGAAGCTACTCCTTGTCTTCTGTCCTGGAGTAACAGATCCTTTACTATTCAGGGATACAGGGAGAGATCTGTCATTCCAAGGTAGTTTGCAAGAAGGAGAAAAGCGATGTGAATGACCAATCTCTTGGCGGCTATTAAACTGTTTTTCTCTGAAATGGGACAAGGTGTCATAGTTAAACACATGTGAGATCATACAGTCAGTGTCTGATACATGCTGTCTATCAATTGGGCAGCATATATAAACTGCCAGGTTTTCTTTAAAGCTCTCATGTAAAAATGCATAAGTGCCAACATAATTTGTTGAATGGTCCAATCCTGCCCATGCAAAAGAGCAGACGCCCTTCAATGGAAGATTGTTTTGAAAAAGACTAAATAGCCATATTTAAACCATTAGGGATTTTTGACTCCATAAAAACTCTGGGTATATTTTAGTTTTTTTATTATTTAATGCATTTATTTTTTTTATAAAATGGAGATGCATATATTAATTGGATTGAATAATGTTGGTTAAACAATTTAGACATATTTCTTGCCAATGGAGGAATTCTCATGATGTCAATCTTATCCTGTCTCTCAACTTTTACCCACCGAAGAAAGGTGCAAATTCTGTCTGGAAAAATATACTTTAACGTAGTATTGAATGATGGCTATCCTAATTCAAGGCATTTTGGAGCTAAAATTTCTCCTTGTTAAGGAAAAATCAGATGTGTGATATTTCCTGAAGAAGGAGCAAGGTTAGCTTTGAGATGTGGAAAATTAAAATCAACATAATCTAATATTATGTGAAAGTATTTTATTCCCGACAAGTTTGGCATTTGCACCTTTTCTCTGCCGGTTTTAGTATTGCTTCCTTATGGTGGCAGCAGCAGTCGTGGTTACCTGCTCTTAGGCTAGGTTCAGATTAACGTTTATAGCCGTGCCCCGGAGGGTCACGCTTAAAACATAGGATTTGCCAGCAATAATGCCATGTTAGCACTGCAGTAACACTGCTATTGTTAACCTAAGGGGAGGCGCGCCTTATCGTGGCTCCAACGCCAGCATCTGAATGACAGCTCGCATTATTTCTTAATGCGATCAAAGACGCTTCCATAAGCGTTTTTACTCGCGTTAGGAAATAACGCGAGATTTCAGTCTGATGCCAGCGTTGGAGCCACGGTATGGGCGGGATCTCCATACGTAAGCATTGCCAGCGTTAACGCAGTGCTACCATGGCGGTAGCTCTGTGTTAAACCTACCAAAACCTATGTTTTTAGTGCAACCCCCCGGGGTGCGGCTAAAAACGTTAATCTGACCCTAGCCTTATAGTGATTGTGGCTCCCACAACCTTCAATGTGGAGTCTCACACTGTGCATTCAGACCTGGTTTCACACTGATAAGACCCTATTCTGCACTATTTGTCTTTCCAGCTTTACTTACTCAATTTTTACTAAACAGATTGATATTTTGATATTTCTTGGCCTTTTTAGAATTGAATAAAACATTTATATATATTTCTAGCTCTGCAACAAGTCAAAACGAGGATGCATCCTGTCTTTAAATCCACTTGTATGATTTCATTATGTTTTGTTTGAAGTTTGACTGTCACCAAGTTTGATGCGATCCTAGGACACGGAGATAAGTGATATTTGAATTTGGTACATGGAACCTATTTTTCCAGTGACAATCAAAGCCTTAATATAATGAACTCACTTTTGGATTGTCAGGAGAAAATAGAGTTTGATTGATAACAATCTCTGTATGAAGCCAAAGGGTTTCCAGTCGGGGTAATTTTATAGAAACAAAGAGAAACAGTTTGTATTAATAAGGGTTGGAGATTTACAACTGCAACTTTGTAAAATGCTTACCCTCCACAATGCTTGTCTAGTTCTAATTTGCAAGTTCAATGCCCTCAGTAGACTCATGCAGAATAACTTTGCAGAAAGCTCTGTAAATCCCCGTATCAGACGCTTGCTATCTGCTTTCCCACTGCTGTTACGGGTTTGTTTTTCTACAATGTGTTTTTTTCCCTAGGGCTCTCATGCTAGCTTGCCAAAGGGGAATATTCAGCGAGGTCTTGCTTGAACTAAAGCCTTCCTTCTTACTTCTGCCCCCTGCTGCTTAGATTGAAGCATAGCTTTGTGCTGGCAGCTGTGCTGCTTGATTACAACATGTCATCCTCGGTTTTTCTGTTAACCTTGTTACACTGAGTCTTTGGAAAGTCTTGCTGCCTCAGTCACTTCTTCTTTCCCCGGACCCCGCTGCTCTCCATTGTCAATAAAAAAAATAAACTTTCATTTTTCCAGGCTCTTTACCTTAAACTCTTTCCCTCGCTTTCTTTTCCCACTGCTGCTAATCCTACATCAAATGCACAGTTTGACAACCTATATCTCTCTATTCTGACCATCTACAAAGTTAGAAGGAGATGGAGGGTTCCTACTACTATGTAAAATATCTCTAGAAACACAAACCTCTTTGGGACTTGTTTCAGATAGAAAGCTTTTTTTCTTTCGCTTTTCACTTTATCTGATTTGGAAAAACTCTATCAATTCAGCTGCAGGATGTCCTCTGGGTCCAAAGATATCAAGCTTTCAATATGTTCCTTTAGAAAAATGAACAGTGCATGGCCACCAAGATAGTCTTAGTACAAAGTCCATGCACCATGCTCCAACAGCTCTGATTGAACGCTAGTATAAGTGAATGAACTGGATGCCTTGGGTTAAATGCTGTGTTTTTTTTTAATGCAAGTTAAAATTTAGTTTTAGAAGTTTAGGGCAGTTTGCTTTACTACTGTAATACTTATTTAAAGGGAATGTAACAGCAGGATTTTGCTATGTAAGCTGAGGAAGAGACTGCTGGAAGGGTTTAAAAAAAAAAATCAACTCTACCTCTCTTATCAAGCTGTGTGCTATTGTTTACTTTGAATAAAGGCCTTTTCATCTGGTGTTTACCTTTACAAGACTACTTTGTTATACGTTTGCAGTCCTATACAAGGCTCTCAATGCACAATCTTTATAGAGAGTCTGGTGTGGGTTGTAGCAGCTCTCCCAGCTCTGCTGTGTTGCTAAAACTAAATTCTTTGATCATGTGAGAATAGCTACTGCCAGTAACTAAGGGTGGCTTCACATTTGCTCATAATGTGCAGCGTATCTGAGCGCAGCAAAATGCAGGCACTATGTGCTCCTATGTTTCACATTGGAACGCATAGTGCTCATTAGTGGCTGCGATCAGCTGCGTTTGCATTCGGCTGTGCATAATGTATGCGCAGCCGAATGCAACATTTTTGGATTTTTTGTGCATAGCTGTGCGCTTGCTTTATACGCAAGCAGACAGCTGAGCACAGAAAATGAATTGGATTCAATCTGTGCGCATTGCCATCTGCTGGGAAGTGCACAGACACTGCGGAAGATGACCCCCTCCGAGGTCATCTGCAGGTAAATCCTGTCCCGCAGTTATCTTCTTCTTTCTTCTTTCTTCTTTCTTCTTTCCTCTTCTTCTTTCTTCTTTCTTCTTCTTTCTTCTTCTTCTTCTTGCTTCTTCTTCTTGCTTCTTTTTCTCTCTCCCTGCCACCACTGCTGGTTCATTTAAAATGGCCGGTGGGAAAGCCAGCAGTGAAGTCGGCTTTCCCGCCCCATTGTTTCAAATGAACATCTTATGAAGTCAGCTGTTCATCACCTGTTCATTTGAAATAGCGGGGCGGGAAAGCCGGCGGTGAAGTCGGCTATTTTAAATGAACCAGCGGTGGCGGAGGCAGGAAGATCTACGGTGGTGGCTGGGAGGAAGAGATCAGTTGATTGGGTGGCCTGGCTGCCTCACTAACATTTTTATGTGAACGCATACGGACAATCTCCGCTGTATTCACATGAAAATTTTTGCGTTCAGCACTGCATGTGCGTATGCGTATTCGCTCCATACGCTGCAGTGCCGAACGCAAATGTGAATCCAGGCTAAGTCATTGTTGGGTTCAGGATTTCTTTATCTACATTATGTTGCTGGCAGATGAAGTAGCAAAAACTGCTGACATATTCCCTTTAAAATCTGTATAAACATATTTGCTTTTAAAAAGGTTGTCTATGGGTAATAACAATATCTCTGTCAGGAATCACCAGATAAATGCTCATCCTTTGACTCTTTACCAAAAAAGGAACCAGGTGGTTCTCAGTCAATTTTATTGGATGTATATGGTTCTACAAAGTAGAGAAAGGCTAGGGTCACATTGCAAACATGAATTGCATTCACCGCATCCGGATCCGGATGCGGTGAATGCAATGCCGGTCACACACATTTTTTCTCAAAAATGTGTGCATAATACCGCACTGCGTTCACCGGATGGCTCAGGATGTGTAATCCTGAGCCATCCGGTAACTGCAGAGTTTGTGGTTCCCGATCGGCAAAGTTAATAAAGATTTAATTTGAGTACCGAAATGACTGTTAGAGGTCTGTAGGGGGGCTTAGACCCCCCTACAGACCGGGCGGCCACTTCTATAGTGTGTTCTTCTATATTTTTACCTATGGCACGGGCTGATCTGAGCTCCGTGCATGTGATCCAAATATCCCCCCTCCCCCTATCACTATACTGGGGTGCATAGACCCCTGTATTACAAATAAGCTGTATTGATGTGTAGTATCTGTTAAATATGTACATATGCATTGTAAGTATATACTTACAATCTTTCGTAGGCAGAGTGAAGGAAATCCATGGGCGGGGCTGTGTGCAGCAGCCTCCGCCCGCTCCTTCTTGATGCCCGCCCCCTCTGGCCGTAATCCAGTCTTGTGAGGGCGGGCACGTCGTTAAAGGGGCGTGGCTAACCGCGGCACATAGTTAGCCACGCCCCTTTAACGACGTGCCCGCCCTCACAAGACTGGATTACGGCCAGAGGGGGCGGGCATCAAGAAGGAGCGGGCGGAGGCTGCTGCACACAGCCCCGCCCATGGATTTCCTTCACTCTGCCTACGAAAGATTGTAAGTATATACTTACAATGCATATGTACATATTTAACAGATACTACACATCAATACAGCTTATTTGTAATACAGGGGTCTATGCACCCCAGTATAGTGATAGGGGGAGGGGGGATATTTGGATCACATGCACGGAGCTCATATCAGCCAGTGCCATAGGTAAAAATATAGAAGAACACACTATAGAAGTGGCCGCCCGGTCTGTAGGGGGGTCTAAGCCCCCCTACAGACCTCTAACAGTCATTTCGGTACTCAAATTAAATCTTTATTAACTTTGCCGATCGGGAACCACAAACTCTGCAGTTACCGGATGGCTCAGGATTACACATCCTGAGCCATCCGGTGAACGCAGTGCGGTCCCGGTAAACGCTGCGAAAACTGCTGCCTGCATGATTTTAAACGCAGGCAGCAGTGCCGGATCCGGCCACCGGATGGCTTGTGAAGCCATCCGGTGTTTTGCATAGGCTTCTATCAGGAGCCTTTCCTGGTCCGGTTTTGAGCTTTTTTAAAGCTCAAAACCGGATCAGGATTTTAAACAAAAAACGCCGATGTGACCCTGGCCATAGTAAGAATCTTCCTGATAAATTCAAAGGAATTATCCAGAAGTAGGAAAATAAGGCTGCTATCTTCCAGATGCAACATCATACTTTCCATCAGCTGTTTTTGGTAATGTAGCTCAGCAGTATTAACATCTACTATATAATTGCCGTAGCACGTTTTGTGTCGGCCCCCGCAAGTCGTGGCTATGTCACACTGTGACGTCACCACGCCGTGCGAGGCATTGCCCGCGTAGCGGGCATTGCGACCGCCGCTGTCATCCCGCCACTCGGCATGAGGGGCCCATTGCCTCCACCCCCTGGGGGGCCCCGTGCTCACCACAGCCGCCCGCCGTGCGCCCGGAGAGGAGGGAGGACGGAACTTCCTGTCCGGCAGCTCTGCCCGCCCCTCCTCTCCTCCTACAGCACACGCACGCCGGTGGCGGTGAGTCCCCCCGGCCCTCACATCTGTATGACAGCACCCCCCCCCTCCAGCCTCCGCTCTCCCCTCCAGCCTCCGTTCTCCTCTCCAGCCTCCCTTATGCCCTCCAGCCTCTGCCATCCAGCCTCCGCTCTCCCCTCCAGCCTATCCCCTCCAGCCTCCGCTCTCCCCTCCAGCCTCCGCTCTGCCCTCCAGCCTCCGCTCTGCCCTCCAGCCTCTGCTCTCCCCTCCAGCCTCCGCTCTCCCCTCCAGCCTCCGCTCTCCCCTCCAGCCTCTGCCCTCCAGCCTCCGCTCTGACCTCCAGCCTCCGCTCTGACCTCCAGCCTCCGCTCTGACCTCCAGCCTCTGACCTCCAGCCTCTGACCTCCAGCCTCCGCTCTGACCTCCAGCCTCCGCTCTGACCTCCAGCCTCTGACCTCCAGCCTCTGACCTCCAGCCTCCGCTCTGACCTCCAGCCTCCGCTCTGACCTCCAGCCTCCGCTCTGACCTCCAGCCTCCGCTCTGCCCTCCAGCCTCCGCTCTGCCCTCCAGCCTCTGCCCTCCAGCCTCCGCTCTGACCTCCAGCCTCCGCTCTGCCCTCCAGCCTCCGCTCTGCCCTCCAGCCTCCGCTCTGCCCTCCAGCCTCCGCTCTGACCTCCAGCCTCCGCTCTGACCTCCAGCCTCTGCTCTAACCTCCAGCCTCCGCTCTCCCCTCCAGCCTCCGCTCTCCCCTCCAGCCTCCGCTCTCCCCTCCAGCCTCTGCCCTCCAGCCTCCGCTCTGACCTCCAGCCTCCGCTCTGACCTCCAGCCTCTGACCTCCAGCCTCCGCTCTGACCTCCAGCCTCCGCTCTGACCTCCAGCCTCCGCTCTGACCTCCAGCCTCTGACCTCCAGCCTCTGACCTCCAGCCTCCGCTCTGACCTCCAGCTTCCGCTCTGACCTCCAGCCTCTGACCTCCAGCCTCTGACCTCCAGCCTCCGCTCTGACCTCCAGCCTCCGCTCTGACCTCCAGCCTCCGCTCTGACCTCCAGCCTCCGCTCTGCCCTCCAGCCTCTGCCCTCCAGCCTCCGCTCTGACCTCCAGCCTCCGCTCTGCCCTCCAGCCTCCGCTCTGACCTCCAGCCTCCGCTCTGACCTCCAGCCTCCGCTCTCCCCTCCAGCCTCCGCTCTCCCCTCCAGCCTCCGCTCTCCCCTCCAGCCTCCGCTCTGCCCTCCAGCCTCTGCTCTGCCCTTCAGCCTCTGCTCTGCCCTCCAGCCTCTGCTCTGCCTTCCAGCCTCCGCTCTCCCCTCCAGCCTCCGCTCTCCCCTCCAGCCTCCGCTCTCCCCTCCAGCCTCTACCCTAAAGCCTCTGCCCTCCAGCCTCTCCCCTCCAGCCTTTCCCCTCCAGCCTCTCCTTTCCAGCCTCCAGCCAATCCCCTCCAGCCAATCCCCTCCAGCCTCCAGCCAATCCCCTCCAGCCTCCGCTCTCTCTTCCAGCCTCTGCTCTCCCTTCCAGCCTCCGCTCTCCCCTCCAGCCTCTGCCCTCCAGCCTCTGCTCTGCCCTCTAGCCTCTGCCCTCCCCTCCAGCCTCCGCTCTCCCCTCCAGCCTCCGCTCTCCTCACCCCTCCATATGCAATGTACAGTATCTACTATAAAATTGCCGTAGGCACTTTCGTGTGGGTACCCGAAAAGACCGTGGCTATGTCACTCTGTGACCTCAGCACGGCGAAGCATTGGCCGCGTAGCGGCCAATGCGAGTCGTTGGCTTGCGCGAGCAATGGCCGCGAGGCCATTGCTCGTGCAGGCTGAGGACGAGCAATGCGAGTCGCTGGCTTGCGCGAGCAATGGCCGCGAGGCCATTGCTCGCGCAGGCTGAGTACGAGCAGTCGCTGGCCGAAAATCGAACCAGAGGCTCGCCCTCAAAGTTAACGATTTACCGGTCAGGTAGCGCGAGCAATGGCCGCGAGGCCATTGCGAGTCGCTGCCTGAGCCGCGCTTCTAATTGGTCGGCGCCAGCGAGTCGTTACACTTGCGGCGCGCTTGCGGTAATCCTCATACAAAGTATAGTATTCTAGACACCCGATGCATTTGCATCGGGCTCACAGCTAGTACACTATATTTAACAAACCAAGCATGAATATATAGAATACTGATGCAAGATTTAACTTTCTGACAACAAAATAACATTGAACAACAAAAAAAGAGCATAAAAAGAAGTGATGTGATAAAAATAACATGGATGCATAAACAATACACAAACTACCAAAATGTCATATACAAAAGTCATACTATCTGTTCCATTATTGTAACCTGTTTGATCATTTGTGTGCTTCTTGATTAAACTATATAATTTTAAGACTTTTTGATATTTTTTGTATGGTTTATACTTTCATGTGCTTATATCCAATAACCTTCAGTAAAATATAATAGGTAGTGATGGGCACACCCGAACTGTAAAGTTCGAGATCCTACCGAACGACTAGTGGTTGGGCACAGATCTCGAACACAGACTTTCCTGGGAAGTCCATGTTACAGTTTAGGTTTGGGTTTGGGGGCAGGGGAGCTGTAAAAATAAACAAAATAGTTATTAATCAGCATCATACTTACCATGTCCACTTTGTCCAGCCGCCCCGCCGTCCCGCTGCGCTGAGCCCTGCTCATTATCTAGATATTCACTGCAGAGGGGGCCAAAAGTTAATTACAGCCACTGTCACAGAGAATGGGCATCTGATCACAGAGATATGCAGCAGAGCTGAAGATGTTCCCTGTGGATTATGTCAGAGGGAAGGTTTTTTTTTTGTTAATTAAAAATTGGAAACAGGCAGGGGTGTAACTACAATACGTGCAGGGTTGCGATCGCACCTGGGCCCTGCAGACTAGGGGGGCCCCAAAAGTCCCTCTGGCCCATAGAAAAAGACTAATATTATTAAAGATTTTCAATAATTGGGGGCCCTGTTGGAGCTTTTGCATCGGGACCCCTGGGCCTGAAGTTACACCACTGGAAACAGGGTTGTCTAGTATTTTATTTCTAAATTTTTTTTCGGTGTTGTGTTTTATTACTGCTTACACTATGAATTTCAGGCTTAGTGCCAGCAGCCAAAACAAAGCTGGCATTAACCCCTTTATTACCACATCTAAGCCACTGATGGAAAAGTCAGAGTACATTGCCAGAAAACTGCACTTCTATTAATGTATCATTTTCTGGGGCAGCTGCAGGCTGCAATTCACAGCGAGGAGGTTCCAAAAAGCATACTGCAAAGCTCCATGTTTTTTTTTTTTTATTATTTCATGAAATTCATGAAATAATTAAAAAAAGGACTTCCTTATATTTTTTGTTTCCAGACAGGTAAAAATAGGCAGCTGGGGGTAGGGGGCTTCCTTTACCTGTCTGCTGTACCTGGCTGGCAATAATTTGGTGAAGCCCTGTGTCATTTTTTTTTAAAATTATTTCAAGGAATAATTTTATAAAAAGAGCTCAATTAGGGTGCTTTCACATTAGCGTTCCCCTCCGCACAGATCACATATGGGAGTGATTGGGTGCGCACGGTCATGCGCAGTCAAGCGCAGCACCGTGCGCTCCCATTCTAAAGATAGGGACTTGCAGTGCTGCGCTTACATTGTGCTCCCCTCTGCAGAACGCTGCGATGGGGAACACTAATGTGAAAGTAGCTTATATTGCAGTTTTGTGCTTTTTTAAGCCAGGAGGTGCAGATGAACACAGTGAACACAATGCATGCAGTTTTATGCCTAAATTGCAAATTTTGGTGCTTATCTAAAAATTGAGCTTTGTGGTGCACAGCCTTCAAGAGGTGTGGGTCTCTTAATATATTTTACTCCATTGGGCTTTTGACTCCTTATCGATGTTGAAGTAAATATTCCCCCAAGATTATGAAATACAGTTAAAAAACTCAACTAACAAATCACTGATGTTTTTATTTGCTTAAAGTAACACTGTGTTCATAAATCAATATGTGGTAGCCTGTAAATCTATCAATTAAATGAAGACATCAGTTGAAGGATGCAATAACAATACACAAGAGCAGCCATTGAATACAATCCCAGTGCCAATAATAATGCAGACATAAATGGAGTATTCACTGACAATCCAGCCATTTCAGACAATTCAAGTCATTTCTCTATCCTAGCTCTCAGCCAATGTCAAGAGTTCCTGACAAGTCTCTCCAAAAAAATATATTTACTGAAAATGGAATCAATAGCAACTGAAGTATCTCTGAAAGTGTTTATATTTCATTATGCAAAGGCAGGCAGGTTTAAAAAACACTTCCCATTCCACTGCAAACATACTATCAGGGTAAATACTAAGGAAATGGATACGAAGGTCTATTATTAAAGATCAGATATGTGATAAGTGTTTGAGTCTGTTCATGACCTGTTGCTTTGGCTCAGTTCTCAAGAGATCCAATTGTAGGTACAAAATATCTATGGTACCAATAAAAAGCCTTATTATGGTAATTTACAGCCTGAAGCCAGTTTCATACATTCGTCATTCACTGACTGAGTACAGATAATGAGGTCTGGACCTTCGGTTATTCTCTTGACCTGGACCTAACCACATCATATATGCCTTGAGGCTGCTCAATCAGGTCATAATACTCATGACCATGGATGTTAAGCAAACACACTATAAAGCCAATTAGAAGCACAATAGGGTCTTATCCGGGGAGGTAAAAGGATCCACAAATATATAATAGTCTCACACGGTGTGGTTGTGAGAAGCCACAACCTCTATCAAGGCATTTCCATGGCATCTGCAGCACCCCGAAGATAGTAATCCAGGTGAAGAAAAGAGAGAGTGTTAAAGCCACGCCACCACAAGATATCCAAGCCAATGTGTTTAAGGAAAAGTGATTACATTATTGTAAACGCATCTCAGAGAGTGATTTATCCTTCCTCAGGACATCGAAATCACATTAATATGATATATGTGATATTGTAGTCCTGAGGAAGGCGAAATCTCTATCTGAAATGCGTTCATGTTAATGAATTTTAACGCTCTCTTTGTTCCATGTGGACCATGAATGTTGGACATGCTAAACCAGTTGTAGATGACATTGTTCCAATTTGTTTAATCTCACTCAAACTTTACATTTTTATCAGTGACAATCCATACCATTGTTGCTTTAAAGAGCTAAGTTCCGGGGTTAAACCCGACCAAATTTAACATCTGCCAAGCGTAAGTATATTGTTAGTTTGTTTGCATATGTTTCTCCCGACAAATAGGAGTCATCCCCAATACACAAAAGAGATGATAAATGTATTATAGCGAAGAGACCAATTGCTGAGCTAAGGATACTGATCCCAAGAGTGGGGAACCTATCTGTAGTAGCATGGTTGGAGGTGTGGTTACACATGCTCATTGCTACTGTGTTTGCACCTTGGATTTTTAGTACCCCTGTTCTCCTGATTGGTGGAAGGTATAGCATAAAGTAATCATACTTTTATCCTTATTCTTAGCCTGTGAAAACTTGATATATGATATTTGTAGAATACATTTGTTAACTTGGAATTTATAAGAATCAAAATATAGATTGAGACCGAGGTTGGAAATTAGATGAATCCCAATCAAAACAGAGACCAATCTGAGTGGTGACAATCTCTGTGGAGTATATTGCCCTATATAAAAAAATTAAAGGTATGAACAATCTAACTATATATCTGCAGTGACCCAATTCATAAGCAGCCTTCTCCAGACATTGATTTAAGTGACTGGACCAATAATGAGGACCTCTTATGCTAAAAATATGGATATACAGTGACTTTTGTTGCAACAGCACTAAAGTCACATAATGACCTGTAGAATACAGCAACTATGATACAGTCATAACTAGTTAGAAATCTTTGGATTTGCTTGTTGCAGTCATGGTACCCTGTAGGTTTCAATGAGACCCTGTTCAATTGCATTTCACTACAGTTAGCAGCACCACAGAGTGATCTTCGGACACATGACCTATGTTGCTGTGTTGCTGACAAATTCATTGCATAACTCCAACCTTAAATGGAATCTGTCAGCAGGTTTTTGCTATGTAAGCTGCAAAACAAAAAATAAATTGTGTCTCTCTTAAAAGATTATAATCGATGGATTCAAGATGGCCGCGGTGCAGGAAGGACGCGCATGAGACAGCTCCTGACGCCATCTCTTTAATCCCCGGCATCCTGGCTCGGGAGAAAGGAGATCAGCATCTGAAAGGTGCCCCTGAGAAGCTACAGCTCTGCAGACCCTGGCGCAGGCCTCATTTGTGGCCGAAACACCCGCTAAACGGGGAGTGAAGACGGGGAAGTTCTCCCCCCCCCCCTCCTCCCTCGCACGAGGCCGCACTGCAGCGGGAATCTAGAGCTAGACCGTCACCGGGGCAAACTCCCACGTCAGCTGCCGAGCCTGGATCCCCCTGAACTGCCGACCCAGGTGACACCCGCGGCGACTCGGAGCAGCGCACCCCTGGAGGTCCGGTGAGTGAACCCGATGCACGGGGGTTGAGCGCGACGGGAGCACTAGCGGCTACAGTGTGGGGCAGTGCCGCGGATTGCAGGCGGGAGACCGCTGCCAAATCGGAGGGGGAGACCTGGACAGTACGGCAGTTGAGCACCCACATGCCGCCTGAGGAGCCACAGCTACGAGCGGGCACAGCCTAGTTAACATAATAACACTGCCAAAAGATATAAGCGCCCCCCCCCCATAATATTCCGCTCTGAGAAGAGACACTGGGATAATAAAGAGGCTAAACTATCTCAGAGGCAGAGACCTGTAGGAATCAAGCAGGCTAACAGACAGTGTGTCTCTCTTGAGGAGAGAGAGCTGGAGCTGCGTCACTCAGATTAACTCTTAATTACACCAAAGTACTGCACACTGTAAGCCTGAGCCTTTCCAACCCATGAATCCTACCATATAAAGGTCCTGTGGAATTCTGAACTACACAGGGAGCAAGCTGTGTTCCTCTCTCTGAATACACCAAGTACCCTGCACCGCATTGTAACACCCCCATCCTCTGAATCTCATACCATCACCATTTATACTCTGGTCTCCAGATAAAAGCTCCCCATATACACCATCTACAGAAACTTGGGGTATTGGGAGTGTGCCTAGTCGAGACAGGATGAAGAGTACATACTAGGAGAATCTCACCGGCGGTGTTCTAGTCCCCGGTGCCCAGCGACGCCTGCCCGCTTTATCTACTCCTAACGGCGAGGGGATACTACACCCAGTACCTCGTGATGCCAAGACCGAACTCCAGAAGCCGCAGACCCTCCCAAAAAGTGACAGATTTCTTTACCCATGAGCGTACTGGAACACCGACTTCTGCACTCAAAATGACACAGACGGCTGAGACAGCTCCCCGCTCCCCAGCCTCCTCACACTCACCCCGTTCACCGCGAGGAACTTCAGAACAGACCCACGGTAATATACAAGACGACTCATCCCTCATCACATATGGGGCACTCCGGGGCCTATTGGCGGATCTCCGCTCTTCCATACAGGCGGATGTCAGAGAAATAGTGGGAGAGGTGAGAGCGGATCTTACAGCACTTAGGGAAAGAACTGGCCATGTAGAGGAAAAAATGGCTGAGTTTGCTGGAGCACACAATGAGTTGGCGGATAGCCATCAAGAGGTAGTGGCAGATATAAAAGAAATGCGAGCAAAAATGTGGGATCTGGAGGACAGACTTCGTAGAGGGAATTTGAAGATTAGAGGCATACCAGAGGTGGAGGGCGAGGAGGACCTAACAGCTACCATAGCCCCTTTCTTACATCACATCCTCCCTTCTGTGCCCTCACCAGAACTGGACATAGAAAAAGCATATCGCTTGCCCCGTTCACAAAAGATCACTAGGGATGTGCCCCGCGATGTCTTGGTCCATCTTGTTATCCCTAAGCTGAGAGACTCACTGCTACATACCCTAATGAGAAACCCGTTCCCTGATGGCCCGTACGCTGCTTGGTCCCTATTCCCTGACTTATCACCGGGAACTTTGGCAAGAAGGAGGGACTTTGCCCCATATTGTACCGTTCTACGAGAGCGCGGCATCCCATATGCATGGGGGTCACCGGTGAATGTGTCCTTTAGGTACAAGGGATCGAGACACCAGTTCTACTCCCCTTCCAGACTGAAGTCTGTCCTGATTGAATGGAACTTAATGGAAAAAGGAGGTTCCTCTCACCCAAGCCATCTGACCGACGTACCCGAGGGAATACTCCCCCCCTGGAGAGGGGAGGACGATGTTGAATAACTTTATAACTTTATGCACCTGGAGGCTGTTCACCGCTGGTGTGACAAGTATCCTTTTTCTCTTCACACATACTTTAGGTCTGCTTGTTCTTAAAGCTCTGACCTGAGAGGGTAGAGTGGACCCACTTTATTTCTGTGGCCCGCTTCTCCTTGTACTCCCAAGCTTCCCCACTCCCATAAAACTGGGACGGGCGCTGGGGGGACGTGGTGCTGGGGGCGCCATTAGTGGGCGTCCACTGACCCCCCCCCCTAATACTGCTCAGTCATCTGGAGTGGTATATGTACATATCTATGTTTAAATCAGTGTTGGTTGCACTGTTGAATATTGTTTGAAAATCTTTGATCCTCTGTTATCCCTTTCATACCTTCTGTGTCCCACTTACTTCCCACTCTACCCCGTTCCTGATCTCCCACATTCCCTCCTCCTCCCCCTCCTCTTCTCCCCCACCTGTTCCACTTCTCCATCTGGCTATTTCTCTAACTTCCTGTACCTAGTCTAACTTTCCCTCTCTCTTGGACCCCCCCCCCCTCTACAATCAGTATTTGCGGGGCCCGGCTGCAGGGGTTGGGGAGGCAGGCGAGAGACCGAGA
Source organism: Allobates femoralis (assembly GCA_033576535.1). NCBI lineage: Eukaryota > Metazoa > Chordata > Amphibia > Anura > Aromobatidae > Allobates > Allobates femoralis. The sequence goes on along the minus strand of JARQOC010000002.1, from coordinate 67,383,981 downwards.
TGAGCTTTAAGGTGGTATCACTTAATGCGCGAGGCCTAAACTCTCCTAGTAAACGCTCCTTCCTATGGAGGGAAACATTGAGGTTGAGGGCCGACGTCATTTGTGTCCAGGAAACACATTTACTGGTGGAGGATAATTACAGAATATCGCACCCCAAATTTCCACATATTTACTTTTCAAATGCTACTGCAAAGAGGGCAGGGGTCTGTGTGATGGTGGGGGCTAATGTCCAATATACATGCAAAAAGGTGGTTGCTGACCCGGAAGGGAGGTTTCTATTTCTTTTGTGCGAAATAGCGGGGGTCCCCTATACCATAGCTACAGTCTACGGTCCTAACATAGGACAAATAAAGTACATAAAAACTCTTTTGACAAAAATGAGAGAGGTGACCATCGGACAAGTGATTCTCTGCGGAGATTTCAACGCGGTCATGGAGCCCCGCATAGATACTTCTACACCGTGTGTGCGTCCGCGTGGGGCTCTGCTCTCCCTGGCCCAGGAAGCCCGTTTGCATGATGTCTGGCGGTACCTCCATGCAGGCGAGAGGGATTATACGTATCACTCTGGCCTGCATGGATCCTATTCCAGAATAGATTTTTTTCTGGTGGACGATAGTGTCCTTGAGACGTGCCGAGCTGCAGAAATAGGGACCATTACTTGGTCAGATCATGCTCCGGTTACGTTGGAGGTGACCCTGGGCTGTGGTGGAGCGAGACCCCGACGATGGCGCCTGAGCCCAGACCTCCTCTTGGACCAGAGCCAAGTGACTTCCATAGAATCAGATATAGCAACATACTTTGACATAAACGACAATGCAGAAGTATCTGATGAGACCCTCTGGTCGTCGCACAAGGCGGTCCTACGGGGATCCCTACTACAGAGAGCCGCACGCCGTAAGAGAGAGAGAGACGCACGACGAAGGGAACTGACAGAGAGGATACAGACCTTAGAAGCAGTGAATAAAACATCCCCCTCCACGAGCCTAGAGACGCAGATAGGAGCATTACGCATGCAGCTCAGGGCGCTGTTACTACGTCAATATGAGGTAGGCCTTAGAAAGCTAAAACTGCAATATTACGCCATGGGAGACCGCGCTGGTAGATTACTAGCTAGGAGATTAAAAAAGCGCACTGCACAAACTATGATAACGCATATGACAGACGAAAGGGGACAAACAGTTAGGGACCCGAGAGGCATAGTCGACGTCTTCTCGTCATACTATAGCAAACTATATAACCTGCGTTCTGACCTCACTACGCCACAACCGACACCGGAGATGATCAATGAGTTCCTGGCAAAGCTCCACCTCCCCAGAATTTCCAACCTGGATCTGGAGGTGTTGAACAGACCTTTTTCGCTGCAGGAGGTAAGCAGAGTCATACGCTCATTGAAACCAGGAAAAGCCCCTGGGCCTGATGGCTTCATCAACGCATACTACAAGACCTTCGAAAAAACTCTCACCCCGTACCTGTTACGGGTATTCAGCAGCTGGAGACTCTCTGGAAGCATCCCAACGGATGCTCTAGAAGCAACGGTCACCACGATACTGAAACCGGGGAAATCTCCAGATAAACCGGAAAGCTACAGACCCATCTCCCTGCTGAATACGGATCTTAAGATCTACGCGAAGGTGTTGGCTCTCAGGCTTGGGGAGGTGGTTCCTCTCCTGGTCGGCCCGGATCAAGTGGGATTCGTGGCTCAACGCCAGGCTAGGGATGGAACGAGGAGAATGCTTGATCTTATAGAACTGGCGGAAAGAAGTGGAGCCCCATGTGCATTCCTGTCATTAGACGCTGAGAAGGCGTTTGACAGGGTGCACTGGGGTTACCTGGAACAGGTACTGAGAAAGTTCGGACTCGAGGGTCCGATCCTTTCGGCGATATTGGGTCTATATTCCAGGCCTTCTGCCAGGGTCTTCTCCTCGGGCTACCTCTCAGAAACGTTCGAAATATCGAATGGCACTAGACAGGGGTGCCCTCTATCACCCCTGATCTACGCCCTGGCGATTGAGCCGCTGGCTGCGGCGATACGAGCTGATCAGGACATTACGGGGATACAAGTGGGAGACAGGGAACATGTGGTTGGCTTATATGCTGATGACATTCTTATCCCCTGTTCCAAGCCGGAAGTATCCCTACCAAAGGTACTGGCTCTGCTTGACTCCTTTGCAGCGATCTCTTATTATAAGCTAAATGCTTCTAAGTCATTGGTTTTCCCGGTCAATGTCCCTCGAACTCTGATAGACCCCCTGTCTAGTTCCCTCCCGTTTCAATGGATGCCGGCAGGCATACCATACCTTGGCATCACCTTGTGCCCGACAGCGGTAGTGATACAGCGTAATGTACAGTCGATTCTGCATGCTCTCTCCAAGGCAACAGACTCCGGACATACCCACTCCTACTCGTGGATAGCTAAAATTCAGGCCTTCAGAATGACGTGGCTTCCTAGACTAATATATCTATTCAGATGTATACCTTTGCCCATCCCCCCACAACTTTTAGCTAGATTACAAACCGAGGTGAATAGATATGTATGGGCACCCAAGCGACCAAGGGTCCGGAGGAAGGTGATGTACCAGAAACTGACAGACGGTGGCATGGGTGTACCGGATGTGACTCTATACTACAGAGCAGCGGTACTGGAGACAGTGAGACAGTGGTGGAAGCCTGACCTAAATTTGGGTTGGGTTCAGGTAGAGTCACAACAGACAGCCGACAATTCCCTCAAGAACCTACTGATAGCGGAGACCATCACGTCAGTCAAAGCTGACTATTTTTTGGGAACGGTAAAAGCTATGCTTAGGGAGTGGAGGCGTGCGCCCGGAGACTGGACCAAAATATCAGCAGCGGAGGTCCCACTGGGATCACTCCGCACCCATATTCCATCCCTCCGATTGGAGGAGTGGAAAAGGGCGGGTATACATACCCTGGCAGACATCTCGGGAAGGAACGGGGTGATGTCATGGGATGAGTTCACGTCCAAGTTTCCATCTCTACGGCGCACGTTCTTCCAACTCTGCCAGATTACGCACCTACTGAAAGCCAGACGTGACAGGGTCTTATGGTCCTCGGCCAGACCCTCCCCAATACGAATGATTATCTCTGCTGCTCACGGGAAACGGCTAGGCTTGTCACCACTTTACACAGGCTTCCTGGAACATGATGCTGCTTTGTGTCATGCACACAGGGCTAAATGGGAAATGGAATTAGGGTTCTCAGCGGATGACGACCAATGGAAGGGCGCGGTTAGATGTGTCACCCAGGCGACCAAATGTGTGAACCATTTAGAGCAACTTAAGAAATTACACCTAAGATGGTACCTACCTCCCACGAGACTAGCGGCCTTCGGTAAGGGAACCTCCCCCATGTGCTGGAGAAATTGCGGACAGAAGGGAACGCTAACCCATGTATGGTGGGACTGCCCCCGAATCGCACAATTTTGGCAGGTGGTGGAGGATCTTCTGAGGTCCTTGTTGGACACCTTTATCCCGCTTGTGCCTCAGATGGCTCTCCTGCACATCGGAGTAGAGGATCTGCCGCCGGTTCAGAGACACCTAGCCACCTTCATACTGATAGCTGCCAGATATTCTATAGCAGCAGCATGGAACAATATCCCTCCACCTACAGTGTGTGACCTCACATCTAGACTGAACAATATGTTCACATATGAACACAGTTTAGCCTTGGATCTTGGACACAAACGCTATACACGTGCCGCTTGGGAGTGTTGGGCGGCACACCCGCTGGCGGTCCCCCCTCCCCTGCAGTAGGGCCTGGAAAACCTACGCTTACTGTATTCTGACCTACTTATCTTCCCTTCACATTACCATCCCATTCTTTTTCTCCCTCCAATCCGCTTGCATCTTACTGGCCCGTATTCACACATCGAATACATTTCCTCCCTCCCTCCCCTCGTTGGTCCCTACGTTCACCTTAACAACTTCCTCAACAACTAGACATATTACAACTCCCCCCCCCCCCCACCCTGACCCTTCTCTAACCCCCCCCTTTTATCAAGCACCTCCCCTCTTCTCACTCTCACTAACCCTTTCTTTATTCCCCTCCCTTACCTTTCCCTTTATTTGATATGTTATGTTATGTGAAATGCGATATAGCAGGCAACTAACTGAAAGCCTGGTAGTTGGCTTATAATGGAAAGTTTTTCAGATGTTTGGAGATATATTGATTGCATTTCTTGTCATGTGTTTCTTGAAAAATGTCTTAATAAACATAATTATGACAAAAAAAAAGATTATAATCAACATTCACATATACTTTATTGATGAAATCAGGAAGGAAACCATTAACAAAAACTTCCACAAGATGTCCCCAGCTAGCTGTGTGTAAAGCTCATACTTAGTCACCTCCGTTTTCAGGGGTATGGCCTAAATTGACTTCACAATACAGATAATAAGACAGTCAATTTGCCTCATGCCGACACCTCCGTTTGTATCGCTCTGCTCCATGTTATCACAGAGCACAGAGAAGAGGCCATGTGAATGAGGAGTCAGATACAATCTCACAGGAGCTGTTTGAGCTCAGTAGGGTGTCGGCATGAGGTAACTTGACAGTCTTATCAATTGTATTGTGAACACAGTTTAGGCCACACCCCTGAAGACAAAGGTGACTAAGAATGAGCTTCACACACAGCCTGCTGAGGACATCTTATAAAAGTTCTTTTTAATGGTTTCCATCCAGATTTCATTAATAAAGAATATGTGAAAGTTGGTTATAATCTATTGCTCTACATTACTAATAAATAAAACTTTTTTGCCATTACAAGACTACTTTGTCACACACACTGTGGTCCGACACACCCCTGTTGTGATTGACACCTCACTGTCAATACATCTCTATAGAGAGCCTGCTGTGGGCGGGGGCAGCTCTCCCAGCTCTGCTATGTTTCTAAAAGTAAATTCTTTGATTGTGTCAGAATGGCTTCAGCCAGTGATCTTTGTGATACATCATTGGATTCAGGTTTTTTGTGCCTACATAATGTCTCTGTCAGATGCGGTAGCAAAAACCTGCAAAAAATAGATTCCCTTTAAAAAGTAGGTAACTTCTTAATACAACACCTTGTTCTTTCCTGTACTTTTTTTTATTCTGTTCTGTAATTGACATTCATACAGAATATCAGTTACCGCCAAGGTCTATTTTCCATATTGCTGCAACATTTGAGATTTTAATTGGGATATCTTATTAGAAGTCCAGACACTATGCTTTTTCATTATCTTAAAATGTTCTCCCAGATGAGACCATGAGTAGTTTAACATTGCTACTGAGTGCCTTGTATTATAAACATAAGAACACTCCTGCCTGTGTCTCTGATTTAGCGTAAGCGCGTCTCAATGGGCCTTTTTAGTAAATTCTATGGTATAACACATCAGATGCTGAGCTTCAAACAGCAAGCATCACTTCATCAGCATAAATCATCCCGGATTTCTGGGTGTTAAAAAGCCATCAACTTTGCGTAGATCTTAAAATGGAACAAGGATATCTTCGGTAATATTTATTTCAATGCGTATTTGCGGGCTTGATTACACTTTATATGCAAATGACTCATTATACTTTAGAAAAACAGTATGTTAATTTGATTAATTTCTTGTCTTATTTAATTCTCATGAAATGTCACCTGCCGTTCATCACGCCGCACCAGTCAGTTTAGTGGCGGCAGCAATCAGTACAGGAAGTTAGAGAATTACATTTTGCAAACAGTGGAGGAGATAGAATTATTCCCAGGAACATTGACACCACTGAATACGCTAGAAAAGCTTTTTTTATTTTTTTCAGCTTAAAAAGCTAATTAAGGTCATTCGATAAAATAGTTTCCTGAAAATGTTGATTATTGAGACACAGATCACAAATTTGAAGAAGTAGTTAAAGAGAAGGACTTTTGATAGAGTCGGAAATTAGATTTGTTTGCTTCTCCAGTGATGTGAAGTTGTGAATATTATAGTCTCAGGTCCATTTAATGCAACATTCTCCCAAGTCAGCATTCGCTGCCTTATTAACGTCTACTATGATTTCATGGTAGTCTAGTTATTCTCGAATGCCGGTTTTGTGAACTTTCAACATGAAAGTTTCAGGGAATGATGAGATTATATATATACAATTTTAAATTATGCTGATTATGTGGCATTTTGTTAGTTATTCAACCACTTTTTTCTTGAAGGTTGACCTGCACAGTGACAGATACACTGTGAAGAGGTATATTACTTTTTATTGTTATGAAAGCATAAAATAAGCATTCCAATGTTGATGTAAGATGGTATACTTAATGATAATATAGAGTATTTGTTCACTTATAGTGCTATTAATTCCACAGTCCTTTACATACATCAGCAATGCTGTCCCCATTAGGGCTCACAATCCAAGTTCCTATTAGTATGTCTTTGGAGTGAGCCGGAGAAACAAACACAAGGAGAACATACAAACTCCTTGCAGATGCTGTTACTATTGGGAATTGAACCTAGGAATCAATGAGCAACTGTGCCACCCGAGATAGTATAGAATTTTATTCCAAAATTGCAAAATTGGACAGTACACCATTTAATGCTTCAACCTCTCTGGCCTTCTTCAGAACCAATTGCAGTAATGTAGATGGGGGAATATAGGAATAGCTTCTTTATTCTCCCATGTATACTGTTGCAATTGGTTCTGATGAAGGCTAGATAGGCCAAAACATTTATGTGTATACCATTCAATTTTGCAGTTTTTAAATAAAATTCTTTCCTATCCTGCCTCAGCATTGGAGTGCCATGTTTATGGTTTTGTAGTTACTGGTGTGGACTCCTACTTGAGCACTCATCAAGACAGGAGTGACACGGGAGTGGCAACTTTTTCAGTGGCAATTTTTGCAGGTCTCAGGCCCCTTTCACATCAGCGGTAATCGCTGATCGCGGCAGTTGCGGTGAAAAAAATGCAACTGCCGCGATTACCGCATAATGGCCGCACTTGCGGTTCTCTTGCGGCAAGCCCCATGTTATGTCAATGGGGCTTGCGGTAAGTGTGTGGCAGGTGCGTCCTACCAATTCTGGGTCTCGGCTGGACAAGAGGTTGGTCACTGCCGACTGAGAAAGAGTTGCCTGAACACTGATATGGCTGCCTTCTTCGTGGTTCCTCTCCTACTGGTATGTGACTCTGCTGTGGGTGCAAATACAAAATAGGAGTCTGCCTGCAGTAGTACAGCTTCTTCCACCTGTTTGCTTATGACCACCCAGGCAGGGTAGTTTGCCTGAGCACCCTTGGGAGCACGCCCTTTGCCCCCACTTTCAGGCTTGTGCCTGATATCCTTGTTTACATACATTTTCCCTTTTGTTGTTATTTCCTTGTCTCCTTCTGTCCTCCTTCCCCTTCCTACCAGGTAATTTACCACCGGACTTGTATGCACTGACTTAGACTTTCCACCATGAGCACAAAAATGTTATCCTTTAATGTTAAAGGACTTAAACACTCCATGCTAAGCGCAAAAAATGAGAGCAGACATTCTATGTGTCCATGAGACGCATCTGCTCCAGGAGGATAATGTGAGACTTCACCATCGTCTATTCCCTGATGCCTTTTTCTCTAACAATACCCAAAAAAAGGCAGGAGTGTGTATTCTAATTAAGAATTATGTACAATTTAAATTAATCAACTCTGTTATTGAACCGTCCGGCAGATTTGTAATTTTAACTTGCTCTATTTCCGGGTCTGAGATAATGAAAGCATCTGTTTATGCTCCTAATCACGCCCAGCTCAAATTTCTCCGAGGGTTCTTTAAAAAGGTGACGAGGACTTCAGATAGTATGTGGTGACTTTAACATAACCCCTTAAAAGGACTTGGATTCATCATCCAGTTTTGTTTCAGGGGGCAGGAATTGGGGCCACTTTGCCAGGAACTCCGCCTTCACGACATCTGACACTACCTCCACGCATCGGAAAGAGATTACTTCTTCTTCTCGCACAGGCACAGGTTATACTCCTGAATTGATTATTTTCTGATGGATAGTTGTACCCTTCCTGCCTGTGCCTCTGCGGAAGGGGGACTGATCACGTGATCAGACCACACACCTGTGAGCCTGGAGGTGCAATTGGCTGAATGGCTGTCTCCCCCGCAGAGTTGGCGGCTCAACCCCAGTCTACTAGGTGACCAGAGAATAGTAGATGACGTTCAAGAAAAATTAAATGAGTTCTTTCAATTAAATGACAATGGAGAGGTATCTGATTAGACACTTTTTGGGACTCTCACAAGGCATATATGAGGGGTGTTTCCCTACAAGAAGCAGCCCAAATCAAAAAACTAAAGACAGAGCACGGCAGTCCCTGATCTCCCAACTGCAAACTCTGGAGTCAGCTAATAAGTCAGCTCCTTCACCCCAGAGAACAACCTTAAAGATGATCCCCTGACCCACCAACCATCCTCCGATGAAATCGCCCAATTTTTGTGGGGCCTTGTTCTCCCTTAAGCGTCTACCTCGCATCTATAAAGCTTAAACGCCCCCTTCTCCTCCGCTGAAATTGAGTCGGTGAATGCTTCGAAATCTATGATCCTTCTGATTCGGCTCCCCAAGCTATAATTGACAGTCTCCATTTAAAACTTCCCTTTGCATGGGAGCTGGGTGGTATCCTCTACTTGGGCATAACTCTACCACCTTTGCATAGAACATAGACTGCAACTTTGGCCACCTCTTGTCTGTCCTCGTGAAGGAGATATCCTCACACCTCCTTCTTACCTTGTCCTGGGTTGCGGGGATCCACTCATTTAAAATGTTACCTTTACTGAAAATATTGTACTTCTTCAAATGTATCCCGATAGATATCCGTAGTAGACTTGTGATTAAACTACAAAATTTAGTCCTGCCGTATGTGTGGGCTAATAAAAAAACAAATGTTGCAAGACGGGTATTATTTCTGCCATTTTATTCTGGGGCATGGGGTGCCTGACTTGTCGGGATACCACAGAGCAGCCATTTTGAAAGAAGCTAAGAATTGGTGGCTCAATTCTTCCACCTTAGGTTGGGTATAAATTGAACCCTCCTTTGTGGGGAGTACCCCCTTAAAACTCTGCTGGCTTTTGAAATGTTAGGACCCACTGGACTCTCTCCTATTGGAGACGTGTGGTGGGTAAATGGCTTTTCCTCCCCCTGAGAAGGTACCCCTCTGGGCCCTACGTCTTCATATTACTTTTTTAGATTTGAGATGTCTGGAGGTGTAGGGGATGTCCTTCCTTGGTGACCTCATATGGATGGAGGAATTCCTTCCTCCCAAGCTCCTGTGGGCCGAAAAGATTCTATTACCAAATTTTTCAAAATTAACACTTCCTTGCCTCTACTACCTACATGACAGACTTGAGGCACTTTCGGGTTCCCTCTATGCTCCAAAGATGCATTCTGTCTGACCCCAGTCGTATCAAAGGCCTTTCGGGCACATAATAATAATAATAATTTTATTTATATAGCGCCAACATATTACGCAGCACTTTACAATTCGGATGGGACATGTACAGACAATATGAGACAATACAGCGTAACAAAAATTCAAACAATCATCAGGAGTGAGGTCCCTGCTCACAAGCTTACAATCTAGAGGAAATAGGGGAGGCACAAAAGGTAACAGTAACAAATGATGTCATACATGGTCCAGCCATTGATACAATATTTAGGGGATTCATGTAATGCTGCATGAATCGGTCATCAGTCAGGATCTGTACAAGTACTGATAAAGTGCTATATTATGCATGGGGGACAGACAGACATTCTGCAGGTGCAGACAGATGACACGAGATTTGGAAAAGTGAAGATAGGAATAGTTAGATAAGTGAGGTGAGGTGATAGGCCAGTCTAAAGAGATGTGTTTTTAAGGCTCACTTAAAACAATTGGTATTGGGAATTAATTGAATTGTTTTCGGTAACCCATTCCAGAGAACTGGCGCAGCTCGTGAAAAGTCCTCGAGACGGGAGTGGGAGGTTCGGATTGTAGATGATGTCAGTCTTAGGTCATATATAGAAAAGTTATTCTTTCAGGCGTTTCTCCTAAGCTGCACTACATACAAAGGTGGGAGGTGAACCTGGGTTTTTCCGCTTCTTACAATGATTGGCAGGCAGCCCTTTCGGGGATACAAAGGACCCACTAAGTGTGTCAATCACCTGGAAAATATGAAAAAGATCCACCTCCAATGGTACTTGTCTCCTTCATGTCTGGCTCGCTTTGCACCTAGCCAGTCCCCCCTGTGCTGGAGACAATGTGGAAGACTCAAAATGGAAGACTCACCTGTCCCCTACTTTTAAAAAGTGATTGAAAAAATTAACTCCATCTCCCAGCACTAATTTTTCATTAGTAATTTGCATTGTTTATTGTTTGTAACTTACCTACATTTAATTGTATTTTATGCTCATGGTATACTTATTAGGACCCCTCCACCTCTCCCCTCCTGGCTCCCTTTGCCTCTTCCACCCCCATTGATTCAGACTTACACCTGTACCCTTCTTTTTTTCTTTGTTCGTTGCTGTTGAAAATCTTTAATAAAAATGTATTATAACCAATGTACTATCGCCATTGAGAGCCTGGTGTGGGCGGGGACATCAATCTCAGCTCTGCTGTGTACCTGAAACTAAAATCTTTGTGTGAGATTTGCTACTGCCAGTCATTTATGTGATACCCTGTTGGATTTAGGGTTTCTTTGTCTACATTATGTTGCTGTCAGATGAGGTAGAAATAAACTACTTACAAATTATCTTGAAAATATCATACATAGCAAACACTGGGACATACCAACAGATATAACATAAACATCTGCCAACAAGAGTTGGTAATTTTGTGAAAGTCATCTTGAGATCTAAAAAGCCAAAAACAAGCCCCAGACTTCACAGAAACATGATCAGCAAACGTAGAGCCAATTTACATAATGCCAGGCTAATTACTAAGAGTAAATTCAGAAATAAAGAGAAGAAAAACTGTATGAAGGACAAAATAAGTGCTAAGATGACAATACTTTAGTACTTACAAGCTATTTATGTTACTGTCATATTTTTGCTACTAACTTATATGAAGTTGCTGTCTGCACTTTCCAAGCAAACAACCCACATTGTGTAATCCTCATAAATAAATACGTGAAACAATTATATCTAAGACATAACATGTAACATTGAAAAATGCATGTGGTCCTTCTATAGCACTCAATGCGAAAAACTATGTTCCTCAATTCCTCTTAAGTGGCTCCCTGCTGTGTTCTTTAATAGTCTTAGATGCTGGAAGCTTGATATAGAGCATATTATTCAGTTCTGTGCAATTCCTGATATATTAACATACTAGTAAATGACATTTTTCTGTAGTAAGGTTTATTTATTACCTCTTATTTCTTTGTAATATTCAAATTAGGAAATAAAAACATACACATTTGATATATGGGAGACTCAAGTGTATACGAGCATAATATGATAAATGGGATTGTTGTGAGTGCAACTATTGAGACCCCCATTGGTCACAAGTAGGGATGGGTGAACTGTTCATTTTTCCAAGGGTTCATGACCCGGGTTGCTCTGTTAAAGCAAGTAAAGCAGTTGATAATGGTGCTGATATACTTATTTGGACCGCGTTACTCATTCCAGCTGTGTGGCAGCGATGCGTCACTTCCGGGTTTCCGGGGAAAAGTCATGTAACTGGCTCCAACAGTCGATCACATATGCTCAGGAGATAAAGGGCGTGCCGTGCCGGAAGTGACGCAGTGTGCGTCATACCAGGAAGAGAGAACGCGGACCCGGTAAGTAAATCAGGTGTATTAAGTCTTTGATTGCTTTAACAGGGCAACCCTAAACACAAACCAAGCGGAAAACCAGTGATTCGCCCATCCCTAGTCACAAGAACAAGCTGAGAATGAGCCATAAGTGTTCCATTTGATGTTTATAGAAAATGTTGCATATTTTCATTCGTGCCTCACTCACACAGATGATCTTGGTTCTCTTGTTCTCTGGATAATTGGAACATCTATTAAAATCTATCCTATTTTTACACTCAGCAAACTGACAGTATAGCTAATATCATAAATTTTTATTTAAACATAATTGTGGGAAACCTTTGTAAATTCAACATTTCATCCATCGTTGAAATGGGGTCATTGTTTTGTTCAAACAGAAATAACCAAACATATAATTGATGAATTTAATAATTAGTGTTTAAGGTTTCCACAGTCATGAATTAATTGGTTTAGTAATTGCAAAAAAGGTATCTCTCATAAATTGCTTTCAATACACTATAAAATTGGTACATTTTGGAGAAATAACAAATGATGTTCTGTGGATGTGGGCTTGCTCCTATCCTCTGTCTCTTCGTGTAATCCCAGACAGACTCAATGAATTTGAGGTCAAAGCACTATTGGGCCAAATCTGCTCTTCAGGGCCTCCTTGTTCTTCTTTATGCCAAAGGTAACTTAATGACCTTGGCTGTCTGTTTGGATTGTTATCCTTGTGTGGAAAAAGATTGGAGTGAGATCAATGTCTCCATAATTGTATTGCATGATGAATAGCTATCTACCTGTATTTCTTAGCATTTAGGACATCATTAAGTTCTACCTAATTCCCAACTTTTTTTTTATAAAATACAGCACCAAACTTATAAGAACCTTCCACCATGCTTCACTGTTGGTGAAGACACACTACATACCACTCTCCGGCCTTTCATGAAAAAAAATCATTCTGTTAAAGCCAAATATTTCACATTTTGACTCATCAGTCCAGACCACCAGTAGTCATGTTTTTGCAACACAGTTCCAATGTTTTTGTGAATAGTTTAGTCACCTGGCTTATACTATTATGTAAAAGATCTGGCTTTTTGGCTGCAATTCTTCCATGAAGAGCTCTTCTGGGCAGACTTCTTTGAATTGTAGAGTGGTGCAGCTGAGTCCCATATTTGACTCCTAGTACTGAACTGATGGCAATGTCAGACATCTTGAAGGAAAGTAAGCTTGTGTTTTTCATCTGTTGCACTGAGCTTCCTTGGCCAACCACGGCATCTGTGATTCTCAATGTTGTCTATTTATTACTGCTTCTTAAAAAGAGCTTGAACAGCACACCTTGAAACCCCAGCCAACATTGAAATCCTTGCTTGGGAGAGACTTTTTTGATGTAGTATACTACCATGCATCTTGATACTTTATTCAGTCTTGCTATGGTATATGACCTGTGACATGAAAGCCTAGTGCTGTTGTATTCAAATTTGGCTGTTTCTCACACTGTTTTAAGCCTCTTAGGCTGCTTTCACATCAACGGTAAACGCTGATCGCGGCAGTTGCGGTGAAAAAACGCAACTGCCGTGATTACCGCATAACGGCTGCACTTGCGGTTCACCTGCAGCAAGCTCCATGCAATGTTTATGGGGCTTGCGGCAAGTGCGGTATAGTTCCGGTGTCGGCACTTGCGGCAGGTGTGGCCGCAAAAAAATGGCGGTATGCCTCGTTTTTTTCGCGGCCTCACCTGCCACAAGTGCCGAAACCGCACTTGCCGCACCTGCCGCACACTTACCGCAAGCCCCATAGACATTGTATGGGGCTTGCCGCAAGTGTGCCGCGATTGCGACCGTTATGTGGTAATCCGTTTACCGCTGATATGAAACTGTTTCTGTTTCAGTTAATGACTGTTTCATCATACAATTGAAAATGCTAATCCTATCACCTTTTTTTGTACAATTGGCTACTCATACACCTTAATATATTCTAGCACAAAATTCAGATAGACAATTACAGTGGGAAACACAAGCTCAAGGATCTACGCATTAATCCAAAGACCAAAAATACATAGGTGCACGAAATTCTCAAAAGTTGTACTTTGCTTTAATACATTAAGAGAATACAATCCAGCTTGGTTCACGTGTTCATGGGGGCGCTGGGGTCTAATAGGAGAATCTATCATAGATTCCATTCTAAATGCCGGCAAAGCGCTGCATGACGGACACTGTGATGGAAATGGTGTAGACTCCATAATAGCCATTCTGTTATAGTCAGTGGGGTCAGCTGGGCATCATTAGTGTCCATCATGCAACAGATTGTCATGACATACATCATGTAAACAGTGAAAAACATAACAGCAATTGCAGTGAGTGTATAATAAATACTTTAAATCAGTAGATATAATTGAAAATAACAAAACTAATCATTTATTGTATTATTTTTCATATGTATTGACCATGGAAGCTACGGTAACAGAACATACTAATATGGGGAAATAAAAATGTGATATGGATATGTATATATATATATATATATAAATCAAGGAAAACAGGCAGCACTCCAGTTCAGGTGAATAAAGGGTCTGTTTTTTATTCAGAGCCCATGTGGCACGACGTTTCGGTGCACTAGGCACCTTTCTCAAGTACACTTGAGAAAGGTGCCTAGTGCACCGAAACGTCGTGCCACATGGGCTCTGAATAAAAAACAGACCCTTTATTCACCTGAACTGGAGTGCTGCCTGTTTTCCTTGATTTATTTGAATTGGTTTGGACACTAATACACAGGACTTGCACCGCGGATGAGTATATTATTGTGCTGTTCCATTTTCTCTTTTTATATATATATATATATAATATATATACATATATATATATGTATTTGCCATGAAAAGTTTAATATTTACCAAACTTCCTCTTTGATGGAATTTACATTTGGCACATCAGGATGATTAAAAACCAGCAGACGTTTCACAGCATGGCAAGAAACAGGATTTGACTTATCTTCATGCTTTCCTTACCACTCGCTGCGAGTCTTCTTGTAAAATTTTAATATTCTTGTTTCATGTAAGGCATTTGCTGTGTAAGATATTAATCAAATATTAGAATAAAGAATCTTTTGTTTCCCCATTAATTCCTGCAAAATAAGAGAAGTTTAATGTTTTTATGTTTATATAGTTTATAATTAAAGATTTTTTTAAGACTTAATGTAATGATTTTATCATATGGTCAATTTCCTCTAATAGTCCAAGTTAGAACAGCTTATCTCACTCAGTGTACAATATGTTCATCCAGTGGGAGCTCTAGCAGTAGATTTAGTATCTTAGCAGTAATAGTAACTTAAAGAAAATATTTGTACTGGGTTAAGTTGTATCTATTTATCATGATTGTTAGTTCGTTAAACGTGTTATAATGGACTTTTGTCCTACTTGCATATCAGCAGGTGGGAGTTTGACCTCTATGAGCTCAGACGATGATAGGAATGAAGGGTGACTGCCATTGTAGGTATAGACACAGTACCATACTGCACTTGAGAACCAGTGTTCTTCCACCTGGTTCTGTATCTCTGTTCAATTTAAAATTATTAAACTGCATTTTCAAGCACAGCTATCCATACGGGTAAACCTTAGTTTCTTCTAGTCAAATTTGTTCATACGGAAGAGCTTTGACTGCTTCAAATTACTAGTTTCCCTAGTAGACAAAGATGATATGGACTTATGTTCACACGGACCCGTGCTGCTCAACAGGGGTGACGGTTAAAAGGTGGTTGGTCACAAGTGGCTTTTTATTGCATCCGACGCGTTTCGGAGTCAGACCCGATTCCTTCTTCAGGGAGCCACTATTGGCTCCCTGAAGGAGTTGGGTCTGACTCTGAAACTCGTTGGATGCAATAAAAAGCTACTTGTGATCAACCACCTTTTAACCGTCTCCTCTGTTGAGCAGCGCAGGTTCGTGTGAATACAGGTCCATATCATCCTTGTCTACTATGGTTATCCTTGCATGTGTGGACCCTGCAGCAGCCATATTGTGTATAAGCTGGTTGTGTATTACACAACATTACCAGATGAGCAACCTACTTTTGTACCACAAGGTTTTATTTTTGATATGACCCTAACTGTGCTTTTTTTCCTTAACAGTTTGAATATAGTTTCCCCTAATGGTTTTTAATGTTAAATACATACCTATAGAATATTGATGACCTATATTGAAACATTAGATAACTCTCAAAAATTCCCAGAAAAAAAACATCTCTTTCTATTTCTTGTTCACATGGCCATTTTCATGTGATGGTCCGGATTTTATCTGTTTGCCTTCTGTGTGTCATATGGTCAGTTTCTTCTAATAGTCCAACATAGAACAGCTTATCTCAGTCAGCTTACAATATGTTCATCCGGTAGGAGCTCTAGGAGTACATTTAGCATCTTTACAGTAAATGTAAGGTAAAAAAAATAAACATTTGTACAGGGTTAAATTGTATCTATTTTTCATGATATTAGTTCTTTAAATGTACTTTTCTGGACTTTTGCCCTAATTGCATATCAACTGGTGGGATTTTAGCCTCTATGAGCTCATAGGATGATAATAATGAAGACTGACTGCCATTGTATGAATAGACACAGTACCATTCTGCACTCAAGAACTAGTGTTTTTGCGTCTGGTTCTGTATCTCTGTCCAATTCATTTAAAAAAAGATTAAAATGCATTTTCAAGCTCAGCTATCCGTACAGGAGAACCATAGTTCCTTCCAGGCAAAGTTGTTCATACAGATGAGCTTTGCCTGCTTCCAATTACTAGTTTCCCAAGTGGTTTTGAACGTTAAATCCACACCTATATAACATTATTGGCCTATACGTTGGATAATTCCCAGAAGTTCCCAAAAAAAAAACATCTGTTTCTCTTTGTGTGCCCATGACCACGTTCATGTGTTGGTCCAGTTTTCATTTCTTTGCCTTTCTTTGTGTTGATTTTTAATATCTCTGTTATTTGTTTTTTGTGTGCAAATAAATATCAGATGAAATTTTAACAAATGTCGAAATTGATTGCGCAATAGAGCTAATACACGAGGTGGAATTGGATATTGGATAAATGAACTTGATATCAACACAATCTAAGTATCAATTGGTTCTGTAGACTTTGTGGCAACTGGGAGTAAAAGACACGAAGCCACCCAGTTTAGGCACCTAAAATGCACTCTTGAATTAATCAGCTATGCTATGTCACCAGTTAACTCTTTCTCGGATGTTCTTCCTTATGTTGATTTCTAAGCCTATGTCATAGTTTTATGTTTATAAAACCAATAAAAATATATTTAAAAAGAAAATAGAATTTTTACCAAATGTCTTCTAGAAAACAGTTAGTAAAAGAAAACAGTATCCAAGAGCTGTTTGTGTTTTTCACAGACCCATTCATCTACAAGGGCAATGTCTGACCACAAAACTGGCAAGAGCAGTATATGTCACCATTTTACCATCAGTCTGTAAAAAAAACAGTAATAGAATATGATGTCTCCATGTGCTTCTTATGGTAATAAATGGACTTAGAATAAGGTCTGTGTAATGATCAGAGTCTGGAGTGAAGTTTTTTTCATTGTAACCAGTGGGCAACACAAACAAAAAGCGCAGTCACTGGGAAGCCAGAGGTTGGTACACAGGAACAGCAATAGCAATATGGAGGAGAAGCAGGCTGAGAGCTAGACCAAAGGCTGGGAGCTCAACAATCTTGCAAGGAAGTGAGTGCAAGGTCAGATTAAATAAGGAGTCCAATCGGGAGAACACAGGGTGATGCCAATCAACAACAACCGATTCTGGTAGCAGAAGGAGCAAGCAGCTGTCCAAAGAGATGAATAGTTCAAAGAGAAGACCTGCTGCCTGGTGCTCAGTAATCCTCAAAATCAAGTCCTTACTGTCTATTGGATATAACAATATAATACAAAATCTTACCCTGAGGTTATTTTAATACTTATAGTAAATAATACAGGCTGATATAATAAATGAGGCTAAATGAGTGAGAAGACATGGGGAGTGAGGGAGAAAATAGAAATATGGGTTCTCCATAAAAATTTATAAACTTTATTTCAAAATCATTAAAATATTGTACTACCGTCTTGTCGAAACGCGTCAACATGAGGTGCCTCTCCGTGTGGACAACTTTATTTTAATGATTGTGGAATAAGGTTTATTCATTCTTTTTGGAGAAACAAGATGTTTTTTCTATTTTGGATTATTTATTGCCCCGTGGACAGGGGGCTGTCCGGGAGCTCCAGGGACTTATCAGCAGTAGTAGACATCATTTAGTGAGTTTTTGTTTGTTTTGCATGTGGAGTGAAGCCCTTGATTTTGACATCTTACAATGTATAAGGAAGTGGTATAGATTGTTACCGTCTAATTTACTTAATCCCATCAATTTTAGCTTCAACCGTCATATATAATTCCGGAAGATTTTAATCTTTCTAATCCACGTAGCTATATTTTGTGGATGAGATGAGGTCAGACCTTTTTTTTAACAAGTATGGTAGGTTGATCGGGTGCTTCACCTCTACCTCTGTGAGCTTAAGGGGTCAAAGGTCACTTTCTTTAATTTGACTTATTCTATCAAAATATCATATCTAGACCCCAAACAATTTTAAACATATGTCAAATTTTAGCAGATGAAATATTACTATGTGTGTTTCTCCAAACATCCTTGTCTCCGGTTGAAGAATATTATGCTAATGAATATATGGAGGTAAATATTTACAGTGGTTATACTTATTAGTATTAGCAACAGTTTCTAGGTGAGAGAAAATACTGAACTTATATGACAATATAATGAGCAGGCAATTATAGTGATTGCTTTATTGTCACTGTTTTTCATGACCTTGTGGGTAATTATTTTTAATATGAATTTAACACAGCCATTTTTATTGCACAATATGTTTATAAGTTCTATGCCCAATATAGATAGTTTCCTTATTGTCATTTTTACTGTACATTCGTTTTACAAGACGTTTTCCTGAATTTGCAAAATGTTGTGAAATATGTGTTATATAAAGTATTATTATTATTTAGATATCTCTGAAAGCTAATATTCACACCTTTTCCTCAAGACCACATTTTTTTTGAAAATGTGGGATTTTACATTTTTACAGTTTTTGACTAAAACACCCCTGGATTAGGATTATTTATTGTTATTACTTATTATTATAGTGTCATTTATTCCATGGCATGTTACATGTGAAAATGCATACATAGACTAGTACAATATTCATGAACAATACAAGGCACACACAACTACAGGAGGAGAGAGGACCCTGCCCATGAGGGTTCACAGTCTACAATGGATGAGTGAAGATACAGTAAGTGAGGGAGATGGCCATGCTCACTAGGGCTCACAGTCTACAAGGGTTGGGTGAGAATACAGTAGGTGAGGAGGTGAGAAAAGAGGACCCTGCCCATAAGGACTCACAGTCTACAAGGGATGGGTGAGGATACAGTAGGCGAGGAGAGAAGACCCTGCCCACGAGGGCTCACAGTCTACAACGGATGGGTGAGGGTACACTAGCAGAGGGTTGGGCTAGTCGTGGATGATATAGTGGACTGAGGATCACTGCAGGTTGTATTCTTGTTGGAAGAAGTGGGTCTTCAGGTTCCTTTTGAAGGTTTCTGTAGTAGGTAAGATTCTTATATGTTGAAGTAGAGAGTTCCAGTGTATGGGGGATGCAGGGGAGAAATCTTGTATGCAGTTGTGTGAAGAAGAGATAAGAGGGGAGTAGGGAGGGGATGACACAGATGGAAGGAGTATACAGATTGTGTTTGACTTTGTATGTCTTACTTAGGGTTTTGAACCGGGGTATTTGAGAAATGGGGTCTCAATGAAGGACTTGGCAGAGAGGAGAGATTAGGGAGTATTGGGGAGACAGGATAAGCTCAAATTCAATTTAAATATCTTCTGAATAGAGATGAGACTTTTGGACATTCAGGTTCTGGAGGTTCAGCAAGACTGTAGAAAAAGTTCTGATCTGGACCTCAACTTGATCTCTATCCCATTGAAAGTCACTGATTTGGCAGTTCGGCTCTGCCCCCATGCAGCCAGCCATAAACAAAGCACTTATGGGGGAAGGATGGCAGGCTTTTGTAATTTTTTTTTGTACACTTCATCTGATAATGCTGATTTTACCCCCAGTGCCGCCCTTCAAACACTGCAAGCGGCTCACACTGGTCAAAGCACTAAGTGTACCCGAACACCTAACTTTAAAGTTTGAGTCCGCTCATCTCTACTTCTGAGTGTAAGTTTTTCTTTGATTTAGTTTTATTTTCTAAAATCTTAATTAACTCTAAAATTAATGCTTACAGTTGTAATCAGAGCAACACAAATTCGGAAATGTTTACCTGGGCTTCCTCTAATGGTGCCTCATGGTTGCTAACAATATAATTCCATAGGAGAGAAGACACTTAAATCCTCACTATCCAATTACAAAAAACAAAACCATTATTGCTGAGTTTCTTTTCTCTCAGAGCTTGGACTATTTTTTCTACATATTGTGTATACTTGATTAACATAAAATTGAACTTCAATCATAAAATAATGCAGTTTGTGTTGTTCTGAACTGTTAACTGCACATACATTAACCTATACAAGCAGTGAATAAGCTGCATACATGAATATATACCAGTACAGCAGAGAATAATAATAATAATAAATCTTTACTTATATAGCACCAACATATTCCGCAGCGCTTTACAATACAGGTACTGTATATACAACCAGTCATAGGTAACAAAAAATATATATTACAGCAAGTAATTAAAGTAGAGAATCAATATAGAAAAAATCCAATACACTAACCAGAGAATCAATGTAAAAAGTACAATATATAAAGCAGAGAAACAATGTAAAAACTACAGTACAGTAATTAGATACAATAAACCTAGAATCAGTGTAAAAAGTAAAATACAATAATTAAAGCAAAAATAAAGGTGACCCTGACCAAAGAGTTTGCAATTTAAAACGAGATAGAGGTTACACAAAGTAGAGGGGCTTGTTACAGTGATGGCGCAGACATCTTGAGGAAGTGGGGAATAGAAATAAAGTTAAATGAATAGTTACCAGCTAATCTGTGTAGAGCTTTTGGATTTTGGTGGCGTTTGAAGAAGAGTTGTGACCAGAGAGATAGTGAATGTGCTATATACAGTACAGAGGACTTCTATTAGGGAGCATGATAGGGCGCCTTAAAAAGATGTGTTTTTAGGGAGAGTCTAAAGCTATGCAAGTTGTGAATAGTCCTGATTTCTTGTGGTATAGCATTTCAGAGAATTGGTTCAGCTCAGGAGAAGTCTTGGAGCTGGGAGTGGGAGGATCGGATTAGTGCTGATGTTAGTCGAAGGTCTATTGTAGAATGTATGGAGCTGGTAGGGTGATAGACAGAGATGAGGGAGGAGATGTAGGGAGGTGCTGCACTGTGAAGAGTTTTTGGATGAGAACAAGCAATTTGAAATGGATCCTGTAGTGTATGGGCAGCGAGTGCAATGACTGGCACAGAGCAGAGGCATCTGAGTAACAATTGGCCAGGTGATCCTGGCTGCTGCATTAAGGATGGACTGTAGAGGGGAAAAATTAGAGAAGGGGGTGCCGATTAATAGAGAATTGCAGTAGTCTAGGTGGGAATGGATTAGGGCCACAGTGAGGGTTTTTATTTTTTCCTGGGTGACAAAGGGGCAAACTCTAACAATGTTCTTCAGGTGCAAGCGACAAGAGCGGATGAGAGATTGTATATAGGAGTTGAAGGAGAGATCAGTGTCAAACATAACACCCAGACAGCGAGCCTGCTGCATAGGTGTTATTGCGGTGCCGCACATCTAGAGAGAGATGTCAGATTTAGGGAGATTAATGGAGGGCAGGAGCCGAAGATGTTCAGCTTTTGAAAGGTTGAGTTTCAGATAGAGAGCGGACATGATATTGGAAACTGCAGCTTGACAGTCATTGGTGTTCTGTGATAAAGCAGGGGTAAGGTCATGGGCTGAAGTGTATAATTGTGTGTCATCAACATAGAGATGGTACTGGAAGCTAAGTCTGCTGATAGTTTGTCCAATCGGGGCTGTGTAGAGAGAGAAGAGAAGAGGGCCAAGAACTGAACCCTGAGGGACCCCAATAGTGAGAGGGGAAGTGGAGCCAGTGAATGATACGCTGAAAGAACAGTCAGAAAGATAGGAAGAGAACCAGGAGAGAGCAGTGTCCTTTATGCCGATGGAGTGCAGCATAGAGAGTAGGAGATGGTGGTCAACAGTATCAAAAGCTACAGAGAGGTCAAGAAGAATAAGCAGAGAGTTGTCACCATTACATTTTGCTGTCAGAAGGTTGTTGGTCACTTTGATGACGGCAGTTTCTGTAGAATGTAGGGGGTGGAAAGCAGACTGTAATGGATCTAGAAGAGAGTGAGTGGAGAGGTAATGGGTGAGGCGGGTATAGACCAGGTGCTCCAAGAGTTTAGAGATGAAGGGGAGATTGGAGACTGGTCTATATTTATTTTTGCAAGATGGGTCAAGAGAAGTTTTCTTTAATAATGGAGTAATGATAAAATGTTTGAAGGAGGAGGGGAAGATGTCAGAAGAGATGGAGAAATTGAAGATTTTGGTTAGGTGAGTAGTGACAACTGAAGAGAGGGACTGGAGTGGTGTGAGGGAATGAGCTCAGTAGTGCATATAGTGGGACGAAAGGAAGAGAGGAGCTTGGAGACTTCTTCTTCTGTAACTGGGTCAAATATGTAGAGTGAGCCAGAGGAAATGTGGGGAAGAATGGGAGTAACAGCGCTTGGAGGCTTGGAGCTGATTTCCTGGTGGATGTTGTCTATATTCTCCATAAAGTAAGAAGCTAGATCATCAGCACAGAGGTCAGTGATAGGGGCCTGCACTTTAGGACTGAGGAGAGAGTGAAAGGTGTCAAAGAGATTTTTTGGATTGTTGGATAGTGAGGAAACCAGGTTGCTGAAGTATCAATAAAGAAAGGGAAGGGGAACAAGAGGCGCAATAGTGCCCTATCACTAAGACACTAGAAGTACAGGTGGTGTATAAGGAATTCACTCACCTAATTCAGTTGTGTGACCCACAACTGGTATGCAAGCATGTAGTAGTAATATCCTGATGGCTGCTGCTGGACTTCCACCGACCACTCGCACGTGGAATCTCAAGGAGGTGTATGGAAATACAGGTGTACAACAGTCCGTGCTGCCAATCTCCACTTACTTCAAGGAACACACGGGTAGATGATAATCAAACAGGTTTCTTTATTGCTTCCGATGCGGTTCGGTGCCCTAACTTAATAAGGACCTGGCCGCCGCTTACGTTAGGGGCACCGAAACGCGTCGGAAGCAATAAAGAAACCTGTTTTTGACTGTTGTACACCTGTATTTCCCTACACCTCCTTGAGGTTGGTGGAGTAGGTCTATTTGGCAAGGTGAAGGGCACAGTTGTAGATTTTTAGCATGAATTTATAATGGATAAAGTTTTCTGGTGAGCGAGTTTTCCTCCATAGGCGTTCAACAATCCTATAGCATTGCTGGGGGAATCAAGTTTGTGATGTGAGCAAGGGCTGTTTTACTCTGTGTTTCGAGGTTCTGAGGGTGAGGGGCACTACTTGGTACAGGGAGCTTCTGAGAGTGTCATTGTAGTGATTCACAGCCAGATCAGGACAGGAGAAGGAGGAGATTGGGGACAGTGATGAGTGTAGAGAGTCTGTGAGTGTATGAGGGTTAATGGCCTGTAGATTTCAGGATGTGTGATAGGTAGGTGTGTGCTGGGGTGGGCGAGGGTTTGTGAGCGTGAAGGAGAGAATGTTGTGGTCAGAGTGAAGAAGAGGTGAATTATCTAAGGAAGAGATTGAACACAGCCAGACAAAAATCAGGTCAAGTGTGTTACCATCTTTGTGTGTCTCAGAGGTTGAGAGCTGTGAGAGGCCAAGAGAGGTGTTTAGAGATAGGAGCTGGGATGCAGATGGGGAGATGGGGCTGTTTATGGGTATGTTAAAGTCTTCCAGAATAAAGGTTAGTAATTCTGAGGACATGAAGTGCAGCAGCCACGCAGAGAGAGAGTGGGTGAACCTGGGGGCTGTATACCACTGCTACTCTAAGGGGGAGGGGATGTAAGAGTCTAATGGTGTGAACCTCAAAAGAGGGGAATGAAAGTGATAGGGCTAGGGGAATGACCTGGAAAGTACATTGTGGGGACAGGAGTAAGCCAACTCCACCACCATGTCTATTCCAAGGTCTCGGGTAATGGGAGAAATGTAACCCACTATGAGAAATAGCAGCAAGGAAAACAGTATATGAATCCTGGATCCAGGTTTCAGTGAGAGCCAGGAGGTTAAGAGAGTTAGTAAGAAAGTAATTGTGAATGAAGGGAATCTTGTTGCATACCAGAGAGCGCAATTAAAAGAGGGAGATGAAGGTGTGCACGTAATGGTAATAAGGTTAGTAGAGTTTCTATGTGATGTGGGGGAGGGGTTGAAGTTGGCAGAGAGCGGATCAGGGTTGGGAGAGATATCCCCTGAAAGGAGCAGCAGCAAAAAGAGAAAGAGCAAATAGTTTTTGGATTGAGGACATGGTTTATTATGCCAAACTTTGGAATACGATGGGCTGAGATTCTTCAGCAAACTGAAGATAGCATGGGAGCTGTACATGGAGTAGGGGAGGAGAGAGGGGCTGATATGAATGAGTGGTGATGGAGGGATAATAGGGTGGTAGAAGTGGGTGGCGAAATGACATAGGAAAGCAAACAATGAAATAAAAGACATGGTAAAGATTGGTAGTGAAAAGATTTATACACATTGTTTAGAGAATATATTATATACATAAATATATAGAGTAAAGAACTAATTGTATACATTATGATATACTAGGATAAAATATACTGTATACATTACATTTTACTGGCAGGTAAGAAGCCTTATACATCAATATATACAAGCAGAGAATAAATCCTAAACATTAAAGGGAATATGTTAGATGGTTTTTGTTATGTAATTTGAAGACAGCATGATGTCAGGGTTAAAGCACAGAATTTAGCGATGCCTGTCTTATCAAGTTCCAAGCTGTTGTTTTCCTGCATTGTTTGTTTTAGCACCAGGAATTTATAATTTCTGAACAAAATTGCCTCTTGCACAAAAATTTGACACGCCCCCTTCTATGATTAGCAGATCACTGTCTATGGACATTGTATATAGAGAGCCTGGTGTTGGTGGAGGCAGATTTCTCAGCTCTGCTGCATTACTAATTCTAAAAATTTGTATTGTATCAGTACTAATGTACCCAGTAAACTAAGTAATTCATCGCAATTCAGGGTTTCTTTGCCTACTTCATGCTGCTCTCAGACAAGGTAGCAAAGGTTTTACCATCAGTGTTTTATCAGTGATTTTTGTGTTTTCTTAACAAATGCAGTTTCTTATTTGGACTATGTTAAAATTCGACATTATCCCCATTGTACCTACGATTTTCATGGACCTGTAGATTTGAGTGAATTGGATAAAAAATGGACGTCTCTGTGATTTTTTTTAAGGACACGTAGTCTGCATATAACAAGAACCCAAATAGTTGTAGACCAGTACAAAGTAAAATAACATTTTTTAATTACAATATTCTTTTCTGATAATTGTGATGAAAATATATATTTTACCATTGTGGTTAAGAATACATACCAATTACTCTAACGGTGGACCCGCTGAAAATCTATTGTGTTTCAGATGTTCAGCTAACATTAGTTACCGTAAATCAGAGTTAGCCATTAAAAGGTATCAACCACTAAGGACTCTCAGTTTCTAATATTTTTCTAGTAAAAAAAGAATCACCCTAATAATAACAAACTTGTGGAACTCTAAAACAAATGGATCCATTAGCAAAGTTCAATAATCGTTAATTAAACCCCTCCTCTCCTTTATCAGTAGAGTAACCTTCTTTTTATTCCCTGGTCTTCCTGATCGCAATTAACGTTTGTACCCCTTATATCTACTAATTAATGATTCGCCCCTATCCTAGGCATACTTTTAGGCCACAGACAGGACTCCCCCCCCTCTTTTCCCTCATATACATTTTGCTCATCCCCTCCGTGATTCCTTCCCTACTTTCACCTTTTTGACCCTGTTGCCCCCTGTTTAAAAATGAATGTTTATTTTATACTATCATTTTGATCCCAAGTTATTGGCTTTTCAAACATTCTAAATGATTATTATATAAAAAAAAATGAGACATGTTAAATATCACAAAGCCTGATTATTTGTTCTCTATTGACATTTCACACTGCTCTCAAACAACGTGTTAGAGGCCTTACGGAAGCAGGTATACTGTACTGTCCTTTACGTCAGCTGGTAAACCTGCACATTACATACAAAACATAGATTATTGACAGTCTGTTTCAAAGGAGAGAATCACCCCATGGGTTTGGATACCTCTGCGGCTACAGTAACCCAGTAGAAGTACCACACTGCCCAAACACTGACCGCAGTTAGGATATAACCTCCCATCTTTGAGGTTAACGTCTCCATACACTGTCTCCTGACAGTCTGGATTTCTGAATCAGCTACCTAACAGGACCCACTGACCAGAATCTGACAAAACCTCTACACTCTCTCTAGAAATATGAGACAAAATGTGCATAGGGTCTTATCTCTTTAGCAGAGAGGGGGGCGAAACGCCTGATGAGATTTGCTCACCTAGTATGGTTGTGTATACCCGAAACTAGTGTAAACGCTTCTACAGCTGCTGCTGGATCCACACTTCCACGTGCAACATGGCAAACAACAGGAAAAACAGAACGAAGTGCCGGTGATCCGCGCTGCTGAGAAGTAAAACCAGGAAGCGGGAAGTCTGGTATAATGATGCTTTTTATTCTGACGTGTTTCAAGCAGCCTCTGCTCCTTCCTCAGGAAATAACTGGTTAATCCTTGTGGAAGAAGCAGAGGCTGCTCTGAAACGCATCGGCATGAAAAGCATCATTATACCAGACTTCCCGGTTCCTGGTTTTAATTCTCTGCAACACGGATCACCGGCCCTTCGTCCTGTTTTTCCAAAAGCTCCACACTGACTCCTGTCAGTCCAGGTTTCCAGTGAGATGGTAGCTTCCCAGCCAGACTCATGGCTCACACACTCTGCAACCACATGGTCTCACCATTTGCTCATCCAGGAAGTCTGATCTTGCCGCACCTTTCAACACAGAAACACACCCTTCTTTCATTGCAGGATTAAATGTACTTCCTGGACGTGAGCTTGTTAGAAGACCCAGAGTGAAGGGTTAATTGATCCCACAACAATGGGTCTTAAAGGATTTCTACACACATTCTGAGGGACATATAGCAACCTTCATATATCACACCTGTCATTGCCTCACAGCATGTTTCGATGCCAGATGTTTTCGGCAGACTTCTTTTCCGCTCTCCCCACTGAGAATGCATTGACACTCCTCTAAACCAAAGGCGCATGCGATGCAGTGGTCCAAAGAAATTTAGCTACATTTAGTTTGACTTTACTTATTTCCAACTACTCAATAATTATAAAATCATTGTGTTAAATTTAATTATTATGTTCCAATACATCAATCAAGCAATATTGTTTATTTACTAGAGTCCGTGACTATATCGCTCAATGTTGCATTAGTTCTGGGTCTAAATCCTGCAGTTTGTACTAATCATGAAATGATTGTTATAATTCAGTGTGTTTAAACATATGCTGACAGGTTTCCTTTTTAGTTATCTGAAATATATCCAGAGCAGAGCATTATAATTACATCTTCAAAAAGAGTACATTATAATTTCTAAGGCAGTAATCTCTCTCTGGGAGTCTGGTTGCAAATATAAATTACTTAAGAGTAACTTTTCTGCCATTACTTATAAATGTCACAGGTAGACACATAAATAATACCTTTCTGAAGTCGTTAGCGCTATGTTCCTCTATATGATCATGTTATATTGGTAACAATATGTTGAACAATGCACAATATGTTGTGTGATATATTGGAGGTATAATTATGCTAAATTCAGATATAATAAGGGGAATATATAATTATTTTACAATTTCTTGGTATTGTTAATGATATGTGATTCTCAGTCACTTTTGCACTTTTTTGTTCCTGGTATTTAAACGTTATTGTATTTTAAGTGTTCTTACTTTAGAATTGCTTATCTAAAATTTTCCAGCAATACCTGAACCACCTAATGGGGTTGTCTAATTGTGGATCATAAGTAGAGATGTGCATGACTCACCGTGGCCAGGACTCCGGGGGACAGGCGTTTGCTTCTTCTCCTTGTTACGGGGTGCCGAGCCTGCCGGAAGTGGGGCCCGGTGGTACAGATCAAAAAGAAAGACGTTGTTAGGTGAACAAATTAGGGGTTAATTTGTTTCGTGACGCCACCTATGAGAGTTCCGGTAACTGTACCGGCGCTGCAGGGCCTCCGAGGGATGGAATGCAGCAAGATGGAACGCTCCCCACAGGCTGAGCGGTGATCCCCGGAGCCAGAAGCTGCACAAGATTTCTGAGGCAGCTGTGGTTACCTTAGTATGCGGATAAACAGTTCATAAGAAGGCACGGACACTGTAATCTCTGTAACGTTCTTACTGTAACCAGCAGGCAGTACATGGTATACAGTTACGGGTAGTGGACCGGGTGGACTCAGCAATGACCAGTGTTTCTCAGAGATCCGCGGTGTTCCTCCATTCTAACTATTTGTGTTGCTGTTGTCGCCCAGGAATGCCAGATCGGGTACAAGGAGGCTGCTTGAATGCCCTATCCGGGGTATACGTTCCGGATGCTTTAGGGAGCCTTGGGTCCTTTGGTGGGTACACCGCTGGCTAGACGACTGTGTGTGGCGGTGGTGGGGTGCTCCTGTAAAGCGGTCGCTCCACTCCTCTGGTTCGCATAGCAGTGCTGAACAACTACTAGCTTCGGTACCAGCAAACCAGCTGTAGATGGGCACAGGATGATTTTGTACCTGCATGTTGATGCCCGTTGATCGGTTGTTAAGGCACCGGGAATAATGGTGCTCAACCGGGGTGATGGCAGGGAGTTGGCATGGGGAATTGGCCAGGGGGCCGCACGGAACTGTGCAACCCCCTCTCCTAGGTTGCAGAGCTGATGATCTTGCTTCCTTCTCCTACGATGCCAAGTCAGTTCTCTTTCCTTTCACACTACACTACATCCGCCCACCAGGACCCTATTGGCCCTCTATGCTAGGTGATGCATGTAGGGTATGGATCTCTGAGTTAACTGGATCATTGCTGAGTCAGAGAATATTTCTGTTGCTTCTTGGCTGCAATACCCTCCTGTGACGCACTCGTTGCGGGGCGCCACATACAGATGAGGCAAAGTCCAAATTCTCACATTCACATAGATTTTCCAAGGATATTTGATTAACGGAAAAGTTAATATCCACAAATGTAATGTCCCTTATCATACTCTGGGGTCACTGACCCAGGAGTCTAATAAATGTAAAGGTACCTTTACACGCCGCTACAACAAGGTGGAAACAACCAGGTGCTTCACGTGCACGATCACGCACCAACAGTTACAAACGGTACCCGATACCGTCTTTACACCGCCGCTACAAGGTGCTTTACAGAAGGTTGAATCTATCTCTGGATGCACCGCCGGGTGCCTAAAGTTACCTTCTGCAGAGCACCTTACCCCATTTACACGCCACTACAACAAGGTAATATGGGCGGACCTGGTGCAGCAGGGACAACACATAGGCGTGCCAGAATTTGGATTTACGAGACGTTCGTACGCTGATAGGACAAAGCAATAGCATCATGATTGGCCAGCCAGCGCAGGAAGGCTGGCTAATACATGACGCTCGAGCAATTGTGCAGTGTGACTGGTCAGCTCCTTAAATATGCCACCCTATGCAGCGACAACCAATCGCAATGCAGGAGCTTCCACCAATGATCGCTGAAGGGGGGTGGTTTCACGGAGGCTGTGTCCACACCCCGGGGAATTATCTAGGTGACAAATAAACCTTACTCTACCGTATTTACACGCCGTTACCATCGGGTTGAAATCAACCTGTTTTAGAGCACTGCTCTGAAACAGGTGCCGCGAGTGACAGGTGGCAACAACCGCCTTTACACGCCGCTACCTTGGGTTGATTTGACGGTGCAAGATACATTTGTCTCATAAACCCGGTTGTTTCCACCCGGCTGTAGGGTGTGTAAAGGTACCATAAGATGTAAACATATAGAAAAAATACTTATACTCATCTCACTGCTTCCTGTTTGTCCTCTAGACCTTCAGTCTTCCATCATGTTGCATCTTCAACCTGCTGTTCAATTTAGGCCAAGCTTTTTGCCATTATCCAGCCATATTTGCGTCTCCTTACTTGCTGTTTGGTCTCAGTCATGTTATATTTGTGACTTTGTATTAATTTTATGCTTGGGCTTCTGGCTGTGAGAAGGTCCCCAAGTTGTAGGCCAGTGTTCATTCTAGACCAGGATTTCTGATCATAAGCAAGATCCTTACCATGTGGAGTTAGCGGAAGGTTCTGCATGTGGCTGAAAACCTCGGCATAGAGTGAACACCAGGGTGGAGATGCAGTATGACAGATGCACAAAGGATGTAGTGGCAGTCCTCAGAGAGATAAGCAATGAGGTTAGAATGTTTTTTTAGTTTTTCACCTTTTCCTTTCTCTCCACTGTTCATCAATATGATGGCGGCCGCAGCTGGCAGACATTTTGCTGATTTCACTCAAAGCTAATTGTTAAAAATCTAGATTCCCCGGAATTCTTATTATTGTAAAATTTGAATAGAATTTAGGTCAACTTGATTGAATTCACCCAACTCTAATCTAATGAGTTCCATGACGAGAACCTAGACAGAGATTGACACACTGCTGGGGTCATGACTTGTCACCTTTTTATTTTCCTAACTTTTCTAACATCACTGTACTAATGATTTATTTTATTCCATTGAAATAAATCAGCTTTCAGTACAATGCAACATTACAGTCACTCCAAAGCAAGACATACTCTTAACATTCGAAATCTGCTCTGGCAAATAGATCACGGTCCTGAAAGATGGACGTGTTATACCGTAGATGCCATAATAGGGCATTTAAAAATGTTTTTATTCTTTACTCAGATAAACCTTTTATTTTTGGTGCCAGAAAGAAAAAAAAGGCCTATGTTTTATATACAAT
Organism: Allobates femoralis; assembly: GCA_033576535.1. Taxonomy (NCBI): domain Eukaryota; kingdom Metazoa; phylum Chordata; class Amphibia; order Anura; family Aromobatidae; genus Allobates; species Allobates femoralis. The sequence continues at coordinate 67,353,141 of JARQOC010000002.1, read as the reverse complement.
GACACCATTGTAATTATTACCACATAATAGGGTGAGAGAACCTATTATATATATAGCACTGGACCAAGAAACTTCATATCTCATAAATGCCCTTAGAACTGGAAGGAAGTGCTTAAAATACCAAAGAGTGCATTGGAGAACCAGGGAGCTAAAAGAGATGTAGGTGGCATAATGACAGATGAGGACTTAAAGGGGTTGTCCTTTCTAAAATGATAATTTTCCAGTCACTCTTTGTGACTGTAGAATTGTCACTCCTCCCAGCACAACCACTGTGTGTAAATTGCAAGGAATTTCCATTTTTTTAAGCCAGGAATGGACTGCAATTATGCAATATGCATGTTCCTGGCAAAACAAGACTAGTGGGTGCAGCCTCGCTCTATACAAGAGTATGGAGCGGGTGTGTCTGACTACTGGGCACAGCCATCTAGTGGGTGTGGTCATTCTCCATACATTTGTATTGAGTGAGGCCGCACCCACTAGTCAGGGGCTCTGGCAACAGTGGCTGCAAACATGACTACCACATAACTGCAGTCCGTTCCACTTTTAGAAACAGTGCATCCTCGCAGCGCACAGAGCGGGCACTGATGGATGATAATTCTACAGTTACACAAAGTGGCTGCAGGATTAATATTTTAGACCAGACAACCCCCTTTAAGACTGTTAATTATAATGTGCAGAACATGCACAGATGAATGCGAAACATATATATAGTGATGAGCATATCAAGTTCACCAAATCGTGCTGATTTTCCAAAGAAATTTGATTTGCAGCTAAATTATTCTCTGTGTATTCAATATATCAGACACCAGATCTTAATAAATGTAGGTATTAAAAACAAAAAGAAAACTAATACGGCCCTCGGTGCTTCTCTGTCTTGCTGGTCCTACTGCTGTCTGCCCACCCCTTGTCCTCTCTGACATTTATGTCTTCTGTTGAGTGACAATACTTCGGTGTCCTCACTTTAGGCCAGAAACTCCAGCCACAACTAGGTTGCGGATGTACATACATGCCATGCCTTTGCTGCAAACATTGTGATATCATGATATTATAATGTACATTACAAACTTATGGGGCAATGATGTCTTATGCCAAGTCATGGCCAGAAGTCCAGGCCTAGAGTGAAAACACTGGCGATGCGGCATACCATAATAGAAAGAGAGATGTACAGGACCTGATGTGCCCATTGAGCAGTAGTAGAAGTCAGACTGGTGAGCACTGAGGAATTAGGTTTTTCTAACTTATTTGTGTGCCCCTATAGTTAGCAAAATTGTGTAATTTGCCGCATTTTGTTAAATCCACATGAAGAGAATTATAAAAAAAAATCTGTATTCTGGAGAATATATATATTTTTTAAATCAAATTTGAGTCAAATTGAATTCTATTGGAATCTACATCTATTAGCATTTGTGCGGCCATGGACTTTAAAATATAACAAGATTTTTCCGAGTACTTTACATGAAGAGAAATTTTTTTGTACCATCTAATAAAAAGTATGGGGACACTTAATATCTTAATAAATGTTGATTGACACTAATAGTAGACAAACTGATGTAAATTTCCCCGAGAGAGATGAGCTACTGAAATAATTAACTTTTTTAAATATTGACATATCACAGCCTGTAAATTGACATTTTTTTAATATGAACATATCATGTTTTTGCTATCTAGCTCCCAGAGCTTAGGATTCTACATTAGTTCTTAATGTCAGTGATGTTTGAACTAAATATGCAGTAGATTAGTGCAATAAGTAACTATTAGCATCTATGAGAAGTGGGCACATTACCTTTCCTTCCAGTACAACAAATAGTTGCTTGATACATGGTTATTACTTCTTTAATACGTGGAAAATCCAGTTTACGTATAAGAAAAAGTTTTAGCCTCTTCTATATCTTTTTGCCTAACTCTAGATAAATCCAAGATAATGTAAAGGGGTTTTCCACTAGTAAGGCAACCTCTTTCTGATTCAACTTGTTTCCTCCTGTTAAAGTAAAAGAGTTTGTACTCACCTTCCCTGATGCCGCCTTTCCAGTGCTGTTAATTATTGTGGGTCAGGGCTCACGTGACATTGTGACATCATGTGGCCACGGTCCAGTCACCGCCAACTTCTCTTTCCACGCCTTCTGGACCAATGATCTATGAAAAGAAAGTGAGCTGCAGCCACAGCATCACTTCCTGTTGATTGTTTGTTTGGTCTGAAGGTGGGAGAGAGAAGCCGGTGGCGATTGAATTTAGGGCTCGCTTAATGACACAATGTCACAAGAACCCCAAACCACAATTAACAACAGCAATGGATCGGTGGCAACAGGAGAGATGAGTACAGGCTCTTTTATTTTAACTGGTGGAAACAAGTGGAATCAGAAGGAATTGTCCTAGTAGTGGACAACCCCTTTAATTTCAAATTTTATTGGGCTTCGAATTTTGCTTTGTTTTACCATTCTATATCCCTTTCACACAGCCATAATTCCAATGAAGTATCCTAGTAAGAAGACATATAGTAGATTGGTGGGGTTTCTGGTGAAATCTTCACCAAGTACCACAACAGTGGACTTCTGTCACCTGCTTGAATGTAGGGGCAGCTGCTGTTACATTACTTTTCTATGGGACTTCTGGAGATGAATATGTACAATGCTCAGATATCTCGAGCAATTCCCTAGAGAATAAATGTTTTGCAGAGTGCATGCTCAACTGTCGCTTAATTCATTCTATCATTGGAGGTCTTAGCAGTTGCACCATCATCCATTTAGTAATTAGAAGTTTTTAGCACAGTTTTATTGAACCAAAATCTGAAGAACATATAGGCTAACTACAGGTATATAGTTTAAAGATTCATATACAAAGGCTTACAAGAGAAAAAAATCAAATGCTTAAAAGGTTCAATTTTAATAGATATGCATTCAAAATCAAGCGAGGGCGGCATTTATAGATACTGTTGGGCGCCAACCTCTGTGGCTGCATATTGGAAACCACGGTGGGGTCTATTGAAGGATACATTATTGACCCCATTTGACTGATTGGTCCTCCCTTCACCCTATTAAAGAGGTTGTCATCTACTACGACAACCCCTTTTGATTCCACTTGTTTCCCCAGTTAAAATAAAAGACCCTGTATTCACTTTCTTTAGTGGTACCCAGTGCCAGTTATTGCGGTTCAGAGCTCCCATGGCATTGTGTGATCATGCAAGCCCCACATCCTATCACTGCTCACTTATCTTGCCATACCTTTGGACCAAATAAGCAATCAATAGGAAGTGAGCATCAGCTGCATTGTCAATTACTGTTGAGTAACTCATTTGGTTCAAAAGCTTGGAGAGAACATCTGGCAGTGATTGGACATGGGGCTTGCTTGATGTCATAATGCCAAATATGCCCTAAACCACGATTACCAACAGCACTAGAATGGTGCCAGCATAAAAGATGAGAACAGGGTCTTTTATTTTACCTGGGGGAAACAAGTGAAATTAGATTGGGTTGTCCTAGTAGTGCACAAACCCTTTAAATCTAAAAAGAACAAACCAAGTTTCTTAAGATGAATATATATTTTTTATCTTTATTTATGTAATGCATATCTATTAAAATGGAACCTTTTAGGCACATTTTCTTTCTCTTGTAAGCCTTAAAATCTGAAATCAAATAAATAGGAATGGGAAATGTAAAAAGTAAATTCTTCTTCCTACTGTATCTAACACAGCAGAGCTTTAGGTCACTCAGTAATGATGTCTTCCCTTGTCCTTATCCCATTCTACTTTATTCTATAAGACAAATGGGAAATACGTTTTGTGCTTCTCGATCTTAATGTAAAAATATTCATTTTCTAGCTATTACTCAACTGCAAAAAGACGGGATATTTTTTTTGACTGATCGGGCAGTTTGCAGAAATAAAATCCAGAATATTGCTTTAAATTTCTATTGGGTGGTTGTGTCATAATAAAAACACTTAAGGCAGTGCATAATACAATAATAGAATACAATCCGTGCTTTGGAAATCCCCAGTGATTATTCTTGCAATAAATGTAAATTATTACAATAATATCTAAACAGTAGAATGGTTCTCTTGCTGTAAATATGAAGAGTCGTTATGTGAGTTTGTGTCCAGATGTGCGATTAGCCGTAAATAAATGATTTCCATTATTTATGTAATGCCGTAGACACTGCACAGATCATATGCAGGAAAATAACACAGATTGAGTCGAATATTTGATGTTAAGCGTAAGTACACATAGCTATCTGTCCAAATATTATGCAATAAAAAAGAAAAAAAAACATAAAAATTGTTCTCGAAAAAACAGTTTCAAGAGCTGGTAAATCAGGCACCTCTTAAATACATTCAGCACGTTGATTTTTGAACATTTCTCGGCTGAGCTCATTTTCAGCATTGAAAGCCGGTAGGAAATTGCATAAAATTTCCTGTTTCCATAAGAACTGAAATGACAAGCTAATATCACCAGAGAACTAAATCATAAATGCAAGGTAAAAATAGTCATTGGGAGAGGAAAAAAGTTTTATTGGAAGACCACAGTGAAAACGGGGAAGATCATATGGAAATGATCTGTCAATGGCCTGAGAAAACAAAAAGTCAGAAATATATTAATATTATAGAGGGAGATAACATGGGAAGTGGAAGTGAGACATTTGCAAGAAGAACTGCAGAGAATCTATGTGATAATTTCTTATTGAAGATAACAAAATATATTCATTCAAAACTATTTGTTAATATATTTAAAAATATACAAAACGAGTATATCTTCGGTCAACTAAGGCTGCCTTCACACTACGGATTTTTAAAATCCGATGCTGTCCGATAAAAATCGGACAGCATCGGATCCGAATTTGGCCCCATGCAGCCCTATGGGCATCAGACCGAATCGGATGTGCACTAAATGCCATCCGATTTGGTCCGATCCGATTCTGTCCGATTTTTTTATTGGTGCAAAAATCGGAGTCTGCTCCGATTTTTGCACCGAAAATAAAATCTGACAAAATCAGATCGGATCAAATCGGATGGTATTTAGTGCACATCCGATCCGACCCGATCAACTTAACATGGGGCCCTATGGAGAAGGGTCTGAGGAAACATCTGATGTCTCCTCGGACCCGATTTTACTGTACTGAGCATGCTCAGTACAGTAAAAATGCTCAACTGGGAGCGCAGGGGTTAAAAAATAAAAAAAGTTTATGCTCACCTCTCCCCGAGCCCCCACTGTCTCCAGCCGTCTTCCTGCAGGCTCCCGGTGGCTCCCGCAGGCTCCCGGTGTCTGCAGAGGTCTTCCTCTGCTCTATAGGACCTGTGGTGATGTCACAGTCATGTGACCGCGGGTTACCATGGTGGAACCTGCTGTCACGTGACTGTGACATCACCGCAGGACCTGTACACATGAAGAAGACCTCTGCAGCCTGCGGGAGCCACCGGGAGCCACCGGGAGCCTGCAGGAAGACGGCGGGAGACGGCGGGGGCTTGGGTTGGGAGGAGGTGAGCATAAACTTTTTTTTTCTTTTTTTCAGCCCGGAGGCTCCGATTTAATGCCGGAATTGGATGCCTATTTGGCATCCGATTCCAGGCATCAGAAGGGAGCCGATGCTGTCCGAATCTATCGGACAGCATCGGCTCCCTTCAAAATCGGTATGTGAAAGTAGCCTAAAGGATGCTAAACAATCAAGATGCCTACAGGCAGGGCAATCATTTGGTTGACAGCTATTTATTCTAATGCCCTTTGGTCTGGGTCGGCTTCTACCAAGATGGTGTGTAATGGAGGCCAACGGTCACAGTAGTCTCACTGACTGCCCTCCGCAAAATAAAATGGGGTGGAAATTGTGGATGATGTGCAGGATCAGCCTATCTCAATAGGCAATGTCCAGACTTTAGGTGCAACAGAAAGTCACTGTTACTGGAGAGGTTGATAAATATTACAGCTCCCCACAGTTATTCAGTACACATAGCCCCTCATGGTTTGATATACCTAGCTCTTTTACTGCAATGTGTAGCAAATGTCCTCTCTCCTACTGGATATAGCAGTATACTAGCCCTAAAACATTTCCTTCTAGCCTGGACCTTGGCATTTACAGTACTTCGGGCTTACAATAAAACACCTCAGCTCTCTTCCCACCATTGGCAACTCAGGATCATATCAAGACAAACCCCTATTGATCCCTAATTAACGTCATATATCATTTGAGCACTTCTTAGGGCCACGTCACACGCTTCAATCTTTTGAACGATATCGTCTGAAAAGTCATGTGATGGAGATCGCTAGAACAATTTATTGATATCGTTTGTGCGGTGTCACAAGCATAGATGTCATTAACGATGTGAAATTTGGCAACGCGCCAGCGATCGTTCGCACTACTCAGCGATCGACACTATCCAGCGTCAGGAATAGGCGAAGTGGAGAAAAAGATCGTTTGAGAGGTGTCACACAGGATGATTCAGCAGGTTGACCACAGGTTAATTGAACGATGAACGACGGATTTGAGGTCCTGCTCACAAATCTTCAACCAAACAGTCAAGCGATTTTTCACTGAAAGATCGCTCGGTTACACGCAACTACGCACAAATTATATTGCTCAAACAATCAAAATTCCGGATCGCTTAAGCGATATCGTTCATAAGATTGAACCATGTGACGTGGCCCTTAGACAGTGCAGGACACTATGTTCCATGCGGCTGCTCTGATTTTGAGTCCCAACGGCAACCGCATAAAAGACACTGGCTGGTCTCCTTTATCTCCAGCACCACTCAATCCCAGGTTCTCAGTCACTTTACCACAGTATCTATAAATAGAGACACAGAGAGGCGCAAATGGGTCTTAACATTTAAATAAGATTGTCTATCTGTGAGTGTATGTGCTCACCTGGTTCGGTTGTGTTAACCCACAACCAGAATGTTTGCCTGGACAGCTGCGGCTGGATCCGCACTTCCACATGCACCATGGTGGTATATTCAAAATCCAAAGGAGTAGTGCTTAGATGATCCATGGCAGCATGGATCATCTAAGCACTACTCCTTTGGGTTTTGATTCTACCACAGTGACTGCATTCCACCAGACTTCACATTAGTCCCTACATTAATTTCATTTGTGGGTAAAAATTACTGAAGAGCTGGTTTCTTGCACCATCATAGTTCAAAGATATTTGTGACACCTGAATTTGCCGGGCGCCACCCTAATGCATATGTATGCTATTCTCATTAGGGAGAGAGTAATATCAACCCTTTTTCTGTCTTTTTTCCTTGAGAAAAAGGGTTTGGCATATTAAACTCTATTATGCCTCTTCTTTCCTCGCCTTGACATCAGATGTCAAAGAAACATTGCGTCATTCTCATACACGTATTAGATTGCCGAAGACAGAGCCTTAGAGCAAACACTGATACATTTTCAAAGGAAATATTATAAAAGTCTCTGCACAAAAAGACTTTGAGCAGTGTCTTTTTTCAGATTTACTTTAGGTTCCATTAAAGAGTCTGTCCTTAGTCTTTAAGACTGTGTTCACACTGGTGTGTCATCATCTGTTTTTCACAGAGCCGCGACTGCTATGGCATAAATGTTTTCTAGTGGATTCAATCAAACACTGATGGACCTCATTGAGTTTCTGGTATTTTTGACAGCAAGATAAACACTACAGAAGCAATTTTTAGTGTCAAACGTTTCAGATACCCAAAAAGAACCTACATAAAAATAGTCTGAGGCGTTCTGTAAGTAACAGAGGAAACAAGTAAATTATTTTGAGGAAAATAGGTCCAAGAAAATGGGAAAACTATTGTTTATAAAAAATTCCTGTCTCCTCAATAGGAAGCAGAACTTGATCTCCTGGAGTTATTTTTTTTATCTTCTGGGGTGATGTGTTAAAGGGTACTAGGCAAATTGCACAATAAAATCAGAAGTGCAAAATCACCCTGCAAAGCCGGCTCTGCCTGCGTGAGACATCGGCTACACAGAGAAATGAAACAAGTGTTTAAAAAAAGAGCCGAGACAAGATGACCTGAATATACACAGGATGCTAACAGAAAATGACTGCTTTACCTAAGCTGTTTCCCCAAGGGTCTGTGTGTTTTACATGCAACCAACTGTACCTGGGAAGAGCAAGAGCAGGCAGGCACCAAAAGGCTCTGAAGGTCAATGAGGAGATCACGGTTCAAGGAGAGGTAAAGATATTGCTTCAATTTTACAGACTGAGACATAGAACTAAGTGCCGTATACTCTAACAAGTTTGGTCATTATATAAATATATGTAGACATATAATATATGTCTATATATATAGTATAATTTATTTATTCATATGTTACATATTTGAAATATTAAACAGGACCATCTATCATGTATATTAACCCCTTCACTAACCGGTGAGTTTGCGTTTTTTTCATTTTTGTGTTTCCTCCCCTCCTTCCAAGAACCATAACTTTTTTATTCTTATGCCAATGTAGACATATGTGGACTTGTTTTTTGTGGGACAAGTTGTACTTTTGAATAAAACCATTAATTTTACCATATAGTGTTTTGGAAATTGAGAAAAAATGCTGTTGCCATTTTTGTATAGATATGAAGTTTTATTGGCTCTTATCTCATCTATTGCAAAGTTGCGGCGGCTAAAAAACTTAGTTTTAATTTTTTTTCGCTAGGCTGTTCAGAATAATTTTTTCAAATTTTTTATAGATTGTAAGTTTCTGAATATGAGAGTGTAATTTTTTAAATTGTTTTACTTTCAATGGGGTAAAGGGAGTGATTTGAACTTTTTTGCATTAAATAAATAAAAACCACTTTTATTGTATTCACTAGTCCCCTTGGGAACTTGAAGCTGTGATCATCCGATTACTTGTGATGAACAGAGTAGTTTATCATCATCAGCACTGCTCTGTACAGCACAAATGATAACTTCCTATGACCTCTTATGAATGCCGGCACTCAACCAGCATTCACAGGAAGTTCGTCATGTCAAACACAGTGATCATTAGCTGACCCCTAGCTGTCATGACAATTGACACCCTGCCCTCAAGTCATGGCGCCATCAGTAAGAGTAGAAAATGACACCGCGTGTTTAATTCAACAGGAGATGTTAAATCCTGCTGCAGAGATTGAAAGCGGGATTTAACTAGTTAACGGCTTTAGGAGGATCTCTGATCCACCTACGCCTTTTAGAGGATATGTTGGCTGATCATACAGCCATGTGCATGGAAATATGCAGGCTCAGTGCTTGAACTCACATCAAAGGCAGGAACACAAGCTAGGACATACCAGTACATCCATATTTGGGAAGGGGTTAGCATAAAAGTTAATCATTTTTTTAAATAATATAGTACTATGTAAATGAGTTTCTTTATCTTTATTTGCTTTGATTTTTTTTATTAGCTTTTGGCCTTGCAGCAAATGGTCATCATATAAGATTTCAGCCAAAATTAGTCTTAGGGTACCTTTACACGTGGCAACTTTTCTAGGAATTTCACTGGCAACTTACTGGTTGCAGTGAAATCATGGATACATTGTTCTATCGTGTTGCTGTGTACAAATGGAACAATGTGTCCATGATTTCACTGCAACCAGTAAGTTGCCAGTGAAATTCCTAGAAAATTTGCCGCGTGCAAAGGTACCTTTATGGGTATGGTCAACACCGCATCAATACTTATCTATCTAAATATTTTTACAGCAACAGTTATGAAGATGCATTCAACAGACATCCTCATTTGGCTATAATATGCTGCTCTTAAATATGTATATCACTTAAAGAAAAAATACAAGTGCATATAAGTGGAAGAAAAAAGGAAATGAAATTTAATGTAGTGATGTAAGGAAAGGGAACAAATCAAGAGCAAAAGAAAACTCTGTAAATTTAGTTTTTTGAGATACAGCCATGGAGTACTTTTTGGACCCCACTAAACTGATTGTAGAAATTTTTTTTTCATTGGATGCTATGCACAATGGACCCATTAACTGATTATATATTTAGCAATTTCATATGGAAGATATATAGCAATCAGTGGATGGATCGTTCGCCACAGATTCCAATGTTAAAAAAAATGGACCCTGCAGAAATCAGTTTCTTAATAACAGACAAAAGAGTTGAGCTTGCACAACAATTTTTGCAAATAGATCTCTGCAGGATCTGTTCTATGAATAATTACTGGACATGTGAACTCAGCCTAAGATTTGATTCTTTCCCGACACCATATCCCAAACTGCTGAAGTATCTGAGCCCAGACTGTCTTTTTCTGTAGCTGCATAGGCTTTCCCATAATTTCCTGTAGCTATGACATCTTGCAGATTAAAATACTTTGTTCAGTAGTGGTCATTACCTGGGACATCATAGATCAGCGATTCCCAGTGGAGCACAGTTTATACAATAGAGTCAATACTAAAACCTTGTTAAGGAAAATAGCGCATTCCCAGTCACCGGTTTGATCAAATAGATTTTTGCTTTATTGTTTCTTCATTTTAAGAAATGATACAGGTCATATTGCATGGATCATACCATGACTAAGGATGTGTGAAACATCAGAAACGTGTCAGTTGTAATGCATGCAGTATGACCTGTATCAGCATGGTGAAGGCCAGTGTGGCTGAATCCCCACTCCACACAGACTAATAAAGACTACGTTTTGTTGCTCATTTTTGGGTCGTTTTCTTTAGTATAAAAAAAAACAATTCCCACAAGAAATGTAATAGCTCAATACAGTTACTTTTTACTAGCAGAGGAGCAATGCATATCACCATCATGACCTCACTTGTGGTGAGCCCTCCCTCCTCCTGTACCCGTGTGTACCTTGTATTGCTGATACATATTGTACTTGTCTATGTATGTCCATTTTCCCATGTAAAGCACCATGGAATGAATGGCGCTATAATAAATAATAATGATATTACTCATCAATCACATTGAATCTGGCACTGCTGCTGGCACCTTTCTTATCTTTATTAACCCTATCAATTGGTTATCTGTATTATTCACATACTACTACATTCATCCTCTTAACTTCTGCAGTTATACAACACATTACTCTCTGGAGCATCTGACTAATATTTTAGGAGGACAGGATTGTAGAAATAATGGTCTTGCCCGGCACTCACGCAGGAACGGAAACCGGTAAAGGGGTACTGATAAGGGATGCATTTAATAATAAGTTTTGTGTTTGAGGCAATCTGTCCTCTTCATTAGGCATAAAGAAATAAAGGGCACACATGCCCACATCTGTTTCTCTTCTATACCAATGTTTTAGGGATTTCTCTTTCTGTCTCTATGGTGAGCTGTGAGCTTGAGTACACAATCAATATCTTAAAATTCACAAAAATTGCTCTTGTTTTTCTTGCCTTGGTTTAATACAAGTTAGAATAACCCCTCCTTTTTGGCTGTGCTATTCCATGTGACAGATTGATTGCCTTCAGTTAGAGAAAAAAAATTATCTTGCAGTTGTGATACTTTTAATGGCTAAAAAATATAAAATAAGTGATGTTATAAAAAAAAGCTTTAGAGACTGCTTACCTCTCTTCATAAGGTATGTAAAAACTAAATTGTGAAGAAACCAAAATATATAAACTAGCAGAACAGATCATCTTTTCTGCTTTTTAGATAGATTTGTGTTTCTTCAAATATTTTCTTATAACATGTCTGATGAAGAGAGGTAAGCAGTCTTGAAAGCTTCTTTTGTTATATTATTTTATATTTGTTAACCATTAAAAGGTATCACAAATACAAGATTATAATTTTGTTTCTCCCGGGGGGATTGGGCAATCTTTTTTCAACTGGCTAACTTGGTACTAAACCTACGGCAGTTATTGCACACAAAACCAAAAGAATTGGATGTTCAAGTATACAATACACTCATGATTGTTGATGAATATTTGAGAGGAGTTCACACTCGACCAATCATGCAAAAATTAGCAGGTTTGATTAAATTTAATTTAAGGATTCGGGGGGGCTAGGCTAGGGACACATTAATGCTATTGTGCCTAGCGATCAAAACTTAGACTTTGGCAGCCTTAACACGGTGCTAATATCATGTTAGCACCATGTTAATGCTGCCAATGTTACCATATAGATACCCAGCCCTTACCGCGGCTCCAACGCTGGCATCTGATGGAAATCTCGTGTTATTTCCGAATGCGAGCAAAGACGCTGCAGAGATTTCAGTATGATGTCGGCGTTGAAGTCGCGTTAGGGGCGGGATCTCCACAGGTAAGGATTTGCAGAGGTAATGTGGTGCTAACATGGCATTACCACTGCATTATTGCTGACAAATCCTATGTTTTTAGCGCGACCCCCCAGGGAACCGCTAAAAACGTGAATCTGACCCTTGCCTTATTCTGCTTTTTGACTGTGTCTTTTTAGATATAAGCAGATTCCTTCTCTCAGTCACATGATATATAAAAGTCATAATAACACAGAACGTCTGACCCTCCATTGTGGGGTGCTCTGGTGGCTTCCAAGACTGTTGTTCAACTAGAAGATATAAAGAAGGCATTCATGTTGTGATGAGGAATTGATAAGCTTTTGTTCAAAACATAATTCCAGAATGTGAAATGTTTCGATCAGATAAAGACTTTTGTGTGTTCACATATAACTGAGACAAAACTGACTTGAGTATTGGTGTGAGGTGTCAGCGGTATGGGCCCAATTCCATCGGAGTTTATCAATTCACCACCATAACAGAGTGCCTTGTTTTACTGTATCTTCTATATGATCTATAAAGACTAAAAATATGTAGAGAAAAATGGTTTAAAACTCCTTGAACTTTATGCTATATACATATATTTGTAGACTGTTCAAATATTTGTTAAAAGGATTGCCTGGGATTAGAAAATAGGTCATGCACTCATTTATTAAACAGCGCAAGTTATGTTTATGTCTCGTGTGCGGTAATGCATTTTTGCAGTATTAACTTAAATGTTGCAATACCACATGAAGGTCCATGGACAATATTAATCACTTACTCAAGAAAAGAAATGCAAAAAAGGAAAGAACATTTATTTTTTACATTCGCAACCACTTTGACTGAGCAAATATACATATTTGAGAGAGACGCGGGCATTTTTATGTTGACCATAATTATTTTTCAATTTTTCCTAGGTCTGAATGTCACATTACAGCTTTTAAAAAAAATCCATATTTTGCTTTTTTATCAGCTATAGCAGCAGATTGGCCAATTGTACCCTCTGTTATTCTAAACTTTAAATGCTATTGCCATTCTATGATCTCTGGATTAGCAAACATCAAATGCGTATTCACTTAAGACTGGACTTTGTTTGTGCAAGTTACATATCTACTCCCTTGTTCAGACTATCAAAACAGCTTATCTTTATCTGGCAGAGCTCTGTCCATGGCGCATTTAACATTTTCTTATGGAGATTAACACAATGTTTTCAAATAAAGCCTTTGTTAGCCTTCCATGCAGGTAGGATGTGAGCACTTACATGGCATTTCTTCCACTGCTCATGCATTGAAATTAAACTCTGCCCTGGGTTCTCCATGACTCAGTGCAAAACACTGCTGCAATTTGTGATAGTTTTGTAGCATAGAAAATAGATGGGAATTAAAATAGCAGCTTTTCTCCTTGACAATACTGTATCTGAGATAAAGTCAGAGACATGACTTATTACCAAAAAGAGAGATGCTTCAATATTGTGCCATCTTGATATTCACTGTATGTTTATGACAATACTGTCTTGATTTGACTCGATCAGTAAGATCATATTTTCCTATGCCATTTTAGCCAAATGAGCTTTTAAGACCTATGAACCTGAAACAGATCTGCATGACAGCCTTCGTCAATGGCATATATTAAATGAAAGAGGACGTTACCAGTGGGAGAAATGTAGATCAGGAGAAAGACATGCACAGTAGGGTCTTATATGGGAGAAAATCAGTAATGCTGAAAGGCCAAGTGATCACCTGGTGGGCGTTGTGTAACCCCAACTGAAGGAATTTTCTCTATGATATGGTTTTTTTGGCACCTTGGATTGCAGAGATACAAATGAATAGTTAAAATCCACGCTACCAATGGACAAGATGGACAGGTTGGGTAGAGGACAAGCGAGGTAGCTATATTCAAAGTAGTTTATTAGGTCTATGCGTTTCAAAGTATGAACGTCTTCAGGACAGAAACGACTACTGCAGTGGTTTGAAACAGAAATTTATACTTCGAAGTGCGTTGACCTAAGAAACTACTTGAAAGCTTCTCTGGCATTTCCTTGTCCATGATTTTAACCTTTTATTTCCTGTTTACTATCTATGTAGATCAGGAAAGCAAAATATCAGTCATTACGAGTCTCACACTGGTAAAACCTCGTTTTATTTAAAATAACTCTAAATCCAGATTTTCAAGGAAATCTGTGTCCATCCCATATATCAAAATAGCTGGTTTACATAGTAAGAAAAAGGTGGATTTCTTTGGATATCACAGATATCAAGGTATCATTTTATTTCACTTTCTATGACCTGAACGTCCTTACTACTGATAGATTCTCTTTAGGAATATGGCAATATGACTTTTATTACAAAGCAAAAAAGTCATTTAAAAGTTTAGTTACCCCTCGTAAAAGTTACTATTATGATCTGTAAAAGGCATAAAGTTAAAGATGAAAAAACATTTCCTTAGTATTTTAGACAAAATAATTTTTTTTAACCTTTTACATTTTTAATTTAACAAGAAAGAAAAAAAGGGCCAATGCAATATGTTGGGCACCCTGTATGGTTAGCACCTAGTACCACTATTTTTGGCAAGTATCACAGCTTGTAAATTCTTGTTTGAGGAATATTTATCCATACTTTCTTGGACAAGTCTTTGAGTTCTGTGAGATTCATGGGTCGTCTTGCATGTACTGCAATTTTGAGGTCTCTACACAGATTTTTAAAGATGTTCAGACCAGAGGACTAAGAGGGACATTGTAAAATTTTCAGCCCTAGCAGGCTAAATAAGGTCTGCAGCCTTGGTTAAAGTCACCTGAGCAGACAAATCACCAGGGTGCTCAGACTTTTCAATTGATAAAATTGTCCTTTTTTGTTAATTTTAACATTTAAAATTTAAAAGATCATATGTAAATATATATATATATATATACATATATATATATAACTAGAAAAAAGTACTCTGCAGCACTCAGCTACTACCAATGATGTACATGTTCTAACAAGCTATGTATATTTCAGAAAAAAGTTTAAAAACTTACGTTTTTTTCAAAAAACTCAAAATCTTATTTTATTATTTCTGAAGTTCTTGGTACACACATTGGCCAATGTCTGCTTGCTCACAACTGCGACAAAGTGACTTTAGGTCTGATGAGTCCTACGCTGATATCCCTGTCCTCCTTGTCCACCCCCCCACTTCTCAGTGGGCGGACACCATCTCAACCCTAGATTACCTGTAGGTGATGAGGGTGCAAATTGCAGCATGGAGCCAGCGACTCCATAAGATACAAAACAGAAAAAAACTGCACAGCACTCACAGACAAAATGTGAACTGGTGCTAGCAGGGACGCTGGGTCAAATAACTAGAAAAAAGTACTCTGCAGCACTCAGCTACTACCAATGATGTACATGTGCTAACAAGCTATGTATATTTGAGAAAAAAGTTAAAAAACTTACGTTTTTTTCAAAAAACTCAAAATCTTATTTTTTTATTTCTGAAGTTCTTGTTACACACATTGGCCAATGTCTGTTTGCTCATCGACTGCGACAAAATGACTTCAGGTCTGATGAGTCCTACGCTGATATCCCTATCCTCCTTGTCCTATATATTTATGCCTAAAATACATAGGATCTGTGTAATTTTTAACTTTTCTTTAATCTTAAGTATGGGAGTATGATTAATATCCTCTGCACAGTGTGCTCATCATCATTGGGATGCTTTGAACCTCTCAACTGTGTCCAGTTGCCTGGGAATGTTATAATGGGTGTTTTCAAGGTGCAAGGTAGTTGACATTTTTCCTTCAACCGCTTAATAACCAATGACGGCTATACCTGTCATGGCTTTGAACTGTCACTGCATGTAAACACTCTATTTATTCAAAGAAATGCAGAAAATATCATCCTAAATTTACTACTAACTTGAAGTCCAATATATCATGAAAAATCAGTCTTGGTCTGAATCACTGAGATATGTGGAAGCGTTCCAGAATTATAACCTCAAAAAATGACACTGGTCTTAATTTCAAAAATGAGGCTTGGTCCTTAAGGTCTTAAAAAAATAATAAATTCCACAATATAGTACTCAAGATATTGATTGGAGTAGTGGAGATTTAAAATTATAAGGTCATAGTTTATTTTGTATACATTAAAGATCATGTTGTACTTTTAAGTCTGGGGTTAGACGCCCGTTTAACTTGAACAAGGATTGCATCAGCGGACTGCGTCTCTCCTTACCTGAGTGTGACAGCTTCAGTAATTCTATGCACCTAGCACTCTTCGGTCAAGAGAGCTGTTGGCCAGTCCAAACATTGAGATGTGATACTCGTTTTAGGCATATGGCCTTGTGACCTTGTCCTAAATAGGATTTTTTGCTTGATGTTTTTTTATTCTATCCCCTCCATTATAAAGTTATGACCTAATTTGTGATAAATAGCTCCTCCCAACACACAAATTATGGAGGAGGCACATAGATTAAATGAAAAAAAAATACAGTGAAAAGTCCTAAAGTATTAAAAAAAGAATAATAATAATTTTGGACAAACATTTAAATACTGAATGTTTATGACTTGGATGTAATTAGCAGTACTGATTGTTTGTACTTAGTATAGACTATGGGTATGTGCGCTTTAATGGGGATAAATGTAAAGTCATGCACTTGGGCAGAGGAAACAAAAGGTATAATTATGTGCTTAATTGTAAAACACTGGGCAAAACTGTCACTGAAAAAGACCTGGGTGTATGGGTAGATGACAAACTCACATTTAGTGGCCAGTGTCAGGC
Organism: Allobates femoralis; assembly: GCA_033576535.1. NCBI lineage: Eukaryota > Metazoa > Chordata > Amphibia > Anura > Aromobatidae > Allobates > Allobates femoralis. The sequence continues at coordinate 67,336,260 of JARQOC010000002.1, read as the reverse complement.
AGCTGCTGCAAAGGCAAATAAAATAATGGGATGTATTAAAAGAGGCATAGATGCTCATGAGGAGAACATAATTTTACCTCTATACAAGTCACTAGTGCGACCACACTTAGAATACTGTGTACAATTCTGGTCTCCGGTGTATAAGAAAGACATAGCTGAACTAGAGCGGGTCCAGAGAAGAGCGACAAAAGTCATTAGAGGACTAAGGGGTCTGCAATACCAAGACAGGTTATTAAACTTGGGGTTATTTAGCTTGGAAAAACGAAGGCTTAGGGGTGATCTTATAATAATGTATAAATATATGAGGGGGCAGTACAGAGACCTTTCTAATGATCTCTTTACTCTTAGGCCTGAGACCGGGACAAGGGGGCATCCTCTACGTCTGGAGGGAAGAAGGTTTAATCATAATCACAGACGCGGATTCTTTACTGTAAGAGCAGTGAGACTATGGAACTCTCTGCCACATGCTGTTGTAATGAGTGAGTCACTACTAACATTTAAGAAGGGCCTGGATGCCTTTCTTGAAAACTATAACATTACCAGTTTATATATACTAGATTCTTTGATAGGGCGTTGATCCAGGGAATTAGTCTGATTGCCGTATCTGGAGTCAGGAAGGAATTTTTTCCCCCAATGTGGAGATTAGTGTTGCCACATGGGGGTTTTTTTTGCCTTCCTCTGGATCAACATGTTAGGCTATGGGTTGAACTAGATGGACTTAAAGTCTTCCTTCAACCTTAAAAACTATGTTACTATGTTACTATGTTACTATGTATATGTATAATTAGCATGAGTTTGACTATTATGTTGTAGACTAAGCCATCCCGTTGAATATCTTCATTCTACAATATTTATGTAAAGACAATCAATAAAATGGATTTTCGATCCGTGTTGAATAAACAAATAAGGACATCTATTTTCTTCCTTATTGTTTCATGTATGTTGTGCAGACTGAGCCTTTATACTATATTCCATCCATTCTCGGCTCCATTCTTTATTAGCACCATCCCTTGTGTTCCATTACTATATGAAATGACAAGGATTAAGAAACATAATAAACAGTATGGACACACAAGCCCTGACAAATGCTCAACATTCATCTATTTTAGAACAAAGTCCTGAAAATGGTAAGATTGTTACAGACCTTAATAGATGAACTGTGTAATTCATCAAAATGGATATTGCCCAAGGCATGTAAGGAATGGTTTCAGAACTAACATCGCTGATAAGAGAAGCTGGTTAATGGACTTTGTAAAAATAACAACAATAGAAGATCTGGCAAGGATTAGGCTTTATAATATACTTTATAGCAGTTGCACATTTAAAAATCTCAATACAAAATATTAATATGAATATAACAATATACATTGGATCTAAATATATATATATATGAACAATTAGGCAGACTGCAGATGAAATTACCTCTAAAAGGCTTACAGTTAAGGATGCAAAGGAAAAGGAAAATATGTTGATGTACAGGTGTTGTCCTACACTTGGTAGGGAAGAAGAATAAGGAATTGTATTCATAAACATTGCGTTTAAAGAGCGGACTGCTCTCTTCTTCAGGTATGGAACCAAAATACGTTCTTATAGCCATTTAGACAGGTGTAGGTATCAAATTTAATTAAGTCTATTGAGGGTGACATTTTATTAAAATAATTAAATTTAGAGCACAAACTCCATTTGCAGATACATTTTGCTTCCAAGTGCAAAGGAAAATGTCTGAATTGTCTGTAAATGGAGTTTTTGGCTTTTCTTCATTTCAAGTGACAAGGCTTTGTAAAGTGTAAATACGATTTTCAGGATTGTTACATCATAGAATCGTAGAATCATAGAATGGCAGAGTTGGATGGGACCTCCTGGGGTATCTGGTCCACCCTCCTGCTCAAAGCAGGCTTCACTAAATCACCCCAGACAGATGTCTGTCCAGACTCTGTGTGAAGACTTCCATTGAAATATTACTCACCATGTCTCGTGGCCGCCTGTTACACTCATTGATCACCCTCATTGTCAAAAAGTTTTTTCTAATATCTAATCTGTATCTCTTCCCAATAAGTTCATCTCATTGCTTCTAGTCTTTACTTGTGCAATAAAAAAAAAACATATCCTTCTACATTGAAACAGGCCCTTGAGATAGTTGTAGACAGCTAGTAAGTCTCCTCTCAGTCTTCTTTTTTTGTAAGTGAATCATTCCCAAATCCTGTGACCATTGCTCATGAGACATGGTTTGCAAACCAGTCACCAGTCCGGACACTCTTCTCTGAACGTTCTCCAGTTTGTTGACTTCATTGTTGGAATCAAATAGGTAGAGGTAGAATTCAAGTCTTCTTCCTCTCAGGAGAGGCTTTCTGCATCTCTATCTTTTTGCATGCTTCAATATAAAATCTTTTTCCATTTCCTATTAAATTAGTAGAATTTGCCTAAGGCATGTCTATGAAACATTAAAAAATCTGTCTCCTGTATAGTACTCAGCATATGATTTCTATAGCCACATGCTCACAATATAGATATACTTTCCAATATATATATTCTCTACAGTACAGACCAAAATTTTGGACACACCTTCTCATTCAAACAGTTTTCTGTATTTTCATGACTATGAACATTGAAGATTCACACTGAAAGCATCAAAACTATGAATTAACACATGTGGAATTATAAACTTAACAAGCGTGAAACAACTAAAAATATGTCTCATGTTCTAGGTTCTTCAAAGTAGCCACCTTTTGCTTTGATTACTGCTTTGCACACTCTTGGCATTCTCTTGATGACCTTCAAGAGGAAGTCACCGGAAATGGTTTTCACTTCACAGGTGTGCCCTGTCAGGTTTAATAAGTGGGATTTCTTGCCTTATAAATGGGTTTAGGACCATTAGTTGTGTTGTGCAGACGTCTGGTGGATACACAGCTGATAGTCCTATTGAATGACTGTTAGAATTTGTATTATGGCAAGAAAAAAGCAGCTAAGTAAAGAAAAATTTTTGGTCTGTACTGGACATTTACATATTCTGTCTTCATATTTGTGAGAATATCATATAAATTGTCTGGTCTCCTAAACCTTAACATTTGAATTTGCTGGATTTCTACAAATTAAAGTCAGGGATTTAAATATTCAGCTCTATCACAGTCACTTTCGTTAGTTTAGGTAATTATCTTCCTACATATGGGGAATTCTATAAACCCCAGGCTTTTTAAAGGTTTTACATTTCACTACTTGAAGCTGCTATTAGTGGTTATTTCAGTGACTTTATCCAAAATCAATAATCTAAAGCGGAAGCCGATTATGATGAGATTCATTGCAATACTGTTACCACATACAGATAAAATGAAGAACATAGATTATTTTATATATCATCTGAGCCAAAGCAGAAAAAAAACTGCATAGCACTCACAGACTAATGTGAACCGGTGCCAGCAGGGCTGCTGAATCAAACAACTAGAAAGAAATGCTCTGCAGCACTCGGTTACTACCAAAGATGTACATGTGCTAACAAGCTATATATATATGAGAAAAAAGTTAAAAACTTACGTTTTTTCAAAAAACTCAAAATCATATCTTTTTATTCTGAAGTTCTTGGTACATACATTGGCCAATGTCTGTTTGCTCGTCGACTGCGACAAAGTGACTTCAGGTCCGACGAGTCCTACTCTGATATCCCTATCCTCCTTGTCCACCCCCACCTCTCAGTGGGCAGACCCCATCTCAACCTTAGATCACCTGCAGTCAACAAGGGTGCAATTGCAGCATGGAGCCAGCAACTCCATAAAATACAAAGCAGAAAAAAAACTGCATAGCACTCACAGACTAATGTGAACCGGTGCCAGCAGGGCTGCTGAATCAAACAACTAGAAAGAAATGCTCTGCAGCACTCGGTTACTACCAAAGATGTACATGTGCTAACAAGCTATATATATATGAGAAAAAAGTTAAAAACTTACGTTTTTTCAAAAAACTCAAAATCATATCTTTTTATTCTGAAGTTCTTGGTACATACATTGGCCAATGTCTGTTTGCTCGTCGACTGCGACAAAGTGACTTCAGGTCCGACGAGTCCTACTCTGATATCCCTATCCTCCTTGTCCACCCCCCACCTCTCAGTGGGCAGACCCCATCTCAACCTTAGATCACCTGCAGTCAACAAGGGTGCAATTGCAGCATGGAGCCAGCAACTCCATAAAATACAAAGCAGAAAAAAAACTGCATAGCACTCACAGACTAATGTGAACCGGTGCCAGCAGGGCTGCTGAATCAAACAACTAGAAAGAAATGCTCTGCAGCACTCGGTTACTACCAAAGATGTACATGTGCTAACAAGCTATATATATATGAGAAAAAAGTTAAAAACTTACGTTTTTTCAAAAAACTCAAAATCATATCTTTTTATTCTGAAGTTCTTGGTACATACATTGGCCAATGTCTGTTTGCTCGTCGACTGCGACAAAGTGACTTCAGGTCCGACGAGTCCTACTCTGATATCCCTATCCTCCTTGTCCACCCCCCACCTCTCAGTGGGCAGACCCCATCTCAACCTTAGATCACCTGCAGTCAACAAGGGTGCAATTGCAGCATGGAGCCAGCAACTCCATAAAATACAAAGCAGAAAAAAACTGCATAGCACTCACAGACTAATGTGAACTGGTGCCAGCAGGGCTGCTGAATCAAACAACTAGAAAGAAATGCTCTGCAGCACTCGGTTACTACCAAAGATGTACATGTGCTAACAAGCTATATATATATGAGAAAAAAGTTAAAAACTTACGTTTTTTCAAAAAACTCAAAATCATATCTTTTTATTCTGAAGTTCTTGGTACATACATTGGCCAATGTCTGTTTGCTCGTCGACTGCGACAAAGTGACTTCAGGTCCGACGAGTCCTACTCTGATATCCCTATCCTCCTTGTCCACCCCCCACCTCTCAGTGGGCAGACCCCATCTCAACCTTAGATCACCTGCAGTCAACAAGGGTGCAATTGCAGCATGGAGCCAGCAACTCCATAAAATACAAAGCAGAAAAAAAACTGCATAGCACTCACAGACTAATGTGAACCGGTGCCAGCAGGGCTGCTGAATCAAACAACTAGAAAGAAATGCTCTGCAGCACTCGGTTACTACCAAAGATGTACATGTGCTAACAAGCTATATATATATGAGAAAAAAGTTAAAAACTTACGTTTTTTCAAAAAACTCAAAATCATATCTTTTTATTCTGAAGTTCTTGGTACATACATTGGCCAATGTCTGTTTGCTCGTCGACTGCGACAAAGTGACTTCAGGTCCGACGAGTCCTACTCTGATATCCCTATCCTCCTTGTCCACCCCCCACCTCTCAGTGGGCAGACCCCATCTCAACCTTAGATCACCTGCAGTCAACAAGGGTGCAATTGCAGCATGGAGCCAGCAACTCCATAAAATACAAAGCAGAAAAAAAACTGCATAGCACTCACAGACTAATGTGAACCGGTGCCAGCAGGGCTGCTGAATCAAACAACTAGAAAGAAATGCTCTGCAGCACTCGGTTACTACCAAAGATGTACATGTGCTAACAAGCTAATATATAATGAGAAAAAAGTTAAAAACTTACGTTTTTTCAAAAAACTCAAAATCATTTTGAGTTTTTTGAAAAAACGTAAGTTTTTAACTTTTTTCTCATATATATATAGCTTGTTAGCACATGTACATCTTTGGTAGTAACCGAGTGCTGCAGAGCATTTCTTTCTAGTTGTTTGATTCAGCAGCCCTGCTGGCACCGGTTCACATTAGTCTGTGAGTGCTATGCAGTTTTTTTTCTGCTTTGTATTTTATGGAGTTGCTGGCTCCATGCTGCAATTGCACCCTTGTTGACTGCAGGTGATCTAAGGTTGAGATGGGGTCTGCCCACTGAGAGGTGGGGGGTGGACAAGGAGGATAGGGATATCAGAGTAGGACTCGTCGGACCTGAAGTCACTTTGTCGCAGTCGACGAGCAAACAGACATTGGCCAATGTATGTACCAAGAACTTCAGAATAAAAAGATATGATTTTGAGTTTTTGAAAAAACGTAAGTTTTTAACTTTTTTCTCATATATATATAGCTTGTTAGCACATGTACATCTTTGGTAGTAACCGAGTGCTGCAGAGCATTTCTTTCTAGTTGTTTGATTCAGCAGCCCTGCTGGCACCGGTTCACATTAGTCTGTGAGTGCTATGCAGTTTTTTTTCTGCTTTGTATTTTATGGAGTTGCTGGCTCCATGCTGCAATTGCACCCTTGTTGACTGCAGGTGATCTAAGGTTGAGATGGGGTCTGCCCACTGAGAGGTGGGGGGTGGACAAGGAGGATAGGGATATCAGAGTAGGACTCGTCGGACCTGAAGTCACTTTGTCGCAGTCGACGAGCAAACAGACATTGGCCAATGTATGTACCAAGAACTTCAGAATAAAAAGATATGATTTTGAGTTTTTTGAAAAAACGTAAGTTTTTAACTTTTTTCTCATATATATATAGCTTGTTAGCACATGTACATCTTTGGTAGTAACCGAGTGCTGCAGAGCATTTCTTTCTAGTTGTTTGATTCAGCAGCCCTGCTGGCACCGGTTCACATTAGTCTGTGAGTGCTATGCAGTTTTTTTTCTGCTTTGTATTTTATGGAGTTGCTGGCTCCATGCTGCAATTGCACCCTTGTTGACTGCAGGTGATCTAAGGTTGAGATGGGGTCTGCCCACTGAGAGGTGGGGGGTGGACAAGGAGGATAGGGATATCAGAGTAGGACTCGTCGGACCTGAAGTCACTTTGTCGCAGTCGACGAGCAAACAGACATTGGCCAATGTATGTACCAAGAACTTCAGAATAAAAAGATATGATTTTGAGTTTTTTGAAAAAACGTAAGTTTTTAACTTTTTTCTCATATATATATAGCTTGTTAGCACATGTACATCTTTGGTAGTAACCGAGTGCTGCAGAGCATTTCTTTCTAGTTGTTTGATTCAGCAGCCCTGCTGGCACCGGTTCACATTAGTCTGTGAGTGCTATGCAGTTTTTTTTCTGCTTTGTATTTTATGGAGTTGCTGGCTCCATGCTGCAATTGCACCCTTGTTGACTGCAGGTGATCTAAGGTTGAGATGGGGTCTGCCCACTGAGAGGTGGGGGGTGGACAAGGAGGATAGGGATATCAGAGTAGGACTCGTCGGACCTGAAGTCACTTTGTCGCAGTCGACGAGCAAACAGACATTGGCCAATGTATGTACCAAGAACTTCAGAATAAAAAGATATGATTTTGAGTTTTTGAAAAAACGTAAGTTTTTAACTTTTTTCTCATATATATATAGCTTGTTAGCACATGTACATCTTTGGTAGTAACCGAGTGCTGCAGAGCATTTCTTTCTAGTTGTTTGATTCAGCAGCCCTGCTGGCACCGGTTCACATTAGTCTGTGAGTGCTATGCAGTTTTTTTTCTGCTTTGTATTTTATGGAGTTGCTGGCTCCATGCTGCAATTGCACCCTTGTTGACTGCAGGTGATCTAAGGTTGAGATGGGGTCTGCCCACTGAGAGGTGGGGGGTGGACAAGGAGGATAGGGATATCAGAGTAGGACTCGTCGGACCTGAAGTCACTTTGTCGCAGTCGACGAGCAAACAGACATTGGCCAATGTATGTACCAAGAACTTCAGAATAAAAAGATATGATTTTGAGTTTTTTGAAAAAACGTAAGTTTTTAACTTTTTTCTCATATATATATAGCTTGTTAGCACATGTACATCTTTGGTAGTAACCGAGTGCTGCAGAGCATTTCTTTCTAGTTGTTTGATTCAGCAGCCCTGCTGGCACCGGTTCACATTAGTCTGTGAGTGCTATGCAGTTTTTTTTCTGCTTTGTATTTTATGGAGTTGCTGGCTCCATGCTGCAATTGCACCCTTGTTGACTGCAGGTGATCTAAGGTTGAGATGGGGTCTGCCCACTGAGAGGTGGGGGGTGGACAAGGAGGATAGGGATATCAGAGTAGGACTCGTCGGACCTGAAGTCACTTTGTCGCAGTCGACGAGCAAACAGACATTGGCCAATGTATGTACCAAGAACTTCAGAATAAAAAGATATGATTTTGAGTTTTTTGAAAAAACGTAAGTTTTTAACTTTTTTCTCATATATATATAGCTTGTTAGCACATGTACATCTTTGGTAGTAACCGAGTGCTGCAGAGCATTTCTTTCTAGTTGTTTGATTCAGCAGCCCTGCTGGCACCGGTTCACATTAGTCTGTGAGTGCTATGCAGTTTTTTTTCTGCTTTGTATTTTATGGAGTTGCTGGCTCCATGCTGCAATTGCACCCTTGTTGACTGCAGGTGATCTAAGGTTGAGATGGGGTCTGCCCACTGAGAGGTGGGGGGTGGACAAGGAGGATAGGGATATCAGAGTAGGACTCGTCGGACCTGAAGTCACTTTGTCGCAGTCGACGAGCAAACAGACATTGGCCAATGTATGTACCAAGAACTTCAGAATAAAAAGATATGATTTTGAGTTTTTTGAAAAAACGTAAGTTTTTAACTTTTTTCTCATATATATATAGCTTGTTAGCACATGTACATCTTTGGTAGTAACCGAGTGCTGCAGAGCATTTCTTTCTAGTTGTTATCATCTGAGCCACATTTATCATAATGTTTCTAAAAGTTATTTTAATATGTTTGGTGTAATATGAGCTACCAATGAGGTGGACTAAGAGGAATCTTAGGATAACTTATTGTCATAGCCCCACATCCACTACTCTAGTCTTTATATAGTTGTTTTATTAATTATACATGCATATTTGCAGGCTGTAGACCTTATTGAGTTGTACAGTTAGTAAATGACGGGACTGTGGTATTCAATCTGCCACTTAGTCTTCATAAAGAGATTTAATATCTTAATGGCTACTCCTTATTCCAGAAGTCCTCAACTTTTCTGACCTTGACAGCCACATTCAACTCTGAGAGAGGGTTGTGAGCCACATACAGGTCTGAAAAGACATCAGGAACCCAGCCTCCTCACAGTAGTGACACACAAGGTCACATACCATTATAATGACAGTCAAGGCTTTCCACATACCACACCACAAGGCAGTATACCAAGAGCCAGGTCTTCATTCCTTACCCCATTCACATCTGCTCTTCTATCTTGGACAACTCATAAAAGTTGCCATCTGGAGACCTGCTTTTGTTATTTGTTAGCTAACCAAGCTAGAAGACAACCATGAGTCACATCACAAGGCCGGAAGCCACATATGGCTCCTGACCACAGCATAAGGAATTCTGCTTCATTCCTTCAAGTGTCCACAAAAAAATGGAGCTATGTCAATCTTTTATCCTAATTACCTAATTATACTAATCATAATTAAACAAGATGAAGCATTATTCTATCTGAATTTTATCACATTTTGATTGGGTTTTCACCTTTATTTTCATATATTGCTCACATATGATTTTGGCAACACTGAAATCTTTTATGCCCTTTAGAAAATGGTAACAGTAAATGCAAAAACTGATATATCCCCATGTTTTGGGCATTCTCACTAAACTTAAATGGGCATATTCTTTACGGAAAGTAGGTGAAAAAAACAAAGTGGTTCTTATGTCTTTAAAAAACAGGTGGTTTCACACCTGCATTTTTTAAAATCAGGCACTAATCCAGTTTTTCAGCAAAATCCAGATCCTTTCAGGATCAGGTTTTTGCCCATCTCTTTTAAAGGAACCCTGTTCATCTAGTTTATGCCCTCCCACCTCAGCTATCACTGTCTGTCCCTGCAGCTTCATAATTCTATTCTAACCATCCCTTTCTGAGATCATAGTATAATGTTAAAGGTGAAAAAAATGTATATAACGCGCAACCATAGAAATCTACACTCTCACATACCTGGGGCCTTTTAGGCCTGTGTGCAAATAACATGGAGTAACTCAAATAGAAATACTTTTCAAAGTTTATTTAAGATGTGAATATTTCAAAATATTATAATTATGTGCATAAAACAAAAAAAGTAATTAAACCAGCTTAAAATGCCCAATACAGTATATGCATTCTATATAATTCTTTATATATTGATTTTTTTGTCTAAACGTTTTTTATATAAAAGTTGTAGTAAACACGGTGCAGGAATATTTCTTTTCAAAAACTTTCCTTTCAACTTTACTGATTACGCCAACAATTTTCACATAATATTTTTTCGGAAGAATGTTCCTTGCAGACATTTTGTCCACAAGTAGTACAGAAACGCTCAGATTTCCTTTCCTTCTTTGCTGGACAAATATAACAGCACTTTCTTTTTTTTTCTCTTGGCTCTGGATGTTCCTGAAAATATATACCACATCGGATCATAGCTTCCGTAATTTGCCTGGGCAAGTATTTCATGTTGCTTCGCTCCATCATGGTAGGCATCAAACATTCATAGCAAAGTTCCGTCAAGAATAGACGTTTCTTGTCCTTCCTCTTGGCATGGAATTCTGGATGAGTTTCACTTTAATCAATATAGCTGTTGAGGGCTGACACATCAAGGATATTATAAAAAATGACTACAGGCCAACATTTTGTCTGCCTCTTGCACGAATACTCTCCAATCATTTCATCCATCTTGTCCACACCTCCTTTTGTTTTATTATAATGCAGTATGATTTCAGGTTTCTGTTTCCTGTCATCGGTGTCTATACTTCAATCATGATGCATTGTAGTCAGTAATATCATGGATTTTTCTTTCTTTGCTTTATAAGATACCATTGTCGCTTGATTGCAGAAACCAAAGACACTCTCATAAAGTGATCGCTTGGGATTGTGCTTCATGATTGAAGGAATCTGGCCTCATAGTACCAACAAGTGTGAGTTTTTTCTGAAGCAAAATTTGCCCAGTTCCAGATTAGTACAGTAGTTGTCTATTGTTATATTTTTTCCAGAATTTAAAATTGGTACTGCAAGTGTTTTTACTATGTCAGAACATAGGTCTTTTTAGACTGGAGCATCAGCTTCTTTGCCACAGTAAATCAGACCATTTATGCCATAATAGCTTGTAGAATCACACATCAAGAAAATTTTTGTGCCATACTTGGCAGGTTTACTGGGCATATACTGAATGAATTTGCAACGTTCCCGAAAAGGCAAGAAGTTGCTCATCCATTGTCACATTGTCATTAGAATGGTAAAGCTTTGTACAGTTTTTGATGAAAAGATTCCAGATGTAGCTAATAGGGGCTAATTTATCTGTTTCCAACCTCACAAGACAAGTTCTCTTATCATCAAAACAAAGGCTTCTCTGAAAATACCCAAATCTATTGACTGACATTGTAGCTTTGTAGTGTGGATCTGAAAAAGGGTTCAGAAATAATTCTCTAATTGGAACATCGTACGATTTTCTACACCCTGCCAGAAGAGTAAGGGCAATATAACTATATAGTTCCTGTTTTGTTATATATTTCCATGTTTTTTTCTTCCTGAGACGATATGTTTTCCTTCTAAGTTAGTGCACAAAACTACCTCATCTGCAATATCATCTGAAAAAAATTTCAAAAAACATCTCTTTTGGACAAGAATTGGAGAATTCCTACCGCGCCTTCAGCAACTCTTATAATATTATGTGATGGGGTGTGTCCAAGAACCCCAGCAGTACTGTTCCAAAAAACATTAGTTTTGGATGGTGTACGTTCTGCTGGATCCACTACTTTCTTCATCATCTGAAGAACCACTGGATGATGAAGTAGAGACATTAGCTGATGGCATGTACTCTTCATCGGACAAAGAAACTTCTTTGTCTTCATCACTGTCAAAAATGATTGCTTTGATTTCTTGGTCAGTCAAACCCCTGGATGTAGACTGTGCCATTGTAACCTTAGACCCAGTAAACTAAAATGAAAAAAAAAATGATTACAATCAGGGTTGGGCACTCTTTTTTAGTGTGTGTGCTAAAGGTAAAGTGCAGCCCCCCTCCTCTTACCTTCAGCAGGGCACCACTTTCTTTTAGGTGCAGTAGAAGCCTCTGGATTTTTGAAGCTCAGAAAGTTTGTTTTTCCAAAAACAAGAAAGCTGACTCCTTCCTCCAAAGTCTCTTCAGCAACTAGCACACAATGAGCAGGATGTTGTCTGTCCTCCTGTTCCTGTGAGTTCATGACCTGCGATGATGTCAGAGGCGCATGACTTTGTGAGGGAGCCTCCCTCTTAAGATCACATGACCATGCAGTCAGGCAGAATCCACACTCTTCCCAGCAACAAGAATCCACACTCTTCCCAGCAACAGCAGAGTCATATAGACTGAGTAATAAAGACAAAGTCTTCACCAGCAGCAACAGTACAGACAAAAAGACTGAGGATCACATGTAAACCAAGTAGAGGCCTAAAAGGCCCCAGGTATGTGAATATGGCGTAGTCCAAAAAAAAAGAGTTGTTTTACCGAAATGCCTTTAACATAAAAATATATGAACAATTGGAAATTACTAACAACTATATACCTAAGGAATACCTAATGTTTCAAAATTCTAACTAAAGTAATCTTGCAGAAAATAGAAAACAAGTAACCTAGCAGGCCTGCGAGGCCCAGGTATGCGTTCTAGGGTTAAGCTTAGATTTTCTTATGTGAATGAGGCAGTGACTTTTCACTCTGGCAGGTGTTGTGACAGGACCTGTGAGATGTAATGATATGTGACCATAGCAGGAGGATCTAAGCAAGAAAAATCATTATGGGCATGGAAATTTAGCACTGCCTATTATAGTCACAAGATAGTGACATCACACAGGTCCCACAGCATCTTCTGACATTCGGCAGAAATGTTAACTATTAACCTGCCAAAGTGAGTACATCCTCCTTGGTGTCTACACACTGCTTCATTTACATAAGAAAAGAAAAAAATATAAATGCTTTTTTTCACCTTTAACATTACACTATGAGCTCAGACAAGGGATGACTAGAATTGTACTATGAAGCTGCAGATATAGACAGTGATAGCTGGGGGGGGCAAACACGACCTGACAGGTTCCCTTTAATGATGTCCGGTAGCTTTCAATTGCTTCAGTTGCTTCTGGATGCTACTGGACACCATTAAAAGTGAATGAGCAAAACCTGATCCTGAAGAACTGGATTTATGCCTGATTTAAAATAATGCTCATGTGAAACCAGCCTTAGACAGCAATGGCATACTATTTGGATCCTAGCTGTCAGTGTAATGAAACAGTGACCGAATACTGATGTCATCTGATCTAAATCAAGGGCTGAAAATCTGTCTGTTTTTCATGTGCACAATAAATGGAATAGAAAATGGAGGTCTGATTGAAGCAAGGCAAAAGCTTTAATTTTTCCTTTACCCTATATTAAATGTTAATACTTTATACAAAATTGGTATTTATTACTTTAGTTGAATTTATTTATTGCTCATTCTATTACTATACGTTGCAATTGCTTAATTACATTATCTGCTTTTAAAGATAATCTCTCAGACCGTATTTGCTACCTCATTTGAAAGCAGCATGATGTAGGCAACGAGGCTATGAATCCAGTGATCAATAAATGCTCTTAGTTTTAGTAAAACTGCAGAGCTGGGAGATCTGCCTCTGCCCACACCAGGCTCTCAATAGAGATTGTACATTAATAATGCGGTGCCAATCAGAGGAGGGGCGTGCTGGATCATCGTGCACATGACAATCTTATCCTGGAATAATAATCACCAGGTGATAAAGACTTTAGTTTTTTTTCAACAATAGGACACAGCCTGATTAGAGAAGCAAAGTTGACTTTGTTTTTAAACCTCTACAGCCTGCTGTCCTCAACTTACATAGCAAAAAACTGATGAGAGATTCCTTTTAATATGGGTTCCTATTTGGGATGGGATGATGTCAGTTTCCGTTGCTGTCTCTGTTACCTTCACCACTACTGAACACCACAGAGAACATATATATAGCATAAAAGGAAAAAAGATAGCGGCACTCACCGGCATGTTTCAAAGGTGCTTTATTTGGGTACCCTCATTCCAGGGTTCAACTCGGAAGGGGGGGTGCAGAGACAGCAGAGATGACGGATCTCCGTTTCGGGCTCCTACCCCTTCACGGACCTCATCTCTCAGAGATTGAGGTCCGTGGAAGGGTAGGAGCCCCGAACGGAGATCGTTTATGTGATATATAGCGGGCACCCGAGGCGGTCAGCATTGCCCACCTGCATATATCCATATGAAAAATAAGCACTTCTCCTAACTTAGCAGTGCCCAGTGAATGGACTCTTTTGATTAGAGAACATATATATACAGTAGGTACCAAGCAATTACCAGTTCAGTGCTGTACTACATCAATCTGTAACCATATGCCATATGAAAGCCAAGTTGGCCACTCTACACAGATCGTTTAGAATCTTTGCTAAATAGTGCTGTGTGGAAGCAGGATATATTGCCTAAAAGTACAGATTGTGGTTGGTTGTAGACTTTTTTGTACCTATGGACATGACAAATAATTTCTTGGTAAACTGTGGGTGATATCTCACATTTCATGATGATTTTTTAAAGATATTATTAGAAGCCACAAGCTCTTCACATCATAAGCTATCACCGCACAATTAAACTTTGAATAATAGGCCATTTGTACATTTTAAAGCACATAACTCGTTATTCAGATGAACATCTAATCACACAGAGCTCATTAGCATGTTTATTTGTATTTAATTCAGCTTGAAAATGACCAACAGAGTCTAATAAACAAGTGAGCCATTTAATTTATATAATGCTGAACTTCTATGTCCTTGAAAAATAGACCTAAATTATCAAATTTTGACTAAAGCTTAAAAGTATATTTTATGTTTCGTGTTTGGCAAATAAAGCGCATAGTGAGATTGCCACACAAAAAGGTTTCTGGAATATTGTCGCAGATGTCATTCATTGTAAAGGAAAGGTAAAATTACATACACATGATCTAAAGGCAGTTTGTGGTATCAGTATGATTTTGGTCAATTCTTCCACAAAAACACTCTTCAAGTCCTGAAGGTTCCGTATGAACTCGGAGCTTTTGTTTCTGCCATACATTTTTCATTGGATTCCGGTTCCGGTGATCGGCTCGTTAATTCTAGCAGCTTTTATTTCTTTCTTTGAAACCAACTGAGACTTTCCGTGGCTGCGTGCTTGGGATCATTGTTCTGTTCAGATGTCCACCCTCATTTCATCTTCATCATCCTGTTAGTTGGGAGAAGATTTTTATCAAGAATGTATCGTTATATTCTTCCAGTCATCCTACCTTCAATGCTATGAAGTTTGTTAGTGCCAAATGCTGAAGAACATCCCCACACCATGATGTTTGTACCTGCAAACGTCACTGTTGAATGATGTTATGGGGCAGACATGCAGTGTAGTTTGTCCTCCAAACACGCTGTATAGATCACTTTCAGTCTCATTTGACTAGACTATATTGCCCCGGTATTTCACAAACTTGTCTAAATGTTGTTGAGCAAACTTTAAACATGCTTCAATGTGTATTTTATTCAGCAATTGAGTCTTGCATGGTGAGTATGCATACAAGTCATGGAGGTTGAGTGCATTACTTATTGTTTTCATTGAAACAATTGTACCTGCTGAGTCCAGGACTTTCTGTAACTCTCCATAGGTGGTCCTTGTTTCTTGCCCATGCGCACAACCACTCTTCATTTGCAATGTTTTCTGAGATGTCCAAATTGATTTTTGTCCGATTTTAAGAAAACATTTTTCAATAACATCAAAAGAAATTCTTTTAACACCCCAATGTGAGAGATGGATCCATTCATTTAATACTTGTTTCTTGGACAACTCTTCTGATAATTTTTTTTACTCATTTGTCTGAAATTTTGCAGGCAGCACCTAGTGATGGCTGGTTTATGGTCAGGTGATGTTCTTTCCACTTCCGAATTTTTGCCCCAAAACTGCTCACTGGGGCACCCTTAGTAGTTTAATCATTTTTCTGTAACCACTGCCATTAATATGTTTTACAACAATAAGGTTGCAAAGGTACTGAGACAGCTCACTGGTTTTACCCTTCATAAGATTTTTCTTGTGTGCACCTTTGTCATTAGATACCTATTGGTAGGATTGCTTTCTAAGTACTGATAGATTTTAGCTAATTTTATGAGTCACCATGGCTTTTTGAACTTTTCTTTACTGACATGTTCAATACTTTTTACCGGTGTCATTTCTCATTATTACACATAACTTATTTTATGAACATCTGTGGTTTAATTTATCTGCCTGTAAGACTTTAAGGCATCTGCTCTGCTACAAGCTAAGAAGCTGGTTGTCCCTATTTGCAACCCCCATACTTACTCCCAGAACATGGACATTTTCTCTGTATATATATATATATATATATATATATACAGTATATATGTATATATATATATAGTGGTGTAGCGGCTGGCTGCTTCCACAGGTGCTGATAAGGCATTAAATGTGCTAGACTTCAGGTTGGAAAAGCCATGGGAGTGTTTGAAGGACTGGGTTCCTCCTGTGGGTGTGTTAGATCAGACATAGGCTGACTCCTTCCTGGTCACAAGGGCTGTGAGGTCAGCACAGGTCCTGTTCCTTTGTGTTGAGAGGAGCCTTTTGGCCTGACACAGAGAGTTTGGAGCTCTTGAACATGGTGAGGAGACCTAGGAGACGCCTTGAGTAACCCGGAGCTCAGGAAGCTTGAACCTGGTCTGGGCCTGGATCAAGCTAGAGTCCATGTGGCCTGTGAGAGGCAGCAGCCTCTGCACCAATGAAGTAAGGTCAGTGGCCATGGTGGCACTGTTACCATGTGAAGTGTAGGCAAATCCATGTCTGAGAAGAAAATAAAAAAGAATAAAAAGGTCAAAAATATTTGTACCGTGTTAGCCAGTAGATGCAGAAATATTGGAACCTTAAGGTATCATTACACACAGAGATATCTATGCAGACATTGCTTGCAACTCACTGGTTGCAGTGAAATCATGGACACATTGTTACATTTGTGCACGGCCACAAAATGGAACAATGTGTCCATGATTTCACTGCAACCAGTGAGTTGCAAGCAATGTCTGCACAGATATGTCTGTGTGTAACGTTACCTTTAGAGTCCTTAGTGATTGATATCTTTTAATCACAAAGCATTCACTGATCTCAGGGAGACCAGTCAAGGAAAACACTGCGGGCAGCCGGCTAAACGCTCAAACACAGTGAAATCCATGATGCATTGCCCCATGTCCCGTGTTTGAGACTCTTAATCGAGGCTCCACGGGCTCCATTTGATAACTTTTAATGGCAAACAATAGCAAGCTTTCGAGATGACTCAAGCCTGAAGAAGAGACATGAGTTGTTTTGAAATCTTGCTATTATTGCTATTATTGTTTAGTTTTATTCACCATTTTTTCAGTTATTCATGAATAAAAAGGAATGTTAAAACCAATAGACTTTTATATACATTTCTGAGTTTAACTCATGAGTTAACACGTGTGAATTCAACCCTGGAAATCTCATTCATGGCTATCACACATACAGGATGGAATGTATCTGAAATTATTTCCTGTACGTTAAAGTCCATCATTCTTGGAAATGTGTTCCTAAATAGAGCATTTAATTATATAGCGAGACTGGGAAAAATTTCATACTCAGAACTTTGTAGTTGACCGTCCATAGTAAAAGACCAAAACAAAAGGATTTTTTGATATATCCTTTAATCAGCACGTACGTCTTCCCTTTGAGGATGTTGGCTGGAGCATATAAAAAAAATAGATTTCAAAAATTCTCAGACCATTTTAATATACACAAAAGAATAACATTTGAGTATCATCCATAATCCTCTGATAGCTAGAAGGAGTGTGCTATCAGAAACTCAAGTGTGAAATGCAATTTTTCTTACATTACCAGTTCATAAAACTAGCATTATCTCTTGCTTGGTCTTATAATTGATGAAAGCATGAATAGACAAAACTTCAGCCATAGAACTCTACAGAGGAAATTTAAAGCATGGAAACTTGAAAGAGAGAATATTATAAAATCACTGTAACACTGAGAACATTTGAAAAGGTTTATATTGGGTTTAAATTCCTTTTTCTTACAAATGCACCCTGCAACGCTGCAATATATTAAGAAACTACTTTCCTCAGATAACTAGTTTAGGATCTTATATGGTTTCATTAGAAAAACTTGGAGATACATAGGCATTGTAATAAATAGAATTTTATGAAAAGCGCTTCAGAACAAAAAGGGAGAAAAAAGCAATAAGACAAAAGGAAGAATACAAAGGTTCCTCTTAATACCAGTTTAAAGAAGAAAAAGATACAATGGGTAATTTATTGGCTTGGTAATAAATTTCAGTATTTTAACAGATGTATTTATTATCCAAAGAACTTTGTATAACTTTGTCACATGCATTTTTCATAAATTTGCTTTGGCGTGTTCGAGTGCAAGAAGAAATTAGGCAAACAGCAATACAACAGAATCTCATTGATAAAGCACTAGTCGCTGTGACCCTGGTCACTACAAGAGCAAAGTTGTGACAGGATGTGAAGCTAGTCACTACAAAAACTAGGTTGTAAAACAGTCACTGCTTACAGGTGATAAAGCTATCAATTTAGGTGAGTATCTAAAACATGCTCTTCCTCTTATCTGTTGCTTTTCCAATGATATTAGTATCTTAAATGCATGGAGGAAGAAGGATTCTGACACAGGTGACGGTCGAAGCAAGTTCCTGTTTATTGTTTACCATATTGTACTTTTATACCCAAGAATACATCACGGAATCAGGGAGGGCTCTGCCCCCAAGAGTCAGTCATGATTGGATTGGGTTCTTGACATTATAATCATTAGTCTTAGGAAATACTGTAAAAATCCCCATATTATCACACTTCTCCCTATCAACTCTGTGGTCAGCTAGCTTCCTCTTTTCTCACGGATGTATTCTAGACAAGTTATGAAATATCTATTTCCTCATCTTTCTGTCTAATAGAATTTGTACACATAATATTGAGTTCTGTGTTTGCAGACAGTTTCAGATTATCAGCTATACAAATAGTAAATAATACAATAAATAAACACTAAATAATACAATAACAATATCTTTGAGCATTTTCACATGTTTGATTCCACAACACAGGAATGGAGGCAACAGGGCTGTCAGGTAAGCAAGGGACAGGTCCAGGAGAGTTGGCAATATACTGGAAATAGATAGGGATGTGGTCAGATAAAGGTCCAGGGTCAGGTATTCTAGGAGATCTTGATGAGGTTACAGGGATTAAACAGAGGCTTAAATAGGTCCAGGGATCAAAATACCAGCAGAAAGGTGACAGGTACAGAGAGCAGGTAAAAGAGAAATCAAGCAATGGTCTGGGTCAGAAAACAGAGATCAGAAGAGTCACTGGAGAGCAGGTCACATAGCACTTTCAGATAAAATGTACAACTGCCAACATTCGGGGGAAAGCTGCTCAGTTTAGTAACAGAGCAATCACTGGGAAGTAGAAACACCTGACTTACCTAACCCTTCCCAAAACCAAGCTTGGAGAATAGCTCTCAACATAAACATACAACTCAGCACATTCACAGTTAGCTATCAGTAAGAGAAACATTCAGTGGCATCCTAGATGTGCTGTGCAGTGGGATTGTGACAGTTGGCACAAAATAAAATAATGCTATTGTCTACCATATATAATAATGGACCTGAATATATTTTGGAACTTAATAAATACACTATTTATTGGTTATGTAAGTGATGCCAATTGTATACATTTGGTGGGGTCAAACAAATCCAGAATGTTTTCAATATATTCTAAACACAAAATCACTATTCAAACTAAGCCCAGGCTCCTGTACCACCCTAGACATGGTCAACACTTTAAGGCAGTTTAGCTTGTACATGTTTTCTATCTATCTCTTCACTTCCACTAACTTGTATAAAGCCAAATCTATCAATTAAAGAAGAGAGGATAGAGATAGTTTCAAAGCAAGTAGGTGGGAAAGTGAACTGATCAGCTTTGCCATAGGAAAGTAGGAAGGGTGCACCAAGCACCTGTGCTTTGTTTGGATGGTCATTTTCTGCTGACATATTTAACATTTTCCACAGTTCTAGACCTAATTGAATATTTTTGGCAAGTGTTTTGCAGTAGATATACTATGAAACAGCTAGTGTAGTTTATTGTAGAAAAAACCCCAAACATTGCTTTTCTTACCCTCCCCAGGTAAAGCAATGAGCTTCGCTACCGCTGAAAATTGTGTTGTGTGTCTGCAGCACTGACATCATGTTGAAAGCTCTCCATGCAATCATTGAGTTTAGCAGCTTGTGATGTATACACGTCAAAAGCCATTGGACTCACTGAAAATGGAAAATTCTTTAAGAATGCTCACATTTAAAGGAGATCCTTCTGGACAGAGTTTTCAATTCTCTTATTTTCTGGATACATTGGCTTCTTCTTTGGGGGTACCGTATATTTAGAATTTCATCTAACCTAAGAAATTAAAGAGCTTAAAATGCTAAAATTACAAATTACTCTTTATTAAAAAAACAATTATATAAAATTAAAATGAAAGGTTTAAAAAATGAGTCACACACAGAAAGTAGAAGGCGACATAGCCGCATAGCCAGCAGGGAGGGATAGAGAAGTCTCAGTTTGAATATGTTTAAGTATATATATATATATGTGTGTGTGTGTGTGTCTATACAGGGACTGGGCACTCACAGAATGTATTAAGTATATGTACTATGCATGACTGCATGACAATATAGTAATCAATAGCTGGCTATGTCACCTTCTTTCTGTGTGTGGCTTACTTTTAAGACCTTTAATTTTGTTTTTATGTACCGTATATACTCGTGTATAAGACGACCCGTGTATAAGCCGACCCCCCTACTTTTGCCCCCAAAACCTGGGAAAACCTATTGACTCGTGTATAAGCCGAGGGTGGACCCCAGCACAGGTGTACAGCCCCCAGCAGTGTGGTATACAGCAGCCTCCCCAGTGGTAGTATACAGCAGCAGCCCCAGTGGTATATACAGCAGCAGCCCCAGTGGTAGAATACAGCAGCCCCAGAGGTATATACAGCAGCCCCAGTGGTAGTAAACAGCAGCAGCCCCAGTGGTATATACAGCAGCAGCCCCAGTGGTAGTATACAGCAGCCCCAGAGGTATATACAGCAGCCCCAGTGGTAGTATACAGCAGCAGCCCCAGTGGTATATACAGCAGCAGCCCCAGTGGTAGTATACAGCAGCCCCAGTGGTAGTATACAGCAGCCCCAGTGGTAGTATACAGCAGACCCAGAGGTATATACAGCAGCCCCAGTGGTATTATACAGCAGCAGCCCCAGTGGTATATACAACAGCAGCCGCAGTGGTAGTATACAGCATCCCCAGTGGTAGTATACAGCAGCCCCAGTGGTAGTATACAGCAGCCCCAGAGGTATATACAGCAGCCCCAGTGGTAGTATACAGCAGTCCCAGTGGTAGTATACAGCAGCCCCAGTGGTAGTATACAGCAGCCCCAGTGGTAGTATACAGCAGCCCCAGAGGTAGTATACAGCAGCCCCAGAGGTAGTATACAGCAGCCCCAGAGGTATATACAGCAGCCCCCCCATATCAGTATACAGGGCCCTTCCCCATTGTGCACCAATCCTGTAAAGGAATACATTAGTATACTTATACCTGCCGCTGTCCCGATGCCGCTGTCCCGCTGCCGCCATCGCGCTCCTCCGGCTTCATCCAGCGTCTTCCGGCTTCCTCCTCTGGCGCGCAGGCAATGACGTCATTGCCTGTGCCCACCGGAGGAAGCCGGAGGAGCGAGATAGCGGCGGCGGGACAGCGGCAGTGGGACAGCGGCAGGGATAAGTATACTAATGTATTCCTTTACAGGATTGGTGCACAAGGGGGGGGAGCCTGTATATTGATATGGGGGGGGGCTGCTGTATACTGTATACAGTGTATACAGTATACAGTGACTCGCATATAAGCCGAGGGGGGGACTTTTCAGCCCAATTTTTGGGCTGAAAAACTCGGCTTATACGCGAGTATATACGGTAATTAGAGTTTTAATAAGGAGTCATTTGTAATTGTGGCATTTTGAGTTCTTTAATTTCTTGGGTTAGATGTAATATTTAAGAACTCTTTTCTCCCACACGTGTAGCCGGTTATGTGCCATTATAGATGGAAGCTTAGCAGATAATATCGTTTTTTTGGGCTGCAATTGGCTTATAATTTAGAGTTTCATGTAGATATGTGACATAAAGTATTTACACAATATAGTCAAAATAGCTGAAGAAAGAAAAAACTGAAAATGTTCCACACCACTCGATACAGCACAGAGTAGACAATACGGTATATAGCTATGGAATAAGCTTTCAGGACCTGTTGAAGTGCAAGTTCCGCATGAAACAGCCGTAGTGCAATCTTTACCATTGACTGCGTCTTTCTGTATCTGCTTCTGTTTTATGGGATCAAAATGAAAGACTTGATTTTAGGCCCCCTTCATACCACAATTTTCGGGATCCGGGGCTGTCCGGTGTGAACCGGACAGCCCTGGATACGGTTTCGGCCCCATAGTATTCCTATGGGGCCAGATTGAATCGGATGGCAGTGTTTTGCCATCCGGTTTTGTGCTGTCGGGAGGATCCGGCAGCTTTAGTTTCTTGGCCCCAGACACAAAATTGGAATAAGCACCATTTTTTGTGTCCGGGGCCAATACCGCTCAAAATCGTATCCTCCTGGATCCGACACGATCCGGTGCTCGCTAAAAATCATATCCGGGAACCGGATGCCGGCTGCTGAAGTTTAGCAATGAGCGCTGCTAAACTTCAGCAACTGGAGAGCTCGCTACCTGATATTTCAGGACCTTCAGCAGGGAAAGCTCCTGAAAGCTGCACTCTGCTGAATCCGGCTGCAAACCAGACTGGAGGGTGTATTAACCCTCCTGTTCTGCTTGTCCTGACCTGTCAGGTTCTGACTGGTGCTTCTTGCAAAACACCAGACAGAACCTGACAGGGGAAAAATCATGGTGTGGAGGGGGCCTTAGGCTAAAATGGTGAATGCCGCTATTTTTTCTTTTGATGTCAAAATAGGTGATGACCTATGACCCAAAGTGTCTTATGGTAAAGGTCTCTTTATTTTTACTTATAAAAAATAATTCTACCTGATGCAGAAGATTTCTACAGTTGTACAATAATAGTTTTGAATCATTGAAGCTGGAAATGACATATAAAATGTTATATAACTATTTGTATGACCTATTCACAATGACTATTTTTGAGTCATTTCTTACCAGATTTACTATAAACAAAAGTGTTTTCTACATAATATCTGTTATTGAGGTCTTTAGTACACATTTCTATGAATTATTATATTCATTCTGAAGAATAGATGCTTTTGCCCTTGACAAGCATACCTTCAATTGGGTTTTGCTGGATTGTTTTTTTTAAAAAAATATATACCAGAATTATTTGCTACTGTTAGGTTTGGAAATTTAACCCCTTCCCCACCCGGCAATATTCCATTTTTTATTTTTGTTCTTCCTTCCCTTCCTCCATGACAGCAATATAGATATATGAGGACTTGTTTTTGTGGGACGAGTTGTACTTTTGAATGACATTATTTATTTTACAATATAGTGTATTGGAAAACAGGAAAAGAAAATCCATATGTGGTCAGATTGTAATTCCCCAATCGCTTTTTTTTTTAATTTGTTTACCATGTTCAATATATGAGAAAACTGACCTCGCAGGATGATTCCCCAGATCAGTAAAAGTTTGTAGATACCAAACATGTAAAGTCTTTTTTTACTTTTTAAATGGTGAAAAAAATTCACCAAGACATTAAAGTCACCTCACAGTGAGTAGTGCTATCGGACTAAGCGGTGGCTGTGTCAGTGGTGAAGTCAGAGGGTTCATCTGCGTATCAGGCACCATGATGAATATTTCAACAAACATTCTTTAGTAAGTAGAGGCACGCAGAGTTCTTTTCGTGGGAAAAGGCTTGTACAAATGTTTCTTCTGACAAAGCACACAGAAATATATGCAAAAAAACAGTGATCAGTTTTTAAAAACATTTGAAAAACACACCAAGTGTGTATTGAGGGTTGTGCTCTAGAATAATACTACCGATATGTAAATGCCACAGGAGACATGCTATATATATCAGGTGCAAAAGCACATCCTTAAGAATTAAAAGGCCAGCAACAGAATTGTAGGATGTCCCAGGAGAGTATGCAATAAAGTATTTAAGTGACCCAAACAGATGTAAAAAGGTCAACAGACATGTACATACCAAGTTACACAGAGTTTAAGGAAGTACTATACATCATCACTATGTGGTAGAAATAAAAGATGAATCCCACAATGAAACCTGTTGAAGTTAGAGCCATGTAACAAATGACCAACAGGATCCCCACAAAGAATAAAAAGCCCCCATTAATGCACATTAATTGCAGAATCATGAACACAATACACTCATCCTTGGCAAAGTATGTATAGGGAGCACAGAACCAAGACCCTACACGTTACAACAGGACAGACTGCATCAGGGTTTGTTTTTGTATGTATTTCTGTGTGTTTTGTCAGAATAAATATTTGTACGAGCTTTTTTCCATGAAAACAACTCTGCTTGCCTCTACTTACTAAAGAATATTTGTTTAAATATTCACCAAGGTGCCTGATAGGCCATTTTGTTTTTTCAGGTTTAGCTCCCATAGGCATATGGTACATGTATGATGCTTATTAGTGGGGCACACCATTTTTCTTTTGCAGAGTTTATCTGCAGACGCAGCCATGGTTCAGTCTGAGAGCGCTATTTCAGTGAGCATATATTAATCTCTCCGCTCAATGAATGTAGCAAAGCCAGGTGTTCCTCTCTGGACATGACTGTCAATAATCATCAGAGTGTATGTTCGGGGTTAATAAATGGGGAAGAGGGTTGTCCATATAGGATTTTCCTGTGTTTGTTTTTTTTACTGTTTACACTGCAAGAATGATAATGGAAAGGTTTTGCATGAACATTATCAACCTAGAACTTAATGACAGCTGTCAATATTCAGCTGTCATTAATCCCTTTTTCAACACAATTGCACCACACCAGGGCATTAAGAGGAGCCAGTTAAAGTGCCAGGAATTGCACTTATAATGAATGCATTGATTTCTGGGGCAGCTGCAGACAGCTATTCTTTAGCCTGGGGGTGGGGGGGTCCAATAAAATGTGTGCTTCCTCATGCTGAAAATACCAGCCACCAGCATCCTTATGTTAACTTGGCTGGTAATCAAAAATAGGATGGAGCCCACAGATTTTTTAAATTATTTATTTAGAGATAAAGAAGTAAAAAAATAAAAGGCTTCACTGTATGTTTGATTGCCAGTCAAGGTAAAAACAGGCAGCTGGGATTGGAAGCCTATAGCTGGTAGCTTTATCTGCACTGAGAATCAAAAATACAAGGGACTCCTATGCAAATTTTTTCAAATTATTTATTTATTTTTACAGCAGGTTTGTTTCCAGTGGCAACAAAATCGCAGATATTGGCACAATGGGTGGAAGTGCAGCAGCCAATCACTGATACTGTCAAAGAGAGTGAGTGTCTATGATTGGCAGTTGGAGGCAGAATCCAGTGAGTTAACTGTCAGTTAAAGAGTGGGACCCATGAGTGGTTTTACAAGCGTGCAGTCCTCAGAAAGTATTCTGCTGCTTAAATCACTATTTTGCTTTCTCTTACAGCCCCCAGCCAAATATGAATGCAAACAGTAATGCAGACTTCTCAGGGAAGTCTGTGATTGGGTTCTTGACCAAACAATTAGTGTTTCGCACAGACCCTGAACTTTACAGGTCGTGTTCACCCATCACTACTTTTGAGGTCGCTTTCCAAGACTCGTAAAATTCTCATTTCATTTGGGATCTGGTGCTGTTTGAGGGCTTATTTTTTGCACTCTGAGCTGATGTTTTTAGAAATACCAATTCTGGGGATACAGTGTTTTGACCGCCTCTTATTGAATTTTATTGCAACCTTGCTGAGGTCACCAATTTAAGACCGGGCTGGTGGCGAGTGACATAAGCAGTCAGCGGATGCGAGTGCTGTAGTAATCACATCATGTGACAAGATTGTGTCAGCTGATGTTGTCTTCTAACTTGATTACTATGGTGACCAGATAAGCTGACCACCTACGTTACTCACTGTCAGCTGCAGCTGGGTGTATGATGACTTGCTGAGGTCACTTGAGGTCACTGTTCCGGTAAGCATGGTGGCCACTAACCATAGCGGGTACCATGTTTAC
Source organism: Allobates femoralis (assembly GCA_033576535.1). NCBI lineage: Eukaryota > Metazoa > Chordata > Amphibia > Anura > Aromobatidae > Allobates > Allobates femoralis. The sequence goes on along the minus strand of JARQOC010000002.1, from coordinate 67,310,099 downwards.
CTGACCTGCCTTCGGGTGACCTTAGGAGTCCTCGTGACCCTGGCTGCAGCTGGTGGCTCGTTCATTCAATGTCTCAAAGCTGCAGTGATTGGATGCTGTGTTCATCACTGCAACCTCCAATCAAGAAGACATTGCAAAGGATCGTGGAGAGTATGAGGGTCGAGTGGTTAATATATATGGACTCTCTAAATGTCCTTGTGTTTTTATTTCTAATAAAATATTTTCTTTCTGTGTTGTGTCTTCTTTACTATTTACTTACAGTATAGGAGAAAAAAAGCCGGGGTTTGTCCGCGCTAGACCACAGGGAAAACCGAGGATGCAAGCAAACCTTTATTTACACTCAAGCCAACGCGTTTCATGGCCACCTGGCCACTTCACCAACTCTAATGTTCTTTTATAAAAATGATCTAACCTAGATACCTTTAAGTAACTTTAGATGATGACCTCAGAAGCTATAAGCAGCTAGAATGGGAAATCCGATTGCTTTATCCATTTTTTAGCCGTTGAAACATGGGTTCTATGCTGCTATCCATTTTGCTGAATTGCACATTGATTTATACATTTTAATACGTTAATCATGTAATTTCTAGGATTTTATCCAATGTGGGCGTTCCCACAGGAACTGACATCACCATGATGTCATTGGTTGTTATGTATAAAATGGCTTCTTGTGAACTGACTGTAACATTGCTGCCTTGATGAAGTGGCCAGGTGGCCATGAAACGCGTTGGCTTGAGTGTAAATAAAGGTTTGCTTGCATCCTCGGTTTTCCCTGTGGTCTAGCGCGGACAAACCCCGGCTCTTTTTCTCCTATACTGTATGTATCTGCACCCCGGGATCTGCAGCGGCCAAAACTTCTACAGGTGGTTGTGACTCTCACAACCATACCAGGTGAGTGGATTACCTTTGTTAATAACACGCTGGTGTCCCTCATTTACCGCCTTAGTGCGCTCCCCCTCTCTCTAATTTTTTGCAGTTACTATTTACTTGAAATTCTTGATGGCCAGGTGTAACATTGGCCTGACATTAAGAATTTCAGGCTTAATGACAGCTGGCAATATAAAGCTGGCATTAACCCCTTTTGTGACCTCTCCATGGAAACCAGTAATTGGGGCTTCTTATGAATGTGCCAAATTCTGAGCAGCTGCAGGCTTGTATTCTATAGTATGGTAATCCCAATAATGAGGGGTGCTAAGAATACCAGCCCTTAGCTGCCTAGTTTTACATTGGCTGACAATTCAAAATATTCCAGAGCCCTATGCATTTTTTTGCCAGCAAGTATAAATAGGCAGCTGAAGGTGGCAGCTCGCACCTGTCCGTTTTATCTGAGTTGAGACAGAAAAATACAGCGGCGCTTTACACATTTTTTTTCACTATTTATTTTTTTACACACTATGAAACTGAAACCAGATTGTTGCCATACACTAATGTGTATGACAAGCAAGCAGACACCATCAAGATTATGAAAATGCAGTCTGATTGCAACAGTCAATCACAGACGCTATCACAAAGCACGAGAATCTGTAATTGGCTGTTGCCAGTCAGTGAAGTGAATATCCATAAAGATTAGTGGGCAGGACCAGAAGTAAGTTAGAGGGAGAGGCGGAGAGCATACCTGGAGCAAGCAAGCAGAGGTAAAACTGTTAAGATGATCTGTGTGTGTCTGGATGTGTGTCTGTGTGTAGGATAATGTAGAACAGAAGCATTAATGCTTCTGTTTTATGTTAAGCTCATACATACAAACAATTACCGAAAAATCCCGAATCTCTGACTTTTCTGCAAATCATTCAGGTCCGAGGGGCAGAATGGTCTGGATTTAGGATAGTCAAATTGTTAGAGCAAACTTTGCTCATCACTATTCACACTCCATATTCTGGTCAATTATTGCCAAAAAACTGGAAATCCTCAAATCTTTTATCCATCACTGAAGTGGTTTCTTCTACACTGTTATAATTTTTTTTTCAGTAATGGCACTTTACTCTTCCTGGTCATGATAAGCTTGTGTGGTAAATTTATACTGCAATGTGTTTCCTAACTGTGCCTTACATGCCTGTCATTACCATTTTCATTGACTTCTAGTTTTGATTCTGTCAACTGATTTCCTGTCTATACTTCTTTCTAGTGTTTTTGCCCACTCTTTTTTCTTTCCTAGTATTTCTTATGTCTGATTTTTGAAATTTGCACCAACTGCTATTTTTCTTATTTTCCTAAACAACACTTTTTGTGAAGAAAGGTTTAATTCCATATAACATCTTCATTGATCCAAGAGGTATTTTTAATGATGACAGATTCCCGCTAAGGTTTTCAACATTTGCTAATTTTTTTTATCAAGCTATCATCATAAAACTCTTGTAAAAACAGGAATTTTCTAAACTAACAATACTTAAACAAATAATCCAACAGATAGATCGGTTCATGAAATAGTTTTTAAAAAATATCTGAGAAAAGATTGACATGTTTTGAAACTATATTATCTAGGGGCAAACATTTTATCGGTGAAACCTATACAGCCACACACGGGCCCACAAAAGTGTTTCTACCGAAAATCAGGTGGAATTGTGCAATATATTGAATGGCAAAGGGCCATATAGTGTTCTTGCACAGAAGCCTCTTCTCCTGAGTCGTCAAGTCATACGATTCATAACGCTTAGCAACAAAAGTATCTCATACACAATGCAAATTTTTTATGAGTTTAAGATTTTTTTCTGATACCCTAGATTGTTTAGTAACTGGTTAATTTTCACCAATACACATAGTAAAGCAATATTTGACATGTATTTTTATAATAGATTCATCACTTTGTAATTTAAGTCAAATTTTGTAGAAAGGTTTACATAAAAAATTATATTTTTTTATAAATATTAATTCAAAAGGGCAGGGCAACAAACCAAATTTTAATTCCCTATAAAACCAGGTGCAGCTCTGCAAAAGACTTTTTAATGCAAGGTGTTTACAATAAGAGGGTTGACCGGTGTTGATCAAAGGCCAGTCAACACAGAAGATGCCAAGGAAGCAGTCATCAACCCAGATGCTGTTAGGAAATGCATTCTCAAATTTGGCATCATAATGGTTTGATAACTGCCAAGCACACCTCATGTGTGGCTATATCATCTGGCTGGAATGAAGGAACAGATCTGGTACAGAAGAAGAAGACAGAGACAGTACCTTAATGTGCCAATAACATAAAGAGAAGTGTCACATTAAAAAACAATATCATCAAAGCCATTTTTTTCCAACTGATTGGTAACATTTAGACTTCCAAAGCAGGTTTTCCTTTTGTTTTGTATTTGTCTCTCGGAGGATCCTAACTGAATGTTAAAGGATCATCTTCAGAAAAATCTAATTTCCCGCAGCTGTAGTATACAAAATCTTGTTGTACTGGGCTCCCGAACAGAGAATTTATTTTAAAAACGTTTGCAAAAATGGCATACATATTGCTCAAACTGTGAAGACCGTTATTTTCAGCCATCCATAAAGAGGTACAGCATGCATATGTTAATGCAGAGAACAATCAGACTTGCTAGTAGTAAGAGAAGATTTTTCATTTGGCACATTGATCTTTAACGGAAAATATTGGCAAGTTTGATCCACACGCGCAGCACTTCACAATAATTATTTACTTCATTAGCATTTTTCTATAGAATAGGGAAATGCACTATGCAAGGAATGTAAAATATGTGCCAAAAAATAGATTTGTTCCTCTATGTAGCTATGCATCATGCGCTTCCTGTACACTATCATTCTTTACTTTCCAATTTATAAATTGATTTATTTGTTTCTGCTTCTTTTGTGCATTGCGATATCACAGTATATTGTGCCAATACTAAACTTGGCTGTGTTTCAGTTGTACATAGAGATTAGCTAATTTATTTGAGTGCAATTGCATTCTACAAAATTCTGTAATCTAGAGAATACAAACTTTTTTTATTTTACTCGGTGTAAATTCAGCAAAATGGCAGGTGTCTTCGGCCACCATCTTCCGAAACAGTAGAGGGTCATGAAAGGATTAAAAAGAAAATAAAACATACCACTCCATTTCTGGTCTCCTGTGTCTTCATCACACTTCATCTCCAGTTTACGTCACCTTGGTGTTCACTTTAGGCTACAGTTTCCCGCCTTGAATATATACCAGGCTGGGACTTTTTGAAAGGGGACTAGGGTACTAGACAGGGAAAGAGTGCAGTTGAAGCAAGCAGAAAAGGCAGCAAAGATTTGAGTATGGGTTATTTTTTCTTTTTAATTATTTGCCAACCACTTACCTATCCTGCAACTTTATTATACTCAAACATAGGTAGGTCTGGTCCAATGGGCACCTCTGGTCTTGATCTGTTGCCTACTCTCTTCTTGAGATTGCAGTCCTCCTGCTTGTTTTGGGTAGGTGACGTGTCCTACATTATCCACACAGTGTCTTCATTGGACTCCTGCGTAGGCACACTACTTTGCAACTCCAAGGGCAGAACAAAGCATTGTAGTGTGCATGTGCCAGAGCTCTTTGACTTTTCCCTACACATGTGCACTAAAGTTCTTTGTCCTTTCCTCTACCCATGATGGGAAGATTGTGGGATGACATATAACACATCATGCACACAAAGCAGTGCAGGAGGTTGTCGATTAAGAGAAGAACTGAACCACCAGATCCAGACTAGGAACTCCCATTGGTTCACCTCATAGGTGAGTCTAATAAACATCTTTTTATGCTTTGAAGAGAAGATTGGGGATTTATATACAGCATTCTGGAATGCTGTATATGAGAGCATACAGGTGCTAGTCCTACTCAATATGGAAAAAAATCTTATGACTGGTTCCCTCTAATATTGCTTATTAATGTTGAATTTATTTATTTATTTATTTATTTGGCAATTAATATATTAGTTAATTTATTTTGACAAAGTTTTGAATAGTATTGAGCAGTGCAGTACCAATGTATGAAAATGCGTAAAATCTTCACTCCTCTTGAGAAATCATTGAACCCGAAAGACAAACCTTGACTCTTGTATCAATCTGGTAATTGAAAAGATTCCAACATATGTTAAGAGTAAACTGATCTTTTATGTTAAGTTTCCTTATCTCAATGTTTGTAAACACACATGACAGTTTTTATCTTCATATTTATGTTACAATAGTAAAGTAATCAACTCAATCAGTGCAACATGATTTAGAAAATATCTGTTTACAGCATGAGCCAAGCAGATAAAGAAAATATTGTTTATAGAGAAACAACCTTGTATTGGGATTGGAAAGTAAGATCTTTATCTAAACTCAACTAAATTGCATTTTGATCACTTAGAGAGGTGGGTTTGACATTACTCTCTAGCCCCACATCTCAAAAAAAAAGAAAACAATGCTCTATGCTCAAAACAAAGCTGTAGGATTCTCAGCCCAATGCCCATCACTTTGAATTAGGATCGATGACATTACTAATTTGATACATTTCCCAGCAGCTAATTAATATTTAATTGTAACATATCCCTAAAATTATCTATGTCTTTAGTCTTTAAATTATTTTTTAAGTTTTTATTTTTTTTAAAAGTCAGATATTTAATTGTATACAATTTACATCAAGGGAGAAGAGGTGTTTACATTTTTAAAAATTCATATTTGCCTGGTTCGGCTAATTTTCCAATAAATTTGATTTGTGGCAAATAAATTTGTCATGATTCATAGGTACTTCAATTGCCTTTAAAACAGGTGAATAACACTCTTAAATTCTGCTGCTCAAACACCTGGTGGAAGTGGTGGTGGTGATTCTTCTTTTAGGGTACCGTTACACGTCGCAACATTGCATGCAATTTCACTTGCAACTTACTGGTTGCAGTGAAATCATGGACATATTGTTCCATTTGTACACAGCAACACAATGGAACAATGTGTCCATGATTTCACTGCAACCAGTAAGTTGCAAGTGAAATTGCATGCAATGTTGCGACTTGTAAAGGTTTACCGAATCTGCCGCATCTGCCGTCTAATGGTTGCCCTTGGGGCAAGCCTCATTCATTCCCTATGGGGTTTGCGGCAGGTGCGGCAAGTGTGGTATTGTGGTATTTGCTTCGCAAAAAAACGCTGCTGACTGCTTTTTTTCCATGGCCGCAACTGCCGCAAGGGCCGGATCGTGGCAATACCGCACTTGCCACACCTGCCGCAAGCACCATAGACAATGCATGGGGCTTGCCGCAAGTGTGTCACAAGGGCAGCTGTTAGGCAGCAATGTGGTAAATCTGCCGGATCTGCCGTAATCAGTGAAAAACGCTGATGAGAAAGGGGCCTAAGTCACAGAATTGTGTAGACATGCATTAACTTGATATACGTTGATGTTCTTTTAGAAATAAATGATGAACATTTGGAACAATTTATAGGCCTCTTTAAACCTTTTTTCTTGGAATACCAATTGTTTAACCCTTGCCAAAAAGGATGTGACAAAATGCAAGTTACGTAGATTCACATTCAAAAAGCTAAATGCGGCAGCAGGCTGCTTTGTAGGGGTGGCGTATGAGGCTTTTTAGTCGTCAATTTTATTTATTTATTAGAAAATATCTAATCACTAATTCTGTGTGACATCACACAGTTCATTTCAAATTAAATTTGTAATAAAGACTAAAGAATAATAAAACAGAATGAAAAGTACCCTCTTCCAAGGGGAAGAAAGCTGGGTCTTGTGTGCTACTTTTTGAAGTACCCTCCCTGAAAATCACTTTCAACACTGAGTCAAATGTATGTAAAACATTGTTTCAAGACTTATTTTGTATATTTATGTACAGGCAATTTACATACCGTATATACTCGTGTATAAGCCGACCCGTGTATAAGCCGACCCCCCTACTTTTGCCCCAAAACCTGGGAAAACCTATTGACTCGCGTATAAGCCGAGGGTGGACCCCAGCACAGGTATACAGCACCAGAATTGTGGTATACAGCAGCCCCCAGCACAGGTGTATACAGCAGCCCCCAGCACAGGTGTATACAGCAGCCCCCAGCAGTGTGATATACAGGGCCCCTCAGCAGTGGTATACAGGGCCCCTCAGCAGCGGTATACATGGTCCCCGACGGCCCCCGGCAGTGGTATACAGCCCCCCCGCCTAGTACCGGGCCCCCATGCTGCGGCACAGCATACAGTAGTTCATACATTACCATCTCCTGCAGCGCGCGCTTCCTCCATCTTCCGCCCGGCTTGTTGCTGTAGTGTCATGTGACGAGCGGACGCGCCAGTCACATGACACTACAGGAAGATACCGGCTGGGACATGGAGGAGCCGCGCGCTGCAGGGAGAGATGGTAGTGTATGAACTACTGTATGCTGTGCTGCAGCATGGGGGCCCGGTACTAGGCGGGGGGGGCTGTATACCACTGCCGGGGGCCGCCAGGGCTGTGTCCGGCAATATGCACTGCATCCCCTTGCCGGGGATGGACAGGGGGATGCGTGCATATCAATGAGGCGGGCCCACGTGACCGCGCGGTGTCACTGCAGCCCCCTCCTGCCTCCTCCTGCCCCAGTCAGAGCCCCCGTCCCCATCACACTCAGCACACACTATGTATATACTCGTGTATAAGCCGAGGGGGGACTTTTCAGCCCAATTTTTGGGCTGAAAAAGTCGGCTTATACACGAGTATATACGGTATTTCATAAATAATAAAATAAAGTCTATTACAAAATATAAAGAATTTGTCTCTAGCTCTCTATTTGATTTGAACATTTCCTTCTAATCTGTAGAATATTGGGAGATCAACACATTGCCCTGAAACATTAACGGAGCTTGACAGACTTGCTGAAAAATTTGTTGAGTCAATAAACGATTTAACGGATTCATTAGGGTTTTATAATAGTGTTAGAATTTTTTTAGATTAAAGGAGGCAGTATCAGTATAAATGAAAATGTAATTACAAGACAATATCCAGCAACATCCCCTAAATATGCACGGACAATAAAAAATTGTACAGATTAGTGCTAATGTTAATATCATAAAAATATGTTCAACGTAAACGGAATTTATGTTTCTTTTGCATTTACTTTTATACTTTGGACAATTTTCTGTTGTTAATCTTTAAATAACATCTTTTCTTTATCTTTTTATTAATTCATATTTTTACATAGGTTATATTTTTGTTTTTGAAACTGAATCTTTTATTTAGGTTAAAAATTAGATAAATGCAAAAAATAGTAGAAAAGCAGGGATGAATCTGCTTCTGTCGACAAAAAAACTACAATCTGTAGAATATTAAATGACAGGGGGGTTTATTACTATGCGTTTCGAAGAGAATCCCAACGTCTTCATCATGAAAAGCCAACAAATTTGGTTAAGTTGGTGCCATTTCCTGATGAAAAAGTTGGGATGAACTTCAAAACGCATAATAATAAACCCCCGTGTTATTTAATATTCTAAAGAATGGGGGTTTTTTTGTCTAAAGAAGAACAGATATATCCACGATTTTTTGCTAGTTCCTTCATGCTATCTTGAAACTTATGGGTCGCGGAACTTGAGGCACTAGCATATGTGCATGATACTGGTTGTGTCACACAACCTTACAAGGTGAGCGACAATCTCTTACATTATACCCTTATATTTGATTGAGACCCTATTGCGCTTGTTTATCGACAGAATTACATTTGAAAAAATAAGATAACACAGTTTTGGGGTTTAGAGTTGGATTGCTCACATGGTTCACAATAAAAAAAATAATTACAGAGTAATTTACTAAATTTGTGGGTCCCAAAGATCAAAAGTTTAGGTCCCTTGAGAAGAAGGTTAACTATACTTCACATTTTTGTTTTATCAAAAAATGGGACCATCTCCTGGTACCGTACTATTGATATTTAAAACATTTACTGACATAATTAGGGATTGTTTCCTTCATCCTACTTAAATACTCTAAAAATCTGCATTCAGCAAAATGCTTGGATTCATTAAAACATTGACAGATGGTTGGTTGTCATTTTGCTGAAATGTATGGGGCGATCAAAGGTTAAAAAAAGATAAACACATACTTCCACTCCCCTTCTCACTCACCTCTCCAGCCCCTCCATTCTTTATCATTTGCACCATCTTTTCTCCAATTCTTATCCCCTGAGCTCTGATGTCTCAAGCTTCCTCATGCTCAGTTGGGATTTCCAGCTCTGATCAGGTCCAGGATTTTTCTGCCCATGTGAGTGCAAGATCACTGCGCACATCATGAATTCATGCCATCGCAACCTTGCACACGCGTGTGCAGAGCATTCTTTGCCTTTTCATTACAAAATCCCATAAAAATTGATTTTAGTGCAAAAAAGTGCAATCCATGTGGAAAATTAATCTATATCACTTTAAAATAAAGGTTTAACATATGGAGAGTCCAAAGCAAACCCCTTCGTCTATGTGAACTTTGTTATATATTTTAATAAAATCATCAGAACTAGAAAGATCCAAAACTTTTTTCCATTGAAAAATTCCAATTTGGAATGTGTCACTATGTAGTGATAACTTTGGAATGCCTTTACATATCCCAGAAGGTATAAGACTAGCTTTTGTACTATATATTAATAAAAAATTTAGATTGTTATATTTTTTAATTAAAAAAAAACAAACAGAAACATTTTAATTACTTAAATTGGGGCAAAGTATGCACTTTTCAATCGTTTAATGAGTCTGCCCTTAGAAAATATAGTCATAGCAGGTTGGCAGCAATTTTTGCTCTCTTTTTATTCAAAATTTTTTTAATGAAAATGATCATAAAAAAGCAATTCATGATGTGTTGTATAGTGTTTACTAGTTGAGATATGGCCATAAGTTGACAGGATAAACCTTATAGGTTTTTGGCTACTGAGCTGCCACCAAGCAAGGATGCATCATATGTCTTTGTATGGAAAAGAACATAGAAGTCCTTCAAAGTTGATCTGTAACATAGTACATTGATTGCTCCAGTGTAGGGTTAAAAAAACCACACAATGCTGATGCCCCTTATTAGGGTAAAATGTATTTCTGACTCAATGTATGGCATTATGACTGGATGCCCAGATTACCATCCCATCACATAAATCTAATACCCAAACCCTGTTATGATATATTTATGAAGAAAATAACTTATTGAACTTGTTTAGTGACTCAGAACATTATAACAGATGGTTCCATAGTTTAACTGCAGATATATTAAGAATCTCCCTTCACCTGTGATTGACTATTTAACTTTCTTTCTTCTAAAAATTAGAGAATACTCCCTTGACATAATTTCAGGGCTGGGTATAAAATCTTGATTTGAAAGATCTTCATACTATCATTTCATATATTTGCACATTATGATAAAAATTACCCTACAAGCTTATGTTTTACAAATTGAAGTTTGATACCCAGTTCAACCATTTCCTTAACCGGCTGTGTCCTTCTTTTATACATACATTCTAGTTCAGCTATGTGTTTCTTATACATTAAAGAATTAAATTTAAAATTATACGATTGAAACTAGAAGTTTACATACACTATATAAAAAGACATATCTGCGTTTTTCTCATTCTGACATAAGATTAGAATAAACCTTTCCCGTTTTAAGTCACTTAGGATTACCCTAATTATTTGTATTTGCCAAATGCCAGAATAATGAGCAAAGGAAGGTTTTAACACATTTATATTACTTTCTTGCAAAGTCAAAAGTTTATATACATTTTATTAGTACCGTATATACTCGTGTATAAGCCGACCCGTGTATAAGCCGCAGCAGCAGCCCCAGGGGGGTATACAGAGCAGCAGCCCCAGGGGGTATACAGAGCAGCAGCCCCAGGGGGTATACAGAGCAGCAGCCCCAGGGGGTATACACAGCAGCAGCCCCAGGGGTAATACACAGCAGCAGCCCCAGGGGGTATACACAGCAGCAGCCCCAGAGGTATTATACAGGGGCTCCAGCTGTATACAGCAGCCCCAGCTGTATACAGCCCCCCCGTGGTATCCAGGGCCCCCCTTGCTGCAACCTGTAAAGGAAGATGTCCTTATACTTATCACTGCCGCCGCCGCTCCGCTGCTCGGTCACCGAGATGCTCCGGGTCTTCATGCTTCCTGTTCCTTCGTCGGCTCTCGAACAATGACGTCATTTCCTGAGCGCCGGAGAAGGAACAGGAAGCATGAAGACCCGGAGCATCGCGGTGACCGAGCAGCGGAGCGGCGGCGGCAGCGATAAGTATAAGGACATCTTCCTTTACAGGTTGCAGCAAGGGGGGCCCTGGATACCACGGGGGGGGGCTGTATACAGCTGGGGCTGCTGTATACAGCTGGGGTATTTGGTACCATTGCCCTTAGGTTGCCTTGCTCCACCTGCCTTTTCAGCTTTGCTCATACATTTTCAATAGGACTGAGATCAGGGATTTGTGATGGTCACTCCAAAACATTGACTTTGTTATCCTTAAGCCACTTTGTAACCAGTTTTGCAAAATGCTTCAGGTCAATGTCCATTTGGAAGACCCATTTCCACCCAAGCTTTAACTTCCTGGCTGTTGTCTTGAGATATTGCTTCAGTATAGCCACATAATCTTCTTTCCTCATAATACTGTCTTTTTTGTGAAGTTCACCTGTCCCTTCTGCAGCAAAACAACTCCACAACATGATGCTACGACCCCTGGGTTTTAGAGTTGTTATGGTGTTCTTAGGCTTCTAAGTGTCTTCCTTTTTCCTCCAAATGTAACAATGGTCCTTATGGCCAAACAGTTCAATATTACTTTCATCAGACCTCAGGATATGTCTTCAAAAATGTGCACTTTCAAAAATTAATCATGATTTTTATGTTTCTTTTGGAGTATTGGCTTCTTCCTGACAGAGTGACCTTTCAGCCCATGTTGATACAGTCCTCGTTTCACTGTGGATAATGACACAATCTTGGCTTCCACCATCATCTTCACAAGGTTTTTGCTTTTGTTCTTGGGTTGATATGCATTTGTTGCACCAAATCACATTTATCTCTGGGACACAGAACCTGTCTCCTTCCTGAACATTATAATGGCTGTACATTCCCATCTTCTTTGCATTTGCACATAATTGTACAGATTAATGAGGCACCTTCAGGTATCTGAAAATTACAGCTAAGGATTAACAAGACTTGTGACATTGCACAATTCTCTTCCTGATATCTTGGCTGATTTCTTTATAGTGTTTCCCATGATGCTACACAAATAAGCAGTGTGTTTCAGGAGTGCATTAAAATACATCCACAGATGTGTCTTTAATTAACTCAGATGTTACCAATAAACCTAACAGAACTTCTAAAGACATGACAATATATTATCTGTTCCCAAATGTTTAAAATCATAATAATCTTAGTGCATGAAAACTTTTGACTTTACAAAAAGTAATAAGAATGCCTTAAAATGACCTGTTTCTCATTATTCTGGCATTTGCCAAATATAAATAACTATAGTAAACCTAAGGGTGCGTGCACACGGTCCGGAGGAGCTGCGTGTTGGACCAGCTCCTCCGGACCTGAGGGAAGCCGCAGGTGGCTGCAGGGAGACCGCAGCCGCCCTGTACTCACCATGTGCGGCAGGTGCAGGGCGGATTTTCCCTGTAGTCACCCGATGGGAGCCGCTTCCGACTCCGCATCATGAAATGAACATGCTGCGGGGTAGCAGACTCCCGGCAACCCACACCGCAGCTCCAAACACGCAGCGGGGGGTTTACGCATAGTGAGGATTTCTTGAAATCCTATCCACTATGCTTATACTGTTCTATGCAGCGTTTTGGACGCAGCGGCAAGACGCTGCATCCAAAACGCTGCTTACACTGATTGTGTGCACGCACCCTACTTGATCTAAAACTGAAGAGGTTTACTCTGATTTCATGCCAGATAGTGTGAAAAACATGCATATGTGTCCCTTTATATAGTGCAAGTAAACTTCTGGTTTCAAATGTAAGTACTCTTTTTACTTTTTGTGTGTGTTTTGTGCATTGGCTTGACGGTATAATTTACATGTGTTGCTAAAGAACATGTTAATAATAATAGCCTGAACATACCTAAAAATATGCTACAATAACAAGAAAGAGAACCTAATTTAGTTATTTTCAACCTTATACCAATTAACTGGGGCAGACTTTTTTTTCACAAGCTGCTTAAAGAGTTTGCTTGGCAACATTTTCAAATAAATTCATTTTCTACTTTATTAAAGTTGTGTATAGTTTTTTAAATAATTTTTTAAGCTTTTATAATGCAGTATTTTATGCAAATTTAAAAAAAATTAAAAATAATGTGTATGATCTACTTTTTATAATTATTTAGTGTAAAATGTCGCTAGGGACAGCTAAAGAATCATAATGTATGTCTTATACAGTCTAGTAATACATAAAATATGAGTGTAAAAAGTTTTCGACAATGTCGTCTTCCTAAGTCCCAATTGCCAGCGGCCCAGATTTCTCTCATTAGAGCTTAGTGTTGCAAAATCCTGATTCCTGATGTCGGGGGATTAATTACTTTTCTTTACAGACTCCATAACAAAGAATAACACAAGTTTGAGTTGCTGCCAGGCAGAGACAACTTCTTCCCATCACTTTTCTTATAAGGAAATACATTTCTATGCAAAGAATAATTTTTTGTATACACTCATAAATACGGTCAGATGCTCGGAATGTTTGAAAAATAAAGGAAATAAATAGACACAAATGAAAATAATTAAGAAAACAAATTGTTTTTGTGTGATTCGGAGTCTTACAAAAAGCAGTTTAGATTAAGTACATTTTATCATTTAGAGAAAGACTTGGTAAACAGCTGCCTAATGGGGTATAACTTTCTAATGAATTGATTTTTTTTTCCCCTAAAGGGTCTATATACATTTGAAAAGATAGCTTAATGACTATGCACTTGGAAACAATGCGGTAAAAGCATGTTTGCTCCATTTTGTATATTTATTTTCTAAATTACAACTATTCAAAATACCTGTAGTAAATGGCTTATTTACAGGCATTTAACGGAAATGTATGTAAAAACCTAATGGAGGGAATAGTAAGTGCTGTATCTTTACAACAAAGTGATGCAACATAATTGCCAGTTATTTGTTGTAATACACATTAAGCCGAAAGTTAAAAATCAAAGTTTCCAATCCAAGTAAACAACACAAGTACATTTTCATTTTTGCACTCAGAGATTTCTATAATTTAATTCCAAAAGATTTTAATGGTACAGTCAAATTTGTGAACTCACTATTCTTTAAGCTAATAGTTTGGGGAGTTGGAGGGATTGTATATATGGCAACATAAAAAAGGTTGATAGGTTACAAAATGTGTGATTACCTTCACCAATCATTCCTTTTAATACTAATTAACCTGAGAAGAAATACATATACAGGAGGAAAAAAAGCAGATATTGTGACGCATGTCACTACTGTTATAACTAATCTCTGAGGTGCAGAAAACAGACTGTGATAATGAAAAGTAAATATAATAATATTACTACTAACTAATAGAAAAGAGAAGTCAAAACAATCTGGGGTCAGGTCCAGGAAATGGCGCAGTAACAGCTAAGGATTTTCAGAAGTGAAGTCCAATTCAAGCCGAAGTCAGGAAACCAGAGGGACAAAACAGAATATAGAGGAGTAGGGAGAAAGATGAATCAGGTCACAAGCAGAGGGTCAAATCCAGGTAAGGGGCCTTTCACACTTGCGTTTTTTTCCTGATTTGGAAGATAAGGAAAAAACTTGATTCTTACAGGATTCATTTTTTTTGCCCATTCTCTTTAATGATTTCAGGAAAAAACATGAAGCAACAAGATTCTACCTGCCCAAATTAAAGTGAATGGGCAAAATACAGTAAGAACGGGTTTTTTCCTGATCTTCCAAATCAGGAAAAAAATGCAAGTGTGAAAGGCCCCTAAGGTAATTAATCAGGCAGGGTCTGGCTCAGAGCACAGAGAGATCAATCCTACACATCCAAAGGGAAATGTATAATTGACACAGAATAGGGCAGCAAGCTTGCTTAATTAGAGTTCTAAACAAGTGAACTGAAATGCAGGTGAGTAGTAGCACAGAGCTAGCCCAGACTGACAATCTCCACAACAACCTAGTAAAGGAAAAAGGCATTGTGGGGATCGTGACAAATATATTATACTGTACTTTTAATTTCCAGTCTCCGATCACTGAACATATATTAAGCTTTAATAATACAAGGATCTTCATGCTCCCAGTGGCTTTATTGGTGCATGCACTGAATGTTATAGAAAGAGCAAGATTTTTCTTTGAAAAAAAGGTAAAGTTGGGATAAAACTCCTCTGGGAAATTAAATATGCAAGCATCCTCTTTGGATATAAAGAAAAGGGAGATTTTAGTGCCATCAATTAGAGCTAGTAAGGGCCCTTTCACATCTGCGTTTATTTGAAATCGCGGCAGATGCGGTGAAAAAAACGCATCTGCCGCGATTGCCGCATAACCGCTGCACTTGCGGCACGGTTGCGGTAATCCCCATAGAAAGTATAGGGGGACTTGCGGCAGGTGCGGCAAGTGCGGTTTTGCACTTGCGGCAGGTGCGGTTGCGAAAAAAAATGCGGCTGACCGCGGTTTTTTTCACGGCCGCACCTGCCGCAAGTGCAAAACCGCACTTGCCGCACCTGCCGCAAGTCCCCCTATACTTTCTATGGGGATTACCGCAACTTCGCCGCAAGTGCAGCGGTTATGCGGCAATCGCGGCAGATGCGTTTTTTTCATCGCATCTGCCGCGATTTCAAATAAACGCAGATGTGAAAGGGCCCTAACCCTAAAAGTAAGAGTTGACACCTTTATAATGGCTTGATCAGCAAAGAAGATAATGATCTGCTCTACAGCTGTGAATATGTTGGGCATTATGGAAAGGGGAATCAGAGTTTAGCTTACTCAGATATATAGCCACTTTATAAGTACAAATCTTCTTAAAGAACATCCTGCTGGAAGAAGGTTCTTGAGGAACCGAAACGTTCGATTGTTATGGGCCAATAAAGAGAAGCATAACTGCTATATGGAGTGCTGTCCGGTTTTTGGTAAATGTATACAGCTGAACACTGATGGACATTGCACCCGAAGTGAATTGTTCCTAGTGCTGCTCTTACTTTTTACTTTTTACTTTTTTAGATAGATAGATAGATAGATAGATAGATAGATAGATAGATAGATATTCCTAGCCAGTCTTCCTACCATTGTACAAAAGATTATTTAAGATATGAAGCTTCCAAAGTTTATAAATACTTTGAATTAAATTCTTGGTTAACATAAGTGCTTTTTTTCTATGTGCATCCAAAGAGAAAAATAATTAAAACTTATTTTAGTGTATCATTATTGTTATAATGATTCCCATGCTAGAATAAAAAGACTTCAATGTACTCTACAGAGGATAATTATTAGCACTCGCTAATGAAAACTGAAGCATATGGTATATAAAATTCCATATAGCATATAAATGAACATGAATAAATAATAAATATGTCAATTATTAAAATGCATAGATTAATAAAGCAATATTTACGTACTTTGTAATATATTTAAGTGGAATTCATGAATAAACTTTCATACTTGTTGATATAGGAGATTTTGCTGCCTACAGTGTTTCTGTGTATGCGGTAGTTTCTGTTGGGAAAGGAGATCATCTAGGACATGGTGACTGCTGCATTTAGGGTTTACACAAAGTTCCCATAGTCCATAGTAAGACCTTAAAGCAACTGCTGGGTTAAATAGAATCACCATGCCAACCCAGTACTCATATTTCAAATCAACAAATTATGTAATTGAAAATCCAATGAGCAACAGTTGACAATAAATTAAAAAACTCTGTGATCTTCAAACCCCAAAGCATTATAAGTGGATGGTCCAGGATGAGTTTAGCAATCATACTCACCTAACTCCCCTACTTTACCTCCTACCACAGGTCCCCGTAGGGTCTTCTGTTTTATTCTACATTTTTTAATCGGTTCTATCACCAGTTCCACCTTCACTCTTCGCCAGCACTTTTGGTGCTAGATTAGCGTTGCACCATGTTCTGATGTCATGTCATAATAATCTGCATTGCCCCACGCAGTGACCTAGAATGGTGCTTGTCGTGACATCAAAACATGCATTGAGATCTAGCCTGCATTTCCAGAAATGCTGATGAAGGGTGAGTAGAAGACAAAAGCCTAGAGAGAACAGGGGCAAAGAAAACCAGGTGAGGACTAGAGGGGAGTTATGGCAGCAAGGACAGGATAAGAGCTATAAGTGTAAGATTATATTTTATTTTTCACCCCTTCTTGGTCAATATAAATTCTATAAAATGGCAATCATCTGGCCTGCAATTTGCAGGATTCATGGAAATTGAATTTCCAAAAATATAGATTTATTAGAATCTGCAAATGTTGGGAAAATCGAAGTGAATTGTATGAATTTAAAATTCATTTTCTCATTGATATTTGCTATATTTTACATGAAACCCTAAGTGTTCTCCAAGTGTTTATTCCAAGAGCTTCCAAAAACTTCAACCTGGTCTTCATTGTGTAATATAATAGTCCATTGTTGAGAAAGATGGTAGATTTCAACATTGTTTGCTCTAGGGATGAAAAAGAGGTGATGTCCCTACAGAACACAGATATGATGGGGAATATCTCTTTATAACATAATTGCTCAGACCTTTATTACCTGTAATGTTTAGATTCCATTAATACTAAAAATCCCTGCAGCCAGACTTTCACCTTGCTCGTTCACTGAAACATCATCTCTGCAATAACCAGTGACCCCGTCGTACCCTTTGGCCCAAGCCGCCTTTTCTTTCTACTTATCATCCTATGGAACAATCCTGTGCTCCAACTTCTGCATCTACGTCTGTCAAATCTAATAAAAGCCGTTTCAATTTATGATGTCTCATATCAGTCCATCAGATATTATATTTGATTACTGATCTTAGACAAATCAGAAAAGGGGATTCTTTCTTGACAAAGGGTCGTCAAGGCTGGAAATGTTTTTATATATTAATTATTCAATGGCATAAACTACAGGAATTATCAATCGACAAAAGAAGACAGAGATGACACCTTTATTTTATAAATTTGGGTGGTTGCTTACCTACAAAGGAATTGTAAAAAACAACAAAATATTTTCATTAAAACGGTTCGCAACTTTGCTTTATTTTAATCCGAGAAAAAAAAGTACCTAACGCAATAGCAACGATGCACATTGTATTTACTCATTCAATTCGGGACATCTGCTGAAGTATACTTAGTGACACCTTCATCATCCATGTTTCCAACAGTAATGTGATTTTTTTTTATGCAAACCTGGTAATTAGCTCGAACTGAAGAAGTTCCACTTTTATCTTGACCTTTAATGTTTCTTTTCTAGTGAATTCTTTTTCTGCCCATCTGTTACAAAACCAAAAATCTCCCCTATACAACGTTGATTTATCTTTATGAAAACAAATAAGATATCATACCATATATCATCATCTGACATCTGGTAAAATGTTTGTTTATACTTTCTGAAATAAGTCAATTATTCACTAAACAAGCATAACAATGTGTCAATCACACTTATTTGTAATAATATATTGTATTTAATAATTTTTATTCACTTAAGGCTACCTTCACATTTGCGGACCCCTCCGCAGCGTTCTGCGGAGGGGATCCGCAATGTGACCGCAGCACCGCAAGCTCCTATGTTTATAATGGGAGCACACGGTGCTGCGCATGACTGTGCGCACCCATTCACTGCCATATGTGATCTGTGCACAGGCGGATGTCTGCGCACAAATCACACACTCTTGTCCGCACCAGGGAAGTGACATATTGAATTCCTGTGCGGATGAGATTGTGTGATTTGTGCGCGGGCATCCGCCTGCGCACAGATCACATATGTCATTGAATGGGTGCGCACAGTCATGCGCAGTCAAGCGCAGCACCGTGGGCTCCCATTATAAACTTAAGAGCTTGTGGTGCTGCGGTCACATTGCGGATCCCCTCTGCAGAACGCTGCGGAGGGATCCGCAAATGTGAAGGTAGCCTATGATTCCCTAGTCAAATATCCGAGTTACTCATTGAGTTGCATTATGTTCACTATTCTGATTAGTAAAAAGTAGTCACTTAGACTTCTCTGAACCTGAACCCCTAATTACTTTTTGAACCCATTTATTAACATTTCAAAATATTGAAATTAACTTATTTTTTAATTCCTGGAGGTTTATCACTTTGTTTCCGAATAAATCCACCATGTAAAGACATTGGATAGTAGATGCGTCAAGCCCAAGGTCTGGTTAGGCACATGGGCCACAGATGTCAGTGCAGCAGTCAAATGTGGCATGTGGGAAATGGGTAATAGAGGAAATGGGGTCCGCAGCAGACAGGATACACAAACACTAAAAGTCCTTATTACAAGACACAGACCGTGTGTCTTGGTAAACCTTATATATTGTCCAGGTACAAAATAACATAGGAGCATTCCAGGCCACCTGCAAAGCCCAAAAGCAGAGCACAAAAGAGTTCAGTGGACCAGGGTAAGGGGGGTTAAGTTCGGATTCAGGACAGGAGTGTAAGAATAAATAGCTAGAGAATCACATTAACCTCACATTTTGCTCTCTTCTTTGGCTTGACATAAAATGGAAAGGGAATCTGTATGTCAATTGATGCTGCCCATGGATTTGGCAGCTTGAGTTAGAGCCGGACTGGGTAATTTAAGCCAAGTATGTTTCTCTCGCCAATTGGTGGTTACTGTGGCCAATATGAATTGATGGAATATGTAATATTTTGCTAAATTATCTCCTCTCTTCGGATTCATAACTTTGATTGCTATTACATAGCCTGATATTAAACTTTGTACTAAGAAACAGACCATCAAGTACACATTAATACTATTAATATGAATTATCATAACTCAAATGGGTGAGGCAAAAAAAAAGACAACATTTATACTGGGACTAGGGACACCAATTAGCACCCTACTCTGTGATATCCATCAAACTGAAATTACACACCAAACTTTGCCCTCCCTAATATTGTAAAGACCTTATTTGTAAAATAATTTGATTCCAGGAAAGTTTTTTCTTTTCTAAATGTACTATTTTTTTTACTTAACTGTATGCATAGCAACTTGCTCTGTCACTGCTAATGCATGATAGAATTCGATGGCTCTTTTCAGTGCTAGGAGTTAAAATTAGATTATTATATTTCCCAATGGAATAGAAGGCAAAGATCTTCCTATTTAGGGAATTGACGAGTAATCCATCTTCGAGGTGTCTTTTTGTAACTTGTATCCCATGAGAATCTCACCTTCAAGGTTCTTTCGTTTTCAAAGATTTTATTTATATGACCCACTTATGCTATATTACCTGGTATGGGAGATAGGGAAATGTTCAAAACAAATGAAACTTGGACAATCCAAAAAGGCAAAGATAAACCATAGTAAACCATAAATATACTAGAAACTGGATTCTGAAGTTGTTTTATTTTTTCCAATTTTCTGAGATCGAAATAGAAACTTTATCACAGAAAAGAATGCAGATTGCATTGTATAGAAAGACAAAAGATAATTGTGAATGATAATCAACACACATGGTTCTGAACAGAATAAGGGTCTAGTGACTACCTATTCTCCTCCCTAATTGAGTTAGAAAAGCTTTTTTAAACCAGTGCTTGAATGTCACAAACTACAAAAACTGTAAAACATTTCTGTTATATTTCTCAGATATTCTTGTCCCCATCTGAAAAGATGGACCCACCATAAAAGAGCAAATAGTGAGCATTTAAGGGACAAACCTAATTCCCACTTTTTTACATATTCAGACAGGAGCTACAGTCAGAAGCCATTGAGTTATTACTGAAAGTAGCATATTCCTAGCCTTAAGGTCCCGTCACACTAGGCGATGTGACCAGCGACGTCGGAAGCGATGAGCGGGTGCCCGCTCGCTTCCGACGTCGCTGGTCACCTGTCACACAGAATCGCTGCGGCCGGCGATGCCGCAGCGATGCGGGCGGTGACATCGCTCGCTGGGCTGGGCTCAGCCCAGCGAGCGATCCGCAGCAACGCTGCGGTATAGGCTGGATCGCCTGTGACATCGCTCTGGCGATGTCACACGGCGCGATCCAGCCTTATCGCAGGTCGCAGGTTGACAGGTTTACGGTTCTTCCCGTAAACCTGACAACCTGCGACCAGCGATAATTCGCGGTCGCGTCGCGCTGTCACACAGCGCGACGTCGCTAGCGACGTCGCTGTGACGTCACTTTTTCGGCGATGTCGCTAGCGACGTCGCCTGGTGTGAAGGCACCTTAAGAGATTTTGCTCAGTGTAAGAAACAAGACAATAATATTGTAGGTGCATACGTCTCTTAAAATGAACAATAGAACAAGAAGTACAAGAAGTAGGAACATCATAGAGATTGTCAGCATCTAAAAAATGGCTGGATGCTTATTTGTTAAAAAATGGCAATAGGGGAATAAAAAAAAATCTAGCCATATAAAACTAATTGCACAGAAAAGTGGAGAAAATTTTTGATAGAAGTATAAAATCTTGACAGACAGCAAAATGTATTATCACATTATAAAAAGAACTAAAAATAAACAAAAGGCACACATAGGGTTTCTCTGTGACCTTTAGGGGTTGTGTTAAGCCACAACCACTACATACGCTTGTAATAAAGATCCACATGTGCTGCAGCTCCCCGTTAATAGGATTATGCAGGATGGAGACAGAAAGGGCACAAAGCCCCGCTGCTTGGATAAATAGAGGCTCTGGAGAATGAAGTATTAACCCCTACATGACCCGGAATTTTTTGTTTTTCATTTTCGTTTTTTGCTCCCCTGCTTCCAAGAGCCATAACTTTTTTATTTTTCTATCAATATAGTGGGACGAGTTGTACTTTCAGATGCAATCATTTATTTTACCATATAGTGTACAAGGAAATTGGAAAAAAAATTCCAAATGCGGTAAAATTGGAAAAAAGTGCAATCACGTGTTTGTTTTTTGCGGTTTTTAGCCGCCATGTTCACTATATGGTAAAACTGACTTGATGGTGTGATGCCTCAGGTTGGTATGAGTTCGTAGGTACCAAACTTGTATACCTTTACTGGTATCTAAGTGTTGAAAAAAATTGAGAAGTTTGGAATAAAAAAAACACACTTTTTGCGACCCGTAGAGTTCTCATTTTTCGGGATCTGGGGCTGTGTGATGGCTTATTTTTTGCGTCTTGAGCTGACGTTTCTAATGATACCATTTTGGGTGGATGCGCTGTTTTGATCGCCCATCATCGCATTTTATAGCAGTGTTTTATAGCAATGTTGCAGCAACTAAAAAAAATGTAATTTTGACGTTTGGACGATTTTTTCCGTTACGCAGTTTAGGACTATCATTAATTGATTTTATATGTTGATAGATCAGGCGATTCTGAATGCGGCGATACCAAACATGTGTTTTTTTTCATTTTTTTTATACTTTTATTGTGAATGGGGAAAAGGGGGGGTGATTTGAACTTTTATGTTTTTTTTTTACAGGTTTACAGGAGCTCACATCAAACACCTGGACACGGCCCATGACGTCTTCCTACGTCATGGGTCGTGAAGGGGTTAATAAATGAAAGTGATTTATTGCTACTCGGTTCAAACTCAGTGACTTCTTCAGACAAATCACTAATGGACATTATTGTACATTGGTGATTTGCCTGAAGAAGTATTTGACTTCAAATGTGTAGCAATAAATCACTTTAATTTAATAATACTGTATTCTCCGGAGCCTCTTTTTATCCTAGCAGCGGGGCTTTGTGCCTTTTTGTCTCCATCTTGCATTATCGGACATTGAAGAATGCCTAGATAAAATATATCACTTTATCAACAAGGAAAAATGTTTTAAATAATCCCGTTTTAAAATCTTCCTACTTACTCACAGGATGATCCATTTGCCATATTTTTGGACAGCTTTGTCTAAATCTATGTTGACTTATTTTAAAGCAGGCAAGTAATGACCATTAAGCCATGCATCCTATACCACTAAACCACGATCATCCTATCCATAAATCCACACCTTGTTAACTAAAGAGGCTAAAAAGTGTCTAAAATACTTAACAACTGTTGCTCAGGGCATGTATATCAGCATCCAGGTGCATTAATAATGTAAAATAAAGATTGTCCAGCACAATAATCTTCAGAAAAAAACTCTTTAATAGTTCCATTAGGCAAAACATAAAAACTTTAGAAGTTGCAGCTTCTCACATACAAGCAGTGCAGACGTGTTCCAGCTAGAGTACCTTAGTCATTTCAGATTTAGTAAGTGTAATAAAAGCTACTTTTGGTCTTATACAGATCGGACTGTGGACATATATACAGTATTGTAGAATGAGTGTATAAGGACTTAATGATGGTGGCGGCAGTTTATAGGGCAAAAACCTGGTAACAGGTTCCCTTTAAAGGGTCAACAGTAAAGACCAAATTTGAATTAGTCCTAAATGGAAGGATCCAGTTAAGCTTTTGTAGACATTACCCTATTAAAATGTTATAATTAATCTTAAAGTAAATATATTCTACATTTGGATTTATTTCAACAAGTCTACTTTACAGTATTAATAAAAAATATCCGCTACCATCTGCGGACATATCAAGGTAAACTTTTCTCAAATCTCACATTTTTTATACTGCCAGAATTTTGTATTAGATTCACTTTTCTATTACATTTAGACAACTTTTTCAATGTATTAATCTTTTTTTCTCAAGGTTTGTCTTTTCCTGATTCATCATCGACGTCAACAGATACTGCCTACATTCTTACTTTCATAGTTAAAATAATTTTATTGACAGTCTTTAAAGCATCACATCAATGTGAACATCAATTCTGTCTCATAGCAGTGATGTTAATTGATTTCAGTCCAAGCTCTTCCATTTTACTTTTCCTGCTGGGGTAATCTATCATCATTCTAAGGCACAGGAAATCCAATCCCTCACTGCTGGATTCTGATAGAGAGTTTTATGTAGAATTTGATTCAGGAGCCCAGCAGTAATCAAAAAACAGGGTTACATGGCACATGCTAAAATTTATATCATTTTAGAAATTGCGTCTGTTGTATATATGGGAAATGGCTTCAAAGCCTTCCAATACTCTCAGCTACATCGGCTTCATTTGAGAAAATGTAGGTCTGTGAACTAGTTATTGACAAATACTATATCATCAGTTCCACTTGGAGACCCAGCCTAATAAGTAGAACATTACCGCTAATCCTCATTTAATCACCCTTAAAATGGTAATTTCGGATTGATGAGGATGCAGGGAATAGCTTTTATGCTTATAAGTGCTTCTAAAAATACCATACATTTGTCTACACAACTTTAAACAGAGCAGAAGATCCAAACTCCATGGTATGTACACAAGGATGAGAATAGGTATAATCATTTACTAATAATCAGAAGTTACAGTTATTAAAAAAAATCATTTGTAAATACCCTTAGGATAGGGTTACAATTGGGACCTTGCACCCTTTGGAAGGATGCATTAAAGGGAACCTGACCCCTCAAAATGAGCCCCCAGCCTTTTAAGACCTGTCCCTGCACATTCTAGTCGTTTCTAGCCATCCCTTTGTCTGAAAAATGGCTATTTCTAAAGTTTATAAAAGTTAAAATATAGCAAGTGGAGAAGGAACCGGGCACTGACCTGCTTTCAGTCTCTCGTGTTGCACAGCGGAGTTGGTGAAATCCTGTTGCTCAGCTGGAGAGTTAATCTTGCAGACCATAAAGTGAGGAGAACAGCGGCACTCAGGAGATCTATTTTTACATACCAGCTTTATTGTGCTTTTTCGGGTTACATCTTAGGTGCTGGGCAGGGAGGTGCAGGGGAGCAACGGTCCGTTTCGTTGACTTCCGTTTCAACAGTCTAGCTGGATCAGCTGTGGGACGACCTTTTGCTGGCATAACAGGGGTTAATCCGCCATGTTATGCAGATTAGGTTCACACAGCGTCTCGGATGTCTGCCACTCTGCCTTTCAATCGGTTATCTCTCATGATAGTTTAGCCTGCTAGATTAGACGTGACAGATGGAAGACCGATTCCTTGCCTCCATCGTAAGTAAAACAATTCTGCAGCCGGTCTTTCTTATGAACATAGTATGATTTCAACTTCAATTTTTGTCTTATTACTGTATTTTATAGCCTCTGTATTTTCAATGTTTTATTATGAAAGTTTTCACTTATTGATTGTTTTAATTGTAATCAGCCGGTCAGCTTGTGGCTCACTTCCTATAAAAAGGTCGTCCCACAGCTGATCCAGCTAGCCTGTTGAAGCGGAAGTCCGCGAAATGGACGTTGCTCCCCTGCACCTCCCTGCCCAGCACCTAAGATGTAACCCGAAAAAGCACAATAAAGCCGGTATGTAAAAATAGATCTCCTGAGTGCTGCTGTTCTCCTCACTTTATGGTCTGCAAGATTAACTCTCCAGCTGAGCAACAGGATTTCACCAATGCCACAGTGCAACACGAGAGACTAAAAACAGGTCAGTGCCCGGTTCCTTCTCCACTTGCTATATTTGAACTCTTTACTTATACCGTAGAGCACGACCAGCAACAGTCCAAGCCGTTTTTTTTCAGAGAATTAGGCTTTTCAGCCAAATGGCCACAGACTGGGAAAATACCGCTGCTTCTTCTAGAGGGTTACTGGCAGGGAGGGAAAATGCAGGATCTTTCTTCACAATTTGGAACACAGAGAACATAGCATCAGTTCTAGCAGACAAAAATTTACAGCTCAGAATTACCAGCCTTGTGGAGAAAGAAATTAAATTGTTTTGGACTGTGCAATGTCTCCAATCTTATAAATCCTGCGACAGGGTACCACGAGGACTGAGAGTAGTGAAAACCCCAGCTATGATTAGCACAAACAATGTTTTCTTGCAAGCTTTATGGTTTATAAAAGTTAGTTTTTTACCTGCAGAACTGCGGCTTCTCATTTCTTGAGAAGTCACACTGGGCGTTCCCTGTGGCTTCTCATTGCCAACTGCAATGTAATTATTCATGCCCCTATTGGCGTGCTAAACAATACAGTGCCTCCTCATCACTGTAGATAGGCGGTATAGCCGCTATGACGCTAATCCTCATATCCGGCTATACTGAAGTCAGTACACCCAATGGGTGTACTGCTTACTTCGCGAAGCGCATTGCGCATGCGCGAGCTTGGTTTGCGGCGGTTTATCCGAGATGAACTGCTAAACCAAGCTCACGCATGGGTTAATAGTAAAAATCTTTTCATATGAGCCAAAAGGGCCTTTTGGGCCCCTTAGGCCTCAAATCCTGGTTAGAGAAGAGCAAATCTTTTAAAGTTTGGGTTTGAGCATTCTTAGCACACTGTGATGACCTCAAACTTGACCTGAATCTCAATGGAAGTCACTGATAGTTCAGTCTCTGCCCACATATACTAGTGCATCTTAATAAATTAGAATATCAACAAAATTCAATGTAATAGTGCCGTATTTTATGGCGTTTCTGAGGGCCCTGAAACACTTGACTAATAAATCAATATTATATTCACCCTTTGATGTCTCGTGGGTTATGGCAGCGTGTTTTTCAACCCTTCATCCTCAATATTTTAATTTTCTGAGATAATGACCTTTGGGTTTTCATTGGCTGTAAGCCATAATCATCAACGTTAACAAAAAAAACACTTGCAATAGATCTCTCTGTTTATAATGACTCTACATAAAATATGCATTTCACTTTTTGTATTGAATAAGTGAAATAAATTAACTTTTTTTGATACTCTAATTCACTGAGATGCACTAGTTGCTAAGTAAAACATTTTCGAAGGTAGGAGGGTGGGATTTTTTTGCCAAAATAAAAATTTTTGATTCACACTACACCCAAAAAAAATGGACTTTTTAGCCCAGTGTGAGTCAATCAAACACTGCACAGGCATGCACCGGACCAAGCACCAACTGTACCCGACCACAGTGATGATCGGTCCAGTGCCTTGCAAATGTAAAGCACCCAAACAGGTTTGCTCACCATCAGGAAGTTTGGTGTCCAAACCAAACCAAGCCAGTTCAAGGTTTGCTCATCTCTAGTCCTGGGTGTGATTGCAACCCCTACACCTTTTTTAGTTACACCCCTATAGTGAAAAAAAGTGTTAAATTAGTTTGTTGTGGCCCCTATCAATTGTTAAAAGTTTCTGTTTAACCTTCTTTAGACTTATAAGGAGAAGGCTTGTCTACAATTTTGAACACATACCAAATCCCTTACATTGATATGGTAGTGGCTGCAATTGATGAGGGGTTTAGCAGTTCCACTAAACATAAAAACCTCTAAACAGCTGGAATACTTTTTTATGAAAAAAAATAAGATTTTTTGCTTTTAGGAATTTATGTATTTATAGCATGCTTGCCAGCATTATGTGAGAGTGGTGGATCTCGGACAATTTTTACTGTGTTGGTGAATTGGGTAAAAGGCTGTTACAGGCCAATTGACAAAATTGGGTGCTTTGTAGAGGAGCTCTGGAAAACTTGGCTTTGCGCATTCAGAAATACATGAAAGCGGATGGCATCTGCCTTATATCTTATAATAAAATCCGTGTTGTTCTTTGACTGTTTTTCTCAGAAAATAATTCACTGATATATCTTTAAAAAATAGTGGTATAATCATAGGGGCCTTTGCTCTTTTTTTAAAACAAATATAGTTGTATAATAAATGATACACCCTGTGCTCAAACTGTTTCATATTCTCTTTATAAAGGTTTAGTGATTAATGATTAGTGCTCACATTTAAATGATAAATGGTATGTAGCAAGATAGAATATTGAAGAACAAAGCATGGGAGCTGAGGACAACGCTGCCAGGTGCGAAATCATACTGTATAGAAAGAAAAAAACCAGTGCTAGACCATTTTGTATTTTCCAGTACAATGCTCGAAGCAACAATTGACTTTGCAGAAAGAGTCCACAAACCTCAATAAAAAGGTAGCAGATTTATGTTTTATTGAAAGCCAACAATTACTTTCAGCCATAAAAATACTCTAATCCAAAAACATATTTCGCCTTCAATGCTGAACAATATAAACTCACCCTAAATAATCCAAGCCTCCAGAAAAGATTTGGAATAGTAAAGGAGCTGCCTGTTTGCTCCCTACTGCTCATGTAAATGCACAACTGTTTCCAGGCAGTGCCATGTTGTTGTAATGTAATATTTATGTGTTTTTTTTATTAATGAAGCCTTAAGAATGGAAAATAAAAATATCTGAAAGTATACAGTCTGGTACAAGGGATCATTATTGATATTGGATTTAAGTAAAGGTTTTTCATTTTTACATTAAATTTTAAAGCTTTTCTCTCATTTCAGGTGACACTTGTGTATACAACTGTATCTTTGGTGGTGCCAAACTTGAATAGAAATTCAGAATCTGGCATTTGAAAGCTTACAGCTTTTAGTGCTTAGTGTGTGCCACCATAAGAGGCACTCCAGTCTCTGTGCATACATTTCCCACTTCTGGACTTCTATATACTAATAGTACCCTCTCTATGGTGATATATAATTACATAGATATCGTGTGCCTCCATACAGTGAAAAACCACCATTGTGACTCTGTACAGTAACAGTGTCTTCACCATGCATCTATATAATAAAATTGCTCCTGTCTGTGCCTCTTGATAGTAAAAGTGCCCCCACTCTTCTTAAATACAGTAATAGTGCCACCTTCCATACACGTCGGGATCTACAGGAGGGACAGGTTGAGGCGCAGATGTTGACTGCCCATGTAAGAGTGGGAGTCTTTTTGGTACAGGGTCATTTATCTTTTTTGTTTTCATGAGGTTTACTGTTAGGGTCAGTCCTGCCACCTGGACCGGGACCCTGAATAACCTGATTGACATCTGACCTGCCTAAACGCCCTGCCTCAAGATGGGATTGAGATTTATCAATGCTTATAAAATTACTATACATCTGTGTATAGTGGATAGCATTGATACAAAGATTACTGTCAATGTCAGAGACAGATTTAAGGCAATCTTTGTGTCTGGTATTTAAGTGGTTTATACACAATTGGTGGTACGTTACTCACCTTTGACCACCTTACTAGACACTTATGCGTGTGTCAGTGTTAGTTAGTCTAGTGTTATCTCTTACACAAACTTCTGTTGTAACATCTTGACTAATGAGGTTCTCAACCTCTTTTTAAGATTATTTATTTAAAAGGTGATTTTATTAGTGTTCTTAATTATTTAACCTTCAAAACTGATAATTACATATACCCTCTCAAAACGGTTTGCTTACCTTTGGCTGTCACGATTACATTGTGGTTCAAATTCAACCTTAAAGATTTGGTGAAAAGTCAATAGAAGACTTAATAAGTAGAATGGATGACCAACAGTAAAGCCAATTAATCCACATTCGTCTCCCATCTATAGGTGGTTGTAAAAAGAATTGATTACTTCAAGTTAACGACTGAATTCATTTTTAATATGTGGGTAAATCAACGGTCTCAACTGAGGCCAATGTCTCTCACTAACGTTATATTCAGATAACCATATAATTTGCTCCTGAGAAATCAACAGAAAATCACACGCCATAAGTAACAAGTTTTCAACTTACAGTTATTTTTCATTTACAACAGCTCAATAGTAAGTTTCTAACTTAATTTGTCATTGCTCATAAACATCACTTATTGCACCGGGCTCACTCTGGTGGCATCATCAGCATCTGCATAGACAGCAGATTGCAAGGTGAAAACCTCACATTTTCTGGCAGTTCTTATTTAATGATTGACAGATGCTGATTATTCAGTTGATTTAATCCTAATTCTGATGACATCTTTTCTCATTGGAAAAGCATTTCACTTTCCTGGAAACTCTAAATTTTAAAACAAATACAGAAATCAAATGAGATTCCCTATATACTGACCTCTACGCGTAAAATGATAAAATGCCTAAAAAACAAGATGAGTCTTATCATACTAAACATTTCAAATCCACCGTATACAAACTGCATTAAAAAGTGGATGAGAGAGCATTAGTGATTAGTAAGATTCTAGAGTTTGGTTACTTCAAATCGAATACTTTATATAATAAAGAGTAATGCAAATCAATGGGGAATTCACTCCGATGTGAATACTGAAACATTTCAAAGTATTTAGTTAGAGTTATCCGAACCTGAATATCTTACTACTCGCTCATCAGTACAGTGGATTCATAGCCAAAAAGTAGATTACAATGTCTTCCAAATCTCTTGGAATGATGGCAATATAATCACCCATATAATATCACAAGGTAAAATCTCCTAAGATGCTGATGGACACAGATTCTGAATAACGATCCTCAGTATATTTTTTATTTGTGATTCTATGACATCTGATAACACAGCATTGCCTCAATTCATTACAACTAGGGTTTTGTACTTTGGGTTCAAGTAGTCCTCGTTGAATTAAAAAGGAATGCGATGTATCATGAACTCATAGAGATGGACAGATGTTTGGGTTCGGCGCTCAGGCCAGACATTAAAAAAGTCTAGGTTCAGCACAAACTTGACCCAAATTTGAGCCTGAACCCCATACCCATATAAACTATGGGGACCGGAACTTTGGTGCAATAAAATGGTCACAGCAAGGGCTATGGGGCTGTAAAAAAAAAAAGCAAAGTGTCGATTAAAGCAGGAGATTTATACTTACCAGTCTCCCACTGCAGTCACACTTGCTCCTGGGTCCCCTTATTAAGCTTCATGTTTATTCACTGCACTCTATGTGACATTGTCTCCAATTGGCTGTTGCAGTCAGACTGCGCCCCCACCTATTGTTCCAGTGTCTGTGATTGGTTTCTATACACTTTAGTGTATGGAAATTAACCTATATGTCTGTACAAATAAATAAATATTTGAAAACAATGTATGGGTCCCATGTATACTGTGATTCACAGCATATATAAAGCACACAGTTGCGATCTGAAGCCCCCATCCGTTTGCATTATGTTGTTTCCATATCAAAATATGGATACCCCAAGCAGTTATTTTTTAATTATTTTAATGAATATTTTTTTAAAGATGCATGGGGTACCACCCAATTGTCCAGATTCAAGCATAGAAATGAAATTCAGGCACTGACCTGTTAACAGCATTACTTGTATACTCTTGGGGCGGTGGCATGCTGTGGAATCTCTTGTTGCTCATCAGAGTTCAAGACAATATATCCAAAGAAAAAAAGATGGCGGGACTCAGCATTCCAGTTTGCAGCTGATTAATTTAATTAAAAAAAATTACAGCAGCAGGGACATGATACAGGGAGGGAGGTTCTAGGACCGACGGTGACCGCTTCGCCGGATGTCCCGCTTGTTTTTTTTTTTTCTTTGGATTCCACCCAATTGTGTTACTCAACCAAGTTGAATCAAATGGCTGGGGGTTGGTGTTCTCACCTCGGGGAAGCACATAGTTATTGGGCCCATCCAGGCTAAGAATAGCAGCCTGCAGCCATTCCAGAATTTGGTGCATTCAATAGATTCACCAAATCCTGGTGCTTACCTGACTTTACCTGATTGCCATTAGGGTACCTTTACACGCCGCAACTTTTGGTGGTGATCGGAGGCAACCTAACATGCACGTGCACATTTTTCATGGTTGCCTCCGAATGCCGAAGGCGCTTTTACACGCCACAATTTCACCCATCAACCTAAGGCGATGTGTCGTCCCGGAAGTCCCACACCAACAGTGGGAAACATCCGGTTGACTCCCGAAAACCGCTTCACACGCCGCAATCCCCAAAGGAATGTGGCCGTACCTGTTCAGCGCGGCGAGAACATAGGCGTGCCAAATTGATTTAAGCAACACGCTATTAAACAACGCAATAGCTTTATGATTGGCCAGCCTGTGCAGGAAGGCTGGCTAATACATGACGCCATTGCATTATGTAGTGTGAATGGACAGCTGTTCAAATATGGCGCCATGTGAAGGGACAGCCAATGGAAACACAGTAGCCACCATCAATCATCGTGGACGGGCGCGGTATCCAGCACGTGTGTACACCTCCGGGAAATCAGTAGGGGACGTTGATTCCATCCCTATCACCCCTTCACATGCCAAAAGCAGGGAATTTCCCCTTCATGGTTGCCTCTGGTTTTGGAGCAGTGCAGTGAAATTGGAACCAGGTGCAACCTTTGTGATCACCGACAGATTCCCCAATTACACGCCGTAATTTCGAGGCAATTTCATGGCGGTGGTGACGGGACTACAGATTGCCTGTCAGATTTCTCACTGCGGTTTGCGGCGTGTAAAGGTACCCTTACAGTTTTCATTCACCCATCTCAAGTCACAGGGAGTGCCTCTGGGTTTATATGGATTTAGAGGGAATTTGAGTGCTACAATACAGGGCTTTCTTCAGGATGTAATAGTATATATCAAGAAGGCTTTTCTAAGAAATATTCCAATTACAAAAGAATATTACATTGAATTGAGATATTAGTTTCTCAAATCTGATAAATTCAGAAAAGTCAAATGGTTAATTCAGTCAATCGAAAAGGTTAATTTGGTTGATATTTTTAGACACATTATTAAAACCGTCTTTTCGAGTTGAGTAACATTTCTAAAGATTGAATATAAATAGTCAAAGTTCTACCTGGATAGGACATCTATTTATTTCCAATCAGTGCTCAAAAATATACATCTACTGAATATGATATAAATCGGTTTGCCTATACATTGTGAATACAGTAATTCAGGAGCAATTTCTCTAAAGACAAAATCCCATTAAAGTTTCATATTAAAAGTCAGCCATGTGATACACATTATATATTGCATGTATTAGTTTTCCGTGTCTTTTTCTGGGTGATCCCTTAACACCAGTGTAATACTAACCCTTGCATGTAATTCATGCTCTAAATGCTATTTAAATGTTGTCAGGTGCTAAATTAAGACAACACACATTCCTTTTAGCTCATCTATATTCATTACCATGAAGCCATGCTGGAGTTTAATGGTCATATCAGTAAATTACTAGCCTTGATGTAAGTTTTGCTTTACAACAGAGTTTTCAGAGGTCTATATTTGTTACCTTACCATGGCAGAATAATAAAAAAAACATTTGCAAGTCCTACATTAGTAGCAATATCCAAATGAACGGTAAAAATTGCATATTGAATGTATTTATACATATATATATATATACATACATATTCAAATGTGGCACACCATACATCATATGTATACACTGAATAAGAATATAAATGCATCTCTTTTGTTTTGCTCCATTTTTTATAAGATGAAGTCAGAGCTCTAAGACTTTTTCTATGTACTCAAAAGGCCTGTTTCTCCAAATATTGTTCACTAATTTGTCTAATCTGTGTGTGCTTTTTTTTGTAGAGATTATCCATCAACCTCAAAGGTGGGCATATCAAGATACTGATCAGATTAGCAAGATTATTGCACAAGTGTATTTAGGTCAGAATTAAAGGCCACTGTTGTCTAATCCCACAGCACAATTCCAAAGATGTTACAAGTTTTGAGGGAATGTGTGATTAACATGCTAACTACAAGAATAACCACCAGAGCTGTTGCATGTGAACTGAATGTACGCGCACAGGATCATTCTGCTGCCATCTTTGTATACCCAGGTGTCCAATGATGGCAGCCCCCTGAGTAAGTGAACATTGGCACCGGATATACGCATGTGCAGGAGGTGATGTGTCAGGGATTGTGGCTGCATGGCACTGAAGCTGTGGTTTCAGGTGGTGGCAGTTTCTAGTGGAGGGAATTGTGGGTGGCTGCAGCACGACTGATGGTACTGCGCAATTTGGGCATCATATTTTCACACCCATTACTTGGGTGTGCAAATATGGTGTAGACACGAGATAGCAAGACTTCAGTAAACCAGAAGTGACAGATAGGAATGAGAGTGGAATTATGTAACTGCCCTCAATGTGATTTCTTTGCCCTCTTTGTACTCTTTCTGGCCCCCAATGCACACACTCTACCCCAAGCGCATTCTCTATATCCCACATGTGCACTTTCTCTGACCCCTTGAGTGCTCTCTTGCCTTTTTTGTGCTCTCTCTGCCATCCCTGCACAATCTCTCCCCCCTGTGCACTGTCTCTGGCACCTCTCTGTGCTCTCTTTGCCCTATGCACTCTCTCGGCACTCTGTGTGCTCTCTCTGGCCCCCAATGCGCTCTCTCTGCTCCCCAGTGTATTTTCTCTGCCCCACTGTGTGCTATCTCTGCCCACTGTGTGCTCTTTCTGCCCCCCATGCACTGTCTCTACCCCCTGTGTGCTCTCTCTGGCCCCTCTTTTCACTCTCTCTGCCCCCTTGTGCATCACTCCACCACCATCTTTGTATACCGAAGTGTCCAATGATGGCAGTGGAATAACTAACTGTGCATGCATGTACCTGGCACATGCATAGCTACTTAGGTGACGTGTGTAGCAGTGAGATGCAGCGACAATGTATAGTTAGCTTTGGGTACCGGCGGATGTGAGTGGGAGCGGGCGACTCTGGCATCGCTGGCAGTACTGCGTAATGGCACCATATTGGTACATCCAGAAATGGAAGATGTTCGAATTCTATAGTTTAATGCTTGTTATCTAGTTTACTATCCACTGCTGCATTCTATAACAATGGCCAGTTTCCTTGGGAAAGATTGTGTTCTTTTCATCTGACTGCTGTACAGCTTGCAACTGCGTAAGTGGTGCTGGCCAGATGTTTAAGTCTTCCTGCAGTCCTACAAATTTACAGAGGCTGCATCTACTAGCAGAATTTAAGATTAAACAGTTTAGGACAGAGATGCGACTAAACCTTTGGTTCGAATTGCAAAACTTCAGAACCAGATTCCCCCCTGACAAATAGGAAGCCAGGAGGCATGGAAGCGATGAACTAAAGAAAGATGATACAAGTTCTTTGATTTTTTAGAAAACAATTTAGCATTCTATATTTTGAAATTCTTTTAACCCTCTCACCCCCAGGAAATTTTCCGTTTTTCATTTTCATTTTTTCCTTCCCTTCTTTATAGAGCTATAAATTTTTTCATTTTCCAAACAATATAGTCCTATGATAGGTTGTTTTTTTTCTGGACATGTACTTTTGAATGACCTCATTAATTCTGCCACATAATGTTGTTACTATCATTATATAACATTAACATAGTGTTATTATTATTATTACTATTATTTATTACTATTATTATGGTGAATTTCATTTTAGAAATTTGTAAAAAGAAAAATGTCACTTTTTCCAAGACCCTTAATGTTCTCATATTTTGTGACCTTGGCCTATGTGATGGTTTATTTTTAGTGAACCTGAATTGATGTTTTTACTGATTCCATTTTTGGGTAGACGTAATGTTGTGATTGCCTTGTATTGCATTTTAATGCAATGTTGCGATGATCAATCAACTCTAATTCTGGCATATTGTTTTTTTTCTTGTTACGCAGTTCACTGATCAGATTAATTTATTTTTTATTTTGATTGAATGGCATGTCTGAACACAGTGATACCAAATGTGTTTATTTTTATTGTTTTATTTTTAATGGGGCAAAAAGGGTGTAATATGAACTTTTGTTTTTTTTTATTTTTTCATATTTTTTTTTTAAATTTTTTTTTTGCTTTTTATTTAATTTAATATTTTTCCCAGGAGACTTGAAACTGCTATGCTCCATATTGCTGAAATTATGATCTAGTGAATGCTGGATCGCTTCTGACATTCATAGCAGGATCGTAATGACAGACATGGGGCAGGGAGGGTTTAGTGACATGCTTCCAGTGCATGTTAAATATTAAATGCTGCTGTCAGAGATTGACAGTATCATTTAATGGGTTAACAGCTGCAGGTGGATCTCCTATCCACCCATGGCTGTTAGAGGCATCTGACAGCTGACTAAATCAGATGCAGTCTCAGTGTGTGAGCCCATATTAAAGGTGCGTTCACACATTGCGTATTTGCTGCGTGTTTTTCCGCGAGTGCTCTTGCATTTTTTTTTAGCCGAAACCAGGAGTGGAACAATCAGAGGAAAAGTCTAAGGGTGCATGCACACGGTCCGGAGGAGCTGCGTGTTGGATTGCGGCTCCTCCGGACCTGAGGGAAGCCCGGGTGGCCTCAGGGAGACTGCAGCCGCCCTGTACTCACCGTGTGCGGCGGGTGCAGGGCGGCTTCTCCCTGCATTCATCCAATAGAAGCCGCTTCTGACTTCGCAGTATGAAATGAACATGCTGCATAGGCGCAGACTCCCGGCAACCCGCACCGCAGCTCCAAAGACACTGTGGGCGGGTTACGCATAGTGAGGATGGGATTTCTTGAAATCCCATCCACTATGCTAGTACTGTACGACGCAGCGTTTTGGACGCAGCGGCAAGACGCTGCATCCAAAAAGCTGCGTACACTGATTGTGTGCACGCACCCTTTTAGAAACAAGTGCTCCACTTCTGTATTTAATCACCCACTCCTAGTTTTAATCAGCTACTCCTGATTTTGGCTACAAAAACTGCAAGAGCACTCGCGTAAAAATGCACAGCAAATAGGCAATGTGTGAACGCACCCTAAAGGTAGAAACACAGTTGATGAGTAAAATCATGAGGGGGTTAACATCTTATAATAAAAGTATTGAATTTCTGGTATTATATAAAGTTATATTTTATTAGAACTGTAACCTCCCTGTTTACATAATGTACAATCATGGACTTTGGAGCACCAACATGTTTTTTGAACATAAAAGTAATGTTTTAAGTATAGATGGCTTTACGTACTCAAAAGTATTGGATGAGAAATATTAGCCAAAAACCATTGAAATCCAATTATGGTGTCCTTGAACTTGCTTAACATAATTAGGTGTAAAAATATTCTGTCCTTAAAGACTCTTCACTTATTTTCGTTTCTAATTTGAAATGAAAATGACCTTAGAGCTACCCAGGAGGTGACATCTGTGGTCCCAAGAAAACCTTTATGAGTAATAGTCTGCCTGCTGATTAGTTCTTCCATGGAGGACCACATTGCTGCTCATGTACATTTAATCAGCTACATTAAGTATAATAGGGCTGATTTATTAATACTGTCTTAATTTTTTACATCTTAGTTGCAACACATTTATCTCAGTGGCTAATGCTGGATTACAGATTTGATGCATGTTTAAAGAGAGTTGACATTTTATGGATCCAAACTCTTGACACAATGTGTCGCAAGTGAAGCCATGCTCTTTGTCTACATTCATTTTGCTTTAAGACACAAGACAGGTGCATTAAACATCTAAAATATGTGAAAAGGTTGTCCAAGTTTGTGATGCTGATGACTTATGATTAGAAAGTCATCAATCCTGGCAATGCTGGCATTTCTATCGATGAGCTGTTAGCATGCCCTGCAGTGATGGCAAGTAGACTGTAAAAGGTGGTGGAACACTGGAGCTCTGTACACTATGTGGAAGTTGTTTTTTTGGTATTATGCTTTACGCAGCTCAGCCCCCATTCACGTCAGTTCACATAACTATTTTGAAAAGAAAATGTGCCTACTTAGGGTGCAAACATGACCTGGCCTATGTTGGAGGGAAGCCCACAAATTCCGCTGGATGTGCATCCTCAGATGCATATTCAGCTCAAATGTATTGCGGCGCAGAAACTTACTGGCTCCTGCACCGGAGGTCAATCAGTGGTCGGCTGCTGATGTCAGTAAGCTTATCATCAGCGGTGCATGGCAGTGCTGGCATACACTCTCTGTGTTTAGAATGTTAAAATCATATTAAAGAGGATGCTGCACATAGTGGGAGTGGAGGAAGGAAAGAAGATTTTTTTAATGTGTTGGAGAAGAACTGAGGACATTAATACTAAAAGGCAGCAAGATAGGGGATATTTTACTAGGAACTACCTAAAAATTATACAAGGAAGGAGCCAATGATAGAGGACCCTATACTATGAAGGAGCCCACAATGAAGGACATTATTACATGAAAGGGCCAATGATGGGGAAAATTAAACCAGGAATTGGTTGAAAATGGGAGAAATTATAGCAGGATGGGGCTCAAAATGGGGATCGTTAAAACTGAAAGGGGCCCAAGATGAAAAATGTTATACCAGGATTGCGAAAAGAATGGAGGATGAGGGGCCCATGGCAAAGGACATTATTGTAGAAAGGGACCCAGGATCCGGGACAGGAGGGGGGACATTATTACAGGGAGCGGCCAGGATAGGAGACATTATTACAGGTAGTGGTCAGAATGGGGGATAATATTATTCATATCGGCAAGGATAGGGACATTATTACATTATTACATAGGGGCTAACACACATGACTTTCTATGATCAAAAATACTACAATACTACCTCTGATTAAAATGCAAAAGGGGGTCTGGGAGCATCGGACGCTGGTTATAGCACTGTGTCTATTGTATAGAGTTCAACTTTGTTAAATGCACAAGAATAAAAAGTAACATTAAAGGATTTTTTCACCATATTCGCTAGTGGAATATTAACAGGATATGTCACAATGTGTGAAAGCTAAGAATCTGAACTCTACAAACTTCACCATTCACTAGTATGTTAAGTCTTGAACGCTCTCTCAATTCTCAAAGCTTGTGGGAGATTTCCTCCAGGTTCTCAACTATTTTGCCACTCTTCAAAATGGAATTCATAGGTTAAAGAAAAAGTATTTTGATTTTTTTATGAACTTATTTTTAATGTTATAATTTTGTGGGAAACTAAAAGGGAAAAAATAAAATCTTATGTTATTTAAGCTTAATATATAAAGTAATACTTGGCTACATGTGTATGTATTCTTAATGACCTACTATTAGTCAGAGTAAAGTAATCGATCTCTTCAGAAACCAGCAAACTAATAATCTGTAAAAATTTGCTACAAAACCAAAGTAATAGGGACATTCACAAACAGAGCAATTATTAGATTGTGAGCACAACTCGCCTTCAGGTCAATATATTCAATATCATATCGATGGTTATAGCTAGCCTAGCCAATCTATTTTATTTTAATGAATTGCTTTAATTAAGGCTTAGCATCCTTAGGCCCTTATATTGTGTTTTTAGACATTCCCTTTATTTTTTGCTTCTCTATCGGAATCAGAAGTGTTCCACCACTGCTACATTCAGTTTTTTATTTAGTATTATATATATTTTAGCTTATTTACCTTATGCAAGGTTATCCTGAAGAACAATATTAGAGTACAAGTAATAGCCTCTATCTTTCCATTATTCTATGAAAGAATTAGCAGAATATTCAGAGCTGTCACTCAAAATTGTAATGGTGGTTGTTGCCATATGCATTTAATGTGGTTGAAAGACAGTTTTTTGGACTGACTTGTAACCTTTGCCAAGAGTCTGACCCTAGGGAAGTAGCAGGAACCTATGTGGATGATAGAAGCTGCAAAAGGTCAACAACAAGAATCCAATGCCACAGGCTACAAGATCAAAGTGCAAAGTAGGATTTATATTTATTAGGGATTGACTTCAGGGCACTTAGTGGTAGTGACATTTCCTAAAATGGAAGTATTCAATGAATCAGGCAAGGATGAAAAGAGATATGGAATTTTCTTGAGCAGAGGAACATAGGAAATAGAAGATACGTAAGTGGTAAATATAAAGAAACCAACTAAAATCTCATAAGATAGGGAGGAAACTAAGGTTTAATAGTTATATAGTTTTTAAGGTTAAAGTTAACTTTAGTTCATTGACTTCAACTTATAGCCTAAAATATTGATCAAGAGGAATGTAAAAACCCCATGAGGGAGATGCCAATTGCCCCATATAAGGAAAATAAATTCTTTCCAACTCCATATTTGACGATCAGACTTGTTACCTGCATCAACACCCCTTCACAGAATCTAGTACTGATAATTTGCAGCATTTTTTAAGAAACACATCCAAGCCCTCCTTCAAATTTTATAGTGATTATATCATTACAACTTCATATGGCAGAGAGCTTCATAATCTCACTGTGTTTACGGTAAAGAATCTGCTTCTGCGAATATGATTAACCTTTCATTGAGTTAGATGTAGAGGGCACACCCTTGTCAACTTTGAAGGCCTAGGTGTAAAAAGATCATTAGAAAGGTCTTTGTACTGTCCCCTCATATATTTGTATATTGTAATAAGATTACCCAAAAGCTTTCATTTTTCCAAACTAACTAACCACCAATTTGGTAAACTGTCTTGGTATTCCAGACCACCCAGATCTCTAATAACCTTGGTCGCTCTTCCCTGCACCCGCTCTAGTTCAGCTATGTTTTTCTTATTCACCGTAGACGAGAATTGTACACAATATGATAAGTGTGGTCACCATAGAGATTTGTTTAGAGACAAAATTATGTACTCATCATGAGCACCGCTGCCTCTTTTAATGCATTCCAATAACTTATTAGACTTAGCTGCATCTGCCTAGCACTGGGCATTAAAATTTAATTTGCCATCCAAACCACACATACGCCACAGTCTTTTTCAGTGACAGTTTTACCCATTGTTTTACCATTTAGTACATATTCATATAATTATACATTTCATTTCAGCTTCAATTATCTATATTAAACTTCAATTCCCATTTGTTAACCCGCCTCGAACTTATATAGATCCCTTTATAATACTGAATTATCCTTCTTTGTTTTAATTACCTTGTAAAGTTTGCACTATACAAAGTTATTTTCAAATATTTTAAAGAGAAGAAGACCCAATACTGACCCCAATGGAACCCCTCTGTTAACTATGATGCAAACCGAGTATTTTCCATTAGTAATCACCTTTTGTTTATCTTTTTCATCACTGAGATACTTGTCAAACCAGTTACACATATATTGTACTAGTCCCATTACACTCATTTCATTTGCCAATCTGTTGGTGTAGCTCCATACCAAACACTTTTGAAAAGTCAAGATCGACAACATTCATGACATTACACTGTTTGAATCTGAAACTACCTTCTCATTGAAGGGGATCAGATAGGTTTGACAGGACCGATGTCTCAAAAACCCATGTTGCTTTTGGGTCATGAACTAATTCTTATTGAGATACTGCATGATAACGTCTCTTAGAAAACCTTTAAAGATGTTGCCCAGAGTAGTGGATAACTTTAATTTTTAAGCTTAGATTTTGTCCCCTTTTTGAATATTGGCACCACATTTGCTATGCACCAATCCAGATTGCGTTATTATGGAGTCCTTAAATGTTTGAAAAGATTGTCTGTCTATCACACTACTTAATTCCTCCCTTACTCTGGGTTGTAAGTCATCTGGCACAGTGATTTATTATAGTGACATTTGAGAATTCCTGGTGTTCCTCAGCATGTCATCTGTGATGTTGCTTTCTTGTGTAAATACTATAGAAAAAAAGTGTTTAGCAGATTGGCCTTTTCCATATCCTTTTTGACCATTTTACCCGTATTATTTTTCTTAAAGGCTCTAAGTTCTAATCTTGCAAAATACTTATACATCCAACACATATCATCTACTAAATGCCTTATTGTGACATGCTACTCAATAGGCTGCAATTCACATCATCAAAACCACTGGGTAGCATAATATAGTATATAGATTTCCTGACAGCGTATTCCCGAATCAGTTTTTTTTCCACCACTGGTCATTTTACTACTTTTATCTCAAGGTGTGGCAAGTTAAAAGGAAAAATAAAGA
This sequence comes from Allobates femoralis, assembly GCA_033576535.1. Taxonomy (NCBI): domain Eukaryota; kingdom Metazoa; phylum Chordata; class Amphibia; order Anura; family Aromobatidae; genus Allobates; species Allobates femoralis. The sequence continues at coordinate 67,268,663 of JARQOC010000002.1, read as the reverse complement.
CGTTTGCATCTGTAAATATTTGCTGAGTTCAGATCAGTTTTCATTTTCCCTCATATTGCCATAAGATATAAAAATAACTATTGTAGATTGATTTTATTCATACTGCAATGTCTCTACCTTTGATTTTGGAATGAATTGTTCTAACCTTGTTAGCACAATATAGTAAAATCAGGAGCTTTTGAAAACAATACATTTTTAACCCATACAGTATTATCCTCTGTAACTGTATAATAAATGCTAGACTTTAAGATAGCATGGTTGGGCCCAAAAACGTCAACTGGATCTAGCCATTGTCTTGTTGACCTGTACGCAAAACAGATTTTTGAGACACACTAACTGTATTGACAAAATTACTGTAAAAGAAATTCATGTAAGGCTGGCTTCACACCACGATTTTAGGGATCTAGGTCTGTTCGGTGTGTTTTGCCATCTGGTTTCGTGCTGTCCGAGAGGATCAGGCACATTTTGTTTTTTGCCATGGACACAAATTCGGAGCTTACAGCATTTTTGTGTCCGGGGAAAAAATCGGACCAAATCGGATCCTCCCAGATTCGGTGTGATCCGGATCCCCCTAACATGGGAGTCTATGGGTGCTGGATTGTGCTGGATATGACATAAAATCATTTTGGTTTCTGGATGCCGTGTGCTGACGTTCAGCGGCGGCCGGTGCTGAACTTCAGCACCTGGAGAGCTCCCGACTGAAATTTCAGAACCGCCGCTAGCTCCCTGCTAGCCATGAATCTGAAATTTTAGTACTGGACAGCGGCAGTAGCCGCACACTGCCAATTCCGGCAGAAAACAGGATTAGATGGCACATTTGCCCTCCGGTTCTGTTTGTCTGGAGCTGTCAGGCTGTGTCCGGTGCACCTGCAAAACACCAAACACAGCCTGACAGCTCAAAAAACTTGGTGTGAAGCCAGCATAAATGAATTTCAACTTCTGCTTCTACTCAGTCTGTTTTCCCATCTTCAGCTGCATTAGTATCAGAATGTACTCATTTGGAGTACATATGATGGCTGTGATGGATCAGCACCTGTGTCTCCCTTACTCTAGGGATAAGCTGCAGGAGAAGATTGTTTTGGTAAGCCCAGCACTCAGAGGAGGAGACAGGGGCTGAATCACCACTGCCATCATGTGTACTAAAGAGGAGTATGTTCTGGTATCAATGCAGCTGACGGCAGACAAGTAGATTTTGGAAAATTTGCTAAACAAGAATTAATAAAAATCCCCTAATAAAGTGACTAACAGTTGCATACCAAACAAAATTATCTAGCTTAGTTGCTTATTAAAAGGTCCTAAAAATGGCTGCCTCTTTCCAAAATTGTACAAAACGTATCCCAAAAATCTAAAATTATCTGAAAAGGTGTAACAAATTCTTTATCACTCATTTTGCTATTCTTTATCAGATGCTAATCATAGTAGCATCTTTAATTTTATACTGCATTATAGTTTATATACCTTTACTGTAAGCGAAGTGTACTGTAAATAATGGAACTTGTCCAGACTTCCTATCTTCGATACCTCATGTCCTTGTCAAAAAATGCAATTTCCATAAATATCATGTTAATGCTTATTCCAAGCAAAGAAAAATGTCAAATTTTACATTTTTATTTTGTACATGTTGGAGGAAACTGTATCTTTATAGACTGAAAGAGGAATACTGTGTGTAAGTGTTATAAACCTATCTATATTAATATATTTTATCTTCTGCTACTTTTCACTTCTATTTTATATAGTAAAGTTTTCTTGGCAGCTTCATGCAATCCCTGCTAAAAAGGATAGACATGGGGTGTCAAATGCTATCAAAATGACAACAAATCGCAGGAAAATGAATATTGTATTACACGGCAAAGTAATTTGTTGAGGGATCGGACTGGTTCCTACAGCTACTCTTACAGTGTCCTCCCCAGATGTCCCCTTCGATAGCACGCAGGGAAAATGTAAAATTAAGCAGTCTGATTTACAATGAAATGAAATGAATCTCTGCAGAATAAATCAAATACCTGCACCTCACCCGTGAAGGGCAATTTGCTGTCTTTCAGTCATGAGGAAGACAGACTTTTGCAAGTTATTACGACTTTTCTCACTTGTGCAGATTCTTTTTATACTTTTTACAGTACGCGGTTATGACGGACGATGATGTGCATTTTAATAGCTTATTATATCTTAAAATAATGTTAAATAAACAAATTTTACAAGATGGCAATTACTCATTTCCTTTCAGATAACATTAATAATCAATTCCGGGTCTGAGAACATGTGCTGTCGTCATTTTAATTATTAGCTGAGTAAATTTGGGGATTTGGGAAATCACTTAACAATTAAAATAGGTCTCCAGTTTAAGTTTAATATAACAGAGTTTTCCCAGCGTGATAGTGCAATGAATGTTACCAGTTTGACAAACATGATAGCAATGCTGAAATAGCCATATGACCTGTCAGGATACATCAGAGTCAGACGGTTGTGCGTCGTGTTCTTCATATTATAGGCTAAATATTACAATTATTGCTAACTGATGCATTCTACAGTAGCGCTATTGACATTAATTCGTAGAGCAATATTGTTCACTTCTTTCTATGCTAGTACTATATTAGAATTCATAATTTGTATTGGACATTTTTATAACTTTTATTATTGACACTATTATTATTATTATTATTAATATTATGATCATCAACAGATGAGAGATGAGCAAGACTACCAGGTCACTTAAAATTGGCCAGAAAATTCAATCTACATTGACGTTATTTGATTTGAATCAAATGATTGTTAATAAGTTTTAAGGTCTTGCCAACCCCAAAGCTTGAAAAATGTAGCATTAAAAAAAGAACATAATACCTCACTGCTCACCTTTCCCGACACCTCTCCAGGTCATCGTCTGGTACTGTTTTCCTTTAATTTGCTTGCAACGTCCTCTCCAGCCACCTTCATTCTGTCTACCTGCACCAAGTAGGCCTCTGAAGTCATGACATGTGTTGTGATGTGCGTGGCACAAGGCCTAAACAGTGTTTTTGGTGAAGTATCTTGTGACAATGTGATGTGATGATATGCACCATGTCATTTGAAGCCGATTTGGTGTCCAACAATTTGGCCCAGAGTGAAGATGGCCAAAGAGTATGTTGCACATGAGAAAAAGTAAGACAAAATAGGAGGGATGGAAAGGATGTTAGGGCGATGGTCTAATGTGGTAGCAGTTCAAGTGAGCAGTGAGATATTATTTTTAACTCTTTCCCTCTGTCCTCTACACTTTAGAAAAGAGAAAGCTAGTTGGCTACCATTTAGTGATTTTGCAAACAGAATTGCAGAAAAATGTAGATTAAGAAGAATTTTTATTTCTGTAAGATTTAATAAAATTTGATAATTATTGTAGTTTTTTTTAGAAATTAGAATCATTCTATATCCTCCTTTCAATTTGAACCCCCAAATCCTGCATTATGCACATCTCATGTCATGAGCTGGTTTCAGTAATCGCATCATGATGTGAAATGTTCATCATGGATTTAAACTGACACTATGTGAAAATGCACAGTGACAGCTGCGCAGCATGGGAAGAGATGCTAGAGCCAAATACAGTGGCCTCCGCTCTCTGAACAGTATGTGATTGGTGGGAGATGTTGAAATATCAGCACTTTATCACATTATCATTGCAGGAGCTTAACATAGTCAATAGCTGTACTCCTGCAGTAAAAGCCAGTTCTGGAGTGCACCGCCCTTTGCTGATTAACCCTCCAGATGCCACAATTAATATTGATTGTGGCATTTAGAAAGAGAGCAAGGAGGACAACGATTGTCCTCTCACCTGGAGGTCAAATAATAACTTCCTGGTGTGCCAGAAATGGTGGCATAACAAATCCAAGGGAATAAAGTAAGTATGATCAGCGATGCCGTGTTATGGAAGACCAGAGGGGTATGGAGAACAATGAAGGCTTTATTGAATAAACCCTCCCATTAGTTTGTGATACACTTACCTGTGATGCCTTCCAAGCACATGGAAACGGTGGCATTATACCCACTTTATTCTCTTGAATTGTTTGTCACCATGCAGTACACTTGTACAGCCATGTCCTCCTGCACTGTAATCCTTCTTGTGTTGTTATTATAGGCTAGGACACACTTGGTTTAGGACCCACGTTTCTTGGCAGCACTAATACTGGACAGCGTTAACGGCAAGCGTTACCTGGAAACATGGGTCCATAGCAACCCGTTGTGTACCTTAGTAGCAGCCGCACATGGAGCTCCAGGAGGTGCGCTTTTCCTCAGTGCACAGGAAAAGCTGCGGCTGCTACTAAGGTACACAACGGGTTGCTATTGACCCACATTTCCAGGCAGTGCTTGCCATTAATGCTGTCCGGTATTGGTGCTGCCTGGAAACGAGGGTCCTAAGCCAAGTGTGACCCTAGCCATAAACTGGTTGTGTGTCATACAACTTTTCAAGGTGAGCATTGACATCTGTCTTCACACTATTTTGTTGTTAAGATAAGACCCTATTTGTGCTTCTTGCATCACTTTTGCAGCGTTCCAGATATGGTGGCCTATCAGACCCAGCAATAGGCAGTGTCTAAAAGGCATTCTGTCAGTGCAATACAAAAGGACTCATGTATTGCAACACATGTCTATTGCAATGCATGACACCAATGAACAGAAGAATAAAAGTTAAAGTCCCATAAAGGAGCTAAGTAAAAAAGATAAGAAAAATATTGCAAAAAGTACTGCAAATCCCTCCACTGGTTCTCAATTCCCCAGCGTATCCAATTCAAACTACTAACATTGACTTACAAAGCCGTCCACAATCTGTCCCGCTCATATATATCTGAACTAATCATCCCGTATCATCCAACTCATAATCTTCGATCTCCCAAGACCTCTTACTTTCCTCCAAACTTGTATGTTCCTCATCTAACCGCCTGCAAGACTTCGCCCGAGCAATCCCCATCCTCTGGAATTCTGCGCCTCAAAATGTCCAACTATTCCCTATGAGAACCTTCAAGAGGAACCTGAAAACACATCTCTTCAGAACAGCCTACAGCCTGCAATAACCACAGTGCAGCCTCACCACCACTTGACCCGGTGCTCCACTACCACTGGACCCAGTGCTCCACCACCACTGGATCCGGCGCTCCACCACCACTGGACCCGGCGCTCCACCACCACTGGACCCGGTGCTCCACTACCACTGGACCCGATGCTCCACCACCACTAGACCCGGTGCTCCACTACCACTGGACTTGGTGCTCTACCACCACTGGACCTGGTGCTCCACCACCACTGGACCCGATGCTCCACTACCACTGGACCTGGTGCTCCACCACCACTGGACCCGGTGCTTCAACCACCACCTGAGCACACCCAAACTACTGTTCCCCTTCCCATTGCCTGTATATTGTAAGCCCGCAAGAGCAGCGTCCTCTCCCCTCTGTACCAGTATATCACTGTTAGTTTTTTCATTGTATTTTTAACTTGTTTGTATGTATTCCTTTCTCATGTACAGCACCATGGAATCAATGGTGCTCTATAAATTAATAATAATAATTACAAAACAAATCCTCCCACAAAATAAAGAACAAAAATCATTACACTAATAAAAAATACAATTTATGTAAAACCAAAAACAATCCAATAAAGTATTTTGTATCACCGCATTTAGAATGACATAATCTATAGAATTGTCAAGCTACTTAACTCCTACCTTCTTGCACACAAACAGTAGTTTTCCATCACATATTAGGTATCGGTGTACTCAAGACAAATTGCACAACAAATTGTAAAGGTCAATTTTCCCTGATAGCCTCAAGAAAGTCAAATAATTGTGGCTAAAGCAACACTTTTGTGGAAGAAATGTGATGTTCTTTTTTTATTTTCACGGCTTAATGCTATAAAAGCCCGTGAATCACCAGTGGGTTCAAGTCGCTCATTACACCTCTAGATAAATTCCTTGATGGGTGTAGTGATTAGTGTGATATTTATAATTTTTTTTGCACAAAAAAACCTTCAAGTAGTACCAGAAAAATCTATGATGTGAATATTGTAATGTGACACTAAAAAAATCCGAAAATACATGTAAAAATTTGTTTCACTGGAGTAAGGCCCACAAATTTACTAAAAAGCTTCACAACTGTTATTATATTTGATGCAGCGTTGGTATTATATGATTGTTAATATAACTCAGAGATGCTGATGCTACACGTGCATTTTAATTAAAAGTAATGTAAAATTGTTGTGGCAATTAGTAGCAAATGTAGGAAGCTGCAAACAAACATTCATATCATCCTTACAATACAAAGTTAATATGTCACCAAGTTATTCAGATAGCATAAGTGCAATATGATTGTTTGTAGAAATAAACATTTGGTTGGCGCCTTTTCCATATTTAGGATGTTAGGGACTAAAATGCAAAAGCAGCAGAGGTGTTAAAGTAAATACCTGCCTTATAAAGCTATGCATCCAAATTTTCTACTAATTCATTTGTTATGAATTATGTACCGTTGAAAGAATTTTGTTTTTTATTTCTGATCCATGGCTCCAAAACCCATACATAGAAATAGTTTTAGATATAACATTATTAATGTCTATAACCGGCTCTAGGAGTGAGTTTAAAGGGAACCTGTCACCAGGTTTTTGCCATCCCATCTGAGAGCAGCATAATGTAGAAATAGAGACCCTGATTCCAGCGATGTGTCATTTACTGAGCTGCTTGCTGTCATTTTGATAAAATTTGTGTTTTCTCTGTTGCAGATTTAGCAGTCTATGAATATGCCAGACTACCTGGCAGCAGGCCAAGTAGACTGCTAATGATAATCTCCAGCTGATCAAACAGTGATTTCATCAAAACTACACTGAGCAGCCCATAAAGTGACAAATCACTGGAATCAGGATCTTGGGTTCTATATTATGCTATTCTCAGATTAGGTTGCAAAAACCTTGCGACAGGTTCCCTTTAAAGAAATTGAACAATCAGAGGAAACGTATAATAGAAACACATCACTACTATTGTATTTTTTACATACTCCTGGTTTTGGCTACAATTAACTGAGGTAAAAAACTCACCAAACACTCAATGTGTGCACGTGGCCTTAGAGTAGATGAGCTCCTTAAGCCATGTGCACATTTTGACTATTTGCTGAGTTTTTTACTTCAGTATTTGTACATCAAAACCAAGAGTGGGTGATGAATACAGAAGTGGTGACATATTTCTATTATACATTTCCTCTGATTGCTCCAATCCTGGTTTTAGCGTCAAATACTGAGGTAAAATTAATCAAATAGTAAAAATGTGCATGTGGCCTTGTAGCGACCGGTGGTAAGGCCGCGGGTGTGTGTGTATGATCTTTCTCAACAGAATCCCCATACTCAGATTTAACCGGTAGTAACATTTCTTTACTGTAAAACATGTCTATAACACAGTCAACTGATCTAGCTGCACACATGTATATATTAGAGTCTCTGGATCTTCACTTCTTCCGGGTACGCAGCAAGCAAAGAAAAAAACACAACAATGGAGATATCTTTCCCTAACTTTCCCTAAAATCACGTACCAGTCTATCACAGAAGAAGGTGTCGCTTCCACGTAGCAGGCCTGGGGTCTCACGATGACGGGTCCCGGTGCAGCGCTGAAGGGGGAAACTCCTTAGTCTTCTTCTGTGGTCTCCTTCCGCAGGTAACAGAATCTTTCTTTGTTAGTCTCTCCCAGTCTCAGGGCACACAGAGGAGCAGAAGGGAGCCCACAGCAGCACAGAAGTCTCTCTCAGTCTCGGGGCAAACCGATGAGCAGAAGGGAGATCACAGTAGCACAGATGGCTCCCTTATGTCAGTCACAGCCCCTGCACATGTAATCCAGTGGCAATGTCCAGAATTCCGGAGGCAATGTCCTGAATTTGAGTGGGACCCTCGGTAAGACAAGGTCCTGCAGACCGGGGGTTGCAACAGCGATCCTCACGGGGTATTTCTTCCCAAGAATCCGGCTGCAAAAGAGCCCTATGTCGGGAGACACCACACAGTCTGTCCTGACAGAGCTCTGGATCTCTAATCATCATCTCCCGCCCTTTTTCTTCCTCAGCACAAGGCTGTTGGGGGAGGGGATCAGACTGTGTAATGTTCACTGCAGTGTCCATTTGAATAACAACACAGTCAGGGCTACCCACTTCATTACAGCCTTATGAGCTCATCTGCATGTGTTGAGTATTTAGTGAGGTTTTACCTCAATATTTGTAGCCAAAACCAGGACTGGGTGATAAATAAAGAAGTCGTGAAGGGTTTTTATTATACTTTTTCTCTGATTGCTCCGCTCCAGGATTTAGCTACAATTCCTGAGGTAAAAAACTCACAAAATACTCAACATGGCACATGGTCTAATAAGCTCATCTTCTCCATCTTCTCTAAGGCCACGGTCACACGTTGAGTATATGGTGAGATTTTTACCTCACTATTTGTAGAGAAAACCAGAAATGGAACAATCAGAGGAAACGTATAATAGAAATACATCACTATTGTATTTTTTACATGCTCCTGGTTTTGGCTACAATTAACTAAGGTAAAAAACTCACCAAATACTCAATGTGTGCTTGTGGCCTTAGAGTAGATGGGCTCCTTAGGCCATGTGCACATTTTGACTATTTGTTTAGTTTTTTACCTCAGTATTTGTACGTCAAAACCAAGAGTGGGAGATAAATGCAGAAGTGGTGACGTGTTTCTATTATACTTTTCCTCTGATTGTTCCACTCCTGGTTTCGGCTATAAATACTGAGGTAAAACTAATCAAATAGTCAAAATGTGCATGTGGCCTTATGAGCTCATTTACGCTAAGGCTTGTGCATGTGTTGAGTATTTGATAAGTTTTTTACCTCAGTATTGAAGCCAAAACAAGGAGTGGGTGATAAATACAGAATTGGTGATATGTTTCAAATATACTTTTCCTTTGATTTTTGTACTCCTGGTTTTGGCTATAAATACTGAGGTAAAATTCACCAAATACTTAATGTGTGCACGTGGACTAACAGACACTTGTAGCAGTAGCAAAAACTCATCACCAGACTTGGGGAGGGTGAGTAAAGCGCATGGTTTTATTTAATCTGCCATCCACAACCTGTCTTCTCCATACATCTGTGACATTGTCTCCCGGTACTTACCTAGACACATCCTTGGATCTTCTCAAGGTCTCCTTCTCTACACCTCTCATCTATTCTTCCCACAACCGCATACAAGATTTCTCTCGTGCTTCATCCATACACTGGAACGCTCTCCAAAACACATCAAACTCTCGCCCACCATGGAAACCTTCAAAAGAAACTTAAAGACACACCTGTTCTAACAAGCCTACAACCTGCAGTGATTCCTCAGTTTACTGAACCACCACACGACCAACTCTACCCTCTCCTAGTGTATCCTCACCCATCCCTTGTAGACAGTGAGCCCTCACAGGCATCGTCCTCTCTCCTTCTGTACTTGTGTGTGCCTTGTATTGCTCATGTTTATTGTACTTGTCTATGTATGCTCTTTTCACATGTAAAGCACCATGGGATAAATGGCGCTATAAAAATTAATAATAATAATATTAATAAAAATCTAAAGCTGAGAGAGAATAATTATTTGAACATGAAAAATGCTTGTTTGCTGAATACTGTCTTTAATCATTCATATCCGTGCTGTAGTAATGGCTGCAAGCAGTTGTAAAGTACTATTCACCTAGTACAATCACAAAAAAAGTAGCCATTTTCAGTCAGGATGAGAATATATATGGTGTTTTATGGTATTTTGCCTCTCCCACCAGGCTCCCCCTTTATACTGTCCCATTACATTGTGATTGTCAGTCATCATCTCTGGAGGATGCTAGCGGCAAGTAACTGCTGTCCAATTATTGTGAGATTCCCCCAGATGATGGCCATTTTCCATCTTGGTTAATGATAATTGCACTGTGTCTGTCCTCTCTGAGTTTCTAGCACTGGATATGATTGCCATTACTGTAGAACCAGTGCTCTCTCTTTCAGGTCTATTCCATCTATCGTTTGAGACATTTTCAGTTAACTGTAGTTTTGTCACAGATAATCCATCACATTACTTACAAAGACAGAATACATGGTGTATATCGCACATGCCAGTGTATGGAGAGCGCTATTAAAATGACTTGCTGTATGACTGGTGAATAGTGCCAGAGGCGTTCAGTCTGTGCTTCACTTAATTGCATATTTTATCTCTTGCTAGTTGCTTTTTAATTACAATTACTTTACCAATCAAGTCTAACTAATGTGCGTATTTTAGCATAACGTATAACTTGCTGATTTGTTAAATTCATTTTAGATTTTTTTTTGTATTAGAAATTCCCTGTAATGCTGCCATTAATTCCTGAAATGACATGATACAAGTGTGCTGTAGCGTAACTATAAAGCTTGTGAACCCAAATGTAAAATCTCCAGCAAGGCCTGGAGGTGTGTGGCAGTAATGATGTTTTATGTAAGTCAAAGGAACTTCTTGGCCCCTCTATGCTCTAGGGCCCAAGTGTGATTACAACCCCCACATTTACTAGTTGTGCCCCTATCGATATGTTTTATATATGGCAAAATGCACACCTTATAAGTAAGTGCACATGCTAAGTACTTGCAGCAGATTTTTCTGCATCAAAAACCAGAGACTTGAGAAGTAAAACTATTTAAAATAAATGTGTTTTTTATACGTTTTTTGTGAGTATTTGATGCATTTTACTTGTTTTTTCCCCATTCATTCATTCATTCATTCATTCTATCATAGTTAAGGTTGAAAGTACTGTAGATTTTAAGTCTATCGAGTTCAACCTATAGCCTAACATGTTGATCCAGAGGAAGTAAAAAAAAAACCACTGGCCAGACATTAAGCTCCATATTGGGGGAAAAAATTCCTTCCTGACTCCCATAGTCAATCAGACTAGTTCCCTGGATCAACCTCTTATCACAGAATCCAGTATATATAACCTGTTAGTATTATATTTTTCAAGAAAGGCATCTAGGCCCTTCTTAAATGTTAGTAGTCCTGGACTCAGTGTTTTCAGACCAAGGGGAAGCCAAGGGAAATGCAGGGTGAGCGCATCCGCCCTGTACCCATGATCTGCGTTCGATGCAGGGCGGCTTTTCCCTGGATTTACCCACTGAATCATTCCGACTCCGATGCAATAAATTAACATGCTGCCGAGATCCAGCAGTGTGCAACCTGCATCGCAGTTAAATAACACTGTGGAGGGAGAAGCACAGTGAGGATGGGATTTCTAGAATCAAACATGCTCCATCCAAATCCTGATCGCGTGCATGCAGCCTTACTGTACAATGAATTCTGCAATTAGGATGGGCAAATACTAAATTACTCGGACTCGCTAGACTCTAACGATAGGATCCGATACTCGCACTCATTGTGAGTCTAGCGAGTCCAATGTAAATGAATGGGGAAGCGAGTATTGCAGGGGTTCTCTGCTGCTGACCCATAAAGGGGTCTGGCAGCAGAGAAAAACCTGCAATTCCCATTTATCTTAAAAGCCAGCAGCAAAAGCCGTGGCTTTTAAAGAAAAGTAAAAAAAAAACGGATTGAACTGGTTCGTTCAATCCGCTCCCATAACAGTCATGTTAAAGTTAACCTGATTGAACTGACCGGACAATCGATTGTTTAACATTGATGTCTATGGTACCTGATTGAACCTGACAGATCAATCCGGACAATCCGGTCAAAGAAGTAGAGAATAGAATTTACATTTGATTTTCATTGACTCGTTACTGTGCAAGTAATCGCAATGAACTGCAGAGTAAGGATCGCGAGTACCTACTATCGCAGAGTAGCCATAGTAACGAGTAGATTCGCCATCACTAGCGCAATGCATTAATTACAGATAATACATTAATACAGGTATATATGATCAAAAACAAACAAACAGTACCAATTAACCAGTACTCCTGGTTGATTTCGTGAATGGAGGGATTAGGAAGTAATGGGACAGGTGTAACCTATATTTTTCATTCCACACCTTTAGGTTTAGCACAACAAATGTACAAATTAATTACCAAACACAATGACAGAAATTAATAGAATGTTTTTATTCACTGAAAGCCTTCAAACACAGAAGGTAAACATTTGCATCATTTTCTTTTGTGTAACAATAGGTATTTTTTAACTATGCCATAGGTAGATTTAATTTATAACTCCGAATAAATTACCACATATTTGACTTTATAAGGTCTGCATGCGTGTTTTCAGGAATATAATTTGCCAATAAACTGTGATAAATGAGAAAAATATTTTAGTCATTAATTTAAACAGCATGAATAAAAATTCCATTAGCGTATGGTAGCACACTTTCCACGGCCGCCATACTGAAGTGATTAGCTCAGCCAAATACTAATAGGCTTATTAAAAAGATTTGTGTGATTGTCCTTATTCATGAATTATATGAAGGCATTTGGCAGAATCAGTGTATCATATCCACCCTGTTACCCCTGATATATCACATGTCATTATACAAAGAGCAGCCATAGAGGACTGGTAGAAGGGGAACCCAGCTCATGTAAGGAAGCTCATGTAAGGAAGCATCTGTGTCTTTTGGCAGAAAGAAGTAAAGGCTCGTTTTTAGGATTTATTGACTGCTGACCAGTGAACTAGAATGGAAATAAGGTCGGTGGCATATGTGGAAACCGGTAAAGAGAACTACTGTGCTTATTGCCTAATATCTTGGGATGTAACAATGCAGAGTAATGCAACACTTGAAAAAAAGAGGATTGCAGAAAATTAAAAAGTTGCTGATTATTAGAAATGAGCAGATCAGCAAAATTCAAGTTCTCCTTTCCGCATGAATTTTCCATGGCAACTTGATTAGCAGAGAATGTGTTCTCCATAACTTTAATGTACCTTATTATGCTCCAAGGTAAAAAAAACTTGATGCCTTACCACTCACTACTCTGACCCCACTACTCTTCAAATCTCCCCATCCAGACCTTGCCACATCTCCTAATCACCGCTACTCGTGCACAAGCATGAGGAAGTGTGTGGGAGGTCATGATGTCATGACATCATAACATGTGTCGTGAACACACACTGGGTTTTAGGTATGAGCGATGGTGATCAGAAGATGTGTCAAGGACAAGACTTTTGATGATGAGAAGTGGAGGAGTCGGAGAGGTGAGCCATGACATGAGTATAACAATTTCATTTTATTTAACCTTGTGATACTCTTATGCATCAGAAAAATAGAGGCCTCCATTTTATTCAGTCTCCAATGAAAAGAATTACAATAAATCTGCATTTAGGCAAATTTAATCTCTCTCGAATATATTTGCTCATCTCCACTTATTATCCCCACTCCAGACCAAACATTATTAGTTTATAATAACATCAGACCCCACAGAGCCAAGTATGTAACATGCTATTTCTCTTTCATATTGTATATCTAGAGGGTCGAAAGAATTTCTGGCATAGAGCACAAGAGTGCTATTGATTTTAATCAAAATGATGACTTGTTTGATTACTGATCATCTTCATCATCTATGATCATGTTGTTGGCTTTAGATAAACTAAAGAACAATGAGTTCAAATTGTGTATGACCTTATCCTAAAATAGTGAAATGGAAGGATGTATTAAAGGTCCTGACTTCACTTTTTGTACTTTTTCGTATTCTTTAATTTTCTGGCGGTGTCTATTGAATATATTTTAGAGCAGAACTCACAAAGAGCCAGAAAGACTGCTCAGAGCAGAATGAGTGAGATACAGATGTACCATTTATTTCCTGTGTTCTGCTCTTCTTTTTATTTCTGCTCTAATAAATGTGCTCATTCGCTTTTGTTTTAGCTAAAGATTATTATTCTTTTTTTCGTCTCTGATGTCGACCTTGTGTTCTTAAAATGTTTTGTTTCCTAAATACAAGTTTGATTATACTTTATATGTATTGTTTTTATAACTAATTATTACTTTGGTACAAACATATCAATCAAGGCTGCATACAGAATACCTCCTATATGATTCATGGAACTTAAAGGCAGCATCCATTCACAGCATATTGATGACTTGTTATTTGTTCTGTGGATCTGCAGCTAGACAATAAGCAGCAGCAGGTGCCAGGTAGTATAAAATGTCAGCAGGTTTTTGCTACCTCATCTGACAGCAACATAATTTAGGCAAAGAAACCCTGAATCCAGTGATGTATCACCAGTGGCGTAACTACCGCGGTTGCAGCAGTCGCAGCTGAGACTGGGCCCGCCCCCTGGGGGTTCAAAGTGCTCACTATGCATCTAAATAAGTTCCTTGGGGTGTCTAGTTTCCAAAATGGGGTCACTTGTCAGGGAGCTCCAATGTTTAGGCACCTTGGGGCTCTCCATACGTGACATGTTGTCCACTAACAATTGGAATTGTAAGTGGATACCATGTCGTGTATGGCGAGCCCCTGTGTGCCTAAATATTAGAGCTCCCCCACAAGTGACCCCATTTTGGAAACTAGACCACCCAAGGAACCTATCTAGATGCATAGTGAGCATTTTGAACCCCCAGGTACTTCACAAATGTATCCGTAAAAATGAAAAAGTACTTTCTTTGCCACAAACATTTTCTTTCTTCATTTTTACGGATTCATTTGTGAAGCACCTGGGGTTTTAAAGTGCTCACCACCAATATAGATAAGTTCCTTGGGGGTCTAGTTTCCAAAATGGGGTCACTTGTGAGGGAGCTACAATGTTTAGGCACACAGGGGCTCTCCATATGTGACATGGTGTCCGCTAACAATTGGAGCTAATTTTCCATTCAAATTGTTAGCGGACACCATGTCGCATATGGAGAGCCCCTGTGTGCCTAAACATTAGAGCTCCCCCACAAGTGACCCCATTTTGGAAACTAGATCCCCCAAGGAACGTATGTAGATGCATAGAGAGCACTTTGAACCCCCAGGTGCTTCACAAATTGATCCGTAAAATGAAAAAGTACTTTCTTTTCCACAAAAATTTTCTTTTTTCATTTTTACGGATTCATTTGTGAAGCACCTGGGGGTTCAAAGTGCTCAGCACCAATCTAGATAAGTTCCTTGGGGGGTCTAGTTTCCAAAATGGGTTCACTTGTGGGGGAGCTACAATATTTAGGCACACAGGGGCTCTTCATATGTGACATGGTGTCCGCTAACAATTGGAGCTAATTTTCCATTCAAATTGTTAGCGGACACCCAATAAATGATGCCAGGGTTCTAATCCACTTCCTCACTGAAGAGGATATTTGTGTAGATATACATGATGGGTATATGATGCAGCCATCCTGTGGTTATGATGATGCTTGCAGCTTGTTGAGCATTTCACTATTATGTTTTGACATTGTATGGAATTATTATTATAAGAATAGAAGTCCTTTTCAAGACTTGTGGAAATTTAAGGTTTGACACATCTGTACCCTTACATTAACCCCTTAAGGACCGAGTCACTTTGCAGCTTAATGACCAGACCATTTTTTGTAATTCTGACCACTCTCCCTTTATGAGGTAATATCTCTGGAACGCTTCAACGGATCCTAGCGATTCTGAGATTGTTTTTTCGTGACATATTGGGCTTCATGTTAGTATTAAATTTAGGTCGATAATTTTTGCGTTTATTTGTGAAAAAATAAAAAATTTGGCAAAAATTTAGAAAATTTAGCAATTTTCAAATTTTTAATTTTTATTCTGCTAAACCAGAGAGTTATGTGCCACAAAATAGTTAATAAATAACATGTCCCACATGTCTACTTCACATCAGCACAATTTTGGAAGAAAAAAAAAAATTTGTTAGGACGTTATAAGGGTTCAAAGTTCATCAGCAATTATTCATTTTTCCAGCAAAATTTACAAAACCAATTTTTTAGTGACCACATCACATTTGAAGTCCCTTTGAGGGGTGTACATGACAGAAAACACCCAAAAGTGACACCATTCCAAAAACTGCACCCCTCAAGCTACTCAAAACTATATTGAAGAAGATTATTAACCCTTCAGGTGCTTCACAGGAACTAAAATAATGTTGAAGGAAAAAATGGACATTTTAATTTTTGTAACAAAAATGTTCTTTTAGCCTCAATTTTTTCATTTTCACATGGGCAACAGGATAAAATGCATCCTAAAATTTGTTGGGCAATTTCTCCTGAGTACACCGATGCCTCATATGTGGTCATAAACCACTGTTTGGGCGCACGGCAGGGCTCAGAAGGGAAGGAGCGCAATTTGAATTTTAGAGCCAATTTTCCGTTCAAAAAGTGAAATGGCGCTCCTTCACTTCTGAGCCCTGCCGTGCGCCCAAACAGTGGTTTATGACCACATATAAGGTATCGGTGTACTCAGGAGAAATTGCCCAACAAATTTTGGGATGTATTTTATCCCTTTGCCCATGTGAAACTGAAAAAATGTAGGCAAAAAGAATTTTTTTGTGAAAAAAAAGTGTTTTTTTAATTTTTATGAATGAATTTGTGAAGCATCTGGGGGTTCAAAGTGCTCACTATGCATCTAGATACCTTCCTTAGGGGGTCTAGTTTCCAAAATGGGGTCATTTGTGGGGGAGCTCCAATGTGGAGACACACAGGGACCCTCCATACGCGACATGGTGTCCGCTAACAATTTGAATGGAAAATGAGCTCAAATTGTTAGCGGACACCATGTCGCGTTTGGAGGGTCCCTGTGTATCTCCACATTGGAGCTCCCCCACAAGTGACCCCATTTTGGAAACTAGACCCCCGAAGGAACGTGTCTAGATGCATAGTGAGCACTTTGAACCCCCATATGCTTCAGAAATTCATCCGTAAAAATGAAAAAGCACTTTTTTTTCCACTAAAAAATTATTTTTTCATTATTACGGATCAATTTGTGAAGCATCTGGGGTTCAAAGTGCTCACTATGTACCTAGATATGTTCCTTTGGGGGTCTAGTTTCCAAAATAGGGTCACTTGTGGGGGAGCTCCAATGTGGAGACACACAGGGACCCTCCAAACGCGACATGGTGTCCGCTAACAATTTGAGCTCATTTTCCATTCAAATTGTTAGCGGACACCATGTCGCGTTTGGAGGGTCCCCGTGTGTCTCCACATTGGAGCTCCCCCACCAGTGACCCCATTTTGGAAACTACACCCCCAAAGGAACATATCTAGATGCATAGTGAGCACTTTCTACCCCCAGGTGCTTCACAAATTGATCTGTAAAAATGAAAAAAGAAAATTTGTGTGGAAAAAAAAAGTGCTTTTTCATTTTTATTGATGAATTTGTGAAGCATCTGGGGGTTCAAAGTGCTCACTATGCATCTAGATATGTTCCTTAGGGGGTCTAGTTTCCGAAATGGGGTCACCTGTGGGGGAGCTCCAATGTGGAGACACACCGGGGCCCTCCAAACGCGACATGGTGTCCGCTAACAATTTGAATGGAAAATGAGCTCAAATTGTTAGCTGACACCATGTCGCGTATGGAGAGCCCCTGTGTGTCTCCGCATTGGAGCTCCCCCACAAGTGACCCCATTTTGGAAACTAGACCCCCAAAGGAACATATCTAGATGCATAGTGAGTACTTTGAACCCCCAGATGCTTCACAAATTGATCCATAATAATGAAAAAATAAATTTTTTGTGGGAAAAAAAAGTGCTTTTTCATTTTTACGGATGAATTTCTGAAGCATATGGGGGTTCAAAGTGCTCACTATGCATCTAGATACGTTCCTTAGGGGTCTAGTTTCCAAAATGGGGTCACTTGTGGGGGAGCTCCAATGTGGAGACACACGGGGACCCTCCAAACGCGACATGGTGTCCGCTAACAATTTGAATGGAAAATGAGCTCAATTTGTTAGCGGACACTATGTCGCGTTTGGAGGGTCCCCATGTGTCTCCACATTGGAGCTCTCCCACAAGTGACCCCATTTTGGAAACTAGACCCCCAAAGGAACGTATCTAGATGCATAGTGAGCACTTTGAACCCCCAGGTGCTTCAGAAATTCATCCGTAAAAATGAAAAAGCACTTTTTTTTCCACAAATAATTTCTTTTTTCATTATTACGGATCAATTTGTGAAGCATCTGGGGGTTCAAAGTGCTCACTATGCATCTAGATATAATCCTTTGGGGGTCTAGTTTCCAAAATGGGGTCACTTGTGGGGGAGCTCCAATGTGGAGACACACAGGGGCTCTCCATACGCGACATGGTGTCCGCTAACAATTGGAATTGTTAGCGGACACCTTGTAGGATATGAAGAGCCCCTATGTGCCTAAACATTGGAGCTCCCCCACAAGTGACCCCATTTTGGAAACTAGACCACCCAAGGAACGTATCTAGATGCATAGTGAGCACTTTGAACCCCCAGGTGCTTCACAAATTGATCCGTAAAAATGAAAAAAGAAACTTTTTGTGGAAAAAAACGTGCTTTTTCATTTTTATGGATGAATTTGTGAAGCATCTGGGAGTTCAAAGTACTCACTATGCATCTAGATACGTTCCTTCGGGGGTCTAGTTTCCAAAATGGGGTCACTTGTGGGGGAGCTCCAATGTTCAGGCACACAGGGAGGGGCTCTCCATACCCGACATGGTTTCCGCTAACAATTGGAGCTAATTTTCTATTGAAATTGTTAGCGGACACTATGTCGCATATGGAGAACCCGTGTGCCACCAGCACAAGGGCAACTGGTAGAGTTGGGGTACAGCACCAGAAAATGCCGCCTCTAATGAATGCGCTATTTTCTTGGGTGGCTGTGGGTTGAAATTTGCAGCGTGGGGGACCCACAACATTTGAGTCTCTCCACGCTGAGGATTCCAGTCAGCCAGCTACCAAGTTGTACATGGCTGGCTACAAATACAGCGAAGGCTTTATTTTATTTCTAGAACTAATTCTAGAAAAAAAAATGACGTAGGGCTCCGCCATATTTTTGGTCCAGCCAGGTACAACTTGGCAGCTACAGACTGCCAGCAACCCCCAGCTGCCTCGCTGTACCTGGCTGCAACCAAAAATACAGCGAAGCCCATTTTTTTTTACTTCTAGAACTAATTCTAGAAAAAAAAATGACGTAGGGCTCCGCCATATTTTTGGTCCAGCCAGGTACAACTTGGCAGCTACAGACTGCCAGCAACCCCCAGCTGCCTCGCTGTACCTGGCTGCAACCAAAAATACAGCGAAGCCCATTTTTTTTTATTTCTAGAACTAATTCTAGAAAAAAAAAATGACGTAGGGCTCCGCCATATTTTTGGTCCAGCCAGGTACAACTTGGCAGCTACAGACTGCCAGCAACCCCCAGCTGCCTCGTTGTACCTGGCTGCAACCAAAAATACAGCAAAGCCCATTTTTTTTTATTTCTAGAACTAATTCTAGAAAAAAAAATGACGTAGGGCTCCGCCATATTTTTGGCCCAGCCAGGTACAACTAGGCAGCTGGGGGCTGGAATCCTCAGCATGGAAAGGCCCAAGCGTTCTGGGCCCCCCATGCTGCGAATTGCAGCCCGCAGCCGCTCCAGAAAATGGCGCATTCATTGAAGCGCCATTTTCTGGCGCTGTACCCATGCTCTTCCAGTTGCCCTGGTGCCGGTGGCGAACTGGGTAATAAAGGGGTTAATGCCAGCTTTTTATTGGCAGCTGGCACTAAGCACGAGATTCATAATATAGGGCCAATGTTAGACCCGCCATTAGGAATCTCTGGTAAATAGTCAGAAAATACACACATAGAAAAATCTTTTTATTTGAAAAAAAAACACAAACAAAATTCGGACTCCATCTTTATTATGAAGATCCGACGTAGTCCACAACGAAGGTCCCACGACGCTCGATTGCCTCCGACGTAGTCCACAACGAAGGTCCCACGACGCTCGATCGCCTCTGCTCAATCCAGAGACTGCAGCAAGGGATCAAGTGTCCTCTTCCTACAGTCTCAGGGGTCAGAGTTATGGTGCACTGTATGACAATGATCAGTTATACAGTGCACCATGACTATGATCCCAGAGACTATAACAAGAGGACACTTGATCCCTTGTTGCACCCATCCATCCACCTATGCACCCATCATCCACGCACGCACATCCACGTATGCACATCCACGCATGCACACAACCACGCACGCACATCCACGCATGCACACATCCACGCACGCATGCTGACATCCACGTACATCCACACACACATCCACGTACATCCACATCCACGTACGCACACTTCCACGCACGCACATTCACACACGCACATCCACGTACGCACATCCACGCACGCACATCCACGTACGCACATCCACGTACGCACATCCACGTATGCACATCCACGTACGCACATCCACGCATGCGCACAACCACGCACACACATACACACATGCATATCCACGTACGCACATCCACGTACGCACATCCACGTACGCACATCCACGTGCTGACATCCACGCATGCACACAACCACGCACACACATCCACACAAGCACATCCACGCACGCACACATCCATCCATCCATCCACCCATCCATCCATCCACCCACCCATCCATCCATCCATCCACCCATCCATCCACCCATCCATCCATCCATCCATCCATTCATTCATTCTTTCATTCATTCTTTCATTCATTCATACTTACCCAGCGATGAGGAGGAGGAGCCCCTGAGAAGAGAGAGAGCCACACTGCAGAGCCGGCCCGACCGTGCGGGCGGGTGCACCGAGCGTGCAGCCCGCCGGGAATCGGGATAGGTGAGTGGGGCTGGGGACCGGGGACCGGGGGCTGGGGACCGGGACCAGCAGGGAGGAAGGAGGAGGAGGAGGGGGCCCTGCAGCTTCGTCGGCGGGCGCACAAGCCCGCCGGCAGCCACACAGTGCAGGGTGGAGGGCGGGGATGGACGGGAGACAGGGGGGCTGCACAGGGGACGGGGACAGGACACAGGGGGCTCAGGGCACGAGGGGGGGCTACAGGACACGGGGAGCTGGACACAGGGGGCGGGGACCGCACACAGGAGGGGCTGCACAGGGGACGGGGACCGCACACAGGAGGGGCTGCACAGGGGACGGGGACAGGACACAGGAGGGGCTGCACAGGGGACGGGGACAGGACACAGGGGGCTCAGGACACAGGGGGGGGGCTACAGGACACAGGGGGAGCTGGACACAGGGGGCTGGGACAGGACACAGTGTGAGCTGGAGCATCAGCTCATGGCCGGCGGCTGCGGTGCAACCCGCCCGCAGATAAGAGTGATTGCGGTGGGGGAGGGGGGTGAAGGGGTTAACAGGGGTGCCCACACCTCTGCCCCTAACCCTTGGCTGTCACTGACAGCTTTTAGATTTGAGCTGTCACTGTTCGTTTAGGAGCAGTGACAGTTCAAAGCCATGACGAGTATACTCGTCATGATGCGGGAACTGACATCTTTTCATGACGAGTATACTCGTCATTGGTCGTAAAGAGGTTAATCTCATTGTGACATGATATCAGTTATAACCAGTGATCTTTCATCGCATATAAAATTACGGTACTGCTATTACTAATAATTGATCTGTGCTCTTTGTATCACTTATATGCCCACACGGGCTGAGTTCAGCTTTATTCTAACATCAGGCAAACATACAGCACAAATGTCGGAGTTATTTGAACAACAGGATAAGTAGTTGAAATCAGTGATAATAAAAACATCAGCAGGACTCATTTATGACCTCCCGCTGGCACATACTTTACCTCAGCTGCTGAAATTATATTGAACAACAATGAACGAAGAGACTGATCTCTCTGAAGAACAGAGTTTACAAGTTGTAAAAGCAGATATAATTGCATAATGACTTTCTCATGCAGAAGGCAGCATTAATTGTCTTGGTGCCAACCTGCAACTCTTACTGATCACTGCATTAGTGTTGAGAAAAACAAACTTTTAATTGATTTGAGTGAGAAAAAAGTGTCGAAACCAAAAACAATCCAAAAAACAGCAACAAATCATTAAAATTAAAACTAAAACTTTACTAAATGCTTCTAAGTGGGCAGACAAGGTATTTATTTTAGGTTATCTCCTTTTCACTCTTCTAAAATGGTCCTTATCTGCTTAAACAATATTTGTATTCTTTCTGTTTTCTTTCCTTCCTTGTTTATTCCTCTTTCCCTCATTCTTTCCTTCCTTTCTTCCTTCCTTCCTTCCTTCCTTCCTTCCTGTCAAACTCCTTTATTTAATTATTTCCTTCCTTCTTTCCTTCTTCCCTTCCTCCCTCCCTCTTTCCTTCTTTACTTGCTTCCATCCTTCCTTCCTTCTTTACTTCCTCCCTTCATTCTTTCATTCCTTTCTTCCTACCTTCCTCTTCCTCCCTTCCTCCCTTTCACACTCCTTTATTTCCTTCTTTCCTTCCTTTCTTTTTCCCTTCCTCCCTCACTTCTTTCGTTCTTTCCTTCTTTCCTTCTTTCTTTCTTTACTTCCATCCTAACTGCATTCCTTCTCTTCCTTCCTTCCTCTTCCTCCCTTCCACACTCCTTTATTTCCTTCTTTCTTTCTTTCTTCCCTCTCTTCTTTCCTTCTTTCCTTCTTTCCTTTCTTCCATCTCTTCCTTCCTTCCTTCCTTACTTCCTCTCTTTTCCACCTACCTATCTATATAGCAAAGCAGACCTGTGATCATTTAATGTTTGGGTGCAGGTTTCAAGATTCTGGTCAGTCATCAATTATGCATATAATGCATATAATATGCATATTAGCATACCAGGAAAATGGCAGCTCCCCAAAACTATCTATGATTCTGTGATTAATCAAAGAGAACTTGTCAAAAGTATTTTACTATCCCAACAAACTTTTTTCTGCTTTTCTTAGGCATTTCACAAATTATTACATTGCCCCTAAGTCCCCAGTATACCTAAATATACCATTAGATTCAGTCCTGTATTTAAATTAGTCTGATCCAGTCCAATGAGTGTGCTCCTCATGGCACCTGTTTCATCTCCTAAATTGAGAAGTGGGGTGCTCAAACACAACAATAGGGAAAGTCGGGCACAACCACCAGTCAGCATTTTTTTTTCAGGATCCACGGACACTGCTGTTTTTTGCTATCAGAAGATCGCACTTAGGCTACTGAGTGCATACTAACCAACCATAGTCTATAGCAAATTGCAGAAAACGTAAGAAAAGAGCAGCACTCACTGGGTGTGGGAACTTTATTTCAACATGTTGAACATGTAGCACAGAACCGAGACAGGAGTGAGATGGAACTACGGCCTGCATGCTGAACCCGTTAAAGCACAAGATCAGCATGAAATGGCCATAGTAGCCATCATTTCTCCTGTCTCATGTCTCTGCTTACATGTTCAACATGTTGAAATAAAGAAGTTTGCAAGCAACCTAGTGAGCGCTGCTCTTTTCTTCTTTTATGCAATTGAGAAGAGGCGTGCATTCATTCTACATGGGACTGAAATAGCAGCATACTGTACTAAGTTTTCTCTGGCAGTCCAAAAGAAAAAGATTGTCATGGAGGCTGAGCATGGCCATTTTTGGTTACTCATGACGGGGCTCAGAACCATATTCTCAGATCTCCAAAACCCTTTACTTTGGATAGTTTGAGGCCCTAGCACTTAGATATCAACCAATAAGCTAATTATTACTGATCCTAAAATCCTCTGGATGTGGAATTATGGGCTATTTTTCTAATAACTCTTTTCCTTTATTACATTTGCCAGTCCTTACACAAACCGGTATTCATGGAGCAATCTTAATAATTCTCCGCTTAATATATGACATCATAGTCTTCTTGACAAGCATTTCAGAATTGTGGTTTTTATGAAGGTCTTTTTAGCCACTCACCCACCTCACCTAAACATGAGGTTTCCAGTTTAGTTACAGCCTCAGCAGTCGAGCCTTGGCTATAAGAAGGTACACTTGTTATCTGCTTTATACTTTTAATGATGCAATAGGGAATAATTAAGTCATATTAAACCACTGAGCTTCGGTTGAAATTCTTCTAATAGCTCTGGAAGTCTTATCTTGTGCCTGGAACTGTGATGTTGCTCTGTTTAATATTAACACAAGCTGTAAATTGCAAACCTCTGTATATTGCAAGTGCTTTGTAAGAGCTGTAATCACAACACAAAGCACTTTCAAGGTTTTCAAGCATTATAATTATATTTTGTATATAGTGGTTTTACAATGTACCTGCATCTCTGAAATTGATTTCTCTTAAGTGACATGTTTTTTTCATGTAGAACATGTCTTCACGGTTCACTAATTACAATAAGAACGGGTGAGAATTAAAATACTGAGGGATTCACATCCCTGTGAATTGTGTTGGCCTGGGTCATAATGAAAAAACTTAAGTTTAAATGGAAATGACCACCTGTATTAGTTTTAAATAATTAGAATCAGATAATAGAGATGAACAATTCGATTCGCACTATCCTGGTCCAACATCCAGTATGGGTGCCTATGGCACCTGATGATTGT
The DNA here is from genome assembly GCA_033576535.1 of Allobates femoralis. Taxonomy (NCBI): domain Eukaryota; kingdom Metazoa; phylum Chordata; class Amphibia; order Anura; family Aromobatidae; genus Allobates; species Allobates femoralis. The sequence continues at coordinate 67,244,332 of JARQOC010000002.1, read as the reverse complement.
TGCACGGCCTGATTAGTACATGAGTCTCTTTGAATGCCGTGATATGTGTGTGCTGTGGGATATTTAGGAAAACATAGCAAGCAAAGGATATATTCAGCTCATCCACATAGATGTCTGGATAGATGCTCCAGCAGGGATAAATGACCCAGTTCAAGCCAAGCAAATCTACGGTATATCGAAACGTCAAGGATTTCCAGCTATCAGAGAAGAGGGAATCCCAGGCTTATTGTCAAAAAGATTAATTTATTAATCAATAGGGTTTCAAAAAACAACACACAAGACCCCTCCACCCTCAAAAACCAACACATTTTGTGACAGCACCTTAGTCATGTTGACTAAGGCACTGTAACTGAAATACATGCAGGGGCGAAAATACAACAGGTACAGGGGTTGCGATCGCAGCCTAGGGGGCCCAAAAAATCCTTTGGCCTATAGAAAAAGACTATTGTTGTTAAAGATTTGTAATAATTGGGGGCCCCATTGGAGCTTTCGCATCGGGGCCCATGAGCTTTAAGTTATGCCACTGAATGAATGTGTTTTTTTCTGGGTGGTGTGAGTCTTGTGTATTGTTTATTGTAAATCCTTGTCTTTCGTATTTAGGAAAATATTTTTTTTCTACATGTACCCTTGTATGACATCCATTTCAGTCCTCTGTCAGCCATTTTCATTTCTGCGCTCAGTGACTTCGCAGTGTCTGGTTAGAACAAAATGCTCCAAGGATGCCAGGCTGAAGTTGTCAGGCTCAGAAGCAAAAAAATAACAACTGTCATGGTCTTAACCAAACTCAAGTTGCTCAGTTAAAACGCAGTGATAATCTTGTTTTTTTTTGTCCATTCTGGTTTTATATTCCGATCAATTTTTTTTTGTTTGTTTTTTTGCATGTTTTTTTATGGAGACAGTGATTTTGCTAGCGCTTCTGTTTACTTACGTGGCCTTATGATCCAGAATCTGCAACATATTGGAGATGTTTTTTTAGTAGGACAGTAATGTGGACATGCTCTGCAATCTGTGCAGACATTATCATTGCAGGGTCATTGAGGAAGTGAGCTGTGTGTGTTCATCTTATTTTGTAATGGTAGTTTCATTCATATGTATTTAATAATTTTGTATTATTGTACTTGTGTTTAAAGGGAGCCAACCACCAGGATTACGTGCTGTGCAGCAGGTGATTGACGTGTGCAGCATGATAACACTATTTTTTTTTTTTTCAATTATTCCCCTGTGGGCTTGTCTTTTGGTTTGTAAGCTGAACCCCCTCCCTCTCATCCAGCCAAGACAAGCCCACAGGGGAGTAATAAAAAATCAGTTAGTGTTTTCAGGCTGCACGCGTCAATCACGTGTAGCAAAGCATTAATTCCTGGTGGTTGGTTCCCTTTAAGGCTTAAAATGATGAGTCAAAGCCCAAAGATGTGAACCATTGAACACATTATTAATTTAGAATTTGGTCGCACAAAAGGATCCTGTGTGCATTAAAAAAATGGTAGATTTAAATGTCCATTTACACTAGCCGAATTATGGCATTAAATGTCGCCAACGCTTCTTATTTGTTGATCAACTTTGTTTAGTAGCTTATTAACACTGGCTGCTCTACATCAGGTAAAAAGAATGTAACAGAGTGCTTTGTGTGCATAGGCTAAAATTGTTCTCAGCACCACGGGTCCTGTTTAAACAGGATAGCGTTCCTGCTTAGAATGATGATATTTTCCAAGAATAAACAAAAACTATAAAAAGGAGCTAAAAGCAGGAACTAGGACTAATTGGAATCTTTCATGCTTAGGTGGGCTGCGTTGTAGGATTAAGGAGACTTGAGATTCCAAAATGTTTGTTATTAATATCAATGCGATTCTGCGCCTATACCGTTGCATTTCTCAAACTACAGAAACCAAGTGTCACTGCTTCTCAAAAGCAAAAACTAGTGATTAGAAAAGTATAATATGTATCCCCACTAGGTATGTCCTAGGAGAGAGCTATACTAAAGCAATGCTCTACCTTCACATTCGATGAACTTGAATAGGTCCTCCAATTTTCATGTCAGGTGGTCGTGAAATTACACACTCGTTATCTTACACATGTCATAATGTAAAACGTCTTGACCTTTACTACAATGGTTACATAGACTGCCATGTCAAACTGAAATGTTTTACATACCTAAATAACAAGTCAAATCTTCATGACCTGATATAACCTAACGGATAAAGTTTCCCCACTTATAATAAGTTGACAACATTCCTGCTGAATAAGTTTAATATATTCTGGATCTGTCTTTGTACTCAGCAGGACATTACCTATTTTCTCATATTACATGTTTAATTGGTAGTATCTAAAAGAGAGAAGAAATAATCAAAAGAAAAACATAAAATATGTCACCTTATGAAAAAGAAAATTAAAATAATGAAAGAAGTGCAAATAACTTGGAAATATTTAATATAATATAGAGAGTTGTAACTTGCAACTCTTAAGGCCCTCACACATAAAATAGAGATAATTGTTGGGTAAAAGATCAGTTTGGCAGCTTTCTGCCCTTACTGACCTTTACAAAGAAATAATACAGTATATGGTTTAGTAGGATACTCATGTCTTCTCCATAAGAAAGCCTCTGCCAGATTCCTCTTGGAGTGACTTTTAGCTGTGGAGATCAAAAAGATCAGCCATTGAAAATCTTCTCAACTTTCCGGCAACTGAAGATGATTGTGATGGGTTGAGAGACCTCAATACATCTAAGGCTAGGGTCACACATCCATTTTTTTTTTTTTAAACCCGATCCAGTTTTGAGCTTTTAGAAAGCTCAAAACCAGATCAGGAAACGCTCCTCATAGGAGCCTATGAGAAAAACTGGATTGCTTCACAAGCAATCCAGCAATCTACTTCATTTACAGTAGATCTATGGGCAGCGCTGCCCATAGATCTTACTGTATAAACTTCAGGACCTCGGACAGCGCACATACTATAGCAATAGCTATAGTATGCGGCTGCTCTCAGAGGAGCCCGGGGCTTTCATTGATAAAACTGTACAGCAGCTGACTGGAGTCAGCTGCTGTACATAAGTGATTCCAGCATTATATGCCCACCTGAGTGGGTGGAAGGTCTCTAGGGGGAGTGGGCACCCCATAGAGACATTATAGCACCATTTAATAATAAAATTAACTGTTTAAACAAACACAGAACAGTTTGCTCATCCCTGCAGCAGCAGGGATGGGAAACTATCCGGTAACCGGATTGCTCACTGCATCCGGATGTGGATGCGGTGATCGCAATTTGATTTTTAAGTGTGACCCTAGCCTTAGACTGTTTTCTACTCCCAACAAAATCAGCAGTTTCAAGCAACTTTAGTCTAATGTGTTAATGGGTCCTAAAGCTCCAAGGCAAAGACTAGAAGAGGATGTCTAACGTATCATGTTTTATTTATAATATAATTATCTAACTATATTACGGGGGACTTCGAGCCCCACTTAGAACCAGGGTTGATGTGAGACTTCTCCCTCTGCATCTATTTAGCCCATAATGCATGATACATAAAAAAATGAAAAGAAAACTAGTAATTTACCAGATATAATGTGCTTGAACAACTCTGAATTAGGCTAGGGCCAGGCTTGGTTTAGGACCCACGTTTCGAGGTAGCACTAATACCGGACAGTGTTAACGGCAATCACTGTCTGGAAACGGGGCCCCATAGAAACCCATTGTGTACCTTAGTTGCAGCCACGCACAGAGCTGCAGGATGGCCGCTTTTCCGCAGTGCACTGGAAAATGCTGCAAGCAGCGTTTCTTGTGCGCTCAGCTAAAGCGCACCACCTGCAGCTCTGTGTGCGGCTGCAACTAAGGTACACAACGGGTTTCTATGGGGCCCCATTTCCAGGCACTGCTTGCCGTTAATGATGTCCGGTAGTAGCGCTGCCTGGAAATGTGGGTCCAAAACCAAGTGTGACCCTAGCCTAAGACTGTCCTGGACTGGAGTTTGGGAATGCTGTTTGCTGCTTTCATATTACTTATGAAAGGATGTGCAAGTGGTTATTGAGTTGGTGAGCTCTTTCATTTGGTAACTTTCTTCCAATCAATGGTTCTCCTTCGTGCCTACTATGCTAAATGCTCATATTTGTCCTTCACTTGGCTTTACGTCTCATGACAATGGCACTGTAAGGGTGCATAAACAATCAAGCAACTAAAAAACACAACAATATACAATTTTTGAGCAGCTCAATCAATCTAAACCTTTTATATATCAGAGGTCTTTAGGATGTGGATAGGTAAGCTTCACAATTTCAACCCTATTGATGTGATCTGCAAATCCCATTATGTCAAGGCAGAAAGAAGATGAATGCATTCATGCTCAATATGAAATCTCATGAGAAACTTTCACATGGCAAAGCACCAAAAAGATGAAGGCTTGCTCCAAATACATACTATCAACATATATCTATAGCAGATCGGGGAAATATATATATAAAATTTACCCTTTCATCTACTTTAAAGAATCTTTTTTTAATCGTTACATCCTATCCTAATCAGTTCAGTACTGTGAAGGTTGCTAAAGATTATGGTGATAAGAAATGTGCTCTTCAAGATGATATTCGCCAATTATAATTTTTACAATACCAACTGAATCGTTTTCAAATACCATGTGCTAAATGTAATAAAATAAATAGATTTTTGTTATATGTACATAAGTAATAAAATTAGCCTTCCAGGCTCTCCTTACTAAGGCTAATTTGACTCACTATATATATAGCAATTATCCTATTATATTATTTTTCATCCTGGAAGTTTATTAGTTTGTTGTTTATTATCATTCTCTCCTGCCTCAATGGAAATCAATGGTGATAGAATTGCATTTAAATAATACCTTCAATTATGACCCGCACCAAATATAAATTAAAAATATATATTTGTTTATTGAATAGATTAAGTGAAAATAGTAATCAGTTCATTATTAAGTGGATTATTGGCAATCAGACTCAAATCCACCCCAGGCACTGCACAGATCTTGGTATAGGAGTATATCTCAGTTAGGGCCCTTTCACATCAGCGTTTTTTGAATTTGCGGCAGTTGCGGTAGAAAAACTGCATTTGCCGCATTTGCCGCACTTGCGGCAAGAATGTGGCAAGCCCCATTAATTTCCTATGGGACTTGCGGCACTTGCGGCAAGTGCGGTTTTTTTAAAAATTTCCACGCCAGTTGCGGCAATGCGGATTTTACCGCATTTGTGCCGCAACTGGCAAATGAGGTTACATGCAGAATTTACCGCAAGTGACGGTTGCGGTATGAATGCGGTATTAACGGTCAATACCGCAAATGCCGCCATTTTGAAGAATTTAAAAAAAACACTGATGTGAAAGGGGCCCTTAGGCCCCTTTCACATCAGCGTTTTACAATGATCGCAGCAGTTGCAGTGAAAAATTCACAACTGCCGTGATTACCGCATAACGGCCGCACTGCGGTTCACTTGCGGCAAGCCCCATGCAATGTCTATGGGGCTTGCGGTAAGTGTGCGGCAGGTGCGACAAGTGCGGTTTTGGCACTTGCGGCAGATGCGGCCGCGGGAAAACCACGCCTGACCATGGTTTTTTCGCAGCCGCAAGTGCCGAAACCGCAACTGTATCGCACTTGCCACACCTGCCGCAAACCCCATAGACATTGCATGGGGCTTACCGCAAGTGAACCGCAAGTGCGGCCGTTATGCGGTAATCGCGGCAGTTGCAGTGAAAAATTCACATCTGCCGCGATTACCGCATAATGGCCGCACTTGCGGTTCACTTGCAGCAAGCCTAATGCAATGTCTATGAGGTTTGCGGCAGACATTTACCGCTGATGTGAAAGGGGCCTTACACATTTGAAAAATAAGATAATACAGCAATTTCCAAGAGGAGGCAGAATCTGATTAAAAAAAAACTTTTATTCTAAGTAGATAAAAAAATTTCTATAAACATGAAGAAGGATCCACACAATATATAAATCAGTAATCCCGGATAGGACTTTGCAATTCGACATAAAGCGTCTTCATCATAGTCCAAACCTGAAGTGGTCACATAGCCCAAATGTCACATACTGAACCTCCCTTAAAAAAGCAAGTGGATCCAATGGGTCGATATTTTTATTGATACAATGTAATCTAAAAACTATATGTGCATATATAATAAAATAATACAAATGATCCCCAAAGTTTCCATGTTTGGTATCTATGAACTCGTACAGACCTAAGCATCATTCTAACAGGTCAGTTCAACCTGTGAACACAAAACTAAAACCATGGTGGAATTTCACTTTTTTTTTTTGCAATTTCATCGCACTTGGATTTTTTTTCTGGTTTTCCAGTAAACGCTATGGTAAAATTAGAGATCATGTCATTGAAAAGTACAACGCATCCCACAAAAAAAGTTCTCAGTCCTCATATGTCTATATTATTGGAAAAATAAAAAAGTTATAGCTTTTGAAAGCAGGTGAGCAAAAAATAAAAACGTAAAGTGCCCAGGGTTGAAGACATTAGTAATACTAATCTAAATACATAATTGCCTTGTGGTGTCTGTCATCGCTCCAGTGTCCGGTTGTCCCTGTCTTGCCCATATATGGTAACCTCTGACAGAGAGAGAGAGCGGACCGGGGAAGTGCGCACAGTGGGGAGACAGTTGTTGCTCACAGCGCCACAGAGCCTGCCCGATTGTGACGTTACCATTGCATTGGGGCTCCATCTAGTGATAATAATATTAATTTGGGTGGAGCCTAATAGTCAAATAGTCTGATTTCATATTTAACACATACTGTGTTTTTCTTCCCTTTAAAAACAGTTACTATTGTTTTATGTAGTTCAATAACTTAATGATCATTATTTGTTGTATATGTCCTGACACAATTTATTACAAAGATATTAAAATTGTGGAAGTGCCAAATCTGCTGATGTTGTGGTGTAATTATATAAGGGCTGTATACACAATCTCCACTCGTTATCATTGTATATGAATGTGTTTTTTTAGATTTTAGTCAGTTTAATAAATTTTGTTGTCTTGTTACGCTGGTTATTAACTTAGATTCCTCTACCTCCCCTAAGTGTACTCCCCTGGTTCATCATTATGTTATCAACAGACCAAAGCATGCCTCACAATGATTCATTTTACCATTGCTGTCATTTGCCTGTGCTATAGATCTGTGCTCCAAGTAATTTCATGTAAAGTTTAATTAATGGGAAATTTTACACTATACTATAATTTTACTTTGGTTGTGATAAAAATAATGTGAAAGTATCTTTGTAACAGTAAAAGCTAAAAAAAATGTGTAGAAAATAATTCATAATTGATGAGTTTTGAACTTTGAAGAATGGATTAAAAATAGGGTAATTGACTTATATAAATGACTAGCTGTAGAGCCCGGCATTGCCCGGGCATAGAGCTGAGTGTATGTATATGTGTGTGTCAACAGACTGCACCACCCCTTCATAGCTCCTCCGCTTCAAGGAAGTGCAAATTTGCAAAAATGCTAAATAATCTATCCTATTTTGTTCTAACTAAGAACAATTAGTTGCTATGCCGGGGCAACACCAGGCTCTACAGCTATATACTATAATGCAGCCTTCATAGATATATATGTATGTATGTATGTACGTATGTATGTATATGTATATCCACAAATAGTTCTGCCCCTCCACACAGCCCCACCCTCTCCACATAGCCCCGTCCGTTTTTCAGATTCATATGGCTTTGCCCTCTGGTTAGCCCCACCCTTTAAGGGTCACATGGGGTGACTATGAATGGGGGTGGGACTATGTGGAGGTGTGGAACCATGAAGGGGTGGTGCTATGTATGGACATACTGTACATACGCAATACAATACACAACACACAATACAATACATACAATGCAATACACAATACAATACATTCACTTAGCTTTATATATTAGATAAGGCCATGGAGGAATAATGCATACATTTTTAATTAAGAAGAATCCTAATGAAGATGTGAGCATGGTGTATTTGACAATCGCAACAGTGCACTAAAACCTGATTTACGCTCTGCTACAGAGTCAAAAATATAGTGATCACTGTCATAAAGAGGAATTGTACCATTCATAAGATATCTCTCTGGTCGCTGGAGAAAACATGGGATTAAGTATAGTTATAGATGTGCTTGAGAGATGACAAGTAAGCCAAACTCCCAGGTGCCTTCAAAAGGGGGAGGTGTGAAGGAAATCTATAAATGGGTGACAGGACAATTATGTACAAGATAATTGTGTACGGACAATTGTGTACAGACAATTGTGTACAGGCCAATTGTGTCCAAGGACAATTGTGTACAAGGACAATTGTGTACAGGGCAATTGTGTACAAGGCAATTGTGTACAAGGCAATTGTGTACGGACAATTGTGTACAAGGCAATTGTGTACGGACAATTGTGTACAAGGCAATTGTGTACGGACAATTGTGTACAAGGCAATTGTGTACGGACAATTGTGTACGGACAATTGTGTACAGACAATTGTGTACAAGTGTGTACAAGGCAATTGTGTACGGACAATTGTGTACAAGGCAATTGTGTACGGACAATTGTGTACAAGGCAATTGTGTACGGACAATTGTGTACAAGGCAATTGTGTACGGACAATTGTGTACAAGGCAATTGTGTAGGGACAATTGTGTACAGACAATTGTGTACAAGTGTGTACAAGGCAATTGTGTACGGACAATTGTGTACAAGGCAATTGTGTACGGACAATTGTGTACAAGGCAATTGTGTACGGACAATTGTGTACGGACAATTGTGTACAAGGCAATTGTGTACGGACAATTGTGTACAAGGCAATTGTGTACGGACAATTGTGTACGGACAATTGTGTACAGACAATTGTGTACAAGTGTGTACAAGGCAATTGTGTACGGACAATTGTGTACAACGCAATTGTGTACGGACAAGTGTGTACGGACGATTATTTACAGACAAGTATAGGGAAAACAAAAAATTAAACGTCCAAAAAAAGGAAATACTTTATTCATCATTGATTTTAACGTAAGATTGCTTATTGAATAACAGTTTCAAAGCTTCTTCTATTCTTATTCTACAAATATTGCTGGTCTTGTCTATCGTGCCTGCATGTTGCTGATCGCTCGTAGATACCGCAGCTTGTCTCCTTGATTGTGATAATCAGCCACTTTCACACGCAGTCGTTCAGCTAGCTGGACATACTTGCTTCGTGGATGCTCAACATTCAGTACCTCAGCATTCTGGGCTGTAAGTCTATGAATTGCCATGTCACTAATGAGTCCGTTGAACAGTTTCCACACGGTAGGATGAGCACAAAGAAAGAGTGCTTGTAAGGCGTTATGAAACACCTCGCAGCAATTCGTGGTCTTGGGGGCAGAGGCCAAAGCGTCAGCATAATGATTCCAGACCTCTGGAGTAAACCTTGCGTTTCGAAAGCGTCCACCTACTCCTGGCCCCCTAACGTAGGTATGCTCAAAGTAGGAGAGGAGCTGATTGGTAGCATCATCATCAGGGAAGATTTGGGCTAGTTCGTCATACCTTGCACTTACTTCGGCTGGTGGGACAAACGCCAAGGAGGCCAAAGATTTTACCTTGAGATTGAACTCTCCATCCTCAGCCTCAAATTCAGCCTTTAGGCCCAGCTCATTGACCTTTCGAATAATGGACTGGCTCAGATGAAAGAAGCAGCCAGAAATCGCTGCAGCTGGAAACTCATCTTGGAAAGCTGACATTGCTGCCATCTCAAAGTCAAGAAGAATTTTCTGGGGATTTGCACCTGGCATCAACCCTTTGAGCGCCGTGATCATTCGACGATAGGTTGGACCAGTCTTGTTTGGCAGCAGGCAGTAGATCAGGGGAGGATAGGAGTTGCCGACTTTTGCATGGAGAGAATACAGCTGAAAGAACATGGTTGGCACCACCTTGAACGTTCCATCGCCAAACCATGTCTCTCCTCTTTCGAAATAAGGCAACAGTTCATTGCTACCAATGGCAAGAATCCTGTGGGGGTCATCTCTTGCAGAGTCATATAAAATGATGTCGCTGTATTCCTGGGGGATAGCAAAATCGATGCTTTGAGGAGGAGTCAGCATGGTGTTTGCTCGCTGCCTGACCCGACGTGTATTTCGCTCAACGTCACTTCGCTTGGGCATTCGAGACAACACGTCATCAGACCTGTCTCGAAGAACCTGTCCAACAATGCTTCTAGTAGATGCTTGAGAGCTGATTGCTTCTTGCCTCAGAGCAGCCATTGTAGCTCTGGCTTCAGCTTGAACTGGATCTGCAGAGTGACTGTGCTCAGTCGGCTGTTTAACAATCGCGGCTCCAGATGTGTGCATGCGTGCGGGACACTTGAATTTGTTGACTTGCCTGCACCGCCATTCTTTGATGCTGTCATCACGTGTCCTGTGCAGGATATACTCGTGTCCCCCAAGCCTAAGGACATCTTTGTCTTTTTCAGACTTGCTCATAGTAAAAGTCATGGTGAAAGTTGCAAGGGGTGAGTAATGAAACTGAAAGTAAGCGTCATTGTGAAAGTGGCCTGTACAAGTGGCCTGTACACAAATAATTGCCTTGTACACAATTGTCCGTACACAATTGCCTTGTACACAATTGTCCGTACACAATTGCCTTGTACACAATTGTCCGTACACAATTGCCTTGTACACAATTGTCCGTACACAATTGTCCGTACACAATTGCCTTGTACACAATTGTCCGTACACAATTGCCTTGTACACAATTGTCCGTACACAATTGTCCGTACACAATTGCCTTGTACACAATTGTCCGTACACAATTGCCTTGTACACAATTGCCTTGTACACAATTGCCCTGTACACAATTGTCCTTGTACACAATTGTCCTTGGACACAATTGGCCTGTACACAATTGTCTGTACACAATTGTCTGTACACAATTATCTTGTACACAATTGTCATGGAACCCTATAAATGTATAACAGCAATGAAGTTACATTTAGTGGCCAAAATGCCTGGCACAATTTCAACACATTGCTGAAGATTACATTAGCCAGAGAGGGTTCATGACGTCACTAGGAGCATTCCCTATAATGCTTTTATACTATTATATCTCATGGTCTAGCTCAGCCAATTAGGGGGTACTATAAAAGATGAGGGATTTTCAAGCCTATTGATAGAAGTTCAAAATGCATAGCTCATTATTACAGATATGGATAGAAAATCTTAAATTTGACTGTGGTGCACTACTGTAACACTAAAGTACTTAGAACCTGGGGTTGTCAGTCTCAGATTTTGTATGATAATACAAAAATATAAATAATAGAGAAGGCCAGGACCTCTAGAGTCCATGTGACTGTAAATTAATTGATTTACAACAGTCTGCATTAACAGAACCTATATAACAGATTTATTTGTTTAATCTTCACCAGCTCCAAATATGAATACTTCTAAAGGGAAAACATGTAATCTATGGTATGTACATTCCAGCACCGGGTCATCCAATAATTAAGTAATCATTATGGGGCTCTTCTGTTAAAAAAAGATTGAGGATAGCATATTTGTTTTTTTGTTAAACTAAAAAGAACATACATTATCATTAATACTTTTTTCATAAGTAGCTTAAAGAGACTTGTCAATGATTATGTTTAATGAAACATTCCCAGTAAATGCATGTAATGTAGTGTGAGTGTGTTAATAAACTCACCTCCAGCCGCAGGCTCCAGGATCCAGCGCTGTTCTTCTCTGCTTCACTGACATCGCTGCTCTTCAGACTGGCTGATTGGCTCTATGTGACCCAGAAATCTCTTCTACAATGAAAGCCTATGAAGTGTCAGAACTGGGATCTAGGGGGCTTTCATTATAAAATTGACTTCCTGCTCATGTATAGTGTATAGAATGAGCCACACACATTTAATGAATGAAAACATTACCGGGAGTTCTTTTTTAATTAGGTTCCATTGGAAAGCAATTATCAGAATGTACTAAATACTTGCAAAATGTTCACAAAAAATGATTTTATAAACTCTGTTCAGCACTTTTTTCCCTGACGCTACAAGGGCCTACTGTATGTGGCATTCTCAATAAGAAGGCCTATAGTTTCTATTTTGTTCTGTTGTCTCTTATGGCCACTTTACACGCGGCAACAGGTAGATAGAAAACGGCAGGTGTCGGAGACAATTGTACCTTTTACCTTCAAAACACCTTGAAGTAGCTGCGTGTAATTCAGGTATCTGTGTTTCGAAGGTAAAAGGTACAATTGTCTCCGACACCTGCCGTTTTCTATCTACTTGTTGCCGCGTGTAAAGTGGCCATTATAGATATTGTCTGCATTTACACCTGCCTCTATACCCCTTGACTTCACAGTGTTGTGTAGTGCTTAAATTATTTACTGGCTTTAAATAATAAAAATTAACTATTGACACATTGCATTGCTGTTCTACTTAATAAACACCCCTTATTACCTGCTGCCCAGAATGTGAAACCTCGGAAAACAAGGAAGAAGGAAAGAGAGTGTCAAGTCTTGTGACAGCTCTGAGAGTGCTGGATTTAAACATAGTTAATTTCTTCTGTGTTAGCAAGGGTTAATGTCTGTATTACCTTGCTTGCAGCTCCAAGCCTGCTTCTGTGTTTGCAGCCTAATTGATTGCCCCACCCACTTCCTATAAAATGTTACATAGCCCATCACATGACACCAGTGATAGAGTTTCATTTCTCACACTGACCTGGTGAAGGAAGGATGTATCATTCTGCAGCCTGACATCTGTTTGGAGTGGTGCTTCCTGTTGCCTCAGGTTTTAGGCTACAACTTTTTAGTTTATTTGGTATCCTTTTTGTTTTATTTGTGTGCGGTCTTACCACTCTTTTCCACCCACCCTCATGTGGGGGAAACAGGGGATTAGTCTAGGGATGGCCAGGAGCAGGACAAGGGTGGCAGCTTAGACATCCTCACCTTTAGAGGTATCTCTGAAATTTGGGACAGGTAGAGCTTCCATAGCCTGAGAATCAGAGAAGGAGACATGTGTGGCATGCATTAGTACAAGAAGGTGGAGATAACCATGTAATCTCAGTATAGGATGCCATAAAAGCATCATATAAGGAGTTTACAAGATTGCCTTAACTATACATTTCTGCTACATACAGTACAATATTTATTAAATAAACTTACTACAGTTTACCAAGTTCCTTTTGTGGATCTAGTTCTGTCACTATTTGCTGTCACGCATAGATTGTGCTGGATGCTGCTGTGTGTTTATGTTTGCATTTCTTCAGGAGCTGCATGAGGTATGGATGTGAAGGTCTTGTGCTCAGTCGCTAGTTGATGTGAGGGTTGGGTGTGACTCACCTGAAATCCCCTTCCTCTAGCCTTTAGCTGGCCTCTCCTTCCACAGGTGTTGCTGCTGGTAGAGTTTCACGATTTACCTGAAGCTGTACTGTGCAGACCTGTTTTCTTTGTGTTGAACTCCTTTCCTTTGGAGTTGCTGTATCCCGATTCTGTGGAAGGAGGTGAGGGGGGAATAGCGCAGGACTGGTGGAGGAGTTTAGGGAGAGGCTGGAGACCGGAACCTTCTTACCATCAGACATACCTTCGGGGTCAGGGCCATTCAGGGCTTAAGTCTAAGCTCAGACTAGTCTTCCCCAGTCACCCTGTCCATAACTGTCATTCCTTCATCAGCATTCCCGATACACCGTGACATTTGCATAATGTGGTCTTTCTTTCACTGCCCACAGATTAGAATTGATGATCAGTTTATGCTCACTCCATACACAAGCAGTACGGTGTTCATTTTAGGACATGGTCATTTGTCGAAGTCAAAGTCAAAAAAAGCTGTTCCTGATGCCTGATTTTGACTTTGACTTTGACAAATGACTTTCATAAATGACTTTGATTTTGATAAATGACTTTGACTATGATAAATGACTTTGACTATGACTTTGATAAATGACTATGACTTTGATAAATGGCTATGGCTTTGATAAATGACTTTGACTTTGATAAATGACTTTGACTATGATAAATGACTTTGACTATGATAAATGACTTTGACTATGACTTTGATAAATGACTTTGACTATGATAAATGACTATGACTTTGATAAATGACTTTGACTTTCATAAATGACTTTGACGTTGATAAATGACTTTGACTTTGATAAATGACTTTGACTATGATAAATGACTTTGACTATGATAAATGACTTTGACTATGACTTTGATAAATGACTTTGACTTTGATAAATGACTTTGACTTTGATAAATGACCTTGATAAATGACTTTGATAAATGACTTTGACTTTGATAAATGACTATGACTATGATAAATGACTATCACTTTGATAAATGACTTTAACAGATAAGCATAATTTATTTTAAAAATTCTACAGTGGGTCCACTATGGATTTGAACCGTGTGAATGCTGGCTTTCAAAGGCCAAAAGCTTATCCACTAGACCATCCAGAAAGCTACTGTAAAAGTTCTGTTTTGGTATACTAACATAGATAACATGCACACAGTCTGTGTGCAGAAATCTGATGACCCTGATGTCTGAGAGCTTCTGACTTGTCATGCTCACACTCATGGTTATGACAAGTCACACATCACATTTATTTCTCATGGAGGTTAGCAGTGTAATGAAAGTACAAATCCCCAAGCAGTGCCAATGTTTCCTAGCTTCTTTTTCTGAAGGTATTATAGTTATTAATATAATTATTATCCTCTTAAACAAAACTAATGTTAAAAAAAATTTTTTTTGAAACACTAATTTTGTATATATATATTATATATACTGTATTTACCAGTTTCTGTAAATTTCTATAATTGTTTAAAAAATTGTTTAACAGCATATAATAGTAATATTTTTACCAGTGACTGTACATTTGTATCATTGTTTAGGAAATTGTTTAAGAAAATATAATAATAATAATTAATATTAGTAATAAATACATAATAATCCACTACCTCGATTTCAACAACAAAAATGCAGAACTGCAAACATCCTAATTTATTACTATATCTTATATCTATTAACTAGCATAATTTATTATACAAAAAGTATTCTACAGCAGGTTCAGCATGGATTTGAACCATGAACGCTGGCTTCCAAAGGCAAAATGCTTCTCCACTAGACCACCAAACTAACTGTTAGGAGGAGGAGGTTTTGTTCTGCTAAGAAAATGAACATGCAGGCAGTCTGTTTGCAAAACTGTTCTGACCCTGATGGTTGACAAATCTCATTGTCATTTGTCGTGGTCAGAATCAGAATCAGACTCACGCACACTTCAAAGTGTCATGGAGACTTGCCTGTATGAAGTAGGTTCAAATCCCCAAGCAGTAGCATGAGTTTATTTATTTATTTTGTTAAGGTATTATTGTTTTTATTATTATAATCATTATTATTATTATTATTACACTTTCCAACCAAAATAATGTACAATTAAAAAGTTTTGACTTTGTGCTTCATTCTCATACCTGAGTATGATAAATCACTTTCACAGATGACACTTCACCTCTCACACATAAAAATGAAAATATTATTTCCATACACAAAAGCTTTAACCCCTTTTTTCAGTGAGGCCGGACACAATGGACCTTGCTTTATTTAAAACCCACATTTCAACAATTTTTATACATTGTTTTGTTTTCAAATAACAACAATTACTTAATGATAAGCAAATTACATGTCCTGAACTGCGCATTTTAACCCCAAAGTCTCCAACACAAAGCCTATGTCCCATCCACCACTAAACTATAGGCATTTAATAGAGGCACAGACATCTTTTCATTGCTGATATGCCTTTCAATGCAGACATGATTATGCTCATTTAAACTGTGTGACCTTATTGTATGATTTTCATAGCTCACAATGATATCTGACTGAGACACATAAAGATCAGCAGATTTTTGCACGTTTAGTCTCTTTAGCAAACAAAATCACTGATGGTCTCATCTGATTGAGTGGCCTAATGGTTAAGGCTCCAGTCTCTGGAGTGTTAGAGCTCTGTTGCACCCTGGTTCAAACCCCCCCCCCAGTAGGATTATTATTTTTTTTTTTTCCTTGTAAATTATGGTGTTTAATACACAATTTACAGTAATGTTTAATTTGTGATTTCTTACATTATGGTAATCATCATAACATACTAATAATTGGTTTCAGCCATGTTGTCCCTTTATAGGCTAAATGAATGGAAGGCAGTCATTTACTACTTATCTATTTCCAAGTGTCTGTACATTTCAACAATTTATTATCAAAGGTTCTAAACCAATTATTTATTATTTATTTGACACAAAATGTTGTTTGCCATCTACCCAAAACTCGCTGCATTTTAATGAGCAGTACCATAATGTAAGAAATCACAAATTAAACATTACTGTAAATTGTGTATTAAACACCATAACTTACAAGAAAAAAAAAAAAAAAAAATTATCCTACTGGGGGGTTTTGAACCAGGGTGCAAAAGAGCTGCAAGCCTCCATGACACTTTGAAGTGTGCGTGAGTCTGATTCTGATTCTGACCACGACAAATGACAATGAGATTTGTCAACCATCAGGGTCAGAACAGTTTTGCAAACAGACTGCCTGCATGTTCATTTTCTTAGCAGAACAAAACCTCCTCCTCCTAACAGTTAGTTTGGTGGTCTAGTGGAGAAGTATTTTGCCTTTGGAAGCCAGCGTTCATGGTTCAAATCCATGCTGAACCTGCTGTAGAATACTTTTTGTATAATAAATTATGCTAGTTAATAGATATAAGATATAGTAATAAATTAGGATGTTTGCAGTTCTGCATTTTTGTTGTTGAAATCGAGGTAGTGGATTATTATGTATTTATTACTAATATTAATTATTATTATTATATTTTCTTAAACAATTTCCTAAACAATGATACAAATGTACAGTCACTGGTAAAAATATTACTATTATATGCTGTTAAACAATTTTTTAAACAATTATAGAAATTTACAGAAACTGGTAAATACAGTATATATAATATATATATACAAAATTAGTGTTTCAAAAAAAATTTTTTTTAACATTAGTTTTGTTTAAGAGGATAATAATTATATTAATAACTATAATACCTTCAGAAAAAGAAGCTAGGAAACATTGGCACTGCTTGGGGATTTGTACTTTCATTACACTGCTAACCTCCATGAGAAATAAATGTGATGTGTGACTTGTCATAACCATGAGTGTGAGCATGACAAGTCAGAAGCTCTCAGACATCAGGGTCATCAGATTTCTGCACACAGACTGTGTGCATGTTATCTATGTTAGTATACCAAAAGGGAACTTTTACAGTAGCTTTCTGGATGGTCTAGTGGATAAGCTTTTGGCCTTTGAAAGCCAGCATTCACACGGTTCAAATCCATAGTGGACCCACTGTAGAATTTTTAAAATAAATTATGCTAATCTGTTAAAGTCATTTATCAAAGTGATAGTCATTTATCATAGTCATAGTCATTTATCAAAGTCAAAGTCATTTATCAAAGTCATTTATCAAGGTCATTTGTCAAAGTCAAAGTCATTTATCAAAGTCAAAGTCATTTATCAAAGTCAAAGTCATTTATCAAAGTCATAGTCATTTATCATAGTCAAAGTCATTTATCAAAGTCATAGTCAAAGTCATTTATCATAGTCAAAGTCATTTATCATGGTCAAAGTCATTTATCAAAGTCAAAGTCATTTATCAAAGCCATAGCCATTTATCAAAGTCATAGTCATTTATCAAAGTCATAGTCACAGTCATTTATCATAGTCAAAGTCATTTATCAAAATCAAAGTCATTTATGAAAGTCATTTGTCAAAGTCAAAGTCAAAATCAGGCATCAGGAACAGCTTTTTTTTACTTTGACTTCGACAAATGACCATGTCCTAAAATGAACACCGTAAAGCAGACCATATTGCAGATGCCCATTGAATGATGGTTGTAGATCGTTTAGTGCACATTTGCTGCCATTATTCTTGGCAGCATAGCTTCTGTTTACACAGAATAATGTGCTGCTGAAAATGATTCTCTGCTGTACAGCCCTGAAAATGTATTTTTCCCAACAAACAAATGTTTTGTTAATATAGGTGATGATTACACAGTGCGCTTTTTGATGTTTTTGATGCATTTTTTGCTGCAGTTTTATCAGACTTCTGTATGCCCACGCTGAAGCCAGCAAAGTCAATGAGAATTCTGAAGAGTTCTGCACATGGTGCTAATTTTCTGCAGAAAAAATCTGCAGCACATCAATAATTGGTACTTTTTGCAGCATATTTTCACCTATTGACTTCAATGAAATTATTAAAATCTGCTGCAAAAATGCAGATGTGTTAACACAGTGGTGTTTTCGATGCATATTTTTATAAAAAACACATATTATTAAACTTAGATAACTTAAGTTTTGGCAAAATGAGCTCTTCTCTCTCTCTCTTTATTCATGAATTTATGACCTTTCATTTACTACTGCAAGAGATGCAACCAAAAATTGCAACTGAAATGCAAAATAAACCCACGAGATGCAGATTTGGTGTTGAAAATTTCAGAATTAAATGCTCAACATGTACACATACCCTTAGACTGCGCTGTAATAGTGAATGTGTGCTACTAGGAAGGCTCATTCATGGTAATAGAACAATGACAATTTATTGATACACGGTAGAACAAGACCAGAACTCCATTCATCTTAAAAATTCATGATTCTTCAATTAGTCTCCATTAAAAACAGAACAAAAACATTAAGAACAAAGAGACAGATCCCTAAGGGCCATGCTGATGCATTTCAATATACACATGTCCTTAGTCATAGGCATACCACCGCAAGAACCAGCTCTACCCTCTCCTAGTGTATCCTCACTGTGAGCCCTGGCAGGGTACCCTCTCCTTCTTTACTTCTGTGTGCTTTGTATTGCTCATGTGTATTGTACTTGTCTATATATGCCCCTTTTCACATGTAAAGTACCATGGGATAAATGGTGCTATAACAATGAATAATAATAATATTATAGGCATATGCCTATGACTAAGGACGCTCCGATACACGTCAGATGTGGCCCTTATGGGTCTGTGTCTTTGTTCTTAATGTTTTTGTGCTGCTTGTTATAGAAACTAAATAAAGAATTATGAATGTCTAAAAGTACCGTTACATGGGGCAACATCGCCGGCAGCATCGCCGGCAACTTAAGGGCATGGCGAAGTTAAAGCTAGTGCATTGCTACGTGTAACAGGGTGATTTCAACGGCGATAAGTTGCTTGAGCGGAGTTGCCTTATTTACCAACATGCTGGTAAACCAGGCAATGTTGCTCAGGCGATCTGCTATCTTCGCTCTGTGTGAAATCGCAACAGCGATATTGAAAGCAACTTCCCCTATTCACTGCAATGTTAATGATCGCTCGCTGGGTTGAGTTTAACCATGGCAGTGAAAGTTGCTTTCAACATCGCAGCTGCGTTGCTGGCGATGTCTCAGTGTGTAACATTCCACAGCGATCTTGGCTAAATGCCCAAAACGTGCGCGCTCCCGTGAGTTGCCGGCAATGCTGCCCTGTGTAACGGTACCTTAAAGAAGAATGAAGTTCCGGTCTTTTCGTACTGTGTTTCAACTCTACAAGCGCTTTAGCCGGCTGCCCGCAGTGTTTTACTTGACCGGTCTCCCTGAGATCAGTGAGTGCTTTGTGAGGTTGGTCTACCAGGCATTGCTCCCACCTAGCCAGAATCCTACTCCACACTGATGAGGGTAATACCCCGAAACAGCTGTCTGTGGATGGATACCTGGCTCTGTTAATTCCCTTGTCATATCCTTAACTCGTAACTTAGTGGGATATTGACTAAAAGGGCCACTTAATATGGTGGTTATGGTGGTCTCCGCAAGGATTCCACCTCAGGACTAGGTCCTTCCCTGGAGGGATATCTGGCTAGTCCCGTGTTTGAGACTCTTAATCGAGGCTTCACAGACTCCATTTGCATATTCAAGTCTACAAGTGGTAGACAGCCACTCAGACCGGGCACCTGTAATCAAGGCGAAGTACTCAGTGAGCCACACATTTCCCCTTCTTATTTTCTCTGCTATCTAATGACAATTTCTACATCTTTTGCTTTTAAAGATTGGAAAATCCCCTCAATATTTTTGAACTTGAAAAATGCTATCAGTTAAAGATGGAATCACATAGCTTTGACCTTAAATGTAATGTACTTTTGTGCAGTAGACATAGCCGCAGACAAGGCAAAGTTTGAGCAATGTTTACCTAAATGCATTGCTCACTCAACAATTGACTTTCATTGTCCTTCTGAGTTATATTGTATTTGTGCAGTGTAGCATATGTCTGCCTTTTGTTCTAATGAAAACTGCTTTTAACATTTCATGACATGGCTTCTTCCTAACAGAATGTGAAATGCGCACAGAATTATATTTCAATCAATTTACATCTGCCGATTTGCAATAGAAGAAATGACTATAGAAATTGTTCATATTTCCTTATTAAATGAAAGTTATTTCCAATATTCCCCATTTATTCACCGAGTCCCTGATTTGCAAATGTGAGTGGAAGATTGACTTTAAATTTCCAGAGATGATTAGCTGCCAGATCTAATCAAATTGAGAAGTAATTAGCAAATTAAAGCTTGATTAGGTCTTTGCTTGATTTTGCAGAAATTATAGTTTATGCAGTTTAAACGATGGAGGAGGGGAAAATCTTTCCACTTTTTGAGATACGAACACTATAGAAAAATGCAACGTCAGGGTATTTATTGGATGGTAACCAAAGTTATTTTCAAAAATCACTGTAATGAGAATGAGCTCCATTTGTGCCAGTTACAGAACAAGACTTTTCTAGTAGAATGTTATTCAAGCGTGATATATTGATGGGAATGAGATGAAAATAAATAAATGGTTTTGGAATCAGAAGCTCTAAATTAGTCCCTTTTGACATTGCAACTCTGTAAATGTGTAACATTGTGTTGGCGTGCAGCAAACAAGATGAATTTTTTCAGCTTTTTTTTATAAAATGGGCCAAACTAAGAACCGTACATGTGTTTTTTTTATCCATTGAGATTTAGATAATCCTAGAATAACCCGGTATCGAAAACAATACTTTGATACAGTTTCTTCAAGTATAAAAGAACATGTATTTTTAAGGACATGTCACAAAATCAAATTAAGAGGTTTCAAAGTTTCTCAGAACTTTGGGTGTTTGTGATTTAGCTTCTTTTATTCAAATATTTCAGCCATTGACATATTTAAAGGGACACTGTCACCAGGTTTTTGCCATCCCATCTGACAGCAGCATAAGGTAGAGATAGAGACCCTGATTCCAGCGATGTGTCACAAAGGGTGGCTTCACACTGCAGTCAGGTCCGGTCCGGGGCTGTCAAGGGTGACAGCCCCGGACCGGATTTTGGCCCCATAGTATAGCATAGTATAGAAGAATCCGGGAGAAGTGGGATTTTCCTCCCGGATCCAAAAACGTTGCATGCAATGTTTTTGGGTCCAGGGAGTCCGATTTGCACCTAATTGGTGTCTCCCGGATCCTCCCAGATTCCCCGGATCCTTCCGGGGCAATCCGGCACTACCTTAACATGGGAGTTTTGGGGCCGGATTGCCCCAATCCGGGAGGATCCAGGAGGATCTGGGAACCGGATACCGGTGGCTGCAAGCCGCTGTCATAATTCAGGACCGCAACTAGCTCCCTGCAAGCCGCGGTCCTGAATAATCAGCAGCGGCAGCTGCAGCAGGATGCACACCGGACCAGAGGGCATATTAGCCCTCCGGTTTTGTGTGCTGATTCGATCCGGGGCTGTGAGGTTCACCCCTGACAGCCCCGGACAGGACCTGACCGCAGTGTGAAGCCACCCTTACTGAGCTGCTTGCTGTGACTTTGATAAAATTACTGTTTTCTTCTTCAGATTTAGCAGTCAATGACTATGCGGGACTATCTGATTAGTCCTACAATGTTAATCTCAACTGATTGAACAGTGATTTTAAGAAAACTACACTGAGCAGCCCAGTAAGAGACACATCACTGGAATCAGGGTCTCTGTCTCTACATTATGCTGCTTGTCAGATGAGATGGCAAAAACCTGATGACAGTGTCCCTTTAAAAATGCATAACTCAAGAAGAAACTGATTTCACCACCATCTAGCACTCTTTTATTCTTGACATCAAAAAATGAAACTGCAGCCCCATTTCTTGAAAACTGGTGTTACATGCTGCAGTCTTAGACCATGTGCACACAGTGCATTTTTTATACTTGTTTTTTGCAGATTTTAACAAATCCTTCATGCAAATCCTGAAGCCAGCTAAGACTAGGTTCACACCACGGTTTCGGCTGTCAGGTTGTGTCTGGTGTTTTGCAGGATACACCGGACACTACCTCACAGCCCCAGGCAAAACAGAACTGGAGGTCAAATATGTCCTTCCATCCTGTTTTGTGCTGGAATCCTCCCTGCGCGCTGCTGCCGAAATTTCAGCACTGGAGCTCTCCACATGCTGAAATTGCAGCAGGCGGCTCTTTTAGCTGCGCTGTCCAGGTGCTAAACGAGAGTGGCTTGAATTTCAAAGCTGTTGCTCGTTCAGCACCCGGTGTTCAACAACTGGTTTGATTTTTTGATGGTTCTGGGGCGATCTGGCACCCATAGACTCCCATGATATGGGGCGCTGGATCGCACTGGATCTGGTAGGATCCAATTTTGTCCAATTTTTGCATCGGACACAAAAAAAGATGATAACTCCAGTTTTGTGTCCGATGCAAATATCGGATCCTCCCAGAAAACCACCAAACCAAACGAAAAATATGCACAATCCAGTGCCAAAGGGATACATTGGGAGCAAAATCTGATCTGAGGCTGTTCGGTTCACACCGGACAACTCTGGAGCCGAGAAGTCATGGTGTGAAACCAGCCTTAGTCAATCAGAATTCTGCTGTTGTGCTCATGGTGCTTTTTCCCTTGCAGATTAGGTGCAGAAACAAACTGCAACTTGTCAATTCTTGTGGGGTTTTTGCAGCATTTTTTTCACCCATTGACATCACTGTAATCATGAAAATACGCTGCAAGAACGCATGGTTGTTCACACAGTGCATTTTAAGTTCAATTTTTTTTCCATAAAAACGCATGATGTGTTATATTTAATTAAATTAAGCAATTTCACCATGGTATATAATACTCTTTTCCACTCTCTCTCTGCTAAAGATTACAGTATAAAAATGCATAATGAAAAATGCACCATAAAACGCATGAAAATATGCGCCAAAGACGCAATAAAAATGAATTGCAGTTTTAACGCATTTTTATGCCAAGATTTGCACATTTGTGCAGAAAATCTTAACTCCAAATACTCAACGATCACACATAGCTTTAAAGTGAATCTGTAAACTGCAGCCACCAGCAGTAAGCCCCCATATGCAGCTTTCTAAAATACTGTATACAAGTCCCCAGGCCAATCTATATAACATACATAAAAAATACCTTTTATTATACTTAGCTATGGGATGGTCTGGTCTGATATGCAGTGCTAATCTTAATCCAGCACCTTCTTTCTGCTTGCGATCGCCATTCTCCTACGGTGCTTCATGTGGATGACGCACCCTATTTTATTTGCACTTCTCTCTGCTCTGCTCTGAGGGTGGAGCAAAATTATGGAGGAAAGGTCAATGCATGAACACTACAATAGATTTCTCTGCCATTGGCAGGGCAAAGAAGAGTGTGCATGTGTAGGAGCATGATGAAGTACACTGTGTAGATGATTTAAAATGCATCATCCACACAAAGCGGGGAAGGAGGATGGAATACGCAAGCAGAAAGTAGGCACTTGATCAAGATCAGCGATGCCCAATGGACTGGACGCCCCCTAGGTTAATATAATAATTTTTTTTTATGTTATACAGATTGGCTTGCAGACTTGTATACATTATTCTAGAATGTTGTGTATAAGGGCTTACTGGTGGTGGCCACACTTTATATAGGAAAAACCTGGTGACAAGTTCACATTACTAAATGACATCACTGGCCTATGATACACCTAGTTCATTAAGAGATGCAAGCTACATTCTGACCTAAGCTTGTCTCTAAAGCTATGTGACTTTTCATGGGTTTGATGAGCTGATCATCCCGCACCCTGTCTAACCCATGTTCAACCCACAATGGTACAGCTGACAAAAACTAGAGTAGAAACGATAAAAGGCACAATATTTTTGCACACCTTGCATATTGCTCAATAATATTGTGCCCCAAATTTCATCCCACATAGTGGTAACCAACCACGTAACATCACAGATTAATACATGCAATGTTTTTCTCAAGTGTGAAAGACCTCTACATGGGTTGATACTTGGTGTGGCATTGACAGTCTAAAAAAATATAACAGGCCTTTTGATATTTTCTTGATATTAAACAAAGTTATTTCAGCTCCATCACCCTATGCTTACGGACTCCCAGGCTTCCGAATTAATGGCAGGCAACCATCCATATGTGCAAAAAGGAGGGAGATAATCTGGTGCCGCCAATGCGGTTCAAGTCCTTTATTTTATATTAAAATGTCACAGACGCCCCCAAAGGGGAAACACTAGACGCGTTTCAGAGATTAACTCCTTAATCGGGGGCGTCTGTGGCATTTTAATATAAAATAAAGGACTTGAACCGCATTGGTGGCACCGGATTATCTCCCTCCTTTTTTTCTTGATATTGACAACCTAGATGGAAAACTGGACTTTGTTTATTGTGAATTACACTTGAGTCTGCCCCAGTGCTTTCATCCATTGTATATTGTGTCCAAAATTTACTTTTTGTAAAACAAATTGCACCAGGATCTTGATGTTTTTAGCTCAGTAAATTTCACCAATTATTCATAAGAGTTTTCTTTATTAAGTTTCATAACGTCATTGGTGAATAATATGTAACATGGCTTTAAAATATAAGCATTTTAGTAGTATTACAATAAAATACTGTACCTGAGTATTACATTTTACAGCTCAGCTAACAAGTCTTTTGAAAATGGTGAATATTTGGTCTCATTTACATATATCGACAATTCTACTCTTCATAATTAATTAAGATGAGAAATTATATCACTGGTAGGGGAACATTTCTAACGTTTCAACAGTAAAGGTCAAATACGGGAATTCAACTCGCTGAATGTTCACTACAACATGCTCTTTTGCCCAGAGAACAGATAAGGATTCAACCCATGTTTCAAAACTACAATTAAGATAATTGACAAAGACAAAACAAGTTCAAAATGCTAATTGGATTTTTCCATCTCTTCACTTTCAATTAGCTGGGATGATATGACACCTTTCTTCATTTTTAATGTTTTACAGTTATCTATGTACCAAACACATAGTCAGTCAAGTAAGTAGTGATTACTGAAATAGTTTTGGAGCCGTAACAACATTTTGGGGATGTTATAATTGCCCTCCTGTGTTTGAACAGCTGTATCTTGTAATTAGTATTTACTTCATTTATGTAGCAGTTGGGTTATTCACTAAACATACGGAGAGCTTTTTGCATTACAGAACACACCCAGTTGACTGGAATGCAAAGAAGCCAGTGAGCGGAATGGCAATCATACCGGCTGCACTCACTCTTGGCATTGATGCCTTTGTCACTTTTCCCTAGACGTTAACACTGCAGTTTTGGGAAACTGCATCTTTAATTATTTAACCCAGAATATATTCTTATGAATTTCATTATATTTGCCCTTCCAGATATGTTTTCTGAAATGAGACAGAGATAAAAAGATAGATAGTAATTGAGTTTCCATAGCATAACAGATGTATGCTGCATTCACCCAAGATGAAAGGACACAAAGTAGAGAAGGGAGTGTTAATGAATGCCGTTCGCTCTTCCTCCCAGGACTTTCATCACTTTTAGCTTACCCTGGGTGAGACTTATTGTATTAGTATTAGTGCATAACATATGGAAAAAGAATGAAGGATTGAGTGCAAGACAGAATTGGGGAGTAAAACAAGGAAATAGAGACATAAAAGGCGACAGATAGGAGAGACATGGATATATCGGTCAATACAAAGGTGTAACTAATGTCATCACTGCCGTTCTATATTAAGATCCATAATGCTGTACACACATTACGTAACACTTTGCTATATGGCACCTATGTGTTCATCTGCTGTGGCATATGCTACATCTTGAAAAATAAAAGTAAAGCTAATGGTAGAAATCCAATGTTTACAACATTTTTGCTCAGAAAGCTAATTAGAACACTCTACTGGGGAGGAAGCTGAAGAATAGAAATGATGAGTGCATAGCATAGATTTCAAAGTCTAATGGTCTTTGCACACGTTGCAGATTTTTAAAGTTGTTGTTTTTTTTTCAAAAAAGAAAAAACAGAAGGGTTTCCTGATCTCAGCAAAGTGAATGAGAATCCTGATGTTTTGTGCACATGTTGAGTATTTTCTCTTTGCAGATTTGTTCAGATATACTGTAAATCTCAACACCTGGAGTTATCAATCAAAGCTTTTTATATGTATGTGAGACAATAACGCAAAGTTTTTTCTTCGTATTATACTTTAAAGGGACCCTGTCACCTACCTAAAGCCTGCCAGGCTATCACTACCTGTCCCTACTGCTTCCTATTACTACTCTAACTATCCCTCTCTGTCCTAAATGTGACCTGTGACTGTGTTAGAAAACATTTTTAATACTTACTCATTAGTATGATAATGAACCAGGGGGCTACCGTTGCTATCCCCCCTGGGCGTCCTCTCTATGTCCCCCTTGCCACCTCTTTCTTGTTTATCACACCCCGATGGGCATGATATTGACTTGTCATCTGTGATGAGCTGCCGTACTGTGCTCCACAGGGCATGCATACTTCCCAGCCTGAAGTTGACCTGCGGAGTACCAGAAATGATGCGTTTGGCGTCATACCCGGCACTCTGCAGACTGCTGCGAGCCAGGCGGGAAGCGCAGATTGGCAAGTCAATATCATGCCCATCGAGGCATGATAAACAAGAAAGGAGATGGCGAAGGGGACATAGAGAGGATGCCCAGGGGGGCTAGCAACGGTAGCCCCCCGGTTCATTATCATACTAATGAGTGAGTATTAAAAACATTTTCTAACACAGTCACAGGTCACATTTAGGGCAAAGAGGAATAGTTAGAGGAGTAATAGGAAGGTTCAGGGACAGTAGTGATAGCCTGGGAGGCTTTAGATAGGTGACAGGTTCCCTTTAAGAGCTCAATATTGTCAGCTGAGATGTAGGCCAACCAGTAAATTGGTCAAGACCTTGTGAGTGCTTGATTTGATAATAAGCCTTTTGTTGTAACATGGGTGGATAAAAATATCTGATCAACTTTTTTTAACTTTACTATTATTGATATCTATGGTACTTTCTTTTTTCTGTAAAATGAACCAGCTTTATAAACCCTCTATTTATTATGTGTTAATGTAGCTCATTTATATAGCGGTATTAACTCAACAGAACTTTATAGAAACCATAATCACTGTACTCATTTGTGGCTCAGCCTGCATTCCCTATCAGTATGGACTGGAGTATGAGTGGAAACCAGAGAGGAATATGTCATATGTCTATATTAACGGAAAAAAAGAAGAAGTTATGGCTCTTGGAAGCAGGGGAGCAAAAAGCGAAAATGAAAAACGAAAAATTCCAGGGTCATGAAGGGGTTAAAGCAACATTCTCCCTATAACCTGGAACAGGTCATTTACATAAAGTGATAAAGATTGATTTCTCCACAACAAGGGATCTGATATAAGGAAGACAGGTTGGACTTTTTTCAGCCTTCTATAACCTCTATGCCCATAGTAATAGTTTAGATAGGTCAAATTTGTGTCAGATTCCTTTTAAAAACTCCAGTATCAGTATTGATCCAGCAATCAAAATTATACAACAAGTTCGTAATGTGTTAATACAGTTTTGGAAACCTATAAAGTAAATTAAAGTGCAGGAGTGAAAAATTAAATTAAAAAATATGTGCATGTATATATAGTATGTATGTACAGTGTATAGTTTACCTTGACCTCCCTAAAGTGCTTTAGAGTTAAGTGTTCAAACAATTCCTTACCAGGAGCCACTACAGTTAAATTACTGTTACTTGATGTTATTGCTATTGCTATCATAAAAATTATAGTAGAAAATGTCAAAAATACAGCACACAACTGAGCCACATACGTATGTTTTATGTACGCACCATTTGAAACTCTAAAGTTTATGTGTGTTCATATAACAACTTCATTGCCCTCAATGTCCCTTTTGCCAAAAACAGACGTCCAGGAAGCCGGTAGACGGTGAGTTGTGTCTTACATCTTTAGCTTAGTGCAGCTTCTGACAATAAGATCAGTAGACAAGTCCCAAAGGCAACGCAAAGGACACATAAAGGCAAAAAGCAGATGTTTCCTCTCCAGCTGTGTCATAGTCACTGTCTGTCATTTCAAAGGTGAAAAAGTGACTTTGACAGTGAGGGAGAAAAAGTTATATACAGATTAAACATGAATATAAACATGGTGATTTTTATACAAATATTTTTATCAAGAAGACTGAAATTGGTTATTGCACCATGCCTACATTGACTATGCTGAAGCCTGTCCTCCTTCATTAGGGGTTGTATCCCGAGGCCTTTCATATATATGGGTTTTACACTTTCTCCGCTTTAGCTGATAGATGTCATAGATATTTTAGGATGCAATTGTCACAAACTTACTGTTGTAGCATAACTAAGCTATTATAAGTAATGGTGGTAAATGGTCATATTCATGAAAATCAATGGATGTAATTATAGCAGGGAAAACCCAGGGGACCACTGAGCAAGAACATATAGGGGATCCTTGGCCTTGAATGGTTCATCATAAAACAACCCCCTTATAGTATGTCTCTGTAATATTTACTTCCCATAGATTTATTTTCACAGTAATGCTTAACTCACCACTGCCCATATGATATGCACTGAGATATGCTGCTTGCTCCTCTATTAAAAAAATTGATTAAACCATAAAACTAGAAAACAAGGTGGGTGATGATTGGTAGTTTAAGAGTAGTGATGAGCAAACCCCAACTGTAAAGTTCAGGGTTCGTACCGAACACCAAGTGTTTGGGCACAGATCCCGAACACAGACTTTCATGGGAAGTTCGTGTTACAGTTCGGGTTTGGGTTCGGGGGTGGGGGGAACTGTAAAAATAAGGAAAATAGTTATTAAGCAGCATTATACTTAGCACATTCCATCGCCCCCTGCATCTACTTCTGGTGCTGAGGGGCCCAACAGTCAATCACAGATGTTGCAACTGCCACCAGGGCCACTGGAAAAGTCAGGGTACAGCACCAGAAAATGGCGCTTCTAAGATTGTGCCATTTTCTGGGGCAGATGCGGGCTGCAATTCACAGCAGGGGCCCCAGAAAGCTTGGGCCACCCTGTGCTGAGGATTCAAGCCCCAAGGTGCCTAGTTGTACCTGTTGTTGAAACCAAAAATATGGCAAAGCCCCATGTCATTTGTTTTAATTATTTTATGAAATTCATGAGATAATTAAAAAATGGCTTCCCTGTATTTTTGGTTTCCAGAGAAGTAAAAATAAGCAGCTGGGGGTTGGAGGCAGCCCGTACCTGCCTCCAACCCCTAGCTGGCATATAAAAATATGGCGAAGCCCCAAGTCATTTTTTAAAAAATTATTTCAAGGAAGAATTTTATAAAAAAGGGCTTAATTGTGTTGCGGTTTTGGTGCTTTTTTGGGCCAGGAGATGCAGATGAACACATTGAACACAATACATGCAGTTTTGTGCCAAAAGTGCACCAAAAAAGCATGACATCCAAAAAAATCATCATGGTTTTGGTGCGCCAATTCTCTGTGCAGTGTCTGTAATTGGCTGTTGGGTCCCTCTGCAGTGAATATCCAGGAAGTTAATGAGTGGCCCCAGAATACTAGTGTATGGATGCCAGAAAGTATAATGCTGTTTAATAACTATCTTCATTCTTTTACAGCCTCTTAGCCCCCATCCCATAACTTTACAGTCTGAGTTCGGGATTCGGACTCAAGTTCGAGACACTTTTGGCCCCGAACCCGAACTTTAAAAAAAAGTTTGGGCGTGTTCGCTGAATTCAAGCATCGGCGGGTTCGCCCATCACTATTTAAGAGCAACTCAGCTACTAATTACCGTATATACTCGTGTATAAGCCGACCCGTGTATAAGCCGACCCCACTACTTTTGCCCCCAAAACCTGGGAAAATCTATTGACTCGCGTATAAGCCGAGGGTGGCCCCCAGCACAGGTATACAGCCCCCAGCAGTGGTATACAGGCCCCAGCAGTATGATATACAGCAGCCCCCAGTGGTATATACAGCAGCCCCAGTGGTATTGCAGCCCCTATATACAGCAGCCCCAGTGGTATTGCAGCCCCAGTGGTGTATACAGCAGCCCCTATATACAGCAGCCCCAGTGGTATTGCAGCCCCAGTGGTGTATACAGCAGCCCCTATATACAGCAGCCCCAGTGGTATTGCAGCCCCTATATACAGCAGCCCCAGTGGTATTGCAGCCCCAGTGGTGTATACAGCCCCAGTGGTAGTATATTGCAGCCCCAGCGGTAGTATACAGCAGCCCCCGTAATCCAGGGCCCCCCCAGCCTGACTCCGGTCACCTGTAAAGGAAACTATACTTATCATACACAGTGCCGCTGTCCGCGCCCGCTCGCAGCTGCCGTACGCAATCCTCCATCTTCATGCCTCTTCTTCCTGTTTCCTGTGCTCGTAGCAGGGAATGACGTCATTGCCTGCGACGAGCACAGAAACAGGAAGAAGACGCATGAAGATGGAGGATCGCGTACGGCAGCTGCGAGCGGGTGCGAGCGGGCGCGGACAGCGGCACTGTGATAAGTATAGTTTCCTTTACAGGTGACCGGAGCGAGGCTGGGGGGGCCCTGCATTACGGGGGCTGCTGTATACCGATGTATACATCGGTATGTACCGATGTATACATCGGTATACAGCACTGACTCGCGTATAAGCCGAGGGGGGTACTTTTCAGCCCAATTTTTGGGCTGAAAAACTCGGCTTATACGCGAGTATATACGGTAATAATTTTATTTAAGGACAAATTTATAATATGCTGGAGGAAAAGGTGATTTGATTTATGTAGCTAAATTGGCAATATCAGACCCATCACTTTGGGATATTAGATGAATAAAGAAAGGAAAAGTAGGTATACAACATATTTAAAGGGAATCTATCAGTAGATAATGATATGTACTCTAAATGCAGTATGATGTAGTGGACAAACCCAAAGTGCAGTGATATTTCACTTACTGAGCTGCGTGATAGAATATTACTCAGATTTAGCAGAGCTCGGAATGCTGAGCTATATATATCCTTGCCCACACCACTCATTGGAAGCTACTTGTGAAAACTGTATATTGTCGGCAAACTACCAAGGGCATGGTTACACGATAGCCTGACTGACCTGAATCTGAGAACTAGTCAAACTAGTCAAACATTCATAAACTCCTGCTGATAAAACACTGATTGTATTGAAACTACAGCAGACAGCATAGAAAGTGATAAATCACTGGAATCGGGCTCTCAGCTTCTACAGTACACCGCTCTCAGATTAAATAGCAAAAATCTGCTATCAGATTTCTTTTAAAGTGTATTTGAGAATCATTAATTTTCCTGTCAAATAAAGGATTCATAGAGATATCTAATACTGCACATGCACAAATTGGACCTCGAGGCTGTAGGTCAGAGAAGGGTGGGAAGCAAGAAAAAGGTCCATATCTAAATGTAAAAGTACACCATTTGTCAGGAGTACACAGAGCAAGGGAGCTCACCTTTACTGTGTCTTGTTTCTTTGCATGTCGACCCACTAGGGGTCTTATGGGGGTCTTTGTCTCCTCGGTATGCTGCTATCGTCCAGAGAGCGGAACTCCCAGCTATGAGTCCATGGAATAAAGCGAAATACCCCCAGCCAGCACTTATCCCCCTCAGCTGACACTCACCCCCTTTCAGCTCACACTCAGTCACCCCCCTCAGCCTGCACTCACACCTCAGCCCGCACTCACCCCTCAGCCCACACCCACCTCTCCAGACCACACTAACTCACCCCACTCAGCCCACACTCAATCACCCCACTTCAGCTCACACTCCCCCACCTCAGCCTGCACTCTCTTATCCCCCTCAGCCCACATTCTCTCACCCGCCTCAGCCTGCACTCACTCAGCCTTAGCCTGGAGTCACCCCACCTCAGCTCACACTCACTTCTGCTCAGTATGCACTCACTCATCCCGCACTCACTCAGCCTGCACTTGCTCACCTCCCATAGCCCACACTCACTAAACAAGCACTCACTTATCCCCCTCAGCCCACACTTGCCTCTCCAGTTTGCGCTCACTCACCCCCCTCAGATTGCACTCTCCCCACCCCAGACTGCACTCACTTACCCCCTATCTGATCACACCCACTTACCTCCCTTAGCCTGCAATCATCCCCCTCAGCCCACACTCACTCTGGTCTCACTTACCCCATCAACCCCACTCACCCCCCCTCAGCCTGCGCTTACCACCCCTTAGCCTGCACTCAGTCAGCCTACACTCTCTCACCCTCCCTCAGCTTTCAGTCACTCACCCCCCTCAGCATGCACTCACTCCCTCCTCAGCCCACACACACTCATCTCCTCTCAGCCCACACTCACCACCCAGCTCACGATCACCCCTCAGCTCACATTCATTCAGCCCCCACTCACTCACCCCCTCAGCCCAAACTCACTCAGCCTGCACTCACCACCCCTTAGCCGGCACTCAGTCAGCCCACATTCTCTCACCCTCCCTCAGCTTGCAGTCACTCACCCACCTCAGCCTTCACTCACTCCCTCCTCAGCCCGCATACACTCATCCCCCTTAGCCTGCGCTCACCACCCAGCTCATGTTCACCCCCTCAGCCACACACTCATTCAGCCCCCACTCACTCACCCCCCTTAGCCCAAACTCACCCCTCCAGCTCACACTCACTGACCCCGCGTAGCCCACACTCTCTCCCCCTTCAGCTCACAATCTCTCACCCCCCTTAGCCTGCACTCACTTGTCCCCCTCAGCTTGCACTTACTTACACCCTCAAATACACAGAAACACTCATAAATACATATACACGTACACACACACACATGTACACACATGCACACATACATGCACATATACATACATGTAATCACATATGTGCATTCACACACCCACATACATGCACTGCATACACACGCATACATTCACATGCATATATACATACACTCGCATGCATACACTCACACATTCACATATATGCATACATGTGCATACATGCACACATACGCATACATAAACATGTGCATACATTCACGCACACACACATACATGCATTGCACATACATACACACGTACATACACACATGCACACACACACATATGCGCATTCACACACACCCACATACATGCATATACACGCATACATTCATACACATGCAGCCACATACATTTGCACACACGTGCATCTGTGGTTAATTTCTGTCAGACTGCTATACACGCCCCTCACCCTTTTTGACAATGTCTGTGATTGATTGCAGTCAGGTTGTTATAGACACCCCTCATCTTCTGTCCGTGCATCTGTGATTGTTTGCACTCAGTCTCCTGTTTCATGCAATCCTCACACTTGCTGTCTTGTTCCCAGCCCAAGCATGACAGGTGTAATGGTACTTTTTTATATTATTTATTTATTTAAGATGTGGGATCCCTCCAATTTGGATAACTGGTGCAGATAAAGCAGACAGTAGTGGGGTGGTATTATCAGGATGGATAGTGCCATGAATATTTGCCCCTTCCTAGCCTGATATCAGCCCCCAGCAGATGTGCTTATCTTTGCTGGTTAGCAAATAGCAGGGAACTCCAGACCATTTTTTTAACTATCTATTTTTACACTATGTTCCCAGCTGTAATCCTTGGAGGAAGCGCCAGACAGCTAGCATTCCCTAGCCTGAATTGTGTAATTTCCAGTGCTTTAAGCAGAGGGAGTAATACCTCTGGTGGGTGGATCCACCAATTTGGCCATTTTCAGATCAGCACTTACAAGCTCTATAGCAAAGAGTTTGCAAGCACATGCCCCTTGCCTAGGAAACCGTCCATATCTTGTAGACTTTAGGGATAGCTGGATGCAAGGCAAGCAGCAGGAAATGCTAAACAAGCAAATTGCAAAGTTACTTATAAGCAGTGTGTCATTTTATCCATTTAAAATGATGAAATAACCCCTTTAAGGGCCCTTTCACATCAGCGTCTTACGCTGATATGCGGAACATCCGGCAGGTGGCACCGCATCTGCCAGATCTGCCGTCTAACGTCAGACTTGCGGCCTGGTTCCGGGAAGCCCAATGCATTGTCTATGGGGCATTCGGTCTGGTTATGGCAATTGCCGTTCTGTCGGATGCTGCAGATCCAGCACTTGCGGTCGCGAAAAAAACCCGCAGAACCGCACTTGCCGCAAAGGACCGCAAGCCCCAAAGACAATGCATGGAGCTTGCGGGATCCGGGCCGCAAGTCAGCCGTTAGGCGGCACATCCGGCAGATGCGGAGCCACCAGCCGGATCTGCCGCCCATCAGCATAAACCGCTGATGTGAACGGAGCCTAAATAAGGAAACTATATTTTTGCATAAATCATAAAATTATACTAATGCCATAAGGGTGATGTCCTTATACAGTAGGTTAACTGAGATATTCAGCTCTGCTATTTCTGCTCAGACAACAGTGAGCAATAAATGAATGTTAGCCTGAGCAGAAGCCACAGTCTGGCGACAAGATATTTGGCTTAGATTATTGTTGCATTCCTTATGCTGTGTTAAAGCATTATTATTCCTAATCCCCCTTGAAAAAATAAAAAGGGAATACCTTAGATAACCTAAGATTAAGAAGATTGTTTATAAACACTGAAATCCCCCAAATGAATAAACATAAGACAGATCGGACGACAGTGATGATATAATGGAGCACACACGTTTCTGGATGAGGAAGAGGGTTTGTTTTGCATCTTAAATGTCACCTTCTCTTCAGAGCTGAGGAAATGTAGTTTAAAGTAAATAGAACATTAATCTCCTCCAAGCAGTAAGTAATGAGATACCAGCTGAATGTTCATGTGTACATAATGCTGTATTAGGTGATGCATGTAATGCACTTCAAGAGGTAGGTCAAGGCTTTTTATTAAGTAAATAGGAAATACAGCGTGCATCCTACAAACGCTTCTTCTAAGGTCATTTTGTGTCGTCCATTTGTACTTTTAAAACTGACATCAAAGAAAAAGTTTTCAAAAGTGTTTTGGCAGTCACTATGAATATAGATGAATGGATGGATCCACAAACAGATCAAGAGATAAATTAGAAGAGAAGAAAGAAAGAAAGAAAGAAAGAAAGAAAGAAAGAAAGAAAGAAAGAAAGAAAGAAAGAAAGAAAGAAAGAAAGAAAGAAAAGAAAGCGAAAGCAGCACCAATAAACAGTAAACTCTGTTGGTAGAAGCCTTCAGGTCACCAATCCATTGGACCACAACCTATAAACTATCAAAAAATCAGCACTCATGAAAAATATAAAGGGTGCATTTGCCAGGATAAATAAAACACCCCTATGTTTTTTCACTGGTAACTACAGAGGTGTGTGTTTGACATATTTTTAGATAGATACATATTTTAAATAGGTTACTATAGATAGGTAGATGCCTGATTGGAGCCAGGCATCCCTGCCAATCTGCTGTTCCTGGTGCCTCCACCAGCCGGAACTGCTTAGATGTGGAGCTGCACAGTTGCATCAGTTGTAAAGTGGCCATGGCTGAGAATTGCAATATTTACCTCCTATTTCAGTATATTCAACTTCAGTCCTCCGGAGACACCAACAGACCTCCTATTTCAGTATTTCCAACTTCAGTCCTCCGGAGACACCAACAGACCATGTTTTCTGGATTTCCATAGCAATGCACAGGGGTTGGAATCATCACATATGCACTTGATTAAATTACAACTTGTATAATACTAAGGAAACCCTGAAAATTCTGGTGGCCCTTGAGGTTTGGAGTTGGGGAACACTGAAAAAGGGGTTCAATTTTGCAATTCGTGGCCCTGGCCACCATACAGTTGATGTAGCTTTACTGTGCAGCTCCACAACTGAGTATTTCTGGATGGCATAGACACCGGGAACATCGGATCACCTGGAGCAGCGAATGTCATACCCCCACAATCAAACATTAATGACCTATCAGAAGGATAGGTCTTCAATGTAAAAATCCAAGACAAGCCCTTTTAAAGTCTGTTAAAGAGGACCTGTCACCAAACCAGGCATGGTGATCTAATTACAGCACTGGATGCAGCATGTCTGCAGCATGCAGACAAGGGGTCCCCCAGCACTTGAGCAGCCCTGTACCCCGAGATAATACACTTAGAAAACTTACATGCTACAGCCACTAAAGAGGTGGCTAGGGGCTGCAGCCAAGGGCAGATTCACACCCCCTGCATGTGTAATCTGCCCACCGCTGCCAATCATTCTCTCCCTGTCTGCAGCATTTAAACAGAGTTTTTTTTTCTCTCCAGTTTAGCCCCGCCCCTCAGGGGCTAACGGACTTTCTGGGAGAGAGAAAAAAAAAACTCTGTTTAAATGCTGCTGGAGAGGGAGAGCATGATTGACAGCGGTGGGCAGATTACACATGCAGGGGGTGTGAATCTGCCCTTGGCTGCAGCCCCTAGCCACCTCCTTAGTGGCTGTAGCATGTAAGTTTTCTAACTGTATTATCTTAGGAAGCTGGGAAAAGGTGTGTGACAGTCCGCGCCACCGGGTACCAAAGAAATCACCTGGGATGCAGGAAGTTATTTCAAGCTTTCCCTGAGGATGGCGCCAGGTGGAGCGCTGAAACATGTTGGAGAATAAAGACAAAGCTTGAAATAACTTCCTGCATCCCAGGTGATTTCTTTGGTACCCGGTGGCGCGGACTGTCACACACCTTTTCCCAGCTTCCTGAGAGTCTTCCCACGTGCGAGTGGTTGGTGGAGGTCCTGCAGCAGCCGGTATTGATTATTTGCCTTCAAGCCAGTTGTGGGTCATCACAACTGGAATAGGTGAGTGGTTTTGACAATATACCTCTCATCTCTTAGTGTCTGAGTGATAGGGCACTATTGCGCCTCTTGTTCCCCCTTCCTATTTTATAACTGTATTATCTTGGGGTACAGGGCTGCTCAAGTGCTGGGTGACCCCTTGCCTGGATGCTGCAGACATGCTGCATCCAGTGCTGTAATTAGATCACCATGCCTGGTTTGGTGACAGATCCTCTTTAAAGATTTCTTAGACTTGAGCTTTATGGTGATACAGAGTTTCCTGAATTTTTAGTATAAGAGCACAGCATAAAAGCTACAGTGCCAATAACGACTGAGCCTCCGCGCTTTCCCACCATGTGGTGTTCACAGATTAACACTTTTTGTAAAGTTGGATAATTTTTTATTTTACATTTCTAGGAATTAGAGCAATAAAACTTGGTTATCAAACTGTATTTCTAATTTGGAATATGCTATAATTTATAGAAATATTTTATTCTACAAATGAAACCTAGAGCTAAAAATCCATAAAGAATATATTTCTTTCCTTTACGATAAGTGTAATTCTCTTATTTTTACTTCTGCAAAAGTTTAATGGTATTTTTGAAGACAGACAAAAATGAATTTATCTTTGGTTAACAAGCCTTCTTCTTGGTAATCTTACATAAACTAATACAATCCAATGTAATTTATGCTCGGATTCTATAACAATTACCGTATATACTCGTGTATAAGCCGACCCCCCTACTTTTGCCCCCAAAACCTGGGAAAACCTATTGACTCGTGTATAAGCCGAGGGTGGACCCCAGCACAGGTATACAGCCCCCAGCAGTGTGGTATACAGCAGCTTCAGAGGTATATACAGCAGCCCCAGTGGTAGTATACAGCAGCAGCCCCAGTGGTATATACAGCAGCAGCCCCAGTAGTTAGTATACAGCAGCCCCAGAGGTATATACAGCAGCTCCAGTGGTAGTATACAGCAGCAGCCCCAGTGGTATATACAGCAGCAGCCCCAGTAGTTAGTATACGGCAGCCCCAGAGGTATATACAGCAGATCCAGTGGTAGTATACAGCAGCCCCAATGGTATATACAGCAGCCCCAGTGGTATATACAGCCCCAGTGGTAGTATACAGCCCCCCCATCAGTATACAGCAGCCCCAGAGGTATATATAGCCCCAGTGGTAGTATACACGCAGCCCCAGTGGTATATACAGCCCCAGTGATAGTATACAGCCTCCCATCAGTGTACAGCAGCCCCAGGGGTATATACAGCCCCAGTGGTAGTATACAGGCCCCCCCGCCTTGTGCACAAACCTGTAAAGGAAGAGATTAGTATACTTATCACTGTCCCGCTGCCGCTGTCCCGCCGCCACCATCGCGCTCCTCCATCTTCTTCCGGTTTCCTCCTCGGTCGCGCAGACAATGACGTCATTGCCTGCGCCGACCGGAGGAAGCCGGAAGCAGACGGAAGAAGACGGAGGACCGCGATGATGGTGGCGGGACAGCAGCAGCGGGACAGTTATAAGTATACTAATCTCTTCCTTTACAGGTTTGTGCACAAGGCAGGGGGGCCTGTATACTGATGGGGGCGGGCCTGTATACACTGTATACAGTGTATACAGTATACAGTGACTCGCGTATAAGCCGAGGGGGGGGACTTTTCAGCCCAATTTTTGGGCTGAAAAACTCGGCTTATACGCGAGTATATACAGTATACTAAATTGTTTTTATATATTCTGACATAAATCACCCACGATTACAAAATGTACCATTTAATCAGTTGCAGCCATGGAATATGTGACTTGTTGATTTATTTATACCTTGTGCAAATGTAAAAAAATAATAATAAATTAATTGGTTGTGCCAAGTTTGGAAGATATCTCTTGTTTATCGGATAGTTGATCACTTCCTTATTTTGGGGTATGTGACTACTGGGATCCACACTGATCCAAAGAAGGGGCACTGATGAGCCCATCTGATAAGTGCAGAGGTTAGTATTCTCATCTCTGGACTGTAAAGAATAGCTGAACACAGCACATAAGGAATTGTTATGATTATATGATTAACTTATTTAAAAGAAATAAAACAGTGAAAATACTGTAACTGACACAGCCGGTACCTATATGGACTAGAGATTCTGACCCCAAAGTCCCTAAAGTTTCATGCACGAGCTTGAATAACCCCAAACTAAATGACGGCAACTTGGTCCTATGCTACCTGAATGGCTATCAAATGCTTTACAGACCTTCAAAGGAACTGGAGAGCAGAGAAGAGTGCAATATACCTAAAGCCCCCATCACACCTAGCAAGATCACAGGTTTGGTGACGCAACAGCGACCTTGCCAGCGATCTCGCTATGTTTGACACGCAGCAGCGACCAGGCCCCTGCTGTGACATCGCTGATTGTGTCGGAATGGCCTGGACCATTTTTTGATCGGCGGGTTCCCGTTGAGCAGCATGCATCAGTGTGTTTGACGCCTTAACAAAGACCTGGTTGGCGACTCAGAACTCAGCCACATAGGTCTGAGTCGTCAGACTAGCTGCTGTGTGACAGGGTCCCAACGACCGCCGAGGTTGCTATACGGTTCTCGTATTGTTGCTGAGTCGTTCAGTAGATCTGACTGTTTGACATCTCACCAGTGACCACATAGCGACGTTCCAGCGATCCTTACCAGGTCGTATCATTGTCGGGATCGCTGGTACGACGACAAGTGTGACGGGACCCTAAGAAAGGAAGGAGTGCTGATAAAGGGTTATCAGAGTGAGTAAACACAAAGCATCAAATGAAAGGATAAATGACGTACCGCTAGAGAGTATGCTGCCTGCTACCTAACAAGAAACAGAAGATAGTTGCAGGGTGAAATGCATAAGCAGGTGAGAGATAAAACCCCAGCTGGTCTTTCATTGTCTGGTGTAAACAACAGCATTATGGATGGACATCCAAATGAGAATATCACCAGCAGGAAATACCATCAAGGGGACGGTATTTATAGCCACACCAAAATGATGACTGAACAGACATTGGAATAAATGAAAACACCTGTTAACCAAAAAGACAAAAGCAAGGATAACAGATAGTAAACACCTAGAGAAAATATGTACCTATATACTAGCGTATAAGCCTAAAATTGGGCTGAAAAGTCCCCCCCCAGCTTATACGTGAGTCATATATATTGCGCCCCCCCATCAGTATTCAGGCCTCCCCATCGGTAAAAAGGGCCCCCCCTTGCTGCCGCAAACCTGTAAAGTAATACATCATTATACTTATCCCTGTCGTCGCTTCCGCCGCCATCGCGCTCCTCCGGCTTCATCCGGCTTCTTCCGGCTTCCTCCTCCGGTGGGCGCAGGCAATGACGTCATTGTCTGTGCGCCAGAGGAGGAAGCCGGAAGAAGCCGGATGAAGCCGGAGGAGCGCGATGGCGGCGGCGATGACAGGCATAAGTATAATGATGTATTACTTTACAGGTTTGCTGCAGCAAGGGGGGGGCCCTGTATACTGGGGGTGGGCCTGTATATACCACTGGAGCTGCTGCTGTATACTACCACTGGGGCTGCTGCTGTATACTACCACTGGGGCTGCTGCTGTATACTACCACTGCGGCTGCTGCTGTATATACCACTGGGGCTGCTGCTGTATACTACCACTGGGGCTGCTGCTGTATACTACCACTGGGGCTGCTGCTGTATATACCACTGGGGCTGCTGCTGTATACTACCACAGGGGCTGCTGCTGTATACTACCACTGGGGCTGCTGCTGTATATACCACTGGGGCTGCTGCTGTATGCTACCACTGGGGCTGCTGCTGTATACTACCACTGGGGCTGCTGCTGTATACTACCACTGGGGCTGCTGCTGTATATACCACTGGGGAGGCTGCTGTAACACTGCTGGGGCTGCTGCTGTATATACCACTGGGGAGGCTGCTGCATACCACACTGCTGGGGGCTGTATACCTGTGCTGGGGTCCACCCTCGGCTTATACACGAGTCAATAGGTTTTCCCAGGTTTTGGGGGCAAAAGTAGGGGGGTCGGCTTATACACGGGTCGGCTTATACACGAGTATATACGGTATCTAATTTGGCTCAGTAAACAGATAAGATGACCACTAGGCACAGACTCAAGGGTTTGAACCCCAATGCATGACAGGAATAACTTCCAAACAAGCAAGTCATCAATCTCAGAAAAAATAACAACGGCCACTGAAATGGTAGATATTTGAGGAGGTGGATACAATATTTTAATGCATTATTATTATGTACTGCCTTCATTAACATTATCACTATACATTTTCTGCTCCATTTTTTACTCTTGGACAATCCCTTTAAATACAGATACAGAAAATACAAATCTCAACCATTTAGCTTCACGCCGGACCAGCAGTCTTCCCTCTTCTACTTTATGTCTACAGAGATTTTGCTTTATAAACAGATCCCTACAAAACTTTTCCTTTTAACTTGTAACAGACAGCTATTTAAGGCGTCCTTGTAGGTTTTACTTCACTCTGACATCTACAATTACTAAACACTGTCCTGGGAAGTTACATAGAGAAGCTTGTGGACAGCAAGTTTCCACTAGGAGAGTTTTTTATACACTAGGAATGGCAGAGCCGGGTCATGGACGTATGATTCGGCTGAAAGCGAAGCTTGTACACAAGTCAGTCTACTCTTGAGGCCCTCCTCTGGAGATTCTTAGGTCATTCATTTTATTTCTGCCTATGTGACAGCTTGTGTGTGGGATTCTATCATTTCTATTTCTATGCACACAGCTTGCTTCTGCTCCTGAAACCTTCTCAATCACTTTCTTTCCTTTCTTAGATGTGTTTGCTAATGTCTTTTGCATTGGATTATTTGACTCTAGCATTCAACCTATTTTGTTTTTTAACCCATTGGTTCAAAAACTCTAACATTGCTCACATTATAGTATTAAATACATCAGAGTTATTTTTTGTATCCTATACATTATTAAACATAGTACAATAGCATTAGTTGACATTTTTGCAATGTGTCATCCGGGTGTCAATTTGTAACATCAGTGTGTCATCATTGTTTTTCAAGGATGGCTAAATAAACTAATTGCTGAGCTTCTAGTATACTTTTCAAAGTTAAACATGTACAGCAAATTTGTCTCCTGGGAAGAAATAAGCTAATTTCCTCCCAGTATCTACACTTTCAGTAAGGCAGTCAGACAACAGTGTAATGTTATTTCCTTATAAATTAACCGTGTATCTGCAGATACATAGTATTTTTCTAGCTTACAGGTTTCTAGGAGCTATTTTCAAGATAATCTCGTAGTATAAACAGACTGACAATCACTCAAAGAATGAGTAAAATTGGTGATTCATTGGGTGAAATGATCTTTTGTTAGGCTCTAAAGATCATCCTTCTTTTTTTTGTGCTGTATAAACAGGACCTCTGCTGCCGAGAATACAGGCAGCCTGAGTGAACTGAGCAATCTATTACAGATCATAAAATGCGCATCGAGGAAGGCCTATGTAAAAAAGCTACTAAATTATTTTTTTCACAGATAGCACTGATACCCGTGACAGTCTAGAGGTTAGTACGCATGTTCAGTTTTTTTCCATGAATTAGGGGTCCATGCAAAATCAAGGAGTCCTGTCCAATATTAATCCATGTATGGCCATGTCCACACACCTGCGCTGTCAGTATTTAGCGGTGCTCCGCTAAATACTTGGGTTTTTGCAGAGAAGCGCAAGTGCGTGTGTGTGGGTGCTTTCTGCGGACGCAGCCCATTTTTACCCGATGTTTATCTGAATTAATGGAGTTAACCCATTGTCTTCTATCTAAAAAACAGTGGTATTACTGCACGGGGTCTGCAGCAGCCATATGTGCCCTCATAGTCAGTTGACTACCGAAGGAGGTGAGTTGAACCTTAAATTAGGTTGTATCCTGATTCGGATAAAGCCCTATGTGTGCTCATCTCTTTTCTTCTAGTTGTTTGTATGTCATTGACAGATAGGAGAAGGCTAAGATAATCAATATAAAAAAAAAACAACACAAAGAAAAATAATTTTATTATAAATAAAACAGAAGACAATTAGGGACTCCATCTTTATTTAAAAAATCCTCTTCCGTCCGACGTAGTCCAAAACGTAATCTCAGCTCTGCTACATCCCTGTGCATAGACACACAGGGATGTAGCAGAGCTGAGAACTGACTAAATAGTCAGGGTTCAGCTCAGGTCATTATGACCTGAGCTGAATCCTGCTGTCAGCCAGACTCGCTCTGCCTCCGGAGATTCCCGAGCGGTGACGGAGGTAATTT
Organism: Allobates femoralis; assembly: GCA_033576535.1. Taxonomy (NCBI): domain Eukaryota; kingdom Metazoa; phylum Chordata; class Amphibia; order Anura; family Aromobatidae; genus Allobates; species Allobates femoralis. The sequence continues at coordinate 67,201,090 of JARQOC010000002.1, read as the reverse complement.
ATTCACTGCTTCTGTCACCGTTCGTGAAGCTCCGGAAACAGAAGCAGAGAGACTCGGGGAACGAGTCTGCGGCCGGCGGCGGAGGCAGGGGTAAGTAGCCAGCCGGTCTGTCACACTCACTCCCACCCCTGGTCAGGACTCAGTGGGGGAAGCAGCAGTGAGCAAATTTCACCGCCGGCTTCCCCGCCTGAGTAATGAATCCCTGCACCTGCTCCCCCCGCCCGATCGGGTGGGGAGGCTGCGGGGGGGACGGAGGGATGGTGGACTCGCTACTGTGCGAGTAATAGCTTGGAAACTCGCAGAGTACCGAGTCCTGCGATTCCACTATTACTCACAGAGTAATGAGTCCTAGCGAGTAGATTTGCCCATCCCTAAATATGAGTTTATTGAATTTAGGGACCTGGATACCTTTTCCATACAGGCCAAAACTATGTACATGAGGTCTTCCTGTGTGAATTTAAACATCACTATGGACTGCCTTGAATTTACACAATTTGTGTACTGCACCTCTGAACATGTCAATGCTATCAGAATATGGAGGATGGAGCAGCTTTCTGAATGTGGGCACTGCTCTTTTCAAGGGCATTTATCAGAATGTTTGTTTTATCTTAGTCTTTATAGCTCAAGATGGGCATATTAAAGCGACTGACATTTTTTATACCACCCTTTCTAGTCTTCATAGAAGCCCCTTGTTCTTCTGCAGTTCACAGCTATGTCAAACATTGAATGTAGGAATCAAACTCTTCTACTTTGATCATCCTCACACTTTCTTTGATTAAGGTTTTCAAACTATGCAGCATAGCAGCAGGGGACAGGTTGATCTCTGTTGCTTCTAATGGGCAAATGCAAGAAGAGAAAATGGTGTTTAGAGACCGTTTGAGATCAATCGTCTCTTTCTATGTTCAAGATTCAAAACAGAGCCATGAATAGATACTATAAGTTTAATGTTGAAAGACTAGTAAAAGGATCTAATGAATCTCATAAATATACTTAAATAATTACATAAATCCTTCTGCACAGAGGATTGTCAAAGAATTCATTTGTATTCAGAAAACTACTAAAACATAGAATGATGGTTTTGTAGGGAAATGTTAGCAAATGTAATGATCTGGGCTAGCAGTCATGTATGCGCTTGAATTGTATCAGATCTCAAGACGTTTGTGTCATATGAAGTGACAGTCATTGACCTGAAATAAAACATTTGTCACATTTGTGTGGATATATGATACTATTACTCAAGGTGCAACAAATTCAGAAGTTTTCAAAACCTTTCATTAGAAAGAAAAAATATTATTAATGGCTGATGTTTATCAACTATTTCACTTTTTAGCATCCAAGCTGTGAGACATGCTGTTGGGCTCATTAAAATGCCTTGACACAAGAATAGAAAAGTTACAAAAACAACAAAGAAGTGATAACTGTCACGGAAAATATTCAACAAATTCTGACTGTAGAGACATTACTAAGAGGTGAAAATAATGGGAGACACATTTAAAAAGACCTACTTGAAGGATTCAAAATGCACATCAAAAATAAAGTTTTTAAAGTAAAAGAAAGAAATTGTAACAAAATCAGAAAAAAATAATGAAAATTTGTTTGTAAATGACAAGACATCACATAAGTGAGGTGCTAATTTTTTTGCAAAGATTTCCCGATCTTCTGATACCTAGTCAAACTGTAAGAATTTTAGAAATGAGAGATTAAGAAGGCAGAACCCTGGTCCATGGCCAACATTGGTTATCTGTGGTTGTCAGATCCGAGCCTATCTGCAAACAGGCTCCTACCTAATAAAATCCCTGGCACTCACTCATCTCTAGAGATTTTGCAAGTTTTTCTGAGATCTTGAGGCTATGACTAATGGTGAGTGATTGTACTCGCCACTGCTGAATACTCGATCAAGCTTTAGTGTGCTTCGGTACACTCAGCAATCGGCCCAGTATAGTGCGTGCTCACATTGTCATTCATGACTGATCCAACTCAAGAGCTGGCTCCCTTCAGGGAATGATGGGAACCAGCATCCTAGTGAGAGCTGTTTGAAGTCTCTGAATGTATACCGCTGTTCATTCACTGCCAGCTTTGCATACAGTTTCCCCCCTGCAACCTGTTAACTGAGGAAGGTCCAGCATTGGACTGAAACATCTTCCTTACTAGATTAGGTTACTTGTCATAAATACAATTTGTTCATGAATACCTTCAGAGTGCCTGGTGAAATTTTTTTTTTTTTTTTGCTATTACCGATCTGGATCCTAACAGTGCACCCACAAAGGGTCAGAAGAGCCGGGCATTACAAATTAGTTCCTGAACCAGTCAACACAAAGAGCTGGCTCCCTTTGGTGATCAATGAGAGCCAACACCCGAATGAGAGCTGCTTGCAGTCTCTGAATGACTATCACCGGGGTAGAATCAACACGTTCAGGTGCAGTGTATTGAAAAACAAAATCCCACACTCCACTGGAAATGCTTTGTTTTTGACAGGCTGCATATGTTGCGAATGCCGGACTGCCCATCACTAATTGACTTCCATTAAACTGGTTACTTAGGTAGACCTCATAAAGGCTTCCAACATGTTCGACTCAAGTAATGAGCACCTGAGCACTTTTGTGCTTGCTCATCATTAGTTACTACTAGTAATGAGCGAGTACTAAAATGCTCGGGTGCTCGAAGCTCCGGCCGAGCATCCCGAGATACTCGTGTACTCGGCCCGAGTACCGAGCCCAATGTTATCCTATGGGAGACCCGAGTATTATTATCTTTTTATTTACCCTAACCTGTATAAAGATAGTAAGTACAACAGTCCGGTGACTATTATGGTAACAGGAGAGTAGGATTTTAGTCCCTAACCTGTATCAAGGTAGTAAGTACAACAGTCTGGTGACTGTAATGGTCACAGGAGAGTAGGATTTTAGTCCCTAACCTGTATCAAGGTAGTAAGTACACCAGTCTGGTAACTGTTCAGATCACAGGAGAGTAGGATTTTAGTCCCTAACCTGTATCAAGGTAGTAAGTACAACAGACTGGTGACTGTAATGGTCACAGGAAAGTAGGATTTTAGTCCCTAACCTATATCAAGGTAGTAAGTACACCAGTCTGGTAACTGTAATAGTCACAGGAGAGTAGGATTTTAGTCCCTAACCTGTATCAAGGTAGTAAGTACATCAGTCTGGTAACTGTTCAGCTCACAGGAGAGTAGGATTTTAGTCCCTAACCTGTATCAAGGTAGTAAGTACACCAGTCTGGTAACTGTTCAGCTCAAAGGAGAGTAGGATTTTAGTCCCTAACCTGTATCAAGGTAGTAAGTACACCAGTCTGGTAACTGTTCAGATCACAGGAGAGTAGGATTTTAGTCCTTAACCTGTATCAAGGTAGTAAGTACAACAGTCTGGTGACTGTAATGGTCACAGGAGAGTAGGATTTTAGTCCCTAACCTGTATCAAGGTAGTAAGTACACCAGTCTGGTAACTGTAATAGTCACAGGAGAGTAGGATTTTAGTCCCTAACCTGTATCAAGGTAGTAAAGTACACCAGTCTGGTAACTGTTCAGATCACAGGAGAGTAGGATTTTAGTCCCTAACCTGTATCAAGGTAGTAAGTACAACAGTCTGGTGACTGTAATGGTCACAGGAGAGTAGGATTTTAGTCCCTAACCTGTATCAAGGTAGTAAGTAACACCAGTCTGGTAACTGTTCAGATCACAGGAGAGTAGGATTTTAGTCCCTAACCTGTATCAAGGTAGTAAGTACAACAGTCTGGTGACTGTAAGTCACAGGAGAGTAGGATTTTAGTCCCTAACCTGTATCAAGGTAGTAAGTACACCAGTCTGGTAACTGTTCAGATCACAGGAGAGTAGGATTTTAGTGCCCTAACCTGTATCAAGGTAGTAAGTACAACAGTCTGGTAACTGTAATGTCACAGGAGAGTAGGATTTTAGTCCCTAACCTGTATCAAGGTAGTAAGTACAACAGTCTGGTGCCTGTAATGGTCACAGGAGAGTAGGATTTTAGTGCCTAACCTGTATCAAGGTAGTAAGTACATCAGTCTGGTAACTGTTCAGATCACAGGAGAGTAGGATTTTAGTCCCTAACCTGTATCAAGGTAGTAAGTACACCAGTCTGGTAACTGTTCAGCTCACAGGAGAGTAGGATTTTAGTCCCTAACCTGTATCAAGGTAGTAAGTACACCAGTCTGGTAACTGTTTCGACTCACAGGAGAGTAGGATTTTAGTCCCTAACCTGTATCAAGGTAGTAAGTACAACCAGTCTGGTAACTGTTCAGATCACAGGAGAGTAGGATTTTAGTCCCTAACCTGTATCAAGGTAGTAAGTACAACAGTCTGGGTACTGTCAATGCACAGGAGAGTAGGATTTTAGTCCCTAACCTGTATCAAGGTAGTAAGTACACAGTCTGGTAACTGTAATAGTCACAGGAGAGTAGGATTTTAGTCCCTAACCTGTATCAAGGTAGTAAGTACACCAGTCTGGTAACTGTTCAGATCACAGGAGAGTAGGATTTTAGCCCTAACCTGTATCAAGGTAGTAAGTACAACAGTCTGGTGACTGTAATGGTCACAGGAGAGTAGGATTTTAGTCCCTAACCTGTATCAAGGTAGTAAGAACACCAGTCTGGTAACTGTTCAGATCACAGGAGAGTAGGATTTTAGTCCCTAACCTGTATCAAGGTAGTAAGTACAACAGTCTGGTGACTGTAATGGTCACAGGAGAGTAGGATTTTAGTCCCTAACCTGTATCAAGGTAGTAAGTACAACCCGTCTGGTAACTGTTAGATCACAGGAGAGTAGGATTTTAGCCCTAACCTGTATCAAGGTAGTAAGTACAACAGTCTGGACTGTTAATGTCACAGGAGAGTAGGATTTTAGTCCCTAACCTGTATCAAGGTAGTAAGTACAACAGTCTGGTAGCTTTAATGCACAGGAGAGTAGGATTTTAGTGCCTAACCTGTATCAAGGTAGTAAGTACACAGTCTGGTAACTGTTCAGATCACAGGAGAGTAGGATTTTAGTCCCTAACCTGTATCAAGGTAGTAAGTACACCAGTCTGGTAACTGTTCAGCTCACAGGAGAGTAGGATTTTAGTCCCTAACCTGTATCAAGGTAGTAAGTACACAGTCTGGTAACTGTTCAGCTCACAGGAGAGTAGGATTTTAGTCCCTAACCTGTATCAAGGTAGTAAGTACACCAGTCTGGTAACTGTTCAGATCACAGGAGAGTAGGATTTTAGTCCCTAACCTGTATCAAGGTAGTAAGTACAACAGTCTGGTGCCTGTAATGGTCACAGGAGAGTAGGATTTTAGTCCCTAACCTGTATCAAGGTAGTAAGTACACCAGTCTGGTAACTGTTTAGATCACAGGAGAGTAGGATTTTAGTCCCTAACCTGTATCAAGGTAGTAAGTACACCAGTCTGGTATCTGTTCAGATCACAGGAGAGTAGGATTTTAGTCTCTAACCTGTATCAAGGTTGTAAGTACAACAGTCTGGTGACTGTTTAGATCACAGGAGAGTAGGATTTTAGTCCCTAACCTGTATCAAGGTAGTAAGTACACCAGTCTGGTAACTGTTCAGATGACAGGAGAGTAGGATTTTAGTCCCTAACCTGTATCAAGGTAGTAAGTACACCGGTCTGGTAACTGTTCAGATCACAGGAGAGTAGGATTTTAGTCCCTAACCTGTATCAAGGTAGTAAGTACAACAGTCTGGTGACTGTAATGGTCACAGGAGAGTAGGATTTTAGTCCCCAACCTGTATCAAGGTAGTAGTACACCAGTCTGGTAACTGTTCAGCTCACAGGAGAGTAGGATTTTAGTCCCTAACCTGTATCAAGGTAGTAAGTACAACAGTCTGGTGCCTGTAATGGTCACAGGAGAGTAGGATTTTAGTCCCTAACCTGTATCAAGGTAGTAAGTACACCAGTCTGGTAACTGTTTAGATCACAGGAGAGTAGGATTTTAGTCCCTAACCTGTATCAAGGTAGTAAGTACACCAGTCTGGTATCTGTTCAGATCACAGGAGAGTAGGATTTTAGTCTCTAACCTGTATCAAGGTTGTAAGTACAACAGTCTGGTGACTGTTTAGATCACAGGAGAGTAGGATTTTAGTCCCTAACCTGTATCAAGGTAGTAAGTACACCAGTCTGGTAACTGTTCAGATGACAGGAGAGTAGGATTTTAGTCCCTAACCTGTATCAAGGTAGTAAGTACACCGGTCTGGTAACTGTTCAGATCACAGGAGAGTAGGATTTTAGTCCCTAACCTGTATCAAGGTAGTAAGTACAACAGTCTGGTGACTGTAATGGTCACAGGAGAGTAGGATTTTAGTCCCCAACCTGTATCAAGGTAGTAGTACACCAGTCTGGTAACTGTTCAGCTCACAGGAGAGTAGGATTTTAGTCCCTAACCTGTATCAAGCTAGTAAGTACTGTTATGGTCACCGAAAAGCTTGGGTACCGATCTGGATCACCCTGCCTATATCCTCCTAGATTAGTCCTGAGAAGGATTGTTGTGGTCAGCAGCAGTTTGCAGCCCTGCTCCGGATCTACCTATGAGGGCCGCAAATCTGTCCCTAAGCAGCAGCAGGCACTGTCCCTACACTCACTGTCTGGATGGCTGTGTGCAGAGCACAGCGCGGCCGGGTCTTATAAAGGCTCGGTCACACTGTGCAGGCCGGCCAATCACTGCAATGCCACAACTAACAGGGCTGTGGCATTGCAGTGGTCTGCCAGCCAATCCCTGCATGTGGGCTGGCTCTCTAAAGAGCGCCAACATACAGGGATGAGGACCACGAGCACAGCACGAGTATAGTGAGATTAATCGGTGCTCCCCAAGTAGTCCGAGTACAGTGATACTCGTGCGAGTACCGAGCAGCGCAGAGCATACTCGCTCATCACTAGTTACTACTAATAACACTGTCAACAGCATTCACCCTGTACTTATTAAATCATGGTAAATATACAAATGTAACAGTCCCCAATTGAGTTTTCATTGCATCAAGAGCAATTCTCTGTAACAAAAGTTAATTTGCAATTTACATATTTTAGCAGCTCCAGTATAAAGTAAATAAGCGGCAATGCTATGCAAACTGCATACATGTGCTATGTTAATGCTGTCTGATGTCTTGATTTTCTGGATCAATGTACATTTGTACATTGATCATTGCAGTGATGTATAAATGTTGTAGAGCCCTAGGAGATTTAAAATATGTTGTGCACCAAAAACATGGCCTTGTGAAAGGGAAGAATATTCAATCCCATAGTTTTTTTGGTAGATCATGGTAAGACTGGTACATATTTGTCTATAGTTCCTGTTTATGGTGCTATCATTTGCAATCTTCTGTTAGTTATTGTCAGTAGAGATGAGCATGGAAGATCAGGTTCCGTGGTTCAGCTGGAATAAAGCTCTGTCCTGGTCCAGAACTTGCCCAAATCTCATTGGATTGGGCAGTTCTGCTCTCCGCCCACATACAACCAGTCATAAGCAAAGTACTTCCTGGGGAGGAAACACAGGGTTTTGCCATTTTATTTTTATTTGTACACACTAGGGATGGGCGAATCTACTTGCTAGGACTCGTTACTCGGCGAGTAGTAAGGGACTCGCAGGACTCGGTACTCTGCGAGTTTCCCAGTGATTACTCGCACGAGTCCAATGCAAATCAATATCAATCCTAGTTTTGTCAGAAACGCTGACAAAACTAGGTTTGCCATTGTTTGCATTAGACTGGCTATTGTGCCAGTGATAGCAGGGAAACTCGCAAAGTAACTGCTGTTACATTGCGAGCCGAGTCCAGCTGTCTTCTCTGTGCAGCTCCAGGGTCCTAGAGCCCGCCTGCTCACAGACATGATGTAGCAGTGCTGAGATTGTTCTCAGTCTGCTCATTCCCTGTGCATAGACATCTAACTATGCACAGGGGATGTAGCAGAGAGGACATCGCGTTTTGGACTACGTCGGACGGAAGAGGATTTTTTTAATTAAAGATGGAGTACCTAATGGCTTTTTTTTTATTTCAAATAAAAATTTTTCTCTGTGTTGTGTTTTTTTAACCCTTTATTGGAGATTCTTAGTGGCTGGGTCAAACGTGGCCTGACATTAAGAATCTCGGGCTTAATATCAGCTTGTATAACAAAGCTGGTATTAACCCCTTTATTACCCAGCGTGCTACCGCCACCAGGGCCGCTGGAAGAGCGGGGTTCAGCGCCAGAGGATGGCGCTTCAATGAACACGCCATCTTCTGGGGCGGCTGCGGGCTGCAATTTGCAGCGGGGGGTGCCCAGAAAGCTTGGGCATCCCTGCGCTGTGGATTCCAGCCCCCTGCTGCTTAGCTGTACCTGGCTAGACATAGAAATTGCGCGGAGCCCCACGCATTTTTTTTTTTATTATTTCATGAATTTCAGAGTCAGAGTCTCAGAGTCAGAGTCAGAGTCAGAATCTCAGAATTTCATGAAATAATTTAAAAAAAATGCGTGGGGCTCCGCGCAATTTCTATGTCTAGTCAGGTACAGCTAAGCAGCTGGGGGCTGGAATCCGCAGCGCAGGGATGCCCAAGCTTTCTGGGCACCCCCCGCTGCAAATTGCAGCCCGCAGCCGCCCCAGAAGATGGCGCGTTCATTGAAGCGCCATCCTCTGGCGCTGAACCCCGCTCTTCCAGCGGCCCTGGTAGCGATGGCACGCTGGGTAATAAAGAGGTTAGGGCCAGCTTTGTATTATCAGCTGGCCCTAAGCCCGAAATTTATGGCGGTCACGCCAATATTAGACATGACCGCCATGAATTTCTATTAAATTGTTTTAAAAAAAACACAACACAAAGAAAATTTTTTATTGGAAATAAAAAAAAAAAGCCATTAGGGACTCCATCTTTAATTTAAAAAATCCTCTTCCGTCCGACGCAGTCCAAAACGCGATGTCCTCTCTGCTACATCCCCTGTGCATATATATAGATGTCTATGCACAGGGAATGAGCAGACTGAGAACAATCTCAGCTCTGCTACATCATCTCTGTGCACAGACATTCATGTCTGTACACAGGGAATGAGCAGACTGAGAACAATCTCAGCACTGCTACATCAGGCAGCAGGCGGGCTCTAGGACCCTGGAGCTGGCAGCCAGCACAGAGGAGAAAGCAGGACTCTTATCTGTGCGAGTTTCCCAGCGATTACAGTTGCAAAGTAAACGAGTCCAATGCAAATAAATGACAAAACTAGGATTGCTTCAGGCTGAAGCTTCCGAGACACATCTGCGATTTGTAAATCTCACACTACTCGCTATTACTCGCTTCCCCATTCATTAACATTGGACTCGCTAGACTCGCAACGAGTAGCGAGTCCTGGGCTCGGACTCGCTAGAGTCAAGCGATTCCGAGTAATTTAGGATTCGCCCATCACTAGTACACACTACATCCTTTAATGCTGATTTTACACCCAGTGTGTGCCATTCAAACACTACAAGTGACTCACTCTGGGCTAAGCACCAAGTGTACCCAAGCACAGTGGTGCTCGATGTAATGGTTTGCATACATAAATCACTAGAACACACATACTCAATTTTTTGTAGAGTCTGTGCGAGGCACGAACACCAAACTTTACAGTTCGGGTCCATCTAATTGTCAGAAAACCTTCCTTGTAGATGAGATGTTTCTGAATTACCATTTAACATGCATGCTTGGATTTGCAAGACATTCATGTTGATTTTTAAGTAGAAGAAATGGAAAAAAACAATGCCAGACCTCACCCTTACCTCCAGAGGAGGAAAGGAGCACTATTATTGCTATGGATCTCTGTAGATGTTTTTTTTTTTCATTAAATTGAAGCTGTCATCAGATGTTTGCCATGTAATCTGTCAGTAGCATAATTTAGTGACAGAGACTTTGATTCTAGCAATGTGACACTTGATGGGCTGCTTGCGAAAGATTTGATGAAAGATTATCACTTGAAGACTAGCAAACCTGCTGCAATGTAGTCCTCCATATTGATAAGCTCTGATGACTGACTGGCAACTTTCTGCCTATGCACAATGTACAGATAAAGTTGTTAATCAGTGGTGTGGATGCGAGCTTATACAGAGCTCAGCATTCAGAAAATGGGTAGATCTGCAGCAGAGGAAACAGTGATTGTATCTAAACTTCAGCAAGCAGCCTGGTAAGTGACACACCGGTGGAATCAGGATCGCTGGCCCTAAATCATGCTGTTCTCAGATGGGGTAGCAAAAACCAGGTCATGGGTTCTATTTAAAGACTTCGGGTGCTTTCACATCAGCGGTATTGCAATTTCGTGGTAGATCCAGCAGATGTCGCCGCACCTGCCAGATTTACTGTGTAACGTCCGACTTGCAGCACCGATCTGGCAAGCCCCATTCATTCTCTATGGGGCTTGCAGTCGGGTGCCGTAAGTGTGGTATTGCAGAATCTGGCACTTGTGACACTTGTGGCACCGCAAAAAAAACGCTTCTAGGAGTGTTTTTTTGCGCGGCCGCACCTGCTGGATCTTGTGGATTCGGCAATACCTCACTTGCCGCACCCAACCGCAAGACCCATAGAGAATGAATGGGGCTTGCCGGATCAGTGCCGTAAGTCTGCCGTTATGCAGTAGATCCTGCAGGTGCGGCAACATCTGTCATATCTACCATGAAATTGCAATACCGCTGATGTCCAAGATGCCTTAGTCAACCGACAACAGAAGAAAATCGTTTCAATTAGTAAACAAGATGTATGTATGCATGTAAACATTTGGACACACCTTCTCATTCAAAGAGTTTTCTGTATTTTCATGACTATGAAAATAGTAGATTCACAATGAAGGCATCAAAACTATGAATTAACACATGTTGAATAATATATTTAACAGATAAGTGTGAATCAACTGAAAATATTTCTTATGTTCTAGGTTCTTCAAAGTAACCACCTTTTGCTTTGATTACTGCTCTTGGCATTCTCTTGATGAGTTTCAAAAGGTAGTCACCGGAAATGGTTTTCACCTCGCAGGTGTGCCCTGTCAGGTTTAATAAGTTGGATTTCTTGCCTTATAAATGGGGTTGGGACCATTAGTTGTGTTGTGTAGATGTCTGGTGGATACATAGCTGATAGTCCTACTGAATAGATTGTTAGAATTTGTATTATGGCAAGAAAAAAAAGCAGCCAAGTAAAGAAAAACAAGTGGCCATCATTACTTTAAGAAATGAAGGTCAGTCAGTCTGAAAAATTGGGAAAACTTTGAAAGTGTCCCCAAGTGCCGTTGCAAAAACCATCAAGCGCTACAATGAAACCGGCTCACATGAGGACCGCCCCAGGAGAGGAAGACCAAGAGTCACCTCTGCTGCGGAGGATAAGTTCATCTGAGTCACCAGCCTCGAAATCACAGGTTAACAGCAGTTCAGATTAGAGACCAGGTCAATGCCATACAGAGTTCTAGCAGCAGACACATCTCTACAACAACTGTTAGGAGACTTTGTGCAGCAGGCCTTCATGGTAACATATCTGATAGGAAACCACTGCTAAGACAGGCAACAAGTAGAAGAGACTTGTTTGGGCTAAACAACACAAGGAATGGACATTAGACCAGTGGAAATCTGTGCTTTGGTCTGATGAGTCCAAATTTGAGATCCTTGGTTCCAACACTGTGTCTTTGAGTGACGCAGAAAAGGTGAAGGATGGACTCTACATGCCTGGTTCCCACCGTGAAGCATGGAGGAGGAGGTGTGATGGTGTGGGGGTGCTTTGCTGGTGACACTGTTGGGGATTTATTCAAAATTGAAGGCATACTGAACCAGCATGGCTACCACAGCATCTTGCAGCGCATGCTATTCCATCCGGATTACATTTGTTGGACCATCACTTATTTTTCAACAGGACAATGACCCCAAACACACCTCCAGGCTGTGTAAAGGCTATTTGACTAAGAAGAAGAGTGATGGGGTGCTACGCCAGATGACCTGGCGTCCACAGTCACCAGACCTGAACCCAATCGAGATGGTTTGGGGTGAGCTGTACCGCAGAGTGAAGGCAAAAGGGCCAACAAGTGCTAAGCATCTCTCCTTCAAGACTGTTGGAAGACCATTTCCGGTGACTCACTCTTGAAGCTCATCAAGAGAATGCCAAAGTGTGCAAAGCAGTAATCAAAGAAAAAGGTGGCTACTTTGAAGAACCTAGAATATAATACATATTTTCAATTGTTTTACATGTTTTTGTTAAGTAAATAATTCCACATGTGTTAATTCATAGTTTTGATGCCTTCAGTGTGAATCTACAATTTTCATAGACATGAAAATAAAGAAAACTCTTTGAATGATAATGTGTGTCCAAACTTTTGGTCAGTACTGTATATATAGTATATATATATATATAGGTATCCCTAACATTTGTAGCCACTTTCCTATGACACCATCCCTCTATGTTATATTTAATCAGTTTTCCAATATTTCATTTTTTCATGTGATAAAGTGAAGATATTTTGTAATCACCTTTGTGGAAGCTTCAAGGTTATTTCATGTTATGTCATTGCTCTATAACTGCAGCAAGTGCAGAGTCAATGAAAATCTAACTACTGTATTGTGGCTTCTATTTTTAAAGACAATTCTAATGCATTTTTTACTCCATAACATACTGTAGCCTGAGGTGAACATTTCCATAACAGCTCACATCACTGCTGAATATTAAATAATATAGTTATAGAAAGTTGCAAACTCTAGAACAGTTTCATGGAATAATGTGGAAATTCTTTATATGAAAAGGATGTCAGGGACACACTTAAAGTTTCCATTACAAAAAATGAAGTAATAGTGTATTATATGGATTAAAAAATGTAGTTTAATACATAGGCAAGTAATTCAGACATGAATATGGGCAAAAACTTTGGGGTCATGTGGTTGGTTTGATCCAGTCTCACATGTCCGGTGGTGGATACAGCGGTTATTCATCCTAAAGTTTTTGAAGATTAAAAATGTTTGCACACTGCTGAAGGTCAATTCAGACTGAAGCGCACTGTGCTTGTTTAATTTTGGATGTTTGAAATAAATTCCATTATTCTTTCATATGGTTCCAACTTCTACTTCTTGGCATTCTGCAAAAAGGCAAAAATCATTTTTATGATAATGTGTGCAAATTGAATTATACTTGTTCAAATTAACTGGGAGCTGAACATTTCATAAAATTCTAATTAAGTTTGATCATCAAATTGATCAATCACCTCTATTAATGATTGGTAATCATTATCTTGGTGTAATGCTAGGATAGTGAGAGAATGACCGGACTGCAAACCAGCAAGTGCAGTGTACAAATCACATGTTTTGCTAGCCATCATGCTACCGCACACCCTTAAGCATACTTTTCACCCTCCTTCACATCTTGGAAGTTGAGATTTTGGCAGATCCCTCTCCATGTTGCAAAAAGCATGGTTTCTAGTGGTTGAGCACACAGGCCACACGTGGGTTCCTTTCAAGTGCAGAGCCACAAGATCTGACACTTGGTCCTTAAAAGTCATTAAAAGAAAATAAATGACAATAAAATGTAAGTATAAATATGCAGATCAGAAAATAAGGCAACATTTGAAGTCAGCAGATTTGTTTAAATTTGGACAGAAAATTCAATTTACGTCAAATCTATTCAATGCAAATTGAACATACCCTGAATTCTGATAGGAAAGGTGTTCTGATGCATGATAATTCGATGAGCAATGGAGGGGGTTTACATTAAACTTGTACTCTGTTTTAACCCTCAACTCTTTCTTATTCCGATGCTTCTCACTCGTTTTCCTCTCACTCCCAAAGCTTTGTCCCAGTCTTCTCTAAATTGTCATTGATTCACATCATAAAGTGCATCACTCAGTATGGTTACATGGTCCTATATGACTTCATGGGACAGTGTACTTTATGACAAAAAGCCTGGGTGAAGACTAAAGGGAACAGCCAGCAGAGGAATTTAGGTGAGGGTCACATTTGCGTTATGACCATAGTCCGATGGAAGTGCTAAAAACGTAGAGCCAGACAGGCATAGCACATAGCGTTAATGGCAGGTAATGCTATGAGCTGCCTGTGCATTGCTATGCTAACCTTATGTATCACGCACCTGCTGGCTCCACTCAGCAGACCCGGATATGCACTTTTGGACAGCGCACAGGAAACGCAGTCACAATGTTTTCCTGTGCGCTGTCCAAAAGCGTATATCCGGGTCTGCTGGGTGGAGCCAGCGGGCTGTGATACATAAGGTTAGCATAGCAATGCACAGGCAGGCAGCGCATAGCATCACCTGCTCTTAATGCTATGCGCTATGCCTGCCTGGCTCTAAGTTTGTAGCGCTTCCCTCAGGCTAGGGTCATAACGCAAATGTGACCTTAGCTTAAGGGAAGCTGTGGTGGCAGAGGCAGTTGTGGGTTAAGTTGAGTATGAGATTTTGTTTTTTAACCCTTTTCAATCCAACTAAGATTTATTGCTGGATTTGCCAAACTGAATCCCAAAAATTGAACTTTTCTGTCTTCCAAGGATTTTGGAAAATTCTAAACTAATATAAGCTCACAACTGATTCACTCATCCTTCATAAATATTGCAAAAGGCAATTATCTACCAGTCAACATATGAGTTCTAACCAAAACTATAATCCACTAGAGGATGGAATTTCGAGCAGATCAGGTTTGTCTTATTTACAGAGGTATTTCTTGAGCTTAATTTCACTTTTTAGTAATATATGAAGTCAGTGCAGCTCAAATGTCAAGTTCTTATTCTGCGGAGAACAACATCTAAATAATGGACTTTGTTCTGAGGAGAAAATATTGAATATTTTATTTCGTATGACTGGACTTTTTGTGTTTTGTGTGCACATTTTTCTCAGACTATTTATTTTTTAATGACTGAGAAACAGAAGCAAAGTAGCAGAAAACATTGATGACAATATTTAATACCGCCTATAAGTCCAGTATTTGATTATAAGCCCAGGGAACATATTTTTAGATGCTAATAAAATATCCATTTATCAACTCCAAGCATGTGTCTACTTCACTCTGCTGACAAACGATATAACAGGACATTTTAACTATAGCGACATGTAAATTAGCTCATGAATATGATAATCATTCTGTGTTTGCACCTTAGCCATTTCCTGGAAGACATTAAACCATATTTAACTGTAGATGTTGGAAGATAACACAAGTTCACGTTAATACGTCGTATGAATTTACGGTATACCTCTCAAATGATAGGGCACTGCTGTTGACCAAATATTTATATTTCATATTGAAAATTAACATCAAATTTTGAAGTTACATAGGAAATATCTTGCTGTGTTATTTATGTATTTGTTTTGTCTAAACTACATTTAGATTTAAAGAAGTTTTCAATTAGGATGAAATAATTACGATGGACAAGGTCATAATACCACCTAGGTTGATGGCGGTCCGACAGCTGACACTACCGCCAGTTGCCAAAAAGGAGGATGTAGATGGGTTTATAAACACATTAATTACACTTTATTTTAAAAATTGTGTTATCTAACTACAATGAGCATCCTAGAGGTGAACCACTACTTTAATTGATGCTCTTGGAGATTGTTGAGCTTCCAGCCATGCTCTCGTATGATACTGCCAAAAAAGGGAGAGCTAATGAATAAGCTGGATGACAAATTTTATATTACTTTTCTAGAATTGTTTTATTATTTTAATACTGGAGGTTTCAGTCCACTTTTTTTTGTTTCATTTTTAACTATTTCAATCCTTTAATGGCCATAAATAAGTATTCAAATCTTACAGCCCTCAGTGGTTGATACCTTTTAATGGCTAACTGAAAAGATGGTAATAATAGCAAACTTACTAGACCAGTGTTTCCCAACTCCAATCCTCAAGGCACACCAACAGGTCATGTTTTCAGGATTTCCTTATCATTAGACAGATGATGGAATTATCCCCTGTGCAAGTGATTAAACTAACACCTGTGCAATCATAAGGAAATCCTGAAAATATGACCTGTTGGTGTGCCTTGAGGACTGGAGTTGGGAAACACTGTACTAGACAACTCAGGTCTCTTCTTCAGGCCAGTATAAGACAAAATCTGAAATGCCACTGTCACGGGTGTGTCAGGAGGCACGGATGAGACTGTAGAGGTCACTAGCAGAAGGTCCCAGCGTTTGGCCTAACAGTCCATATCCTAAACAAAAATGTCTCTGTCGCTTTAAGAGGCATTTCCCTTTTAGTTAAAGCTAGAGGCCACTAGGACCCAGCTGATTCCTTTCCTTGGAGCTGCCTATATATTTCCCTTGACTCCCAGGATACACTGCTAGTAATAGCCTCAGGTGTTCCTGATTGTTTCTGGGATCAAAGCAATGTTTCTTGGAGCCTGCTGGTTTGTTGCTTGGATCTGCTAATGCTAAGTGTATCTCTTCCCACTTTGTATGTTTCCCTTGTGTTTTTTCTAGTTGCTAGCCGGGTTGACTAGTGTTCACTCGCTCTGAGCCCTGTGTAGTGGTAGTCTAGGGACAGTCAGGGAATAGGTATCCTGGCGGCGACAGTTGCGGAAACTGTATAGGGACGTTAGAGGAGCCAGGTGTCAGCACTAGTTGTTCTAGAGGTCACCATCCCCCTTTTTGCCCTAAGCATCAGGGACTCCTGTCCCCTCCTCTGTCTTTGTCCAGTGCTGGGTGTCTCCCTACACCCATCGTGACAGCCACATATTTATACACAACATGACATGGAATAATGAAGTTCTTAAGACAAGTGAGGTGGAGCAGAACAGGAATGAGGTTGGGTGAAATGGTTATGGTAGTAAATATCAGAACAGTTCACTAATACCAAGTGTGAAAGTTTTATTGTCCTCTAATTGGGGTCTGTTCAAAGACATGATGCGCCCAAATGCCCTTTTCATTGGTGTAAAAAGACATGAATCCATGTGAAATACTCAATAATTTCTGAATGTGTCAAAAGTCATCATCAGTTTGTATTTCAAATTATTCTGTCCCTCTGAGGCTTAAAATTACCTTTTAAAACTAGCAGCTTAATGTCTATTATACTGTGATCAAGGCAGCAAAAATGCTTAGTTACGGGTTGATCCATACGTCTTTCTTTTACTGTGTGCCGATGAGGATTGCCATAAAAATGGCCATAACGACTCACAATTGGTTTGTAAGCTTTTTTCATTACTCATGAATGGCTGGTTTTAGACAAAGTGTGTTCCTTCACCAAAAACCTAAATTAATGACCCAAAAGCTAAAAGACAGGTGCATCTCAATGAAATAGAATAGCAACAAAAGTTAAGTTAAGCAAGATTAGCTGGTATTTTAAAAAACTCTCAAAGGCTATCTCATCCAGAATTCCTTTACCACCAAAGTATATAAAAAAAATCAGCAAGTGGTAACAAAAAGTATAAAATATGACTTTTACTATTTCCAGTTAAAAGGATAGATGAGACTAGTCTATCCAATACACAGGCAAAGACACACATAAATGGTTAAATTTTAAACATTTTGTGTGTCTTTGCCTGTGTATTGGATAGACCAGTCTCATCTATCCTTTTAACTGGATATAGTAAAAGTCATATTTTATACTTTTTTGTTTCCACTTGCTGATTTTGAAAAAGTTAGTTTGTTTCCGTAATTCAATACATAAAGTGAAACACATATATTATATAGAGTCATTACACACAGAGTGATCTATTTCAAATGTTTATTTCTGTTAATGTTGATGATTATGGCTTACAGCCAACGACAACCCAAAGGTCATTATCTCAGAAAATTAAAGTAGGGAGGATGAAGGGTCTGAGAAAAAATGATTCCCTAAATAGGTATCAGAGGCTTCACCTTCATGTGAGGGTCACAACAACTATAAAAGCATATCACAGCTGCTGCAGTCCCCAGCGTGGTGCATATAGAGTAGTGAGGATGAAGGGTTAAACATCGCGCTGCCGTATTCCATGAGACATCAATGGGTGAATATAATATTGATTTATTAGTCAATGTGTTTCAGGTCTCCATGGCCCCTTCCTCAAAACAAATCAATTTCATATTGCCATGTTTCAGGGCGTTTCAGGGAACCCTGAAAAGTGTTGACTAATAAATCAATATTATATTCACCCTATGCTGTTTTGTGGAATATGGCAGCACAGTTTTTAACACTTAATTCTCCTACTTTAACTTTCTGAGATAATGACCTTTGGGTTTTCATTGGTTGTAAGCCATAATCATCAACATTTACAGAAATAAAAACTTGAAATAGATCCCTCTGCGTGTAATGACTCTTCATAATATATGGGTTTCACTTCTTGTATTGAATTACTGAAAAAACATAACTTTTCGATGATAATTACACCATCACACAAGAAGATTTTTGATGCATTTACAGAAACTAATTTCAGACTAATAAATTAGCCCCAATTGACTAAAGTCAAGCTGTTTGACTCTTGCCAGCAGACTAAACCCTGATGTATGAAGAATGTGCAGGACAAAGTCATCTTATTCTGTCTCCATGCACTATTATGTTATCTCCAGCTTCTCTCATGATTGCACCAGGTGACGCGCTGCTGAGAGATGATTTTTGCTCTGACGTAAACAATTCAATCAACTGATGATTTGTTTGGTGATTGCCAATATGTATATCCCTATGAACACTCATCCACACCTTCAGCATTTGGATATGTAGATGCACACATTCATTGTATGGTATTAGTGATGAGTAAATAGTGAAATATCTGGGCTTGCATTTTTCTTACCGATTACTTATTTACTATTCGGGTATTTATCTTGAATACTGAACCTAATGCAAGTTAAAGGGAAACTCAAATATTTTCTGGGGATTTTCCAGAAAATTATTAGAGTTTTCCTGTAACTTGTATTAAGTTCAGTATTCAATACAAATAACTGGAGAGTAACAAGAAGTATTGAGATAGAATAATCCAAACCCAAATATTTCACTCCTCACTATATAGTATACCGTACATACCCCCAACTCCCCTAAACACACATTGTATGTTACACACACCTTCTGTGCTAAACACACTGCATGTTACTCATGCACTTCATGACAAATACATACACACACTGAATAATATACACACTCCCACCTTGCATATCACACTCACAACACATACACACATACTGCATGTTAAACACGCATGCTATGTGTTACACACTCTGAATGCTACACTCACTACATACGGAACACACAGCTGGGGCGTAACTACCACAGGTGCATGGGTTGCAATCGCACTGGGGCCCTGGAACCTAGGGGGGGCCAAAAGTCCCTTTGGCCTATAGAAAAAGACTAATGTTGTTAAAGATTTGCAACAATTGGGGGCCCTGTTGGAGCTTTTGCATCGGGGCCCATGAGCTTCAAGTTACACCACTGACACACAGACTGGATATTACATATACATTGCATGTTATAATGGCATACTCTATGTTACTCACACTGCATGTAATATACCTGCATGCTCATCCATACACACTGTAAATAATGATCTCTCAATCTCGTCAGTTCCTCCATACTCTTGTAGAATGAAGGACCTTTAGCCTTATGGTCATGATGTTAAGTTTTACTGTTCAGTGCAGTTTCTTGATTTCTAAGGCTGGGATCCCTTTTGAGGATGCTTACTCTCACTTTCAAGCTAGCCCCTAAAATTGGATTATGTAGCTGTTAGGGCCCCTTTACACGCTGCTACATTTCTAGGGTGGCTACAGGTAACTTACTGGTTGCAGTGAAATCATGGAGAGATTATTCCATTTGTACACAGCAACAAGATAGAACCTTGTCTCCATGATTTCACTGCAACCAGTAAGTTACCTGAAGCCACCCTAGAAATGTAGCCGTGTGTAAAGGGGCCTTTACTGATAATGCAGAAAAGCCATCATGCTGGGTCTTCTTTGTGAACACTAGTATATAGTACAAGCACTCTCACTGCTAAACAGCATCACCTACCATAAGTATACCCAATCTGCTGGGTAAAGGGGACCTGTCATCAGTATATTAGACCGCTAGCTAAAGGCATATGTTCAACGGCCCTTGGACGCTTTTAAGTCCATATTCTGTAGCATTTTGGTTGAACAGTTTAGAAAAATCAAAATTTTAATTGCAAGTGCAGGTGGTGAACAAGGCACTTCCAGCTGTCCTGCCTCTTTCTGTATTTCTCCACCTTCTACCAGTCTATGATTTCTGACTATTTAGTCCCTCTTCTCTCAGTAGACTCTGCGCAGGTGCCCTAAAGGCTTAGGATTGCCTCATTTAAGCGGTTAGCAAATGTTCTTTAAGCTGTAGGTGATATTATGAGATTCATACTATTAATCTGCGCATGCGCGCACCCTCTGATGGGACAACTCCTGGGCAATATTATGGGCTGCACAGGATCTCGGGCAGGGGATGCTCTAACAAGTATAGACTTGTATAAAGGTAGAAGAAAGCTGCATTGAAACATGTAGAAAGTAAAGTGTATATTTACATATATATATATATATATACATATACAGTAAGTAGATTGTAGACAAGCAATAACTGAAAATTAACAGCTGATGCTTTTGAAGCATAGACATTATGTTAATGGTTCCAAGCATAAACATTTTATCAGTGGGTATAAAAGCGCTGTACTGTACGAGACTGTTTTTCAATAATATATTGTATTTAGCCTTATTTACCATGTTGTGTGCACCTACATTCTCCGAGCTCTTGCAGATGTTGAACATCTGTCTAAAAAGAACCAGTGATTCATGACAAATTCTATAAATGTCTACAGGCTTGCTCCCATGCTAGCGAGATATTGAATAAGAAAGTATTTTCATGAATACATTTTCAAGCAATAAACAATTTGCATCTATAATGGACCCCAGTGAAAGGCGAATTGTGAGCTAATGTTACGTTCTTACAGGTGTCAATGTGTTCTATGTATTATGCATGTTGATTGAGGCAAACAAGTAAGCAAAAAGGGATGGAAAAAAATAAAATAATTTATAGCAAAGCTTTTTTTTTTTACTTTCATGCTTGTGTTTTGGCTAAGTGCTTGATGGCTGCAGGTGGGGGAGCAGATCTTACATCTGTGCTGGGGGAATGCTTTCTCAAAGTTGAACAATTCACCATTAAGCTATTTCTTTACCAAATTAAACCTTGCATATGTGGCAAGGTATATTGACTAATTAGCTATGGTATAAGGCTATATTCACATCGGGGTTGGGAACTCTTTTGCAAAATATTTCATATACAGATAGTAATTTAACTTTGCATTCAACTGTACGTTCTTTCCCATAAATATGATGGCCGATGATATTTGTCAGTCGTCGGTCAATATTTTTCTTCTGGAGTTTGTAAATCCTAATCTATTACTTTGCTTTTGTACTTGTTGTATACATTGAATCTCAGGGTTTTGAATGTTGCATTTTCTTATACAGCAATAATATGTTGACCCAACAATTGTAATTCTAGGAAATAGGCTTTGTTTACTCCCCAGTATCTCATCCCATGTAAGGCAATTACAGATAAGCCTCCTAGCCTCTTTATTGTAAACATATATAAATGGACTCGGCTGGAGTAGTAATTTTCCATTTTTAAAAAATATCTCAACTTTGAGTCACCATTTCCCCTCCCATACAGCATGTCACCGAAGCCTGGTTCATAATGTTGCCTGAGCTGTGCTTCTCATTGTGGCATAATATGGATAGAGGCAATGAGTGAAAAAACAGATGACAGACTTTAAAGAGGTTGTCCACTACTCCGACAACCCCTTCTCAGTCTGTGTTTGCCTCTGTTAAAATAAAAACACTTATACTCTAATAATTTGTAAGATCACCAGAAGGTGTTACGTTACAGGTGACCTGCTCCTAATCAGCACCAGGTTCACCCTCCCCACATATGAATATATAAATAATCAATAGGAAGTGAGCGGCCATATGCACCTCTTACTTCCTTTTGATGTTCTATGCGACTAAAGGTGGGAAATGGGCTTGCATGATGAAACAACTCCACGTGAACCCTGGGATAGTGAGTGCCAACAACACTGGAAAGGCACCAGCCCAAAGCTGAGTATAAGGGTATGTTACCACGATCCGTAGACACTGCATCCTTTCCTGCAGGTATGCCGGGGAACTCTGTGGTTGAACATAGCCGCCCATGCCCACAATCAGTGTTTAGCACCCAGCAGCTTTTCCTTGCATGCAGAGATCGCCCATGACTCCGCAGTGCTAAATTGATATGCTGTGGGCAAGCACGGAAAGCCCCCCGCATGTTAGTTAATGCTGCACAGAAAAGAGGCACGACGGGTTTGGGATTTCTATAAATCCCATTCACTGTGCTTGTACTGTTTAATGCAGTGTGCAGCGCATACAGACTGCATCCATAACACTGCAAACACTGTGGGAACACAGCCTAAGTGTTTTTATTTAACAGGGGCCAACACTCAGATTGAGAAAGGGTTGTTTGAGTAGTTGATGACCCCTTTAATTTTAATTAAACGTTCCCTTTAAATGAAATTAGTTACTCTTTCTGAAATGCCAGTTTTATTGAACAATTCTATTCCTAATGAAATAATTCCTGAACATATCTTTTTAGGCATTTATTTTGTTCCTTTCTTCTATGTTTCCTCTAAAAACTTTAGGAAGATATTGCGAGCTGATTGATACTCCTTGGGGGTGTTCCTGCATAATCTGACCCCATCCAATCAGAGCTGGTAGTTCCAGATTATAGAGGGACAGAATAAACAATAACATCCAGTTTACAATATACACATACCTATCCAAGAAATAACAGAGGAACGGCACAACGTAGAATTCTAAGAAAAGATGTTCCAAAGTAAACGGAGATCACAAGCTTTTACCAAAAGATTTCAGGAGAGATAGAAATTCCTCTTTAACACATATATCATTCATTTAAAATACATTCTAGAAATATAGTTTAAAACTTTTCCTTATATAATAAAAAAATTAAACCTGAAGCCAGGGGGCATTATGTCAGGAAATGTTCTTCTCATAATTTTCTTTAGCAAGGATCAAAAAGTGTAATGTGAAGTTTTTAGTTCATGCAGACCACATGTAATTATATGGTATAGGCCATTAATGTAACTATTTATGCAAATGCAGTCTCCCACAGGAGCACGGTCTGTTGATTTTCACTTCATAACTACTGCAATAGATACTGTTTCCTCTTATCTTTAATCTTTAATTAAACAATATCAGCCAAGTCAGAGTTTATGCTCGTCTACTAAGAAGCTTTCATCACTACCTGGCACTCACTTCAGGATTAAATCCTTCACCTCTCTGGCCCCATTTGTATGGAATGAGCTTGGAGAAGAAAATAAAGGAGTCAGAAAGTTAAAGCAACAATATATTTTTTTTAATAATGTGAGACATGAATGCTGTTATTAAAAATGTCAATAACTTCGAAATACATTACCATTTCTGATCCTGACTTTTTTATGGACATAGGTATCAAACTGATAATAAACAGTAGCTTGTGATTTTTATTTTTTTTAAATTTAATCCATAATGTATACCTCCAATATCACAGGGAGATGATTATTGTGCAGTAACGTGCACAATAATGTTTTACTGAACCCTTCGCCTTTCCAAATTTGCTTCTAAGGTCGGGGTCACACGGCTGGAAAGACCAAATATGCAAATGGCACTCTAATTAGAGATTGAACCTAATGACATTGGATCACATGCAAGGATTGGATCACAGGTGTGGAGAAGGTTTAGAATGTAACTTCTCCATCTTCTTCATTGTATGTGTTGACATAAATTGGAATGCATTCAAGTGACATCGAAATGCAGCCCAATGTTTTGCACGTACCCGTTGACTTGAAAGAGTGTGTGCCATTCGATATATGCTGCTACTTGCAACATGAGGCAATCTTTTTCTCGTGCTCATTCGACATGAGAAGCAAAGAGCTTGCTGGCACTTCAAAATAGTATAACATTGATCTGAGATCTATCCAATAAAACATCAGATAGCACTTGTCTGATGAATACACTCATATGAGCGAGTGCTAAATAGAAGCTTGGAATGAACCAAGCCTTGCTACTTTCTTGCTGTCTTTTGCACTTCCATCCAATAAAGCAGCCAGCAAAGTGGAATCACATTTCAAACAACCAGCTTACCTATTGGCTACAGAAGCTTGGCAACAAGATTTCTGTATCAAAATATACCGTTTCATTGCTGATTCGGAACCACGGTTCTACATAGAAGCTGAATCGTCAATGCAAATGGTGTACCATGCATATGCCTACACTACAATCATTTCGTATGCAGTTTGAGGTATACTGTAGGATAGGGTTGCATGGTGCCATGTGTCATGTGAGATTAATTCTCAGACAAATCTCATAAAAACATCTCTGCAATTTGTTTGCAGTTTTTTGTCATCTAACTATTTAGAACAGGAATGTTGGTGGTAAAAAATAGTCAAACCACAGATATAGATAGAAAAGGGAGTTTCTGCTCACCACATAGATGCCCATATCCACTGCTTAAGCAAGGGAGTAGCCCAACTAGGCTATTTTGTAGGATCCAAAGAAAAGAGAACTCTCCAGAGAGCAATGTCACACTGTATATTTCGTTGCAATTCGTATATGCCTGCAACGTACTTGTGATATTTGTGGTTTCAAAGAAGAGAGAACTCTCCAGCAAGCAATGCAGACTGAATCCCAGGCATATGCAAAACTTGAATTTAATGAGCCCAAAAAGTTACAAAGTTTTTGTAATTTTTTGGCTAATTAAATTTAAGTTTTGCATATGCTTGGGATTCGGCTTTCATTGCTTGCTGGAGGGTTCTCTCTTCTTTGAAACCACAAATATCACAAGTATGTTGCAGGCACATACGACTCGCAATAAAATATACAGTATGACAAGTGAGTCGACTGACACCACCAGCAACAAAAATTTCAAAACATTTGAAAACATATGCAACTCTGAAGCCCCCGTCACACGGGGCCACATCGCGGCCGATTACATAGGCGATGTGGGGGCGCAGCCTATCGTCGGCGACATCGCCCCTACGTCGCCTCATGTAAAGGGTGATGTTGGCGGTGCCAGGCGGTCGCCTGGTTTCAGAGCAGTGCTTTGAAACCAGGTGACCATCATGGGGCGATGTGCACACATTGCCCCATGTAACCGGGTGCCGGCGACCTGTCAGGCGATGGGAGCCATAGGCTCCCATTGTCCTGCATCACAGCTGGGGTCTCCAGACACCCCGGCGGCGATGCCGCCTAACAGCTCGCCGGCGCGGGGCTGGAGGTGTCGCCCCGTGTAAACGGGGGATGGCAACGCTGGCGGGGCGCCAAAAACATGCACGCACCCGCCAATCGACGCCGACATCCCCAGCCCTGTCGCCAGGTGTGATGGGGGCTTGAGTCAAGGTAGATCATCACCTGTTACAACGTGACACCATAGAAAATCAACGGATGGAAGTATTGCAGTGTCGCATAACATGTTTTGCTTTGATGCTCAAGCCTAAAAATGGATCTCGGTAGGTTAGAAGAGGCATGTGACTATAAACTTATAGAAGATAATCTAAAGGGATTTAATAATGGTTCCAATTTTTAATAGATGCATAAAAGAGTTTAGCATCCTACATAAAGGGCATCTGTACGGAGCTCTAGAGTCACCAAACTAATACATTTTTTGGTAAAGGCAATGAAAAACATGGTCAAACATATATATCTGTTCACAAATTCATTTTCGATTGCTAAGAAAATAAACTTTGAAATTTTATATAAATTGCTACCTGTGCACCAAGGGCGGGTCTTTATTTAGATAATGATGTATTGATTTTCTTGTGATGGAATATCCATTTGAAGCAAAAGAGATATGTTTGAACGTGTCTTTTACAACTCTATCCAGCATTGTAATTAGTTTAATGACTATAAACACTTTACAGAACACAAGAAAACAATAACAATATTAGTGAAAAATGTTGGTCCAGTGTTCCATCATACTACTTCAAGACAAACTGGTTTATTCAATTAAATAGTCTTGACTTCAGCTGAGTTTTAAAAGCATCTATAATGTAAGTATATCATGTCTTCTAAACCCACCAGCCAAAAGACTTTATAGAAAAGTGATCAAATAAATTTTAATATGGAATTAAAGGAGCAGAGAACTGTGGTTTCAGTGGTTTCAAGCTGAGAGAATCTTTAGATATTGTATTTTCTCTTAATTCTCTCAGGTGACTCTTATTGGCTTCATATCTAAAACCTGGAAAATCAATACTTTGAGGTGGACAAATTATCCAGAATTCTATTCCCCATTGATTTGTCAATATATGAATCACCTACATTCACAGTGAATGTTGAACTTGATCAATCAATTCTACAATATTTAGTTTCTTGCTCAGGCTTCAATTCACTGTTCTCAGTACAGTCTAATTCCAGTCTAAATCCACATAAATCAGCCAAATGCAGCAGTCAAATAATGCAAAAGCCCCATGAGACAGATGATAGTTGCCCCAAATTAGGGTAAAACAGCCTTCTCGGCATCACATATGGTAATAAGACTATTTCCACGGATCAACGTCCGATCACAGAATCTAGTACTTATAACATGTAATATTATATAATTTAAGAAAGGCATCAAGGCCTCGTTAAAATGTTATATTGAATCAAACATTACAATATCATGTGGCAGATAATTTCATAGTCAAACTACTACTACACTAAATAATTGCTTATTATTATTATTTATTTATATAGCGCCATTGGTTCCATGGCGCTTTACATAAGGAGTGGGGGTAAGAAGGACAGGTACAGTACATATGAGGAGTCAATGCTTGCTGATACACGACGGGAGAGGATCCTGTCCACGAGGGCTCACAGTCTGCAGGGGTGGGGGAGGACATGATAGGGGGGGAGATTAACCTTTCTTGCATCTAAATGCATAGGATGCCCCATGTCACCATTTCATAGCTGCTGGTGCAGATATACAAAGATCATTAGAAAGGTCTCTTACTGTTCCTTCACATATTTGTACATAGTAATAAGATCACCCCAAGCCTTCATTTATCCAACTAAAAATCCCAAATTTGATAACCTGTCTTGTTACTGTAGTTCAGTCATTCTTCTAAAGACCTTTATTATTTTTCTCTACACCGGTTATAGTTCAGTTACAGTGGATGAAATAATTATTGATTACATCATCTATTTTCTAATTTAGATATATTTCTAATTGTGCTATTTAATTTTTACTTGAATTTCTCACCAGATGTCAGTAACAACCAAACTAATCCATAAAGGCAAAAAAATCAAACCATAAAAATTTAAAAATTTAGGGGTTTGTAATAACGAGAAATGAGACAAGGAAAAAGCTTTGAACATGCACACTTACTTTTAATACTTTGTAAGGGTGCTTTCACACTGGCGTTTTTGCTCGGATCCAGCAGATCCGGACAAAAATCTGTATCTGCCGCAAGTGCCACCTAACGGCAGCACTTGCGGCAAGCCCCATACTTTATCTATGGGGCTTGTGGTAAGTGTGCGGCAGACGTGGCAAGTGCAGTTTCGGCAGTTGTGGCAGATACGGCCGCAAAAAAAACACCGCTGACTATGGTTTTTATTTGCGGCTGCATCTGCCGTACCTGTCGAAACCGCAATTGCCGCGTCTGCCGCACACTTACCACAAGTCCCACAGGCAATGCATGGGGCTTGCCGCAAATGTGCCGCAAGTGCTGTCGTTAGGTGGCACTTGCGGCAGATGCAGATTTTTGTGTGAAAGCACCCTAAAACAGCTTTTGTTTGTGATGACAACTTCAAGTCACCTCCTGTATGGACAAAGTAATCGCATGCATTGCTCAGGTGTGACTTTGTTCCATTTCTCAACACAATCATCTTCAAATTCCAAAGGTTCCATTTGCTCCTTCTATGAACTGTGAACTTTAGTTCTTTCCATTAATTTTCTATTGGATTAAGATGAGGTGATAATTGCTTGGCCATTCTAACAGCTTTATTATCTCTCTCCAGAATCCACTGAGAATTTACTTGGTTGTGCTTTGGATCATTGCTTTGTTGAAATGTCAACCTTCATATATCTTGAGCAGTTGCACCCCAGCGATGTTGCTGAAAAAGAGCCACACACCATAACACCCCTACCTCCAAGTTCACTGCTGATATGGTGTTGTTGGAGTTGATATGCAGTGCCTTTTGGCCTCAAACATAATGCGTATTATGGCAACAAAAAAATTCAGCTCTGTCCTCATCTGGCTGACTACACACACACACACACACATATATATATCTTCTCTAATGGGTCTAATTTTGAGCTTTGCCCAACACCTCATTGTCTACTTGCTAGAAAGAGACCAGGAGAGGCTTACAAGCCGCAGTTGTTGCAGAGATCTGGTGAGAATGCATAATTTATCTTAACAGCAACTTTAGAAATATAGTCACTTAGAAAATTTGTGATAAACACAATATTTCTTTCACCCTCTGTATGTTATCCTTCTATACACTGGAGCCCAAAATTGTACACAATATTCAAAGTCCATCTGCACTAGTGACTTGTTTTCAAGGAAAACATAATTTTATGACATTTTTGATGCATCATTTTATCAAGTGTATTTGCTTTGGCAGCAGTAGCCTGACACTGGTCACTGAAGTTGAGACATACTCAGTGACTGTTTTTCCACAGTGTTTTACTATTAAATACATAAATGTACATTTTGTTTTCTCAGTATTGATGTATGACCTTACATTTATCTTTATTTAAACCTCAATTGTCATTTCTCGGCCCACGCCTACGGTTTTCATAAAATTATCTTTCTAGGTGTTGATTACTTTACAGTGCATATTATTATTTGAAAATATTAAAATTCTACTCTGTATGCACTTAAACATCTTTTTCATGAATATGTTTAATAAACAAGGGTATTACAGTGACCCTATGGGGACTCCCTGTTACCTGTGACACAATTATACCCAATTAGAGTATGTTCCATTAATACCCATCTTCTACTTCCAATTACTGAGCTGATGTTAATCCTAGTGGTTTCCAGTTGCTTCATCAAGTCCGATTTCTTTCATGGTATGCACAACCTTTTATATGGCACTATAGCAAACTCCATTGAAAAGTTTAGAGAAACAATATCCTTAGACTTACACTGGTCCAACCTGAAACTTACTCCTCATAAAATCTTATCAAATCAGTCTGAAAGGATCAATCTTTCTTAATCCCATGTTGATACGGGGTCATGAGGTTATTCTTACTGATATACTTCAGGATACCATCTCTTAGGAAACGCAAAGATTTAGCTCACAGTAGATATTGAACTTAACAGCCTATAGTTTCTAGGCTCAGGTTTTTTCACCCTTTTTTAAATATCGTCATCACATTTGCTAAGCACCATTCCTGTTTACAGAGTATATTTTAATGTAATCCTTGAACATCAGATATAATGATCTGTCTATGACAGTACCTAATTCTTGCAGATGCAAAAAGTATAAAGATATTACAGCACAGGATCACACATTCTTTCTTTGTGGTAAAATATTTTTCAAAAAGGGAATGGAATGTTTTACTTCACTAAAAGAATCATCTATAATCATCTATAATCTTATGCTATAATATCTGTAATATCTCCTTACATTCCTTCCTTGCACAGGAGATGTGGTATGATCAGACCATGTCCCCATGTACAGTCAGACACATCCATTACACAGAACATAGCAGGGACACATATATAAAATTATCTCAGCACACTAACATTTTATCATAAAACATCCAATTGTGAAACTCATTTTTAATCCAATATCTATTGATCAATATGAACTCTAAAATTAACTTTGGTTGTGGTAAAACCCTTTAAGCAAACAAGTAAAAGTAAAAACTTGACGTTTTCTAAATAGGTCACATTTCCTTGAGCAGAAATACTTTTCTATAAACTAAAGCATTGAATTATTGAAAATAACTGACATACATAAACAAATTACCAGTCTATGCGTTATAAGGGTTAATGGTATACAAGAAATAGCCCTTAAGCTTCACCAGTTAAATATAGCTTAATACACAAAACAGTAAATTAACACAGTACAGGTCATTGAAAATGTCAAGATATTGAGTTACAGTTTTTTTTATATAAGGATATTTTGCTACGTTAGAGAAAGTTAATCCATATGTGAAACTAAATAATAAGATCAATAGTGACCTTTAAACCTTTAAAATGTATAATTATGTACTATATGGCAGAATGCTAATTGCAACTATTAATGGAAAAGATGTGGGCATATGGCAAACTCATATTTAGAGCCAAATTCGATGGATTTACAGTATTATCTACCTTTCACCTTAAATACTATTATACTATTATATTCATTCCATCAAGTACACTGTAAACTAGTAGTAACATGTGCTACAGGTAATGGCCATGATACACTAATACCCCCAATGGTCCAAGTAGGGAAAATCTCATTTGGAGCTAACTTTTGAGCTAATTGCTTTCAAATGGGTCTTCTTATTTTGAAATGAAAACTAACAACTAAAATAATCTAAAATATTAGATACAGTAAAAATTTAAAATAAGATAGGGACCTGTTATATCAATATAATGCCAGACTGCATTATTATTATTATTATTCTACTGTCTAGATTTTACATGGGAATTATTTCCTCTGATGCAGAAGTAGACAGAAGAAATGCAGCTCCACTGACTTGCAACTTCTTTATTCATTAACAGACCCAATGAGTATCATTGCCACAACCTTACATAGATATTCTGCACATCTTGGATGATGCGGCATACTTAATCATCCTTGATCCTGATTAAGGATGCTGCGTCATCCGTAAACGTGTAGAAGAATAAATGTGGAAGGTTGTGGCAATGCTGTTCATTGGGAATTTTATTGAACAAAGACATTACAAGCTTGAAAGTTGGTTTTCTTCAATCTATTTGGTCACATAGCGGCAGGAACACACAACGGCTCCAGACTACTTCTATGCAGTCGATATGGTGAGCTGGCTTTTTTTTTTTACTTTATTTCCTCTTATGAGTGCAATAAAATATTGTCCAGATTGGAGGACATAAGCAATGCAGATGAAAAGATGAGAAAATGTCTAAAATTCTGCTAAATGTCTTTGGCTTGGTAAATTAATCTAGACCTAGACATATTTTATCAATCAATCTATCTATCAACCAGTCCTGCAAAATGCAATGTCGAGTGTGCTTAAGGAAGTTGTCACTACACCGAAATGGTGGATTGGAGATAAGTGGATCAGTCAAAATTAAATTTGTCTGTTCTCGCAGATTTTTCTTGGAATATCAATTCATAGAGATGTTAGTTTGCACATATGTAATGCCTCCTGTTATTCTTTGGCATCTTTCTAGACCCCAGAGCATAATTAATGGAATGTGTAAAAAGTTATAAATACTCAGCTCACCTTACTGCTCACCTCTCTGGCCCCTCCAGTCCTCAGTGTCACCCGTTTGGTGCCTACTGAAATCCCCTTGACTTTGCATGTTAATGTGGAGAGCCATCCCAGCCTCTCACTCTTGGGATAGACATCTGACTCTGATGAGGTTTTGGGATTTCAGCACTCACTGCGAAATAAGAAGAGAGGACCAGAGAAGTGAGTGATGAGGTGAGGATAAGCATTGATTTAATAATTTATTTATTTTTTACATATTACATTTATTATGCCCTACAATCTAAATGGATCCCAGATCTTAATAAGGAATTTGTGGAAACAAACTTATCTGCTAATCGCATTTCCAGGGAAAATCGGAACAAGCTAATTCCAATCTTGTCTGATCTGCTCATCTCTAATGCTAATAAATTCTTGTCATTTCGTTCATCTTTACTTAGCATTTCATTTTCATAATACAACACCTGTTATCAGTTTCAATTTTCAATTTAAAAGCAGTATAAAAATAACAAAAACCAAGAATTCACTTAAAAGTAGATATATTGTCAATTTTCACAAAACAAACTGCATACAGTACATTGTTAAACAGATCTCTTAGACCTAAAAAGACTGATGTACTTTAAAAAAAAAAAAAAAAATCCACATACAAATGTCTGCTTATTATTTTGTGAATGGTTCCCGTACCAAAGGTGAAAACACACTTATGGAAGATGCATGCGAGATACTCACATGAATCTTGCATGACTCACCTTAAACGGCTTCTTCCTCTCTGGATGGGAGCGTGGAGCTGCAAAGAAAAACAAGCAGCTGACGTGCTCTTGTTCAGAGAGTCAGGGGTAGTTCAGGTTGGGTCATGCGAGATTCATCCGAGTATCTCGCATGCATATTGCATAGTGTGTTTCCACTCTAACATTTAAATGAGCTTGATTTATAAAATGCTTGTTTTAGTTTGAGGATTATACTGCCATTCTGACACTGAATTTCAAAGTAAGTACACAAGTCTCATCAAGTCTAAGGTATCTGTGCATTAATAAACATGATGTGCATTGTAAAATCTGGTGATATATCCACTATACAACTTTGAGATATGTAACATTCAATTTATATAAAATCTTAAAAAGTAGAATAAGTGCTGTTTAATTTTTTTCCTGTCTTCAAATTTACATGTATTGTGCTTTGTGAGTAATGAAAAGGCTTCTTGAGTCGCTCATACTTGGGGCTGTCTTATCAGGTATACAGATCTGTGTATTAATAAATGTGGTTTGCATTCTGGAATCTGTTGAGTAATCTACTTGAAAACTTTGTATTATACTAAAATGCAATTAAAAAAAACTTAAAAAGTGGTACAAGTGCTGTTTAGTTTTTTCCTATCTTCTAATTTATATATATGCTGCTTTGTAGAGGAATGAAAAGGTTTCTTGAGTCCCTCATACTTGGGGGTGTCTCATTAGGTCTAAGGCTATTTATTAATACACATATCTAAGGGATATGTGCATTAATAAATATAGTTTGCATTCTGGAATTTGGTTACAAATCTGCTTTAAATCTTTGCATTATGCTAAAATGCAATACAAAAATCTAAAAAGTAGTACTAGTGCTGTTAGTTTTTTTCCTTCCTTCTAATTTATATGTATAGTGCTTTCTAGAGAAATGGAAATGTTTGTTGAGTCCCTCGTACTCGGGGGTGTCTCATCAGGTCTACGGATCTGTGTAATAATCAATATGGTTTGCATTCTGGAATCTGTTGAGAAATCTACTTGAAAATTTTAAATTATACTAAAAAGCAATGAAAAAAATCTTAAAAAGTATTACGAGTGCTGTTTAGTTTTTTCTTATCTTCTATTTTATGTTTATGGTGATTTGTAAAGGGATGAAAAGACTTCTTGAGTCCCTCATACTTGGGTGTGTCTTATCAGGTCTAAGGGTTCTGTATATTAATAAATGTTTGCATTGTGGAATCTGGTGACAAATCCACTTTGTGTTATACTTAAATGCAATTGAAAAAATAAATATTTAAAATAGTACACGTGCTGTTTAGGTTTTTTCCTGTCTTCTAATTTATATGTATGGTGCTTTCTAGAGGAATGAAAAGGCTTTTTGAGTCCCTCATACTTGGGGGTGTCACATCATGTCTAAAGGCCCAGTTACACACACAAATAATTGTGCAGAGATTGTTCGCAGATCTCTGGTTGCAGTGAAATCATGGACACATTGTTACATTTGTACATGGTGACAAAATGGAACAATGTGTCCATGATTTCACTGCAACCAGAGATCTGCAAACAATCTCTGCACAATTGTCTGTGTGTGTAACTGGGCCTTAAGAGATTAGTACATTAATAAATGTGGCTTGCATAGTGAAATCTGGTGACAAATCTTCTTTAATACTTTGCATTATAATAAAATGCAATTCAAAATTAATCTTAAAAAGTAGTACAGGTTCTGTTTAGTTTTTTCCTATCTTCTAATTTTTATGTATGGTGCTTTGTAGAGGAATGAAAAGGTTTCTTGAGTGCCTTGTAACCAGGGGTGTCTTCTCAGGTCTAGGGATTTGTGTATTAAAAAACTTGCTTTGCATTGTGGAACCTGGTGACAAATCCACTTAAAAATTTGCATTATACTAAAATGCAATTAAAAAAAAATCTTAAAAAAGTAGTACAAGTGCTGTTTAGTTTTTTCCTATCTTCAGATTTGCATGTATGGTACTTTATGAGGAATGAGCTTTTTGAGTCCCTGATACTTGGGGGTGTCACATCAGGTCTAAGGGATCTTTGTTTTAATACATTTTGTATTGTGAAATCTGGTGGTGAATTCAGTTAAAAAGTTTGCATTGTTCTTAAAAAAAAATCTTAAAAAGTAGCACAAGTGCTTCTAATTTATAAGTATGGTGCTTTGTAGAGGAATGAAAAGGCTTCTTGAGTCCCTCAAAAGCAGGAGTGAACCTTACTTTTCTATCCTTTCTTTGTCTGTGAATTATTTTTAATGATGAATGAACTGCTAAACTGCCTGGTGCGCACTGTTTTGTTAAAGAGACGAGTTGTAGAGCCCAGCATTGCCCGGGCATAGTAACTGATTGTTCTTAGTTATAATAGAATAGCATGATTATTTTGCACATAAATGTCTGCCTTGAGATCCTCTTCTTCCATAGAATGTTGTCTGGCTCTACTACCAGATCCTCCTGCTCCATAGAATGTTGTCTGGTTCTTCCTCTAGCTCCTTCCCCTCCATAGAATGTTTTTTGGTTGTGCTTCTAGCTCCTCTGCCTCCAAAGAATTTTGTCTGGTTCTGCCTCTAGCTCCTTCTTATCCATAGATTGTTGTCTAATTCTGCCTTTAGCTCCTCTCCTCCATAGAGTGTTGTCTGGTTCTGCCTCTAGCTACTCCTCTTTCATAGAGTGTTGTCTAGTTCTGCCTTTAGCTCCTCCCCTGCATAGAATTTTGTCTGATTCAGCCTTTAGCTCCTCCCCTCCATAGAATGTTGTCTGGTTCTGTGAGGATGTGGGCTATGAAGTGGACATGGCTTAATGGAGTGGGCATGGCTATGTGGAGTGGGTGGGGCAAATGTTACATACACACACATGCATACATACATTCACTCAGCTTTATACTGATTGATATACTGTATGCATAAATGTATGCAGTAAGCTTCCTAGCTCCCCCTAGTTGTGGCTTCTTGCAGCGAGCATAACTACACCTTTTATGGAATTTGGAGCTCTGTATTTGAAGATACAGGTTACTTCATTAATAAATCTGAAGATGTAATAGAAAAGTTATCTGCACAATTTTTTAATCTATTTAATAAGAAAATTGTCTATAAGGTTGGTCATTTTTCTTTTTCTCCTTATTTTATCCTAAATTTAACATTGCTCTGTGTATTAAATTGTTCTTCCATATATGATATATATCATGACATAATTCATAAAACATCCTTAATATAAATATGAATCAAATCACACATTGAATAAAATGAAAGGAATGTTGAATTCCTATTATAAAAGTTTAAGCCAGTATAGACATCTCTTCACTCGTTAAAACTTTTTGTCTATTTGATATAATTCCTGCACTGAGGAAATTACACAGCGCTGGACAAAGTAAGAAATAGCAGGATTTTATTGATTTTAATTACATTTGTGAAGAACCGCAATTAATAAAACATAGTATGCAGCCTAATGAAAGTTATATGCAATTGACTGAGAAATTCATTAGAAGTGTATCTGAAATGAATGCAAATTTAAACCTACCTAGTCATTATTAGAGCAGATTAAAATAAAAAGAAAATACAGGGACTATACTAATGATCTGTCTGGTTTTAAAAAATAATAAAATCTAAATATTTTATATATTTTTTCTTTAGCTACTCACTATGTATTAGGGCATAGTATGAGGTTGTAAAGGAAAGAAGGAAAAATGGCATATTCACTCAAGGACATGAATTCTTTGCATAGTCTTCTACCATTGTTGAACATATTTGAACCATCTAGTTTGTGATGAGGGATAGGTAGAGATGATCAAATCTGCTAAAATTTGTTAAGGGCAAATTCCCTTGAATTGGGCAGTAGATTAGATTCAGTTGGAATAAAATCAGTTTGAATAAAAAAGCTTCCTTATTGCCATGCAATTAAGATTGCGAGAAAAACCTGCATCCCCCCGGATTCCCCCTGAATTCCACGCAGTGATGCAACTGGATGAACCCGAACTAGTATTATGAATGAACCTTCTCACAGATCAGTGGTAATACCGGTGTGGGAGCATCCCATTGCATCTGGTTGAGTATCTTTTTCTGCAAGATCTGATGGAAAATTACATGCCACCTAGAAGGTGTGTCTCATAGAACTGTGTTTTGCGCATGCGCAGTTCAAAAACCTAGTTCCAACATCCAGATCCAGCAGAATCGTGTTACATACAGCCATATTTTAAATCAACCCGGAGTGCCCAGGATCCAGGTGTTCACCATTTTTGCCACTGATACCCAATTAGCAACATGTTAGGCTTTTTATCTCAGTGAAAAAAACATTGACCCTAGGATGAGGAGGAAATGGAAAGAACTGGATACAACCATAAGTTCCCGTGGCCCCATTGAAAGTCAATGAGTCCGAAAATGGATGTGGGTGCATCCAGTTTAAGCTCGTATCACATGAATTCCAAAAACGGCTGTGGGAAACCAGCCTGACTCATATACGTCGCAAATAATCTTTGAGATATAAACATTTTTTAAAAACAGACATGGTAATGTTTCCTTAAAAAAAAAGAGCAGCTATGATCCCATGTCTGTATACTTTTTTCCTTTCTGCCCGGCCCAGGTATGATCAGAACATGTCCCTGTATGTGTCCAGTATATCCTGGCTCACTGACTAATTCGGTGCTCTGAAGAAAAAAATGCAAAGTCTAATAGGGTAACTTTGGCACACAAAAAAAAATGAGTAGCGGAAACTGATATGATGCAAGCAATGCCTTTTATTATTTTCATCAGTCCAAAACCAAACGTTTCGGCCAGAGCCATTACTCTCCAAAGATAGCATGCATTTTTTTAGCTTTTTTTTTGCTTTTCCGCTACGATGTTCGTGGTTCTAAAGAAAAAGGGAACATGCATAGTGATCTGTGGTCGTGAATTAACTACCATGCATACATACAGGTGATCTGGTAGTCACTATGTGACATGATTTTCCTATGCTGTGTGGATAACACGTTTATTGAGCTCTATAGGAAACCGGACCTGTGGTATGGCATAATAAGGGAATTTAGAGAAAGTGGTATACAAAAGTAGATATGGTTTGGTGATCGTATCAAAACAACATGCCTATTAATACTCAGTATTCATCCATTACACAGTACATAGCATGGATACATATATAAGAGTAACTCAGCACAGGAGATGTGGTATAATCAGACTATTTTCCTCTATGGTCAGACATATCCATTACACAGTACATAGCAGGGACACATATATAAGATTATCTCATCACAGAGTTGTAGTATGACAGACATGTTCCTGTATGGCCAACACATCTATACACAGTAAATAGCAGGACACATATATAAGATTATCTCAGCACAGGAGTTGTATGATCAGACCATGTCCTGTATGGCAAACACATCTATTACACAGTACATAGCAGGGGCACATATATAAGATTATCCCAGCACAGGAGATGTGGTAAGCTCAAACCATGTCCCTGTTCACTCCCTGACAGAAGTTATGTCACTTATTCATATTATGTAACTAAAATCTTATAACATGACGTTAAATTCATCCATTAGTTGTATAAATTGCTCTTTTGAAAGCTGAAACCCTCTGATTTAGGTAAGAAAATAAATTGGCATCAATGTTGAAATATTGATAATTTAATGAATACAGGATGGTCAGATTTTGGCAAGACAAAAGTTTTGTCGCCTGGTCATATAATGCACCCAATCCTAGTTTACATCTTCACCTGTGCTCAGTAAATGATCAGTTAATTATTGGGTGTGTCTAAAAAGAAACCCAGCACCCCAGACCTTCACTTGAACTGCAACTTGAGCTCTGGCAACATGCCAAAATTCTACCCTGTGACCAAAGCTTTGATTATCAAGAAGACTGAAGAGCAAATCCACTGCAGAGGTGGCTGGCACCTTTAATGTGTCTCAGGGTCAAGTACAAAGAATTAAAAAAAGATTTGAAGAGATTGGAGATGTGTTTGACAAGCCCAGGTCTGGCAGACCCTGCAAGACAACTGCTCAGGAGGAACTTTTGTAGGTTAGAAAATCCAAAGCAAGCCCCTCTTCCACTGTAGCAGAGCTCCAACAGGCCTGGTCACCTCAAGTCCCTGTGTCAACTAGAACAGTTTGTAAGATTCTGTCTCAAAATGGCCTCCATGGTCGAATCAGTGCCCAGATCAGTGCCCAGTGGCATTTGCATAGTCCCATAGCCTGCTAAACAGATGGATGCTGGTAAAGTGGCAGAAGGTGGATTTCTCTGATGAATCTTCAGTACAATTTCACCACAGCTGCCGCAAATACTGCAGGAGACCTACTGGAGCCTGAAAGGATCCAAAATACACCCAGATAACAGTTAAATTTGGTGGTGGAAAGATCATGGTCTGGGTTACATTCAGTGTGGTGGTGTGTGAAACATTTGCAAGGTGGAAGGCAATATCAATAGCCAAAATATCAAGAAGTATTAACTTCATCTTATATTCCAAATCATAAAAGGGGTCAAATTCTGCAGCAGGATGGTGCTCCATCTCATACATCAATCTCTTGCAACAAAGTTCTTCCAGGCACAAAAGATCAAGGTGCTAAAGGACTGGCCAGTCCAGTCACCAGACATGTACATCATTGAGCATGTTTGTGGTGGGATGAAAGAGGAAGCTTGGAAGACAAAACTAAAAAATGTAGATGAACTCTGGGAGGCATGAAAGACTGCATTCTTTGCTATTCCTGATGACTTCATTAATAAATTGTTTGAATCATTGTTGAACCGCATGGATGCAGTCCTTCAAGCTCATGGAAGTCACACAAAATATTAAACATGACTCTAATAGCACCACAACTTCATTCACCAATGTTATGCAACATATACAGTTAGGGCCAGAAATATTTGGACAGTGACACAATTTTCGCGAGTTGGGCTCTGCATGCCACCACATTGGATTTGAAATGAAACCTCTACAACAGAATTCAAGTGCAGATTGTAACGTTTAATTTGAAGGGTTGAACAAAAATATCTGATAGAAAATGTAGGAATTGTACACATTTCTTTACAAACACTCCACATTTTAGGAGGTCAAAAGTAATTGGACAAATAAACATAACCCAAACAAAATATTTTTATTTTCAATATTTTGTTGCGAATCCTTTGGAGGCAATCACTGCCCTAAGTCTGGAACCCATGGACATCACCAAACGCTGGGTTTCCTCCTTCTTAATGCTTTGCCAGGCCTTTACAGCCGCAGCCTTCAGGTCTTGCTTGTTTGTGGGTCTTTCCGTCTTAAGTCTGGATTTCAGCAAGTGAAATGCATGCTCAATTGGGTTAAGATCTGGTGATTGACTTGGCCATTGCAGAATGTTCCACTTTTTTGCACTCATGAACTCCTGGGTAGCTTTGGCTGTATGCTTGGGGTCATTGTCCATCTGTACTATGAAGCGCCGTCCAATCAACTTTGCAGCATTTGGCTGAATCTGGGCTGAAAGTATATCCCGGTACACTTCAGAATTCATCCGGCTACTCTTGTCTGCTGTTATGTCATCAATAAACACAAGTGACCCAGTGCCATTGAAAGCCATGCATGCCCATGCCATCACGTTGCCTCCACCATGTTTTACAGAGGATGTGGTGTGCCTTGGATCATGTGCCGTTCCCTTTCTTCTCCAAACTTTTTTCTTCCCATCATTCTGGTACAGGTTGATCTTTGTCTCATCTGTCCATAGAATACTTTTCCAGAACTGAGCTGGCTTCTTGAGGTGTTTTTCAGCAAATTTAACTCTGGCCTGACTATATTTGGAATTGATGAATGGTTTGCATCTAGATGTGAACCCTTTGTATTTACTGTCATGGAGTCTTCTCTTTACTGTTGACTTAGAGACAGATACACCTACTTCACTGAGAGTGTTCTGGACTTCAGTTGATGTTGTGAACGGGTTCTTCTTCACCAAATAAAGTATGCGGCGATCATCTACCACTGTTGTCATCCGTGGATGCCCAGACCTTTTAGAGTTCCCAAGCTCACCAGTCAATTCCTTTTTTCTTAGAATGTACCCAACTGTTGATTTTGCTACTCCAAGCATGTCTGCTATCTCTCTCTGATGGATTTTTTCTTTTTTTTCAGCCTCAGGATGTTCTGCTTCACCTCAATTGAGAGTTCCTTTGACCGCATGTTGTCTGGTCACAGCAACAGCTTCCAAATGCAAAACCACACACCTGGAATCCACCCCTGACCTTTTAACTACTTCATTGATTACAGGTTAACGAGGGAGACGCCTTCAGAGTTAATTGCAGCCCTTAGAGTCCATTGTCCAATTACTTTTGGTCCCTTGAAAAAGAGGAGGCTATGCATTACAGAGCTATGATTCCTAAACCCTTTCTCCGATTTGGATGTGGAAACTCTCATATTGCAGCTGGGAGTGTGCACTTTCTGCCCATATTATATATATAATTGTATTTCTGAACATGTTTTTGTAAACAGCTAAAATAACACAACTTGTGTCACTGTCCAAATATTTCTGGCCCTAACTGTATTTGTATTTTAAGTTAGTTTTTTGTTTGAAAATCAAATTACTTTCTATGGGCGACAAAACTTTTGTCTTGCCAAAATCTGACCATTCTGTGTTCATTAAATGATCAATATTTCAGCATTGATGACAATTTATTTTCTTAACCTAAACCACATTTTGGAGGGTTGCAGCTTTCAAAAGAGTAATTTATACAACCAAAGGATGAATTTAATGTCAGGTTATAAGCTTTTATTTATTTCAGTCAATATCTATTTATTTTTATTTCTGTCAATATGACAGAACTCTTCTGACAAGACGTGATCACAGGGATGTGGCTGCCGAATCCCTCTCTACACCTGTGCCAGGGAATTATTATTTATACTTAGTTAATATTAGAACAATTGAATCTTTATCAAGTCAAACCAATTGATGAAGTTCATCGGAGTCAGGTGGTGCTTTTTTGGTGTAGACGTCATGGCCAATTGCCCTGGGTAGCACAGACAATGTCCAGCCAGAGATCGCAGTGTGTCTGGACCCTGTTGTGATGCTGAGATGAGGTAGAGGTGAGGTAGAATGTTTGGGTCTGTTATCAAGAAACTCAGCAGGAATAATCAGCTTCAAGCTAAAGCTAATGTGGTAGTACCACACCCTGTATAACCTCCTAACATACTTCTTGGAGTTGGTGGTTATATGTTTATTTGGTGCCTTATTTATTTTGCCATTGCACTGCAACCTGACCCAGCTTGCTTAGTTTCTATTCCTGACTTTAGTCAAACTATACATGCTGCCTGATGATTCTGCCCTTGAGGCCATCCTCCTAGTTTTGACTCAGCAGTTGCTACCTCATTGACGTTAATCCTGTGACCTGATTTGTCTTGTATCTGTCCTTTCTGAGTTTGATGTGACTAGTTGTCTATCCATGGCAAGCTCACAACACCAGCAAGCAGCTACTCTGTGAATGCAACCTAGAGGACCCTGTAGTAAGATCAATTCCCTGTATATGAATTAGAGGGTGAAGTCCAGAGTTCCGGAGTTTCTTGCGAAAATATTTTTCATGTAAGCCCTATTAACAGCAAACAGGGTGCCACATTTAGTTAACCCTTCAAGTAGATTAGTTTAATCATTCATTTATAAAATAGCCTAAGAATTCTACATTGAAATTGTCCTTTCATTTTAATAAGATGCATAAAGTAAGCTCCTGGGCTAAATTGCAAAATCTGTACCTGGGCAACAGTACAATATGTCATCAATGTAAAATAAAGAATGGAGGCGCAATGTGTACACCTATTTCACTAAATGAGGGGTATTCCCTATCTCATTACACTAACCTTTTCAGGTTGTGCACCCCTTGCATAACCCTAGGTGAAAGCGTTAGTGACAGGGAGCTGGCTGATCTCTCCTCTCAGTTAATTCAGCGTCGCTGCTCAGCCTGACATCTCACTTCTCCTGGCCATGAATGGCTTCCTCGCCTCCTGCTCCTACTAGTCACTTGACCGGATTAAGAATTACATTGTGCAAAGTCCTGTGTGATGTTTACACCATTGCCCCGGACACGCAGGGTCCTTCAGCACTACAGTATGATGCAAGCTGCTCCTACCGCAATCACTCAAGGAGATACAGATTATATCAGCAAATACCAGCGGTCTGGTTGGGAGCGCTAAGTACCACAGCACCGATTTATGGATTAAAACAGACCTTTATTCAGCCTCCAGATCCCACACTACACGTTTCGACACCTGATGAAGACGGCTTGGCACAGTCGAAATGCGTAGTGTGGGATCTGGAGGCTGAATAAAGGTTTGTTTTAATCCATAAATCGGTGCTGTGGTACTTAGCGCTCCCAACCAGACCGCTGGTAATTGCTGATATAATATGTCATCAATAGCTTTGTTGTCTTCATAAGCAGCATGGGAACCTTTTGGCTCCCACAGGCACCAAGGCTTGCTTGTCACTACTACCCAGGGCTGTGGAGTCAGTAACTCAAACCACTGACTCCAACTCTGACTCCTCAATTTCACTGACTCTGAATTTGACTCCAACTCCACGACTCTGACTCCTCATACTGCATTGAATGTCTGTAATTTATTATATATTTTAGGAGTCAGAGTTGGTCTATTTTATACTGACTTCAACTCCATGACTTCGACTCCGTAGCCCTGCTACAACCTGTCACTTTTTACAGCTATGCCTCAATTTTCAAGGTATAAGATGTAGGAAACTAATCTTAATGGTGCTGATAATCAAAACTAAGGTTATTTATACCAAAAGAATTTAGTTCCTACATTGATGTAATGAAGATGATCAAATAAACACAATAAATAAAAAATGGAAAAAAGGAATGACATAATGACGAATCCTTCCTTGTAGACCTATATTTGAAGCTTACTTTACTGTTGTTAGACATTGTTAATATACAATATCATGTTAAAAATTTTGACAACTGGTGAGCCTATTCTAATGAAAAAAATATCTCTTATTTATGATGTGTCTAATTACTGCTTGGAGAACAGACCTTTTACCGTTTATTCAGTCTTTAATTTAAATGGCATGAAATGCCTTTTAGTTTGGGCTTTGGCTGGCATTGTGTATCTCATTTCAATGAACAACATTCAGATGCAAATGCAGTTTGTTTAGAGTGGATACAAATGCCACTAACATGACTGATGAGTGCTTTTGATCAGAGCTTCTCAAAATGAAACATTGAAATAGAAAACGCTTTTCAGACTGGCATATGCAATCCGAGGAATTAATTATTTAATTTTCATTATTCATAAGAGCCTTTGAAGAAAATGAAGGTAGGAAGCAGGAGACATATTTGTGTCTTGGTGTCTCTGCATAAATGTGGCTTCACATTGCTTTAGTCTATCATATTTATCCTAATTGTTGTCAATGGTTTAATGTTAATGTTGCTTAATGTAAAATCTATTTTTATTGCAGAAAGTTAGACAAAGTTTAAGTGAAAGATATTGGGGCAGATCCTATCATCCACATACTCCAAAGTTTGAGCTCCATAAGCCAAACGGTCATACACTTTTTTATGACCCACAGTATACATGTGGTGGGAATCTTAGGCTGCGTTCACACACAGCGCATTTTTTTGCATTTACGCAGCACCATTAAGCACAGCGCTTTTTAGCACTGCGGAAATGCCGTGAACGACAGCTCTGTTCACATGTTCCGTCTTTTTGCTGCAAAGCACATTCCGTAAAAAGAACGAACATGTGAATTCTTTGTGCTTTTTTTCAGCGCGCTTTTTACTTACCTAGCCACCCTCCCCTGGTGATTGGTACTATTCCTGACACCGTAGGACCTGGCGCAGGACCTTAAACAGCACCATGTGACCGGGTAACATCACAGTTCAAATGGTGCTTCTGGGTCCTAGAGCCTGCCGCTCTCTGCAGGCCGACGGGGCTAAAAAGACACGAGTGGTCACCGAGGGAGCCCAGCAAGTTAAGTATAAAGAGTAGGGTAGAAGTGCATGCCGTTCACACAAAGAGTGCTGCATTGTGTGAAGATGAGCTCTTGGTGCAGCTTTGTGTGTGAACCCAGCCTAAAGGACAAAATTCTAAGAAATTGCATACCATGATCATGAATCCGCATAAAGGTCGCATTTTTATTTGTGGGTTTCCCTGACAGAAATAAAAGAGTGAATAATTTGGATGTTTATGCATCTTTTAAAGGATTATTTCCAAGCTAATAAATTATCCTCTATGTAGATTTGATGGAGTCTGAACACTAGGACCT
This sequence comes from Allobates femoralis, assembly GCA_033576535.1. Taxonomy (NCBI): domain Eukaryota; kingdom Metazoa; phylum Chordata; class Amphibia; order Anura; family Aromobatidae; genus Allobates; species Allobates femoralis. The sequence continues at coordinate 67,156,874 of JARQOC010000002.1, read as the reverse complement.
CCAGTCTAAGGAACATGGACTCTGAAGATTATCATTTTGAATGGATTTCAGGTTGAGCATACACACATCACTGCCACTCAAGTTGGGGCTCTTCTACTCTTTTCTTAGGAGATGACTTGCTGTCTTGGCAATAACCCTTTAAAGACCATATTATATATTAAAAGATTGTCATGTGTTACTGTTATCAGAAGCAGTGCTCTACTGAAAATTGACTGATTGAGATAGTGGCATGATAAAGCCACAGGCCCAAACTGAGCACTCTTTTCATTAGCAAAGGCAGGTTTGTCTCTGTGGAATGGAAGAAATTTGGTGACACTGAGGCTGACCAAATCCAGTGACCTGGTCAGCTTCAGAACCGTAAAAGCAAACTATAGAAAAAAACTTGCAGCCATAAAGTCCTTGCTTTGGAGACTGTCCACCTCTGGCACCAGTAGTAACCTTTGTCAAAGAACAATAAACTGTAGAATTAAGAAGCCCTCCATTCTGTTATTACAAGCACTTTGTAATTTTACCTATTTAATAAAATGAGGCTGTGCTGCTCTTACATTGGCTTTATCTGCTATAACACCCATGAGAGGGTTGAGGATTAGAGATGAGGCAGCCCTTTCCAGTTCGGGATCGAATTGTGCAGCCAAACCTTTTTGTGCACTGTTTGTGACTCTAAATTTGACTTGAACTTCAATGGAAGTCACTGATTGGCAGATCAGCTGCCTGCTCACATACAGTCAACCATAAGTAAAACACTGCCGGGATTGGGAGGGTAGGTTTCCTTTTTTATTTTGGACACACACTACACCCTAAAACTGTGCTTTTAAGCTAAGTTAGAGAGCAAAAGTCAGTACACAAAGTTCTGGGCACTACAATGTAGAAGCCCCTTTTCGCCTTCAATCAGGCACTGCTGCCTAGCTGGGACCGGACAATAGATGTGCTTACTCCAACCAACGAACACAGCAAGGAGTATCCAGAACAATTGAGTACAGAAACGGGAGGAACCCTCCAAGTGGATCCAACTTCTTTATTGAGGGATTATGCCATAAAAGTTGGAGACAGCATGTGTCAGCAGTACAGGGGGAGGGAGAGTATTGGAGGAGGCACAGATCTACAGTGCCATTTTGCACCAGTTGGTGCAAAATGCCACTGTAGTCCTGTGATGCCTCCACTACCCTCCCTCCCCACTGTACTGCTGACACATGCTGTCTCAGGCTTTTGTGGCATAATCCCTCAATAAAGAAGTCGGATCTACTCGGTCAGTTTCTCCTCGTTTCTGTACTCATATGTGCTGGATAAGCCAAGTGTGAGCCCATCAAGCACTGCATGCAGCTTGCATTGGGCTATGCACCAAATGTACCCAACCACAGCGATATTCACTTGAGTGATTTACAAATATAAAGCACCCACACTCTGAACCCAAATAGGTTTGCTCAGTGACCAAAAATGAACCAAGCCTAGAAAGATTCACTTATTTCTACTTAGGAGCAGAGTGGAGCCATAGTATTTCAGTGCCCTTTCAAGAGGAGATAGGTTTCACCCCCACCCTGTGAAAAAAAGTATTGCTTGTGCCAACCTGCACAAAATGTTTCCATTCACTTCATCATTTATGCATTGCCCTGCACCATTTGATTCACAGAGAACATGATCCCATTCATGGCACCTCAAAATCAATCAATACCTTATATACTAATTTGGGCTGATACTTTACATATAAAAAGGGACATCTCTGCATATATTTTTAAGCTTTATTGCTGAATCTAAGAAAATATAAACACTTTATGGAATCTGGGGAGACAGGAAAGATGGAGGGGGTATTTTTAAATATGCCAGTGTTTTGATGCAAATTTTAGTCAAATTATATCAACTATGGCTATCATTGAGGATTAACATCTGAAATGCATAGGAGGACTCAATGATATAGCATGTCATTGAATATTTTATTCTGGTTTTAAGAAATTTTCAATAAAGAAATGGATTTTACAGTGATGAATTCCTCTTTTTCTCCTCCCCCTTCTCCTTATCTTTGACATTTGGTGCCAAAGTGTCAAAAAAGCAGTTTCAATTCAGAAAATAATACAATTTTTTACTTTTTCCAAAACTCATAAGTTGCATGCCCCATTTGGATAAATTGTCACAAAAAATAGCAACTAATGAGATATGATAACAAAAGGAAAGTGTCTTAAATAAATTGAAACAATGAATTGGATATCTGTGTTAGTGATAATGGCAAAAGTCTACCTCTGAAACTGATATGACATGGTCAACCTACTAACTGATCAATTTTTGGATAAATAGGCAGATTGTAGCCAGATTCTAAATGGTTACCTCTGTTTTATTTCTGAAATATTATGCTCTTAAATCTAATTTCTAACCCTTTTCCTCTTCCTGGTAACTGGAGCTTTAAATGACCCCCAATCCTCGGAGGATCATGTAATGGAAACCCTACATAGTGAGAGCCTTTCTCTTATGGTCGGAGTCCTTATCAGGAGATTCACTTTGATAATGTCTTCATGGCCTAGTAAATTTAATGTTTCATGCATTATCCAATTTTTAGTTATAGTTATAAAGACAAAGAGTTATAATACATAGATGTTCAAGTTCCATGGCAACCAATTCCTACCTGTTTTGTGTTCAGCTATCAACTTCAATCCTTAAGACATTCAGTAAAAGCTTGTGTGACCCCTTCTCTATTCAAAATTCTTTGAAAATAAGGGTTAGGTGCCCTGTTTTAGTGCTCAAGAGAGCTTCAGTTTTGGAATCCGCATTAATTGGTTTATTGCCTATCCCGTGTTTTCGGCAAATATTTTCCATGTGGATTAACGTCTTTAAACATTATGTAAGAAGCATTTTGACATCAGCTAGATTTTTGTATTTATGTAGGGAATTAAGTTGTCTTTTATGATAATGTACATAAAGCAGAATAAATATTCTCTAGCGCAGTACCTTTATGTGTAGACCATAATGTAAGGAAGCCTCCCGCGAGTCTGCTTGTTTTATCATGAATCAATATTCCACTTAACAAACCAATGCCCTTTCCGAAATGCCAGTCTACACAGCAATCATATACACTTAGAAGTCAGCGTTAGAATTGTCCAAAGAAATCTGTCCGCATTTCCATTTCTTTTTAAAACGTATTTTTTGTAAAGCTGAGCTGCTAAAATATGTTCTCAATGTGAGATAACTACAGTAATTATGTATCAAGATGTCAGAAGGACTGGAAAATAAGTATATAATGCAGAGTGTGTGCATTTTCTCAGATTTTTGGGGAATAGAAATAAAAACATAAAACTGGCATATAGTTTACCTGTGAATGATTTTGTTCCTGTTGAAACTAGTAAATATCTAAAGGACTCAAAGGAACAGAAAAGTAACACCTCTTTTTTTCCCTTTTCTGGTTGGCAGTAAATTGTAATGTTGCTTTTTCTTGATAGACATGTGGGTACATATGAGTCTGTTATGCAATATTACAGCTTAGGCTATAGATCAGAGGTCCCCAACTCCAGGCCTCAAGGGCCGCCAACAGTGCAGGTTTTCAGGATTTCCTTAGTATTGCACAGGTGCTAATGTGATCATCTGCACAGGTAATGATTCCAAGCCCTGTGCAATACTAAGGAAATCCTGAAAACCTGCACTGTTGGTGGCTCTTGAGGCCTGGATTTGGGGACCTCTGCTATAGATGAACTAAATGAGGCATAATTAAACATAATTCCGATTACTATAAGATCATTACTGAGTGGTCATGTGTTCAAGGAGCTGAAAATTGATTTTAAGCATATTATTATACCTATTTGTGTACATGGAACTTCTCAACCTTCGAATAACGATCAATCACATTATTGCTTGGCTTCTCCCTTTAGTGCTACAGATCCCTCTTTCCATTCCTTTCCTCAAGGTCTTACATACTTTATTTTGAGATGAGTCACATTTAAAAAGACAAATATGATTTTGTAATATTTTCACATAGGATGATTATGCTATAAAAATAATATATATAATATTTATTCATTTTTATAGCGCTATCAATTCCATAGTGCTTTAAATACATTTGCATCACTGTCCCTATTGTGGCTCACAATCTAAACATCCTACCAGTATGTCTTTCAACTGGGGGAGGAAACTGGAGTGCCCAGAGGAAACCCACACAAACACCGGAAGAACATACAAACTGTACGATCTACATGTGCCACACAGTAGTTGTGAATTGAGTTTCAGCTGGTTGACTGTTTTGATAGCAAGTCAAAGATAAGGGCAGGCACACCATATTAGTACTCACTCACACTGACATATAGCTAGCATAAAATAGTATAATATGGTTGAGTTCTATCCAATATTTTTTTAGATAGACCTTGGGCCAATGTTATATTATAGGACAGTTCTGGTCAGCGTTTTTTTTTCATTTGTTAACGCAGCATAAGTAAAAAAATCACACTGTGTCCCTATTAGCAGCGGATCTCGGCTCACTCGCAGCCATATAAGTTATGGGTGTGAGGGAAACATCAGACTTTACTTTGTCGTCGTCTGATTCCAGTGCAATATAAACAGAGAAAGACAATGGAGAAGATGGAGAAATTCATCTTTCCTTCTTCCCACCTGTGCTCCAATGCTCGCATGTGAGAGGATCGGAGCACAGTAGATACTCAGTCACACTCAGTCACGCTCGCAGCAGAGTTTGAGCAAGTGTCATTAGTATATCGCATCCAATGCACCATTAGATGCACAACTTTTAATATTCCCAAAAAGTTTCCATTTCAAATTTGTTCTTTAATTGCACAGTATTGGCTTATTTCTTCTATTTTGCTCCTATTACTATTGCAGTTAGGTCTGGATGCTAGGTAGATGGCATATAGGTGACCTCCCTGGCACCATTAAAATTGTAGTATGTCACCAAAATACGAGTTTAAGTACTGGCATCGAATATTTGCTTTGTTTTAGTGCAAAGGCTACTGCCCACACATTTGGGAGCATATGTAATCTGCATTGGGAGAAGATGTTTTCCCTTAAAGGAAAATGCCTTTTAATTTTTACATTTTCCACAGCCATAGTGGTGACTCCTTGTATAGTTATTAAAGTATACTCTTTTTTTGTATATGAAGTCAGTATATTAATAAATATAATAAAAAATAAATAAAAATGGACACTAGTGGTTGGGGCCAACAACTTTTCTAAAATGTGATAAAGTTTAGCAAATAGTGACATTAAAAACCCTCAGCTCCAATGGATTATTAGTAGTATCTGTATAAATAATATTATCAGTCATGAAATTACTGCCAATCAATCTAAGTTTTTTTTTTAATTAAAGCAACGTTTAACCTATCAGTTCAATTTACCAAATTATACTAATCATTAAAGAACCAATAATGCTCTGAGACCCCAGAAATAGTGCATCTCAGGGTCTTCTTTGGTTTCATTACTTGCCCATCATCAGGTCTAAGTGACACCATGCAGGAGCCATATTATGCAGAGAAAATGTTAATGGAACAGTAACTGTTTTGTTCTATAAGCCATGTAGAAAAAGATTCATCTATAGATGGATATCCAATAATCAGTTATAAGTTATAACATATCCTGACAATAAACCACAATTTATATTGGTTGTACATAATAAAAAGGATGTTTAATTTAACAAGAGATGGGAATAGGTTGTCTAAAGACATATTTGGTAGAAGACGGTTATCGATTTTGAAAACAATAGACGTTGGACAGGGTTGAGCAAACCCGAAATTTAAAGTTCAGAGTTTGTTTCGGTGCTGAACCCCGAACACAGACTTCTAACTTTACGTTCATATTTCTATTTGGGCTTGCCATCTGGATGATAAATCTTTTTGAAAGGCAGCAGTGCAGCCAATCAACAAGCTTTTAGGTTGTGAGCTTTCCAGAGTCATTGCAGACATGCTTAGTATTGGCATGGCTGTTTTTGGCCGGCAAACTGTGAGACTTAGTCTGGTAAAAGGCTGGAAGAACTAGGTAATAAGGGGTACTCTTAACACAGTCTCTGTGTTTAGACTTAGCACAAAATTCTGTGGGTGTAATCTTTAATAATGGTCTGTGTGACCACTGTGCACCAGGCTCTATGGAATTAATCTTAAAAAAAAGCTCTGTTAGTCCACCGTTCCAAGCTCTGTTGAGCTAATCTATAAACAGCTTTATTTGGCAACTGTGCAGAAGGATGTTATGTCTTAATCTCTAAAAAAGCTCTGTAGGTCCACAGTGCAAGGGTAACTTGCAAGAAGGGGACATAGCTGCTTATAAAGGGCTAATCATTAGCTAGCCGTTATATGCTGCACACAGGCAGTCATAGAAAGCTATGGCACAATTTACTTATTTTGCTTTTTCTAGCCTCCTCTTCCTCCTCCTCTATGATATAGTACATTGTAATTGACCCTAGATCCTACTTTACCTCTTCATAAGGAAACCTAACATGTTATTTTTCTATTTATTTGATAGAAAAAATATTGAAAGTCCTAAGTGGTTCATATTTTTTCATGTCTAACTAAAAGATGATGACAATGATCATACTACTCTCAATTTTATATTTTTTTTATGTACTGGCTAAAATGTTACAATGATGAAGGTTTCTTACCACTTTATGAATGAGGTAAGAGACAGCAGTAAGACAGCAGCCCATATTTCTCTTTAACATGCAGAATATTTTCAGTTTCCTCCACACACAGTGTTTTCTTCCAGCTCAGAAGCAGGAAATCTCACGCAGCTGTTAAAATAGTTAGATAGTTGAGAGATCTACTTCAGTCTTACTTTCTAAAATGAATAGGATTGCTGTTACTAAATTAGAGAGTATTCTTTGTTTTCCTTATTATTGATAAGTAACTACTGTATACTTGTTAGTATTCATTACATGGATAGTACAGTACTCAGCATGTATCACTGGTGCTTGAGTGTGATGTGTTGATCGTAAATGATCTGACACAAATTGCCGACTACCTTGAGTGAACAATTGGTGCTAGCAACCTAGTGAGGGTCGCTTGATTGGATTCATATTTCTGGTGGGAAGAGCAATGTGTAGTATGCTGTGAACACACAAAAGAAAAAGTCCACCCTCTGTCCTACGGAAATGCTCGTTTTATGGCTGGCTGACTAATTGACTGCATTAGGCTCGGGATTCGAGTTGAATACCTGAATAGCAAAAAGTGTTCAACTATTCCGAATCAGAATACTTTACTTTTTGCTCATTACACAGGTCAACAAAAAAAATTTTTTTTTCTGGTGCCCAAAATATTTTAATGAATTTGGGGTATTTTTGGGGTGCTGATTCTGAATATGCTATCAGTTTTGCCAGATTGGCTCAAGTTTTTGAGATTTTTGGTATCTTATTTATAGCACTTGTTGGTAAATGCGACGCATCATCTCATTAATTTCTTTGGATTAGTACTTGAACTGAGCAGTTCTCAATATAGTTTTGTGTTAATCAGTGTTCTAAAAGTTTGTTCATTGCTTGGTTTTTGGCACTAACTTTATGTTGTTGTCTGTTGTCCAGTGAAAAGCATGAACTCATCAAGAAGAAGTTGTCTTAACGATCCAGACTCATTCTGTTACATTTGTGGTGAATATACACTGACAAAACATAGAAGAAACATAACAGACTTCGTTAAAAAAGTAGCAAAAAACGTCTTTTTTGTTACACATTTTACGAAAAATCTCAAAAACTTGAGCCAATCTGGCAAAACTGATGACATATTCAGAATCAGCACCCCAAAGTTACCCTAAATTCAATGAAATATCTTTGGCACCAAAAATGCTGTTGACCAGTGTTATTATTCGTTATAATTTGGTCTTTTTAATTTTATAAAGTTTTACAAGACGTGATACATTTTCTTAAATAAGTTAAGGTAGCTTCCCTACATTCCATTCAGTCCCTAAATCACGGATTATAAACTATACAGCATTAAAGATTTTATAATATTTTGAAATAATAACGTTTTCATGCAACACATTTTTGACAGACTCCATAAAAGCAGAGAAAGAAAAAATAGTCATTAAATATCCCGGCATCAGACTTACCTTTTGATGTCGAATACTTCCACTACTAATTTATAGAAGGCATCTTTCTGCATTATGCCTGCACTTGAACAGATAACCATAAAACAGCACAATTCGTTAAAAAAAGTTACAAATATTCCATAATTCAAAGAGTTTGTCGACAGTACAGAAATTGTAAGTTATCAGTTCTTTTGCCATCAAGCATATAGTCGTTTTCTCTGGAGGATTATTTATTGAGCCAGCACTTTAAAGAGCTTTATTTGTTTAGTGAACTGTAAAAAAAGATACCTTGAATCAAAATAGCCTGAATTCTATTATGAAGTAGAAAAGAGATAATGGAAAAAATATCCATACAAAATACTCATTAAGCCATGTCTAATATGCTTTTAAAAATCCCTGACGCTCATATTTTCGAGGTTGTTGGCAGTGTTGTGGGGGATCTCTATTAAATATTGATAGATTGATGGACTTAAAAAGCCGGCAGTGATGACCATAGTGCGATATGTAATAAATTATTTGCCCAATGCATATCATGGTGTTTGCTAAGAATGTTTTAGGCTTAGGGTGCCTCAAGGCTTTACGATGCTTTTTGTGTAAAACATCATACATGGGTAAACCAGCTGTCATTAGAAATTAGACCTATAATGACAGCTGACTGAGCGAGGGAGAATTAGTTGCAATTATTTTAATGAATGCATCAAAAAAGCTCTGGCCACTTCCTGCATTTGGAGTATTAAAGTTTCGGTTACATTATTAGGACATCTTTATAAAAAATATTTTTTTGTTTTACTTTTAACACACTAGTTATACATTTTAAATATAGGTCACTACAGTTAAGCTAACATTGGGTTATCGTCTTGCACAATGGATGTGCATGGTATATAAGTTTATACTAAATTTCTCTTATTTTCAAAAATCCACTTAAACAATTAATTTACTTTTAAGATTAGGCTACATGACAACTTGTGGCTGTGACATATTTGTTAATGCTAAATATGCTAAATGTGTCAAGTAGAATCCAACAGTTTTGAGAATTTTGTGGTTACCGTAACTTTGGACATTGTGACCACCTTTTCATTTGTCCACATTTATGAACAGGAGGGGTGCCCGGGGGCTTTTCCTCACCTACTGCCATGGATTGACAGATCTCTGTGTACATGCACGTCTTTGCAGGAACTGGATCAAAAAAGGGGAAAAACCTGTGCTGCTGTGGAAAAATGAAACTGTGATAAATGAAATGTGACTTATTGAATGCATTTCAAAGTGTTTCCCCACTTCTGGAAAAGGAAATTCACCAAATTAGTGGATTTCCTGATAAAGAAGTGGGGATACACTTTGAAGTGCGTTGAATAAGTCACATTTCATTTATCAGACATCAGTTTGCACTATAATTTTTACACAGCAGCGCAGGTTTTTTCAGTACTTTGATCTAGTTCCTACACACTCATCTGCCTTAGAGAGTGTGGATTCTGTAGCAGCTGTCTAGGCTTTTGTAACTGGTTGTGTGTCACACAACATCACAATTTGAGAAAGCAACCCTGAGCACACTGTTACTGTTATTTGGGGTTAAGACCCTATAGGTAGAGACCTGTCATTTTAGGGCTTTGAGCAAGGAGAAACTGCTTGTCTGACTCGTCTCCCATATAGCTTAGCTCCTGGCAGCTATTGAAATTATGTTTTCCTCTGAAATATCACAGTTAGGGATGAGCAAGTACTGAAGTAATCGGACTCTCTATATTCGCAATGAGAAGGTCCCGGTACTCGGTACTCATTGCGAGTATAGCGAGTCCGATTGAAATGCGAGTACTTTCGCAGTGTATCTACATATACACTGAAAAAGTACAGTAAAAGTGAAGAAAAGTTGTAAAAAATAAAAAAAGAATCATACTCACCTTCTGACGCCTGCACCGGGACCCGATAAATGCAGATAAATGTGTGACAAAGGCTAATATAATATTTTCATGTAACTGAACAGTAGACCTCAAGTCAGTGATACTGGTGGGCCTTTCACAGCTCAGTCTGACACTTCAGTAGTATATATAAGATGTCAAGTTCTATTTAAGCCATATTAGTCAGTTATTTAAAACATTATGTAAACAAATACTTAATGCCAACTCCCTAAATTAATGGGTCACATAGGTCTATGTTAAAGAATTAATTCTAAAATAATAAGCTTTCTCTGAAAAAAGCCAAGCACAGCAAAGGGCAAATAATTATACAAAGGAGAAATGGTTGTTGGCAAGCTTCATCATATCCTCAACTGTATACTAATAAAAAAGGAAACTAGTTTTAAAAAGTATTTCTCTGATGACTTTTTGTGCGCTGTCTGTCACAGTTGTCAGATCTTAATATTATGTGCACATACAGTCCGGTGAAAAACATCATCAATGTATTGTTCTTTTGTGGTCAACTTAAAAATAGCACGATAAAAAAGAAAGATAGGAAAGATTCATTTAAAAGCAGTATAAAGTGTATTAGATTATGTTTATATCTCCAGTCTCAATTTTACTTTTCAGTCTTTATTACAGAAAGAGTAGCTTTTACGCTTTATTTTTTCTCACGCTGGCATTAACACACTTTAACCTACTATCTTATTCTTTCCTGCTGATAATTGACGAGCTTTCTCTAATCCATCTGTATGGTAATGTCTGCTCCAAGTGGTGTTAAGAGTAGAGTAAACTAAAACGTATCTGTTCTCTAAGAGTTCACTGACATTTCTTGACATTATGGGAAAATGTATATATGCTTTCTTTAAAACAAATGTTTCTCAAGAAAATCACCAGTTTAGAAGAAAAGAGTAGACTGAAACTGTTAACACCAATGACATCTTTAGTTAAATAAAATATAATCTACTGCTAATCATTTATATAGAGACCCAAACTTGGATGCATTGCATTTCACCCATCAAGATCAGATGCATATAATCCAATCTTGGCAAAACTGAGGCTACCAACAAGGTCCTCATCTCCTATGTTTCTACTGAACTGGATGATTCAAAAAAGGTGACCAACTCAACCAGGCATTTTCTAATTCTTCAGTCATTGTGAACAATATGGCAAACAGTTTATGTCTCTAAATTCCCCCAAAGCTATTCAGAGGCCAGTCTTAATGCTAAAAGTTGTATACGTACATCTCTGTAGTACAAAAGTTGTAAAATCAACTCAGTGGACGTGAGTGAAACTTGGAAAACTGGCACTCTCTAAACTATTCTATTGCATTCTAGCTCTTAATCTTACAAAACTCCAGAGTACCATCTGAACTGGATGATTTTCTGTAGCCCATCCAAAATAGGTGACCAACTCAACCAGGTGCTTATCATTGCCCAGTCATGGTGGACGACATGGTGGACAGTTTATGTCTGTAATTTTCCCCCATAACTACTCAAAGGCCAGCTATAAATCGATGTGTACATTAATCCCTGTAGTACAAAATAGTCAAATCAACTGTGTGGATGTGACTGCAATTTGGGAAGTTGAAACTCTCTAAATTGCTATTTTATTGCATTCTAGCACCCTACAATCATAATCTTTAGCCATAAAGAATTTGGAATCTCAACTGAGAAGCCATAACTTTTTGGGGCTCCTATTTTGCCTAATATTACCTTTAAGCTATGCAGAAACGTTTCGGCTAATTTTTGGCTGGCTCTGTTACATGTTACCGTATATACTAGTGTATAAGCCGACCCTCCTACTTTTGCCCCCAAAACCTGGGAAAACCTATTGACTCGTGTATAAGCCGAGGGTGGACCCCAGCACAGGTATACAGCCCCCAGCAGTGTGGTATACAGCAGCCCCAGAGGTATATACAGCAGCCCCAGTGGTATTATTACAGCAGCAGCCCCAGTGGTTAGTATACAGCAGCCCCAGAGGTGTATACAGCAGCCCCAGTGGTAGCATACAGCAGCCCCAGAGGTATATACAGCCCCAGTGGTACTATACAGCAGCCCCAGTGGTAGTATACAGCAACCCCAGTGGTAGTATACAGCAGCCCCAGAGGTAGTATACAGCAGCCCCAGAGGTATATACAGCCCCAGAGGTATATACAGCCCCAGTGGTACTATACAGCAGCCCCAGTGGTAGTATACAGCAACCCCAGTGGTAGTATACAGCAGCCCCAGTGGTAGTATACAGCAGCCCCAGAGGTACTATACAGCAGCCCCAGAGGTATATACAGCCCCAGAGGTATATACAACAGCCCTAGAGGTGTATACAGCAGCACCAGAGGTATATACAGCAGCAGCCCCAGTCGTTAGTATACAGCAGCCCCAGAGGTGTATACAGCAGCCCCAGAGGTAGTATACAGCAGCCCCAGAGGTATATACAGCCCCAGAGGTATATACAGCAGCCCTAGTGGTGTATACAGCAGCCCCAGAGGTATATACAGCAGCCCTTAGGTAGTATACAGCAGCCCCAGTGGTGTATACAGCAGCAGCCCCAGGGGTGTATACAGCAGCAGCCCCAGGGCTGTATACAGCAACAGCCCCAGGGCTGTATACAGCAGCAGCCCCAGGGGTGTATACAGCAGCAGCCCCAGGACTGTATACAGCAGCAGCCCCAGGGGTGTATACAGCAGCAGCCCCAGGGCTGTATAAAGCAGCAGCCCCCGGAGGTATACAGGCCCCCCATCATGATCCAGGGCCCCCCCCCCTTGTGTGGCAAACCTGTAAAGTAAAATCATACTTATCAGTGTCCTGTCGCGCTGTCCCGCCGCTTGCCGACATCACGATCCCGGGCTTTATTCCGCGTCTTCCGGCTTCCGGCTTCCTGTGGTCGCGGGCAATGACGGAAGACGCGGAATGAAGCCCAGGATCGTGATGTCGGCAAGCGGCGGGACAGCGCGACAGGACACTGATAAGTATGATTTTACTTTACAGGTTTGCCGCACAAGGGGGGGGGCCCTGGATCATGATGGGGGGCCTGTATACCTTCGGGGGCTGCTGCTGTATACTTATACTGTATACTCGCGTATAAGCCGAGGTGGGACTTTTCAGCCCAAATTTTGGGCTGAAAAACTCGGCTTATACGCGAGTATATACGGTATTTAAAATGTTTTCCATAGTATTAGATCCTGTAATCTGATTGACTACGTGACATAATCTGCAAAGTATAAATAATAAGCTTTGTAATGATCTACTGACCACTACTAGATTTTTTGAAATGATCTAATTCCAAGGGATTACTGTTTCCCTATTTCCTGCCCCATCCAAGGGAAAGTTACTGTTTTGCTATTAAGTCTCTTCTTAAATTATAGGTGAAGATCATCTCAAATCTTTGGAGTACTCCTTTCTCTCTGTCACATATCAAGTAGACTTATTTCTTTGTAGCACATATTCATTATCCTCTTCTTGCTAACACTAAAGTTCTAATAAAATAAAGAGTCCAGCATAGGTTATTGCCAACCAGTTGTTTTAGGAATTGTATTATCAAGGGTGACATAGTCCTCTTTTGTATGTTATTATTGACCTAATACTCTTGCATTCCCTAAATATAGACATATGATGGCTTATTTTTTTGTGGGATGAGGTGTACTTTCAGATGCAATCATTTATTTTACCATATAGTGTACAGGGAAATTGCAAAAAAAGTGCAATTACACGTTTGTTTTTTTCGTTTTTTTAGTCACCATGTTTACTATATGGTAAAACTGTCATGTCGGGGTGATGCTTCAGGTCAGTACGAGTTTGATTCAGAAGTTTGGAAAAAAAAGAAATCATACTTTCTGCGCCGTGCTTTGCGACCCGTAGCGTCCTCATTTTTCGGGATCACGGACTGTGTGATGGCTTATTTTTTGCATCTTGAGCTGACATTTCTAATGATACCATTTTTGGGTGGATGCGCTGTTTTGATTGCCCATTATTGCATTTTATAGCAATGTTGCGACGAGCAAAAAAACATAATTTTGGCATTAGGACTATTTTTTCCATTACGCAGTTTACGGGTCTCATTAATTGATTCAATATCTTGATAGATCGGGTGATTGTGAACGCGGCGATACCAAACATGTGTATTTTAAAAAAAAAATTGAATAGTTTTATTGTGAATGGGGGAAAAGGCGGGTGATTTTAACTTTTATGGTTTTTTTTACAGGTTTTTAAAAACTTTATTAAAAAATTAATTCTTATTTTTACACTGCCTCTTAGGGAGGCACCCTGATCCACTGTCCAATCGCTTCTGAGAGATCCCAATGAGTTGCAGCTCATCTGTATCTCACAGAATCGTGGACGTGATAAGGTTGGCAGCACCTGCCAACAACAACCCGGAAGTGCTCCGTGACAGCTTCCAGGGTCTAGCCAGGACCCCGGGCTGTCACGTGAGCATCGGAGATCCCGAGATATTATTGCGCGATCTCTGATGGAAGTGGGGAACGGAGTGTTCCCCGCCGCTGCACCTTTGGATCCCGCTGTCAGTGATTGACGGCGGGATCCAAATGGTTAACAGCACCGATCGGATCCCGGACCCGATTGGTGCTGTTAGCCCGACATCTCAGCTGATGAGATCAGCTGAAATGTCGGATGTTTGATGTGAGCTCTGTGCCGGAGCTCACATCAAATCCCCTTTATCGGCCCATGACATTGTACAACGTCATGGGTCGTAAAGGGGTTAAAATTAAGTATCATTAAAATTAACACCATAGTGTACTAGAAAATTGATAAAAAATTCCAAGCAAAGTATAATTGCAAAAAAAAAAAAAAAAAACACAATTCTGACATGGTTTTTAGTAAATTGTTTTTACGGCATGCATTGCATGATAAAAAAAACCTTAGTTTTTGATTCTACTCATGGATATTGTCATAGAAACTCATTGGCGCCCCCCTAATCATGTCACAGGTGCGCTGATGGTCATATAGAATAACGTACCCTTACGCCAGCATTATTTTTTTTGTAATAAATTGACATCTGCATTTAATGCTTACTAATCAGAGCTCTGCTCTAACTTCATCTGTTATAGGCAGGTTCTGGCTGTAGCACACAGTCATTACCTGCTGGGTATGGTACAAGCTCAACCTATGAGCCTACTTTATGCTCCTTCTATCAACTGTACATGCATGCTGAATGCTGGTAATGGGTTAAAGTGAACCCATAATGTGGAAAAATTCTATTAACCTGCAGATATAGGTTTAATCTGCAGGTAATAGTGTTTGGAACCTGACACATTAAACCCCACTTCTAGGAGTAAATGAGCTTTAATCCTCCTAGAAGCATTTGGGTTTCAGTCCTGGGGGTGATGCCAGCATGGGTTCACTCACAACTATGTATGGAGAGCAACGACTGTACCCTGCCCAGTGCTCTAACGGATGGCAGGTTCTAATGCTGAGTGGCTGTCAGTAAATGAGGAGGGCACAATTACATTCTCCACTTTTCCATACACAGAGCAGTGACTGAACCAGCTTGGCACCGCCCCATTATTGAAACTGGAATGCTGCCGGCAGGACTAAAGTTAATTTCCTCCTGTGAAATTTTATGTGCAGGCACTGAGGCAGGCTCAGAATTTTATTAACTTGCCAATTAACCCCATATCTGCAGGTTAATAGCATTTTAACAGGTTAACTGTAAAGACAGTAAGAAATTTCCAACCTCCTTGCTAAGTTTTTTCAATAACAGTTTGCGAGTGTGAATAGAAGAAAGCGGAGGTCACACTAAATATGGTTTTAACACTGCTCTCTATTTTGTTCAATTACTTGGCATTGTTAATTTATAAGAAAGAAACTATTAACCTTTGTATTTTTTAAAGATTCTTAATTTTCAGTATTTTTTTTACATATGGGCCAAGCACTTTTGCACAGTCCCGTTTATACATCATTTTTCTTTTATTTGTAGAACATCCTGTTCTTGCTCCTGGATCGTACAACTTAATTACAAAATTTATCATCTCTTTCTTACTCAAGGATTCCCACTTAAGCAAAATTACACGCTCATCGTCTGCACAGAATCTAATCATTTGCTTTTCTATTTTTTTATAAACCAATTATAAACCACCTTACCTTTCCGGACAGATGTGGTTTTTGGTAATGAAAAAAGTAATTCAACTGTGTGTCAAGTAGGTCAGCCATTAGGAGCATATTCCTAGAGCGTATTTCATTACTTTTATAAGGTCCCTTGCTTATTTATGACTTTCAGGCTTATTTGGGCCATGAGGTCCCAGTTCAGATTTTAGTCTCTTTGGTTATTAATGTCATTAATTTACGCCAGTTGTGTGTTTGCCCTATTAGCAATGATAAAATGATTGAGTTATCAAACGGCCTGTACTGTGCCTGCGGTTGGGCTCTTGGGGTTTTTTTAATTTATATTTTCACCTGCCGATCATTCTAACGGTAAGATAATTTTGACATTTAATATGGATTACTCTATAGACCTAAGCCTCATACATGCAAATCTGTGCGCACAGATCCCGTCCGGTGTCACACAGAGTCCCTGTAGTGCTATATTAACGAGCTTTAGATACTCGTAAACATGTGTCACCGTATGGTGCCTCTAAGCAATGATTTTAGGCGAGAAGACTTGCACGATACAGCTACATGCCACAATGTTTCCAATCAATTCCTTAGAACAAATTTAACATGCCTTCATTTGAAACCAGGGCAATTTTGGGAGGTACAATACAGGACCAGAGACTTCCATGGGCATCATATTACTGCTCCACACAAGTAGTGTTTTAACAGTAATGAAGCTCTAATGCTGCTTATCCTTCAAATGTACTGTAGAATCAATTATTTAGTCAGAATTGGTTATTGGAGTGTTAATTGGTAATCATATCTAGTTATACTTATGTTACCGGTAATTCATAATTAATTAGATCCATTGATTTAATGTTTATTCATTTTATTGAATTTTAATATTTTATGACATGTTATTTATTGCCTTTGAATGATTTGTTTCAATAAAATATGCACAGACTTGAATTATATTGGGCTCGAATGCGAATATCACAGCCATTATGCTTGCTCTTTTTATTACCATTTTAATCTAAATATAATATTGGAAAAGCTTCTTTTTCCAGCGGGAGCATTTTACTAAGACATATTGTGTGATATTCTTGACAAATTCCTTACTGTCCTACCAAAGAGTTTAGACAGCACTTCATACCAGCGTGAAACCTATCAAGACCAAAGAAGAAAAAACCCTTACAATATAACTTTCAATAGATAAGTTTAAAAAGTGTAGAACCAAAAACACTCCAAAAATATGTGATATATACATATGAGAGGATACCACAGCCAGCTATATAAGAAACACAATTGAATTAAGATAGAAAAAAAGGGAGAGAAGGAAGAGAAAACCTACTCTTCCAGTCCCTCACATACCCTACCTGGCAGTGGAGGGTATAACGCCCTTAGGTTCGTTGCGTCCCACTCAACAATAGTTCAGTAGAAGTAAAAATACATTATAAAATGAATGAAGCTCATTCAAAAAGAATTATTTTTTTATGCAAGTAATAGTAATGTGCATTACAGAAATCTAAATTATGACATGACTATTAGAAGCAATGCCTTTCGAATGATGCAGCACTCTTAATAGTGATCAGGCGGATCTATTGACCAAGGCATGGCTAAGTTCCGAGCTTCACTTGGAAAGGAGAAGAGCTAAGCAGTGAGCTTGTCTTCTGCGCATACTGCCTAGAAGTCACTAATAGTTCCTTACTCTTAATAAGTAAACGTGTGATAAGGTGAAAATAAAACAATTAAATCAATGAGAGGTCACCTAATATTCGATTCAGATACAATAAGCAATAAAGTTAATACTTAGCTAAGTTGAAGTCAGTTCCAAAATGATGCTCCCAACATTTCAAAGTCAATTTAAAGACAGATATTCAGGGCACTAAGCGGTGCTGAAAGTCAGGTCCGGGAGAACTTCCCGTTAAGGCGGATCCCCCTCCGGTGGTGCGCAGCCAAAGCACAAATCAAGATAGCCAAGTATAAGAAGGAGCGGCACTCACCGAGGTAATATAGATGGTCCTTTATTCCACAATTCTAGAAACGGACAGGGTGCAGGGAGGAGGCCACGGGGGGCCGACGGACGACGCCGCCGTTTCGCGACAGCTGTCGCTTCTACGGGGCCGGATATCCGTTTCTAGAATTGTGGAATAAAGGACCATCTATATTACCTCGGTGAGTGCCGCTTCTTCTTATACTTGATGCTCCCAACACGTTTCCCCCACAAATTTCAGGGACTCATAAGGGGACAAATCTCAGAAGGTCCGGATTTAAAATTGTCACATCACGGTCTTGGGTTCCAGGATAAATACAGATAATGCCTAAATAAATGCAAAATAAAACCCCATTATAGATAACAGCAAAATAAATAGAAAAGTAAAATACAAAAAGAAATGCAAAAAGTTACAGTACAGAACCGTAGCTCTTAGAAATGGAGGATAATACCTACTGTAAATGCCCAAAATGGGAGCAACCATTTTAAAGCTTCCTGAGATTCATAATGAGGGGTAAAGTGCATGCCTAGTCAATATGCGCCAAATTTGACTCGAATGACTTAGTCAAGGTTCCCTTGGAATGCAGAACGCTATGATCCCAATGCGCAAACACAGCATCCATGCTAGTTATCAACAGATGTGCATGTCCAGTAGTTCACAGATCCAACTGCAGCATAAAGGGAATGACCCAAAGAGAAATACAAAGTCATGCTACCATAAACTTATGATAAGCCCCTTTGAACAGACCCATCAAATTAAAGGAAACTAATAAGAGGACGGCACATAATGAAGTGTACTAGATAGATATAAAAGTACGTTCCATCATGAGGATGAGCCTCAAACTAATCCCGCCCAGTGGACTAGTAGGGGATACACAAAAGTTGAATGCAGATGTGTGTCACGCAAATCAAACATAAGTCAGGTCTATTTTGATATGATTGTGTTTATTATGTACCTAGCTATTTTCTCCTCTCATATGCATATACCTGATATTTTTTGAGTCTTTTTGGTTCTAGAATTTTTAAACTTATCTATTAAAAGTTATGTTTTAAGAGTTTCTTTCTTCTTTGGTCTGGATACATTGCTGCTGTATTCAACCTACCAGTGAACTTTATGTTGTCTTCTGAAGGGTCTTCCAAGAATTGACAGGGGTCTTAGGTCCCCATGGAACTTATGAATATGTTTCATTGCAGTCAATACATAGGTAATTAATGAGTAAAAAATAAAAATAGTAAATATATATATATAAATATTTACATATTATATCTCAGTGCTTTAAGGGGGAGGCATAATGTTGTTGCATGAAAATAGTTTCATTATAGAGAGTGACCTACAGTTTAGTGCAACTTTAATAATTCATGAAAAAACAGGAACTTTAGGAAATAAAGGAAATAATTAAATAGCAGACAAATTGCCTCTTCCCCTGTCTTGCCTTTATCAATTACACACTATTGATTATATTTCAGAAGTTACCCTGCTGGGCATGATTGTCACCCTGTGAAGAGTAAGGCTAGGGTCAGATTAACGTTTTGAGGGTCAGAATAACGTTTTGCTGGGGTAGCTCTAAAAAGATAGGATTTGCCAGCAATAATGCGGTGCTAACGCTATGTTAGCACCACGATAACGCTGCTAATGTTAACTTATGGGGAGGCAGGCCTTACCGCGGCTCCAACGCTGGCATCTGAATGAAATCTCGTGTTTTTTCTTAACGCGATCAAAGACGCTTCCGAAAGCGTCTTTGTTTGCGTTAGGAAATGACGCAAGATTTCATTCAGATGCTGGTGTTGGAGCAGCGGTAAGGCCTGCCGCCCCATAGGTTAACATTAGCAGTGTTATCGTGGTGCTAATATAGTATTAGCACCGCGTTATTGCTGCCAAATCCTGTTTTTAGAGCTACCACAGCAAAATGTTAATCTGACCCTAGCCTAAGTATGGTGCAGTGTGTTTTCGCTGAATCCAAAATAATGTGTTGCACAAGACAAGCATGGTGGTTAGGATTTATAGAAATCCCATTTCTACTATGGTTCTTTTTAATACTGCGTAAACTAACCAGCAGTGTGGCTTCCTGAGCCAAAGCATGTAAATTTATTTTATTGGAGTTGCAAGTATTTTGAGCAGGAAAACACAGCAAAAATATGCTGCGCCCAGAATCCAGATTGTTGGCACAGACGCTGTGTAATCCCATAGAGAACACTAATGTCTCTGCAAAAAAAAACACATCTCCTGATCATGGGCAAGAACCCTAAAAGAACAGAACATTTTCTTTTTGTGATTCATATTAGAAAAGGGCAAATAAGCTAGCGAGAGCAACCTGTGGAACTAGTTTGCTGTGTTAGGGTAACCGATGCAATATGTCTACTTTATAATAATAAATAATATAATAGTATAATATACCATATATACTCGTGTATAAGCCGACCCGTGTATAAGCCGACCCCCTACTTTTGCCCCAAAAATCTGGAAAAACCTATTGACTCGTGTATAAGCCGAGGGTGGACCCCAGCACAGGTATACAGCCCCCAGCAGTGTGGTATACAGGCCCCCACCAGTGGTATACAGGCCTCCCCAGTGGTAGTATACAGCAGCCCCAGTGGTAGTATATAGCAGCCCCAGCAGCCCCAGTGGTAGTATATAGCAGCCCCAGTGGTAGTATATAGAAGCCCCATCAGCCCCAGTGCTAGTATATAGCAGCCCCAGTGGTAGTATATAGAAGCCCCAGCAGCCCCAGTGGTAGTATATAGCAGCCCCAGTGGTAGTATATAGAAGCCCCAGCAGCCCCAGTGGTAGTATATAGCAGCCCCAGTGGTAGTATATAGAAGCCCCAGCAGCCCCAGTGGTAGTATATAGAAGCCCCAGCAGCCCCATTGGTAGTATATAGAAGCCCCAGTGGTAGTATATAGAAGCCCCAGCAGCCCCAGTGGTAGTATATAGAAGCCCCAGCAGCCCCAGTGGTAGTATATAGAAGCCCCAGCAGCCCCAGTGGTAGTATATAGAAGCCCCAGTGGTAGTATATAGAAGCCCCAGCAGCCCCAGTGGTAGTATACCGCAGCCCCGGCAGCCCCAGCGGTAGTATACAGCAGCCCCAGTGGTAGTATATAGGAGCCCAAGCAGCCCCAGTGGTAGTATACAGCAGCCCCAGCAGCCCCAGTGGTAGTATACAGCAGCCCCAGTGGTAGTATATAGGAGCCCCAGCAGCCCCAGTGGTAGTATACAGCAGCCCCGGCAGCCCCAGCGGTAGTATACAGCAGCCCCAGTAATCCAGGGCCCCCCAGCCTTGCTCCGGTAACCTGTAAAGGAAAATATACTTATCACTGTTCCGCTGCCATCCCCGCTCGTCGCTGCCGTCCGCGATCCTCCATCTTCATGTGTCTTCTTCCGGTTTCCTGTGTTCGTCACCGGCAATGACGTCATTGCCGGCGACGAACACAGGAAGCCGGAAGAAGACGCATGAAGATGGAGGATCGCGGACGGCAGCGGCGAGCGGGGACGGCAGCGGGACAGTGATAAGTATATTTTCCTTTACAGGTTACCGGAGCAAGGCTGGGGGGGCCTGGATTACTAAGGCTGCTGTATACTACCGCTGGGGCTGCTGTATACACTGGGGCCGTATTGACTCGCGTATAAGCCGAGGGGCCTACAATTCAGCCCAATTTTTGGGCTGAAAAACTCGGCTTATACGCGAGTATATACGGTAATAATATAATAGTGTTTACTATGGCAGTAGTTCAGTTTGTAAACATTTTATATGAAACTAGAATTTTTGACCGTACCTACGTCAATATATTCACTATATGTTATAAAAATGAAGTCTTGACTGAAAGTACTATAATTTTGCCATTGAATGGATGTGGCCTATAAAGTTTTGGAGTGCAAAATGCAAATGTGTCGTTAAATTTCACAATTTAAACTTATATTAGATATTAGATTGCATGAGGCTGTCAGAATTTTTTTCTGGTTGTATTAGTTTATGTGCACATGATGTTTTTGTCAAATGGATTTCAGGTAGAAAAGTACAATAAAGGGAACCTGTCACTAGTTATTATGTATGAAAATTCTAGAAAGTTGTATATTGTGTCCTAACTCCCGCCATTTATCCCCTCAAAATGTATTGATTTGCTCTTATGCTGTATGCAAACCCGGGAGGTCCGGTCTGACGGACGTCATTGGAGATGCTTTTGTCACACTTTTAAGCTGCTAATCACCATCCTCCCATTGGGATTGATGTAGATGATGAATTTTTAGGCTGTGTTCTCATGTAGCATTCCTTCTGCATTTTTTCTGCAGCCAAAACCTACACTCTTGGCAATAAATACTAAATTCAAAATGGCCACTTTTAAGCATTTTTGCTGCGCTGTCTTGTAGCGATTTTCAGCCTTAAATTTACATAAAGAGGACACAAGAAATGCTGCAAAAAAGCAACATGTGAACATAGTTTTAGTAACCTAATGTAACAAGAGAAGAAAAAGCGACACTCACCTATCTGTGCTAAAAAGTCTACCTTTAATCTCTTAATGACCAATAACCATTATACCCGTCATGGCTTTGAACTATCACTACATGTAAACACTCTATTTGGTCAAAGAAATGCTGAAAATATCATCCTAAATGTACTACTAACATGAAGTCCAATAAGTCATTAACAAATCAGTCTTGGAATCACTGGAATATGTTGAAGCGTTCCAGAGTTATAACCTCATAAAGTGACACTGGTCAGAAAGAGGTTAATTCAAAGTTCACAAAAAATCAGCAGACGAGCAAGCGGTTAAGTGGCTGGGATGGGGTGACAGCCATTTCACACTATTGCAGCACTACAGTATTATGGGTCCAAAGAATTGTTATATTGATTTACCTAGACTTTGATAGCGTAAGCACCACCTGCATCGGTGTGGTTCCGTAAGCGATCCACTCTACCAGTATAGATCTGGCGATCAATGACTGCAGGATGTTCTAGTTATGGTGGTGCACAACCATTCTTTTATTTTGTGCATGGTTTTAGTAAGTGCACCAACCCCATCAAGTCCATTTAATAACACTAGCAGGTTATTGTAAGATCTGTTGACAGTTGCTATTAGAAATCTATCGTACCCAAACAATGTGTTCTTTAATGTCATTGCATGACTTGAAGCGCGTTAATCAATAATTTTTATGCACACTGAAGCATTTATTATATTGTGTTTTGATGCATTAAAAACTAAAAATTTTACAAATTGTTAGGAAAGCAAACTTTCCCTTTTGCATATATATGTCCATGGAAGCAGACTACACGCAAATACTGAATTGGACTAATCCTATTTCGATCATATTAAATTGAATGAGTCCTGCTTACAATAAAGCCAAAAAAGTGGACATGTGCCTACTGAGTAAACCCTCTGAATTATATTGCTGATGCACCCAAAGATCCTCACTCTGACATTGTCAAACATCAATGTGTAGCTTCATCTCTAAGCTTTACTTTACCCTCTTTGCCCAAGTTTCTTGTCGAAATGTAAAGAGAGTAACACATGGCTGTACACAGGGTTTATGGTAAATGTTCTCTCACATAATATTCCATAAACATAAAAAATTCACATATTATTCAGTCTTCCCTGTGTATTTCCCCGGCCCCAATCTAATCTGCTTTTATTTATTCTCTTCCTCTCATGCAATCATTTGTTTCCAGTGACCGCTGTGAAGAATAAAAGTAAAGGTGAGTTCTATCATAGTATAGAATCAGAGCCATAGAGATAGTCTAGAAGCTGCAGAATACATAACAATCCTGCAGGCAGATCTCATAGAGCAACATAATAGTCAAAACTACCATAGCAGGTGCATGAAATACGCAGAATGCGTCTAGAGAAGATTTCAACCTTTGTAGTTATGTTAAATCCGTACCGGCTCCATGTACAAGAGCTGCTAGGGACAGAATCTCAACGATTGCCCTGTATACCATATACTTGTGTTGATAAAGATAAACCACTTGGATCTAGATCTCAATAGGGCTTCTAAGAATATAATTCTTAGTTCTTGGGCTTTTGGCCTAGTAGGTATATAAAAAAGACCTCCAGCTGCCAAGAGAACCATTGATACCCTATTATCTCATTATGGGACACAGTTGGGGTAAAAAGGGGGAACATATACCACAGTTGGTATTGACTGCGGCACAAGGGGTAATGCACCCATGCCATCCTCTTACATTCAGTGACGTCACTGGCACAATAAACTCCAGTTTCTTTACAAAAAAAAGTACTAAAAAATTATAATAGATGACTCCATCATCTAAGTCTCATGTAGAGATTGAATTGATTAGACAAAAGCAGCCTTAAAAAATAAGCCATAATATGTGGGATTTAACGTAATTAGCAGCTATGATAATGGCCAGGTTTGGATATATCGCTGAATCTTAATATTTGCCCCTTTAAATAATAATTATATTTATAATATTTATTCATTTATATAGCGCTATTAATTCCATAGCACTTTAAATACATAAGTAATGCTGTCCCAATTGAGGCTCACAATCTAAGCATCCTATCAGTATGTCTTTACAATGTGGGAGGAAACCGGAGTGCCCAGAGGAAATCCACGCAAACACAGGGAGAACATACAAACTCCTTGCAGATGTTGTCCTTGGTGTCCTTGGAGGGAATTGAATCCAGAACCTTGAGTCTATACTCAATTTAACCCCTTATGGATGGGGTTACTCTCCTAAAGCCTAAAGGGGTATTCCCATCTCCAAGATCTTTTCCCATGGTGATGACCATAAGCAACTAACTGTCACTATATGAGTGGTCGTAACCATGGACAGTTAAACTGAAATGACTACTTATGAGGTTAATGACATAGCTATTCAGGACATCTATACTACAATTTTATTGGAGGTATTTGCTATTATTATTATTATTACACCTACTACACATTAGAGATGTGAATAATCCTTTAACGAAAGTACGAAATACATCAATAAGTTGCTATATCAACCACGGGCCTAACAAAGGCCATTAGGGCCGCCTTCACAAAAACCATGAAGGTCAGGAATTAGAATTAAAACTCCCTAAAGAAGAGGATAAAGACAAATGTAATAAAAAAACCTTAAATCTAACTTGAAAAAATACATATATTTTGGCATTGTAATAGTTGCAGTGCTTTGTGCTATAAATTCCACGTCATTTGTAGCACTATATGTTCTTTATATTGTAAAGACATATTTTATATATATTCGACTACAGAAAGGTTGAAATTCTCTTAAATATTAATGATGTTTATATGTAGCATACTATTTATATTTTACGCCGCACTAGGTACTTATATATGTATTTATGCTTTCAGCTGTATATTTGCATGCAGGACGCAGCATGATAATGCATGTGTAGGTTTTCATGCTATTTTAAGGCATCATACATCGTAGTCCAAGATAGTGTTTGATGCATGGAATAATCTGTACTATGTGATGCATGCTGGCTGCCAGTAATAACAGGGAGACCCCTGTTTGAGAATATATGATATTCTTCACCTTCTGATCTCTGATTTGCAAAAACAAAAACCAGAAAAGAGGAAATACGATCACTAATAAGTCATAAAAATAATCTACTAGAATCTAAATGGAACGGATTTGCTTTAGTTTGATCAAGCAGATGATCTGGGCACTGATACTTTTTAAGCATCTTTTATCCCCTTATAGATCAGGCCTGAAATTGGCCTTTATGATCAGTCAAGTTTTTTCTTTTTTTCTTAATTGACGTGGCTATATGAAGCTTTGTCTTATGGAGAACAAATTGTAATATTTTTTAAGGCCTTTTTAAAGGAACTAGAGATGGGTAAACCTTTCAAAGTTCGGTTTGGGTTGCCGAACTCCCCGGTGTTGAGCCAACCTGTTTAGGTTCGGAGTTTGGGTACTTTATGTTTGCAACGCAATGGAGAGAGCATCACTGTGGTCAGGTACAGTTGGTGCTTGGCCAAGTGCGAGCTGCGTGCAGTGCTTGACTGGCTCACACTGGTCTTAAAAGCACAGGTTTTGGGTGTAGTGTGTGTTCAAAAATAATTTGTGGAAAAAAAAACGCCAACCTTCCACCCCCGGAAGTGTTTTACATATGGCTAGTTGTATTTAGGCGGAGAGCTGATCTGCCAATAAATGTCTTCCATTGAAATTTGGGTCAAACTTGGGGTCAAAAACACTGTGCAAAAAGTTTGATTGCACCGCCCGAACCCGACCTTTATAGGGTTTGCTCATCTATTTTCAATGTAAGCTGGAAAAAGACATGGCTCAGTAGTAACTTATTGCTGGTTTGCCATCTTAAGAAACTCGAACGTCAAAAAATTGCTAATTTCTAAAATAAATTATAAATTACTGCATAAATTATGCATATATGCAAATTTGCACTTCACTAAGGAAGTTGAGAAACTCCCATGCCACATTTAAGCAGCTTCCTCAAAGTCATAATCGCTTTCCTACAAGCTTTTAATATAACTAAGGGATTTGTGCCAGATCAGAACCCCAAACTACAGACGCTGCGTTTCGGGGTACCTGCCCCTCATCAGTGTAGTGTGTGGGATATTCTGATCTGGCAGAGTGAGTGGGCTAAGACAAGGTCTGGGAACTTGCTCTCAACCATAAGGTTGAGAGCAAGTTCCCAGACCTTGCATAAATTATGTAATTTTTCTTTGCGATACAATTAATGAAAAATAATTTTTAGTTTAGTTTTTTGTATATTTTATACTAGTCTTGGTTTAGTTTTTTTTTGTATAGTTTATGTATGTTTTATGTATTTATGAAAATGTATTTTATATAAAAAAAAACATTTTTTCAGATTTTTGTTGTCATACGGACTTTTTTCATTCATTTGCATAGTTTGTCGCCCAGGTGATCAGAAATGATATCTAGGGAATATTTTTTTCTTTTTCTTTTAATTTTTTCCCTCTGTAACTGGGGGAATCAATAGGGCATCCATAGGAGTCCCAGCTGCAGGAGAAAGCAGCCCCATGCTGTACCAGGCTTCTCTGGCAGAACTCATCTGGTTTTGTCAGGACTCAGTTACTCTGTTTTGCTGGCAGAGACGCAATGATCATGTGATTGTAAGAGTCCTACAGAAGCACCGATAGTGTGGATTCTTCTGTTCACTGCATGATTTTTACTGAGCTCCATGTAGTCAGCAAAAGAGAAGACAGCAAAAGTCATAAACTCCTTCTGTCTTCTCACTAGGCTCCCTGGCTTTACTTGACAGGGACTGGACCAGCTTTTGCTAAAGAGCACAAGCAAGAGTTTTAACCCTTCTCTGTAAAATTACAATGAATTGAGGGAAGAACAAAGGTCAAAACTGTAAATTAATGGGGCTTGGTCATTATTTCGTTAAACATCATGTGCTTTGCACATTTAAGCCAATGTTTATTCAGGAGAAAATGCTATAGTTTGTTTAAATGGTAGTCTCAAATTTTTGCCAAGGATGGTTGGTAGATGGTGTTCTTTTAATAGATAATTGTGTGGAAAGGGGGTAGGGGAATGTGCTCAACCGGACTCACTCACAGCCGTTGGTGCTTGGAGAGGACGTTTGGAATCCACTTGGTAATAGAATCAATGGATGCTTTAGACTAAGGACACCTTTCCGAAACGCATCCAGCGGTGTGGGACTGCGTTCCCTCTATATCATGCTTTTTATGCCTATGAACATTGAATAAAGCATATCATCTTAATATGAAGATTAGGTATGAGCGAGTAGACTCGTTACTACTCGCTACTTGCACGAGTAGTACGGTATTTGCAATACTTGTTACTCGGCAAATATCACTGGTGCTCATGAGTGATTTGTCGATTATTGATCTGACATAAATTGAAAGCTCCCTTCAGTAAACAATGGGAGCTCACACCACAGAGTGAGCAGATTCAATGTTAGGCTCTTTGGGGGGCACTGCAAAGTGTTTGATGCAGTGAAAAATTGAAAAAGCCCACCCTCTCGCCCTGTCCCGGAAAGACTCGTTTTATAGCCGAAAGTGTGTGGGCGGAGCCTATAATTCATTGACTAACATTGTACTCGCTACTTGAACCAGTATGCGAGTATTAAAAACTACTCGGCTCGAGTATAGCGAGTGCGAGTATTATGGTACTCGCTCATCCCTAATGAAGATATGAGTCTGGTGCTGGATTCCTTCCATTGGTTCTTTTAATAGTTCCACCAGTCTTACAGTGCATCCACAAGTAGAAAATATCATCTAGTTCACAAATGGTATTCTGGGTCTCACAAAACGTGACTTTAATAATAGATTAAAATCTCCTTAAACTTAATTGTAACAAAGTATTATTATCATTATGTATTTGGAGATTTTAATCTATTAAAGTCAAGTTTTAGAAAGCTTGGAATACCAGTTGTAAAATGGATTAGTTGCTCGGGTCAATCCAGGCACACACTATGCAACAAGAAATCTTCCTTACCCAAGTTCATTGAAATTCTGACCCACCCCTTTGTTGACTAGTCTTACAATGGTGTTTTGGGTAATACCTGATGTCATTGGTAGTTTATGATGATAAAATAAGATAGAATGATGCCTAAAGTGGTCTTGGGTGTTATGGATTAATATCAAATATCCCAGAATGTCTACGAAGGTTAAACGTCTACTGTTTTCTATTTAGAATGGCAAAAGTAAATGTAAGTGATCTGAGATAGTAAAGTGTACCCAAACTATTTATAAGGACACAGATCTATACACTGGTACACGTAATAACATTCCCCACATTCTGTCAACAATGAATTAAACAATAAATCTTGACAGCCTGTAACTACCACTAGGGGACAAACAACATACAAAAATCTGTATATTTTTCACTGAATGTAATAAAAAATGTGTCAGCCAAGATATATTTGTTCTAAAGGGATCTGTCACCGAATTTCACAATAGGATATTTGACTTATTAGCAAAAATGTTTCTCAGACCATGGCTGTGTAATTCTCATAAATAGATTTCATGCATGATATTAAAACAGGTATTTTATTATGACAATGCTGCGTTCATAGTAAAGTCAGGATTATGAAACGTTCTGGATTACTAAAGTAAGTTTATCAGACTCATCAGATCTAAGAGATCTATTTACATATGAAGTTTGTATAAGGGCTGTGGAGTCGACAAGCCAAACTTCCAACTCTGACTCCTCAATTTTCCTGATTCGACTCTGACTCCAATTCCCCCAAGATGTACACCAACTCCAACTCCACGTCTCCTTCTCCATAACCACGGCTGTGAAGTCAGAAAGCCAAACATCCACCTCTGACTCCTCAATTTCTCTGAATCCAACTACATCAAAATGGACACGGACTCTGACTACATGACTCCAACTCCACAACCATTGCTGTGAAGTCAGTAAGACAAACATCCAACTCCGTCTCCTCAACTTGCCTGTTCTGACTCCAACTCCATCAAAATGGACACTTACCCAGAGTGTTCCATGGCTGTGAAGTCAGTAAGCCAATCATCCAACTCTGACTCCTCATTTTCTATGAATCCGACTCTACCAATATAGAACCCGACTCCACGACTCTGACTCCACAGACCTGGTTTGTATTCTAATAGTTGGTAACAGATCTTCAAACCTCTCACAGAAGCTTCAAATCTATTATTAGTGCATCTCAATGAATTAGAACATTATCAAAAATCAATATGATATTGCCATTTTTCATGACGCTTTTGTGAGCCCTGAAACACGTTGACTAATAAATCAATTTTATATTCACACTTTGATGTCTTGTGGAATACGGTTTCTAACCCTTCATCCTCCCTACTTTAATTTTCAGAGAAAACCTTTGGGTTTTCATTGGCTGTAAGCCATAATCATCAACATTAACATAAATAAACACTTGAAATAGATCACTCTGTGTGTAATGACTTTATATAATATATACATTTCACTTTATGTATTGTTGATTGCTCTCAGTGAAAGAAACAAGATAACAATATTGTAGTTTGTGATACCTTTTAATGGCTAACAAAAATAAAATAAGTGATGTTACAAGGCAAGCTTTCGAGACGTCTTAGGTCCCTTTATCAGTCATGGTATGACAAAATATTGAAATAAACTCAATATATATATATGCACAACTACCGTATATACTCGTGTATAAGCCGACCCGTGTATTAGCCGAATCCTCTACTTTTGCCCCCAAAACCTGAGAAAACCTATTGACTCGTGTATAAGCCGAGGGTGGACCCCAGCGCAGGTATACAGCCCCCAGCAGTGTGGTATGCAGGTCCCCCCCAGTGGTATACAGGCCTCCCCAGTGGTAGTATACAGCAGCCTCCCCAGTGGTAGTATACAGCAGCCTCCCCAGTGGTATACAGCAGCCTCCCCAGTGGTATATACAGGCCCCAGCAGTATATGCAGCAGCCCCAGTGGTATATAGCAGCCTCCCCAGTGGTATATACAGGCCCCAGCAGTATTACAGCAGCCTCCCCAGTGGTATATACAGGCCCCAGCAGTATATACAGCAGCCCCAGTGGTATACAGCAGCCTCCCCAGTGGTATATACAGGCCCCAGCAGTATTACAGCAGCCTCCCCAGTGGTATATATAGGCCCCAGAAGTATATACAGCAGCTCCAGTGGTATACAGCAGCCTCCCCAGGGGTATATACAGGCCCCAGCAGTATTACAGCAGCCTCCCCAGTGGTATATACAGGCCCCAGTGGTATATACAGGCCCCAGTGGTATACAGGTGCCTCCCCCCATCGGTGGAATACAGGGCCCCCACCTGCTGCTGCACACCTGTAAAGTAATAGATCATTATACTTATCCCTGTCGCTGTCGCCACTCTGACACCGCGCTCCTCCGGGTCTTCATGCTTCTTCCTGCTTGTGACCGGCGGGTGCAGGCAATGACG
Organism: Allobates femoralis; assembly: GCA_033576535.1. Taxonomy (NCBI): domain Eukaryota; kingdom Metazoa; phylum Chordata; class Amphibia; order Anura; family Aromobatidae; genus Allobates; species Allobates femoralis. The sequence goes on along the minus strand of JARQOC010000002.1, from coordinate 67,126,130 downwards.
TCATTGCCTGTGCGCCGGAAGAGGAAGCATGAAGACCTGGAGGAGCGCGGTGTCAGAGCGGCGTCAGCGACAGGGATAAGTATAATGATCTATTACTTTACAGGTGTGCGGCAGCAAGGGGGGGCCCTGTGTACCACTGATGGAGGGGGCGCCTGTATACCGATGGGGGGGGGGCGCCTGTATATGACTCATGTATAAGCCGAGGGAGGGACTTTTCAGCACATTTTTTGTGCTGAAAAACTTGGCTTATACACGAATATATACGGTAATTAATGGATTAATGGCTCATTTTAACATCTGAAGAATGTTGTTCAAAGACACTGAAGTCTTAAGACACCAGGTTTTCATATAAATTAGTGTCATAAAAACTTTGACATCACTAAGCCAGGCTGATTAAGGATCCTCTCCAGACTCTGTTTTGTTTATTTAGTTCATTTATTTTATTTTGTTCATTCTAGTTGTGCATGTATATATTTTGAGTTTCTTTCAATATTTTGTCATACACAGTTTGATGAAGGGACCTAAGACGTCTTGAAAGCTTGCCTTATAACATCACTTATTTTATTTTTGTTAGCCATTAAAAGATATCACAACCACAAGATTTTTATCTTGCTTTTCTCACTGAGAGCAATCAACATTTTCTCAACTGCCTAACATGGTACCAAAACGTTTTCTTCTAACTTTATGTATTGAATTACTGAAATACTGTAAATTAACTTTGTGATGATATTGTAATTCATAGAGATGCACTAGTATGTGCACTAATGTTATATATTTTATATTAGTTGAAAAAATAGTTTTTCTTAATATTTGGGTTGAAAAAATTAAAATTGTCAAAAGTGCAGTTTGTGACATATTTTTCATAAACTTGTTTATTAAGTAGAGTATATGAAATAGATATTAAGAAAGGAAAATTAGCTGTGTATGGCACATGATATACAATATAATCTCATATAAAGTAATTTCAGATATATACACAATCTACACTATCTCTTAGGCCGGTTTCACATTTGTGTATGAAACCGCAGCATACCGAACGCAGCCAAACACATGCGCACTGCGTTCCTAAGTTTAACATGGAAACGCATGGTGCCTGTGTTTGGCTGCATTCTCTTGCGGTTACACTCAGATACGCATAATTTATGCGCCCTCCTCTGCCTTCTGAACACAACCTGTTGCATTTTTTGTGTGGTCACGGGAGCTTGTTTTATCAGCGAGCGCCCACAAGCGCACACAAAATGCATGGAAGTCAATGGATCCGCAGTGTCCTCCGCATGACAGTGCAGGAGACTGCTGCGGATCACATTGAAATCTCTCCCAGGAGATCAGCGGCCACCGGGAGAGCCGCTGGAGCAGCCGGAGATCTCCTCCTCCCAGCCGCTGCTGATCTTCCGATGGTGTCGGAGCGGAAGATTTGAAGAAACAGCTGATCTGACAGCAGCTTAAATCTCCCGCGCCGATATCACCTCTTCAGTTTTGGCGTGGGAGATTTAAACCGCTGTCAGATCAGCTGTTTCTTAAAATCTCCTGAGCCGGGAAGAGGATCCCTGCTGCTGATCTCCGCCTCCCAGTCGCCGCCGAGACCGCTGGTTGGCTGGCCGAGTACCATACTGATGTGAATGCATGCAGAGATTCTCCGCTGCGTTCACATCACTATGGCAGCATTTGCACTGCATTTGCATCTGCATGCCCTCCGCATTCAGACACAAACGCTAGTGTGAAACCAGCCTTACTGTAGGTATCTTGATTGAAATAGAATATTATTTCAAAACTTGAAATGCATCCATCACTAGTTATAATAACTTGTTCTAAGACTTGTAACCAGGTTACTGGCTTATCTTCTTTTGTTATTTTAGAACTTTCTAGGATATTTTTAACATAGATTGCAGTGGCTAATAAACCCTTAATACTTACTGTAAATAGGACTTAAAACCATGTGAAAGTGGCTAGTTTTTGCTCTAATTTTATTCTTGCTTCTGCCCTCATTTGCTGTTTTTTTACTCTAAATATAGAGTATACCAATTTTTATGGTGTTTACTAATAGGGTATTACGCTGGATTCTCTGGGGACATATCTTGAAGCTACTTTGCATAATTACTCTGTTAACAATGCACCCTATGAAAAGACCAATAAAATTTGCATATAGGATGCATTAAATTAAAGGTCTATAACTATGAAACTATTTGGTAGATATAAAAAAAATTATAATTCTGTGAATGTACAGGGAAGCAGCGGGAGTAAGATAAGAGAAGAAAACTCCACTTTAATGTTTTATAACAGTTATAATAAACAGGTTGAATTGACTGGTTTCTAAAAAATCTTAAACACAACGTAAATTGTAAATTGAGTAGAAATTAGCAAATAAAAAAACATTATTCGAGGGAATTTGTATGCAGACAAAAATTTAATTTCACAATATTAAAATCATTAGTTGAAGCTAAAATTAAATTTGAAAAATTCAATAACTTTATATTTTAGGAACAGCAAAGCTGACTTATTTTTACCTGGTAAAGAACATGCAGCAAATTGACTGCCTGTTCAAATTGCTTTGGAGTTTGGAAATTCTCTCTTTTTCTGAAAGTTGCTATTACTAGCAACCGAAGTTAATATAGTTTGCATCATTATTAAACAGAATTCGACATAAAACTAACATCACATATCGCTGTTATCACCGGGAAGGCAAGCTCTGGAGACAAGCAATCAAAAAGATGCTTAGATGATTTTTTTTCTGTCTTCTTCTTTATGAAAGTTTTTATCCTTTGATAAAAAGTCCTTACTTTTCTCTTTAGAGGGTACAGCAATGGGCTCAACATGATGCCCTGCTATGCAGATCTCTTTTAGAAACTCATAATGTTGGAAAAATATGAAATACATAAATTTTGATACAAATATTTATGTTTTATTAAAAATAGGACATAGGTGCTATACACAAATTATATTATAGCCAATGGCATGCAGGCACTACGTGTCAACTGGATTGAGTCAAAATAAATCTATCTGTACAGTGACAAGCAAAATGGTAACAATGTTTTGAATCTTTGACTTTCAGGCTCCACAACAGCATTGAGCATGAGACTATCTTGATTTTATAGACAATCATTTTGACAATCTCTTACATAAATTTGACTTGCAACTATTTAGCATATGACTAGTTTTGCAGATTCTTGTCATGTCACTGCATTTTTACTCTTTTGCTCCTATAATTCCAATTTTTAATTATTATTATGTTGTTAGTATTTTGTAAATCCACCTTTGGCTTTCAACACTGCTTGAATACTTCAGGTCATGCTCTTGATCAGATGAAAACATGTATCATCCAAAATCTGGTAGCAGGTCTTTCCTACATGTTCCTAGTGTTTATGCATACTCGTCAACACGCGCATAAATATAGCTTTTACTTCAACTCTATCCACAAGTGTTTGATTCTGTTGAGGTCTGTGGACTATGGGGCCCAATCCAGAACCTCTCCTTCATTGTCATTTATCCATTTCTTTGCCAATCTTGATGTATGCTTCATGCCTTTGTCCTTCTGGAACACTCAAATGTACAATGTAACTCATCTTGTAGGATACCCACGTATAGCTCAGATTTGAGACCACCATCAGTCCTGACAAATACCCAATGCCTCTAGTTGTGAAACAACCACCTATCATCAGGCTTCCTCCACCAAACTTGACAGCTTCTTTAACTTCCCAACCATTTTTTCCAGATCCATTTGCACTCATCAGAACATAGTCTATTGACTTTCATCTCATTGCTCCTAATCACCCGTTTCTAATCTTCTACTATTCACTTTTCATACTTTTTTGTAAACTCAACACTTTTTATGACAAGGCTTCGTCACCTTTTTTTGGTCATTATTTCAGACTTGTGTAATATGTGTCATACAGTTCTTGCAGGATATTTGTGATTTCATTATTATGAGCAACCTCAACTGCTGTGTTTGTTGCGCCAGTATTGACAGACCTTGTGATAAGCTGACTTGTTGACTTCGATGTTCTGCCGAGACATCCACCTCTTGGTTTTTGAATGGATGGATAGACTTTATTTTGTATTCTCCCAACTTACATGGTACTCACATGATGCAATTTCCCAATTTTCTTGGCCGAGAGATAGCTATCGATAAACTGGAAGAAGATGTGTCAATTTTCTAGGAAACTCTTCTTCATGGCTGCTCCTCCATTCAAAATAGTGTCCTTTCTTTTGGAAATCAACCTAATAACACACTGAGCTATTAGTGAATGTAAGAACATGTTGTAATTTATATCATACAGGATCAAATGATGTTTCAAACACCAGGAGCAAAACAGTAACAATGTAGTGACATGACAAGAACCTGCATAACTAATCATGTTCTAAATAGTTGCAAGTCAAATTTATGCATGAGATAGCCAAGATGATTGTCTATAAAACAGAGGTAGTCTCACGCTCAATGCTATAGTGAATGGTGAGATATAGAGCCTGAAAGTGAAATGTTTAAAACATTATTACCCTTTTGTTCACCAGTGTACATGGGAAAGTGGGAAGACGGAAAGTTTGGGTGGCCTACTTTTTTTATTTTCTCTATTATAAGCTACTTTCTGGTCTGTAAGTAAGCTCAGGTTAAAGTTTCGGTCTTATTACTTCAATTACAATAGACAGTGTCATATTCAAGCTGACTCTCCATGAATGTATGTTCATTTGGATGTTATTATTTAATAACTTGTGTTTATGTATGTTTAATAAGTGGCCACAAGGCTAAATATTTTTTTGCCACTTTCCAAATGAAGGGTTGAAGACCAAGACAGCTTTTTAATCACAGATGTTGATGCAATCCTTGCTTAACGATGGCTCTTAAAGGATGTATGAATTCTTTTTTGGATATAGTGTCACTCTTATCTATGGGCTGTGCCTAGTATTACAGCTTGGTCTTCTTCAATGGAGTACAGCATAAAACCCATATACAAAAATATAACTGTTTCTGAAAAAGTAAAATGTTTTTCTAATCCTAGAACCCCCTTTAACGCTGCATCGATCAGTTTTACGTCTTTCCAACAGCAAATAATACATATCTTATAAGCAAAAGATTTTGTTTTTAATGAATCCTAACATATTGCATATTTTCCTCAAGGTGAGTCTAAATTTATAAAAAATATATATTAAATAATCTCTTTAATACTAGAGCATTAAGATGTTTTAGGATTGACCTTTAAAATATCATGAGATGTATATCATTCATAGATATCATTCATAAATAGAATAACTTAATACAGCAACTTGTCTATGAATGCAATAACAAGCAGAAGGATCTGATGGATCAATATGCCACTCGGAGCTTATTGCAGGTAAACAAAACCAAGGGTAACCTAATTGGCCCTTATGACAGACCTTGACTTTATTAGGACACTTTCAGTAAAGGTTTGGAAGTTTCAATGCACAAGGGGACACAGGCTACAATAAGATAATATAAATCAAATCCCCCTACAGTATTATTTTATCAGAGGCTAATTGGATTCCTACAACCCTCAAGAAACACTTAGAGATGACAAAGCTTTCAATATTCTACTGACAGAAAACAAATTTATTTCTTCGTACCCAATGGTATGAAGAACTCCTAAGGCCAGAGCACATACTGTTCTATAGGATTTTCTCCTATGTGACTTCCAACTGTGCTGATTCACTATAAGCTACATTAGTGGCATGGAGGATCTTGGGAATGATGATTTGTACATTGTTTTAAGGGGAACTCTAAGTATTAGACTGAAGATAAAATGTGCTTCCATATCATGTTACTCAATGTTAAAAATTAATTTTATAAGTTAAATTACATTATTTTAAAGTTTACATATGCGTTGTTCCTCCATGAAAGCCAAGTCAGACTCTTCTGTACATTCTAGTGCATTTCAATGAATTAGAATATCATCAAAAAGTTAATTTATTTCAGTAATTCAGTACATAAAGTGAACGGCATATATTATATAGAGTCATTACAAACAGAGTGCTCTATTTCAAGGGTTTATTTATGTTAATGTTGATGATTATGACTCACAGCCAACGAAAATCCAAAGTAGGGAGTATGAAGGGTTAAAAACCATGCTAGCATATTCCATGAGACATCAAAGGGTGAATATAATATTGATTTATTAGTCGTGTTTCAGGGCTCCCAGAAACACCCTGGAACATGTCAATATTATATCGATTTTTGATGATATTCATTGAGATGCACTAGTATCTTGTACATGTATCGCTCTGTAACTCAAGGCCCCAATACAAATTGGCTGCTCCATTTTATGTCTTACATTTATTTTACATTCACATCAGTACCAGTAAGACACTTCCCAAGCCAAGTTCCCTAAAGGCATGGTTGGGTGAGTTTGGTGTGGAAAGATGACTGGCCACAGAGAACCCTAATCTAAACCACATGAACTCCTTGGGGATGAGTTAGAGAGGAGAATGTGAGCCTAACCTTCTTGCATAAAGTCAGTTCTGCTCACACACCCTCTTCCAGATGAATGGTAACAAAATTGCACAAGCATACTCTAAAAATCCTTTCTGAAAAAAATCCTTCTAGAGAGCCTTACCAAAAGAATTCAAGCTGTTTTAGAATTAAAGGAGGGACATACTCAATGCTTGTTTAATTTTAGTTAAAACAGACTTTCATAAAAATTCCTGTAAGGGTAAAACGTAGGTAGTCCAACACCTATGTCCAAATAGTAAATAACTGAGTATCTTTATTGCTAAACTGAATTATTTTGTGTGCCAATGATATGAAAGTGTCACATCTCACGCAGGACCTGTTATTGAGATGTTTGCTTACATATTAATTTTATGGGTGTTGCTGGTGATAGAAGAGATGTTGAAACTAGAAGTTCTCGAATACAGATGATCAAACCTTTTAAAGTTCTGGCTCATCTCTTTTCACTGAACGGACATATGTTAACTGAATGAATCGGCGAACAGTTCACCGAACATCCATACCCCATTCAAATCAATCGGAGGCAAAATCAAGGGCTTAAAAAACACAATCAAAGGGGCTCAAAAGCTGCCAAACACAGCTTGAACCATTTTATAATGGAGTCCCTCAAATTAGACACAGATATTAGCTTGCTAGACTATTACTTATGAAGTTTCAGTGCTGCTGTCACCCTGCGTCCGGACCTGCTCATGAACTTCAGACATATTGACTGCTTACCCCCTCGATCAGATCAAGTCAGATAGCCTCACCCACCTTCTCTGCTGGCATCTGTGATTAGTTGCCATTATGGCAACCAAACTTATATCAGATTAATGTAAAACTAAATAAATGTTTGTAAACATGGGCATATGCATTGCCATATTTTTGATTGCCAGTCAAGTTAACCCAGGCAGCTGGAGGCAGGGATTATCAGCTTGGTGAGGCTCAAACCTTCTGGGCCTCTCATGCTAAAAATTGAAGTTTGCAGCCTCCCAAGGATTGGTACCTTCATGAAAGACGCCAAACTGGTGGTTGACGCATAGTTCCAGTTGCCATGGTGCTGGTGGCAATCTAGGTAATAAGGGGTACTGTCAGCTGACAGCAAGCCTAGGAGTTAGTAATGTTGAGGCATCAATCATATACTTGGTATTACTAAGCAATCAGCAAGGGCACAAATAGCAACACTAATAAATATTTTATTTTTAAATTAATCTACAACATTCCTCTTTCAACATTTTTTTTATTAAAATCCATTTTTTAAAGTCTCACATTCCACCAAACCCCCAAAAAGGATGTAAAAAAGCAATTAAAAAAAAAATGAAACCCAAATAAATGCTGAAATAATCCCAGCATATGGGGGCAAGATCAGTGACTGCATTCCCCATATGCTGGGACAGCAGGCACCGCATGGTACTCAGAAGTGTGATAAGCCGGACTTCCCACAGGTTTTCTCAAGTTACACAGCAGGTATCATACAGTAGGAAATCCCATTGTGTGACCTGAGGTAAGCTCAGAGGCAACAGAGCACATACCAAACCCTATCTTGTGAGAGCCACGATATCACACGAGATGTAGCGGGTATATTGTGAGACAGCACATTTTAGAAGTGGTGATTTCAGTAAGTGCAGTGTAGTTCAAACTTGCAGGATAGCACCTGTATGAACCCTCAAGCCTGAACTGCAGTAATGTGATGGCACCGTTTGTTACACTGTCACCAATACATGCGTGCCAGCACTCACAGCATATGGGGGATGCTTTCTGTGAACCTGACCCTCTATATGCCTGAAAGGCTCTGTGCCCATTGTGTGTTGTTTGATGCTGTCATTGAAGCTGATTTTGAGAGTCTGCATCAAAATCTGCATATCTATCCTGAAGCCTGAAAAGTCTATGAGAGCTCATACGTGCTGTGACAATGTTGTTTTGCTTTCTTTGCAGATTTGGAGCAAATTTTGGGGCAGTAAAAATAAATCTGCACAACATCAGCAAGGAATAAAAGCAGTGTGGCACAGCACTTTTGAACTGTCATAAGCTTTACTGGCCATTAGGATAAACATGCAGATTTTGACGTAGATTCTCAAAATCTGCATAAAAAAAGTATCTTACAACACACTATGGGCATAGGGCCTAAGAGGGTCCAGGGAGAGCAGAAGTTGTGGTAATAGGGTTACAGGATTCCTCTATCCCCTGGCTACCTCACCACAGAGTTCTAGGGCAGGGTTGACCAACTACAGTCCTCAAAAGCTGTAAACAATTCATTTTTTCAGAATTTCCTTAGGTGTTGGAATCATCACTTCTGCCAGAGAAAACCTGTCCAATGCAGAGGAAATCTTGAACATTTGCATTGTTTGCAGCCCTTGAGAGCTATAGGAGATCACCACTGTTCTAGAAGTCTCTATGGAAGTGTTCAGGTGGCAAGAGAAATCCTCGAGTTCTTTCACCACAACTGCTGCTCTCTCTGGACCCTTTTAGGCACTGTGACGATGGTGCATTGTTTGATGCTTTTTTGACGCAGATTTTGAGAATCTGCATCAAAATCTGCACGTGTATCCTAAAACCAGAAAAGTGTATGACAGTTCAGAAGTGCTGTGCCCATGTTGCTTTTTTTCCTTGCAGATGTGGTGCAGATTTCTTTTATCTGTCCCAAATTCTGCACCAAGTTTGCAAGTAAACAAAAACAACATTGGCATAGCACTTCTGAACTGTCATAGACTTTGCTGGCTTTAGGATAGACATGTAGATTTTGATGCAGATTCTCAAAACCTGCTTAAAAAAATCATCAAACAATGCACCCTGGGCACAGTGCCTAATAGTTCCAGGGACAGCCACAGATGTGGTGAAAGGTAACGAGGATTCCTTTTTCCCCCCTGCCTACCTCCACAGAGACTTCTAGGCCAGGGTTGCCAAGCTACAGTCCTCAAGGCCTGCAAAAAGTGCAAGTTTTCAGGATTTCCTTAGCAAAGTGCAGGTGGAATATTATCACCCTTGAGGATTGCAGTTGCCCAGCCCTGTTCTAAAGGATTGTGTGTAGTGTCTTGCATTTCCACACATCACACTTTCAGGCCACAGGCCTGCGACTTGTTCATCAGCATGTGTAGAGCAGTATAACAGCACCTGTTAGTTTACAGAAACAATCCAGCTCACAAGGAGTAAAGCAACACACCTTGTTCTATTTTGTTGCTGTGTTCAAATGGAACAATGTGTCCATGATTTTACTGCAACCAGCAAATTGCCAGTGAAATTGCCTAGCAATATTGCCGTGTGTGACGGTACCCAAAAAGACACATATAAATATACACAGTATATAAGTAGGTCACACAATAATCAGCAAACTCTATTACCATGAGTTAATGGACTTTGCCTGATTATCATGATGGCCTATAAGGGAACAGTTCATTAAGGGCACAGTTCATTAAGGACTTTGAGGTTTAGCCCAAAGGCTTAAATCCCACTAATCTATCAGGGGCAAGTGCATCTAGCTCTAAACTTTGCAGGAGGAGAAATAAAATTAAAAAATATATTTGCTACCCTGAGAAATCAAAACAGTCTTTATAAGGCCAACTGGACAACTCAAAGATGGGTCAGCAAAGCAACAACAGGCCTTTTTTAGGGAAGTCTTTAATTAGCGTAAAAACCATCTAGCATCTTTCGAATCGTTGACTGGGATGGACATGGCCATTCCACAATTTAGTCGACTGCCGGACATTCTCAGGTGACATTCTACTTCAGGGGCATTCCCCCCCACCTTTCCCCAGAACACCGTGTCAATGCTATTTCTGGAGAAGTGGACATTAGAGGAGATTCACCCCCTTTAGGAGACACAGGAGGAACTTGGGCAATCCCAAAAGACCAAGATCAGCCCTGGTCTCCAACCAATGCAGTATCCTCTCCATGTCAGGCTCCTGCTGCCAGTCTTGGAATTCATCTGCAGTGGCGACCCAACTTACATCTACCACAAACCACTCCTTGCTTCCCTTCATCTTCATGAAGGTGATTACCTTCTCAACATATAGGGTGCAGAGTTGTGAAGGACATGCAGCAGGGTTGATCGATTCACGTAGAACTTGTCACCAGTTTCGGCTTGGGCTATGAACCAAAACCCCCTCTTTTGGAAAAATATTGTCACCTGGTCCTGGGTGCATTATCAAAGGCGTTAGCATTAGTCCCCTGCAACCACTCTCAGGCAATAGCATCAGAGAGCCTAATTTTTCAAGCAATGAGAAATTCCAGCACCTGTAGTTCGGTGACTACAACCCCTGCACCTTTTAAAGCCCCGTCACACTGGGCGACATCGCCGCCAATTACATAGGCAATGTAGGGGCGTGGCATATCGGCGGTGACATTGCCCCTATGTCGCTTATGTAAAGGGGTGATGTCGGCGCTGCCAGGTAGTCGCCTGGTTTCAGAGCAGTGCTCTGAAACCAGGCGGCCGATCTGGGGTGATGTGTACACAACGTCCCATGTAACCGGCTGCCGGCGACCTGTCAGTCGATGGCAGCCATAGGCTCCCATTGTCCTGCATCGCCGCTGGGGTTTTCAGACCCTCCGGCGGCGATGCTGCCTGACAGCTCGCCGACGCAGCACTGGAGATGTCGCCCCATGTAAATGGGGGATGGCGACGCTGGCGGAGCGCCAAAAAAGTGCGCGCACCCGCCAGTCACCGCCGACAGCTCCAGCCCCGTTGCCAGGTGTGACAAGGCCTTTATAGTTATGTCCTTTGTCTTTTTCTCATTCACTATATTACAAAAAACCTATTGACCACAAAGTAGTTTATATATATAAATTGGCAGCATGGTGGGTTCAGTGGTTAGCACTGCAGTCTTGCAGCACTAAGGTACTATGATCAAGTCCCACCAAGGACAACATCTGGAAGGAGTTTTGTATGCTCTCTCCATGTTTGCGTGATTTTCACCCAGGTTTCCTGGCTTCCACCCTCCTAAGACATACTGCTAAGAAGTTTAGATTGTGAGCCATAATGGTGACAATGTTGCTGATACATGTAAAGCAGTGTGAAAGTAATGGTGCTATATGAGTGAATAAATATTATATTATTATTTATATTTATGGAGAGAGAAATATTGCTAGTTAACCACTTGTTCATGTGTATAGCATTAAGACTACTGAACCAATGCATATATAAACTAAGTTTTAAGTCACCTGAAAAAACATGTTTTAGACAGAATTGAAAAATATCTAGCCTAACTACAGGAATTCCACAATAATAGGATTTATACTGAAGAAATTATTTGAAGTTCAAGACCAATATTCTTGAATTTATGATGCCATGCATGGCACCAATATCATGCAATTTATCCCACTGGTAACAATGGGGAATACTGATTGATGCCTGTGCAATGAATAGTGTTATAATAATTAGGAAGGCGAAGGACAATCTTGTTGCCTCCTGTGCTGGGTTAATGCCATGTGTGTGCCTAGATTTTGTACAAACATTATGTGATCTCTATTCATTTAAGAGGTTTCTAGGTCAGGAGCAAGAATAAGTACCTACTTGTAACAATAAATCCTATTGGCCTCCTATTGCTTTGGCAACATAATTTCATGGCTGCCACAGGGAACACACTGCAAGGCTTTTCTATTTAACAATATCTATCTCTTTCATTTTTCTCGATATTGAACATTTTCTACATTAATCTATTTTAAATTGTGTTGGTGTTGGGTCATAAATAATCAGATTTCTTTCCTTTGAATTCTGCAGAGTAGTCGTGTTGTCTATTTTACCTATGGATTGGATTTGTGACTTCATCCACATTGTAAAGCTGTGTACATTTTCTACAACGTCCTGAATAAAAGACACAGTTCACATCTTACTGAATTCACCTATATGTTTTATTCTTATATTCATATATGACATGATTGGGTTTATAACAGAACTTCTTTTTCTGAAATTAAAGACAGCTATTACTATGGGTCAAAAACAGCTTCCTTTATTTTCATCTTCTTTTTCTTTAATTCCTCTTCTTATTATTATTATTATTATTATTATTAATAATTATTATTATTATTCATTATGATAGCTCCATTTATTCTATGACACATAGCATGTGAACAAGCATACATAGAGAAGAGCAATATTCATGAAAAATACAGGCAAAGACAGGTACAGGGGGAGAGAGGACCCTGCCCACGAGGGCTCACAGTCTATAAGAGATGGATGTGATACAGCAGGTGAGGAGAAAGGACCCCGCCCACGAGGGCTCACAGTCTATATTGGTACCTTTACACGCCGCGACGGCAGGCTGGATACATCGCGCTACTTCACGTGCACGAGCACGCTCAAACGGCTACAAACGGTGAACGCATCTCCTTTACACGCCGCGACAAGGTGCGCTACGCCACGCTACATCTATAGCTAGCTACATCGCCGGGTGTGTCAAGTAGCCAGCTGTAGCTTAGCGTACCACGTTTACACAGCGCTACAATAAGCTAATATGGGCGGACCTGGTACAGCAGGGACAGCACATAGGCGTGCCACAATCGTGGATTACGAGCCGTCCGTACGATGATAGGACAGCGCAATATCATCATGATTGGCCAGGCATCGCAGGAGGCTGAGACACCAGCACGCTCGAGCGATTGTGTAGTGTGACTGGTCAGCTCCTTAAATATGCCGCCCTAGGCAGCGACTACCAATCGTCATGCAGGAGCTTCCTCCAATGATCGGTGATGGGGCGCGGTATCCCGGAGCCTGGGTCACGCCTTAGCTACATTGCAGCTACAGCGCAGGGTGTCCAGAGTTCCCTTCCGTTGCTTCTTTACACGCCGATACAGCTCGCTACCATCGGCGATATAGCCATCTGTTTTCGAGCAGAGCCCATAAACAGATGTATCTGTCGCCGGCTGTAGCGTCGCGTCTTCAGACGCCGCTACGACGGGCTACATTGACGCTACAAGCTACATTTGTAGCCTGTAGCGCGATGTATCCAGCCTGCCGTCGCGGCGTGTAAAGGTACCATAAGGGATGGATGTGGTACAGCAGGTGAGGAGAGAGGACCCTGCCCACGAGGGCTCACAGTCTATAAGGGATGGATGTGGTACAGCAGGTGAGGAGAGAGGACCCTGCCCATGAGGGCTCACAGTCTATAAGAGATGGGTGAGGATACAGTAGGTGAGGAGAGAGGACCCTGCCCACGAGGTTTCACAGTCTATAAGAGACGGATGTGATACAGCAGGTGAGGAGAGAGGACCCTGCCCACGAGGGCTCACAGTCTATAAGGGATAAGTGAGTACCGCAGGTGGGGGCAGAGTTAGTCGTGTGGAAGTTTAATGGACTGAGGCTAACTGCAGGTTGTAGGCTTTTCAGAAGAGGTGAGTTTCCAGGTTGCTTGTGAAGGATTCCATGGTAGGCAAGAGTCTGATGTGTTGGGGTAGAGACTTCCAGAGTATGGGGGATGCACGGGAGAGCATTTAGAGCATGGGGATTTAGAGCATTTCTGTTCAATTTCTGCTACAAAACCTGCCTAAAAAAAGAAAATTCAGTGTACACATAGCCCTAAATTAGTCCTCATATTTAGAATTACTCATCATTATGTACAGTTATTCATGTAGTCAAATAATAATAATAATAATAATAATAATAATAATATTTATATAGGGCCAACTTTTTTGCAATACTTAAAGGAAAACTGTCAATGTCATTAATCCATATGCAACTGCTATCATTTTCTAATTCCTTTCTCTAAGTTCTCTCTATGGTGTATTTCTATTATTTAGATTCCCCTCCTATCCTTTGTAAACTTCAAGTAAAAAGATTCATCCCATCAACCACTCACAGTGAGTGATCCACTTAGTTCTCCGCTGTCCACTCCCATTCATGAATATGAATGTCACATACTCACATCACATCACTGCACAGATCAGTAGGGGCCTGCATATTCCTCTATACTTTCTTTGCAGCAAAACCAAGAGATCAGATAAACTCAGGATTTCTCTCAGCATAGCACACATTCTTTTTTACAGAAACAAAAGAAGTCTTGATTAGATAAGGCAGACCTGTAGCTTTCTCCCTCCTTGTCCTGAACAGAACAGTAGCTCTAAAAAGGGAAACCACACAGCACTGAGAGCAGAGGGATGAGAGAGCTGCTGAGACAGAGGAGGGAGGAGAGAGCTGCTGAGAGGGAGTGCATAATTACATGACAGTTTATACAGCAGCTGGACTAATTGTCTCTGTTTTTAATGGAGAGGACTAATCCAGGAGCTCTCTGCAAGGTGTGAAGATGCTGATAACATGGAAACTACAAATAGGACAATAATGATTTTACGTGTTTTTAAAAGGTCTGCCCAGGCACTATTCAAGGGTAATATTAGTATCATACTGAAAAATGACCTGACAGTGTCCCTTTAACAATTCAGAGGGGAATGTACAGATAATGTGAGACATAGAGTAACAAAAAATTAAAAACACCAAGACAAGTGAGGGCCCTGTTCACCAGCATGCAGTCTATGAGGAAATAGAGGAGGTAGAAAAGGTAAATAGTAAAAAGAGCCATCATTTATATGGTACAGCCATCAATATAATAAGTAGGGGATTCATTTAATGCTGCATGAACGGGTCACTAGTCAGGATCTGTACAAGTACAGATAAAGTGCTATTTAGTGCGTATAGTATGTAAACAGATGATGTAATAGGCCAGATTTGGAGAAGGGCAGAATAGGAATAGTTAGATAAGTGAGGTGAGGTTATGGGCTAGTCTAAAGAAGTGCATTTTTAGTGCTTGCATAAAACTATAATAATAGAATTGTTCTTGGTGGTACATTTCAGGAGATTGGTGCAGCTTGCAAAAAGTCTTGGAGATAGGAGTGGGAGGTTGTAGATGGTGTCAGTCTTAGGTCATTTGCAGAATGGAGGGCATGTGTAGGATAATAGGCAGAAATAAGGGAGGTGATGTAGAGCAGTGCAGAACTGTGGATGGGTTTGTGGGGGAGATTGATAATTGTATAATGTACTGTATCTCAGATGGGTAATGCAATGACTGGCACAGGGAAGAGGCATTGGGGAAGAGGCTGAAGAGGAATATGATCATGGCTGCTGCATTCAGTATCGATAGGAGAGGAGAGAGTTTAATAAGTGGAAGACTGATTAGTAGAAAATTATAATAATCCAGACAAAAATTAGTAAGTAGACAGAAGTTTTGTAGTCAACAGCAATTATATCAGAACCTTCTCAGGTGCCAGGAAAAAAACGCTGCTTACCGCAACTGCCGCAAGTGCCGAAACTGCAACTATACCGCACTTGCTGCACCTGCTGCAAGCCCCATAGACATTGCATGGGGCTTGCCCGCAGGTGAACCGCAAGTGTGATGGTTAGGCGGCAGATGCGGTAAATTCGCCGCATTTGCCGCGATCAGCGAAAAACGCTGATGTGAAAGGGCCTTAGCGAGTGTGACAAGCTGAGTGTGACGGAAGCACAAGTGCGGAGAAGTAAGTGTGTGACTTGTGATTCAGTAGGAGGTATTTGGGAATCCAGCAACAAATACCTGTGTGAATTGCTGACTGCTTCTTTTTACCTTTTTAATTTTATTGGGCTTTCTTAACTTTATTTTCTCTCTACAAGTTTATAGTCTCTTATTTTACTACCTGTAAGTTAAAGGGTAACTACATTGCACTTAAAACCTATGGTGTAGCTATATTTACAAGGGGTTATTAAGGGTGGGGGTGCATGATTAAGGTTTATAAGTAGCAGCTTGTTGGGGCTTCAGTCCTTTGGAAGTACACTGAGCTGTAGGCTGATTTTCTGCTTAGGAAAAAAAAATCTTTAAATCTTCTTTCTTAGTGAGTGTGACATAGCTGAGTGTGACAGGGAGCACAAGTGCGGACGGAAGTAAGTGTGATGACTTGTGATTTAGTGACTTTGGATTCAGGGAGTTTGGAAGGGAGGATTACTGAATTGCTAGTTGTATTTTAGTAATACTTTGCATTTCTTTTTATTATCATTTCTGTCTGGTGCAATCCCCATTAGGAAATGAGCTCCATTATTGACAATGCCATCCAGTGTACATCTTGCCACATGTATGCAATCCATGAACAGCCGGTCGAGGGTGCATACTGCTGTGTGAGATGTGAGCATGTTGTGCATTTGGAAGCCCAGATACTGGATCTAAATGAACAACTGGCAACAAGATCCGTAGACAATATGGAAAGGAGTCTGCTGCTCGAGTCCGGCACATCGCTGATCGGGTTGACAGATTACTGGGAGGGGTTGGTGAGGACCCAGCAGTCATGGTGCACATTAGCACAAATGACAAAGTTAGAGGTAGTGAAAGGTTATTAAAGATGATTTCAGGGAATTAGGCTGCAAGCTTAAGGCAAGGACCTCCAAGGTGTATTCTCTGAAATACTGCCTGTACCATGTGCCACACCAGATAGGCAATGGGAGATTAGGAGATAAATAAGTGGCTCAGGAATTGGTGTAGGGAGGAGGGGTTTGGGTTCCTGGAGAACTGGCCGACTTCTCTGTTGGCTATAGGTTCTATGCTAGGGACGGGCTGCACCTCAATGGGGAGGATGCAGCTGTTCTGGGGAGAAAATGGCTAGAAGGTTGGAGGAGTGTTTAAACTAGGGATTGGGGGGGAGGGTATTCATTGTACAGGAGGGGAAGATAGTGTAAATATAACCTGGACACAAGTAATAAAATTGGGGGTTGCATGGCGGTGGGTTTTGAACAGTCAATATAGTAGGAAGGAATAAAGGTAAAGAGAGATGCATAAAGTGCATGTACACTAATGCCAGAAGCCTCACCAACAAAATGGAGGAATTAGAATTGATTTTGTTGGAAAATAATTATAACATGGTGGAGATATCGGAGACATGGCTGGACAGAGCCAAGACTGGGCTATTAATTTACAGGGCTATAGTCTGTTCAGAAATGACCGTACAAGTAATTGAGGGGGTGTGTTGTCTGTTTATACGTAAAATCATCCTTAAAACCCATCCTGTGTGATAATATAGGTGAATCTAATGGAAATGTAGAGTCCCTGTGGGTGGAGATAAGGGGATGGGGAAAAAATAACCCAATATAATGACCCAATATCAACATGGGTTTACAAGGGACCGTTCCTGTCAAACTAATCTGATAAGCTTCTATGAAGAAGTAAATTCTGGACTGGACCAAAGAAATGCAGTGGACATGGTGTACTGTATATGGACTTTTCAAAAGCTTTTGATACGGTGCCACACAAAAGGTTGATACATAAAATGAGAGCAATGGGGATAGGGGAAAATATGTGTAAGTGGGTTAAGAACGGGCTTAGGGATAGGAAACAATGGGTAGTCATGAACGGAACACACTCAGAGTGGGTCACAGTTAACAGTGGTGTACCACAGGGGTCAGTATTGAGCCCGCTTCTTTTTAATATATTTTTTAATGGCCTTGTAGGGGCATACAGGGTAGAATCTCATATTTGCAGATGACACTAAACTCTGCAGGGTAATCAATACAGAGGAGGGCAATTTTATATTACAGGAGGTCTTATGTAAACTAGAAGCTTGGGCTGATAAATGGCAAATGAGCTTTAATGGGGATAAATGTAAAGTCATGCACTTGGGAAGAGGAAACAAAAGGTATAATTATGTGCTTAATTGTAAAACACTTGGCAAAACTATCACTGAAAAAGACCTGGGTGTATGGGTAGATGACAAACTCACATTTAGTGGCCAGTGTCAGGCAGCTGCTACAAAGGTAAATAAAATAATGGATGTATTAAAAGAGGCTTAGATGCTCATGAGGAGAACATAATTTTACCTCTATACAAGTCACTAGTGCGACCACACTTAGAATACTGTGTACAATTCTGATCTCCGGTGTATAAGAAAGACATAGCTGAACTAGAGCGGGTTCAGAGGAGAGCGACCAAAGTCATTAGAGGATTGAGGGGTCTGCAATATCAAGACAGGTTATTAAACTTGGGGTTATTTAGCTTGGAAAAACGAAGGCTTAGGGGTCATCTTATAATAATGTATAAATATATGAGGGGACAGTACAGAGACCTTTTTAATGATCTCTTTACTCTTATGCCTGAGACGGGGACAAGGGGGCATCCTCTACGTCTGGAGGAAAAAAGGTTTAATCATAATCACAGACGTGGATTCTTTACTGTAAGAGCAGTGAGACTATGGAATTCTCTGCCACATGATGTAATGAGTGACTCACTACTAACATCTAAGAAGGGCCTAGATGCCTTTCTTGAAAACTATAATATTACCAATTATATATAACTAGTAAAAAGGCCCGATGCAATTGCATCGGGAGCAGGGTGAAATGAATTGTGTGTATACAGGCGGGCCAGTGGGAAGCAGAGTATACAGGGGGCTCTGTGGGTAGCAGAGTATACAGGCGGGTCTGTGGGTAGCAGAGTATACAGACGGCTCTGAGGGTAGGAGATTATACAGGTGACTCTGTGGGTAGTAAAGTATACAGGCGGCTCTGTGGGTAGAAGAGTATACAGGTGGGTCTGTGGGTAGTGGAGTATACAGGCGTGTGTGGTGGTGGTGGCAGAGTATACAGGTGTTTGTGGTGGTGGTGGCAGAGTATACAGCCGTGTGTGGTGGTGGCAGAGTATACAGGCGTCTGTGCTGGTGGCGGCAGAGTATACAGGCGTGTGTGGTGGTGGCAGAGTGTACAGGCGTGTGTGGTGGTGGCAGAGTGTACAGGTGTGTGTGGTGGTGGCAGAGTGTACAGGCGTGTGTGGTGGTGGGAGAGTATACCGGCGTGTGTGGTGGTGGCGGCAGAGTGTACAGGCGTCTGTGCTGGTGGCGGCAGAGTATACAGGCATGTGTGGTGGTGGCAGAGTATACAGGCGTCTGTGCTGGTGGCAGAGTGTACAGGCGTGTGTGGTGGTGGCAGAGTGTACGGGCGTGTGTGGTGGTGGCGGCAGAGTGTACAGGCGTGTGTGGTGGTGGCGGCAGAGTGTACAGGCGTGTGTGGTGGTGGCGGCAGAGTGTACAGGCGTGTGTGGTGGTGGCGGCAGAGTGTACAGGCGTGTGTGGTGGTGGCGGCAGAGTGTACAGGCGTGTGTGGTGGTGGCGGCAGAGTGTACAGCGTGTGTGGTGGTGGCGGCAGAGTGTACAGGCGTGTGTGGTGGTGGCGGCAGAGTGTACAGGTGTGTGTGGTGGTGGCGGCAGAGTGTACAGGCGTGTGTGGTGGCAGAGTGTACAGGCGTGTGTGGTGGTGGAGTATACAGGCGTCTGTGGTGGTGGCAGAGTGTACAGGCGTGTGTGGTGGCAGAGTATACAGGCGTGTGTGGTGGTGGAGTATACAGGCGTCTGTGGTGGTGGCAGAGTGTACAGCGTTTGGGTGGTTTTATCAGGTGTCTGTGGGCGCGTGCAAGGTAGGGTTAAAAAAAATAAAAAAGATTATGCTCACCTCACCCGAGCCCCGCGTCTTCTTGCCGTGTTCCGCCGTCTTCTGCGTGTTCCGCAGGCTCCCGTGGCTGTGCAGGCTCCCGGGCCTGCAGTGATCTTCTATCTACAGAGAGTGAGGAGCCTTGTGGTGAGTATCAGAGTCACGTAGACCCGCGATTTGCTGGAGTAAGTGGTTTCACGTGACTCTGACTCACCAAAAGGTCCTTACTCTCAATAGAAGAGATCACTGCAGGCAACCGGAGCTGCGCCACCAGGGACTTAGCGGAACACGGGCAGAAACTCGAGGGAGACGGGGGAGACAGCGGGGCTCGGGTAGAGGTGAGATTTTTTTTTTTTTTTTAGAGTACGTTGGTCTCTGGCTCGTGATGACGCTGCGGTCATCACTAGCGCATTCCCGGCAAGCATGTTGGGATTCGGCTAAACGCCGAAATCCCAATGCGGATTATAAGTAGTGATTGGAGGGACGGTTGTCAGGAATTAGTCTGATTGCCGTATCTGGAAAAGAAGAATTTTTTTACCCCAATGTGGAGCATTAGTGTGCCAGGGTTTTTTTTTGCCTTCCTTGGTGTATCAAATAAAATGGGGAAACAGAAGCACAATAGGGTCTTATCAATGGTAAAATCGTTCACAGATATGGTATCCACTCACCTGGTCAATTGTGTGGAACAAACAACATAAACACAAATGGGTAGGATCCGAAGGTACTCAGCAATCAGGCTGATCACTAGAATTGCATTAATGAAGGAGAGGAAGATCTGGCTTTCAGGATTGCGCTTGTTCCAGTCCAACTTTCATATATAGCCTGGATCAAGTGCTTAGGCACTTCACATCAGCGGTTTTGCGCTGATCGCGGCAGTTGTGGTGAAAAACGCAACTGCGGCGATTACTGCAAACGGCTGCACTGGTGGCCACACTTTGCGGCAAGCTCCATACAATGTAAAATGCGGCTTGTGGCATGGCAAGTGCAATATTGGCACGTTGCGCAGTGCGCCGGCCGAAAAAAACGCCGCGTTTTTTTCGCTGGCCGCACTCTGCAAGTGCTCACCCTGGCATTGCCGCAACTGCGACAGCCGCATATACATCTTTATGGCTGGCCACACCAGTGTGCCGCAAAGTGCAGCCGTTATGCAAATACGCAGCAGTTGCAGTTTCTTTACCAAACTGCAGCGATCAGGCAAACCGCTGAGGTGCAATGACCAAGGTTTTGGGTTGAATCAATTGGCATAAAATGACTTTCTTCAACTAAAACTATGTTACTATTACGATAGTCATTAGGGCTTGTTTTGTGACTTGTGTTTTTGTATATTGTTTAATTACATCTTTAATTTTATGATATAGTGTACTGGAAAACAGGAAACAAATTCCAAGTGAGGTTAAGTTGAAAAAAAAAAGTGCAGTCCTACAATTATATTTTTTATTTACCATGTTCACTGTATGGTAAAACTTACCTCACAGTATGACTCTCACGGTCAGTATGAGTATGTAGATACCAAACATGTACAGTTTGTTTTTATATAAGTGGCAAAAAAATGCTTTTGTTGCTATTTTCATAATACCATGATGTCTTTGTTTTTTGGGATCAGGTGCTAAGTGGTAGATTTTTTTTGTGCCCTAAACTGATATCTTTACTTATACAATTTTTGGGTAGATACAATGTTTTGATTACCTCTTATAGTATTTTATTGCAATTTGTGGTTGTGAAAAAAATGTAATTCTGTTTTTTTAAATTTTTTTTTTCATTACACTGTTTACTGATCAGATCATCTTATTTTATATGTTAATTGATTGGACCAGTATGAACTCAGTGATTCCAAATTTGTATGTTTAAACTGGTTTATTTTCAGTGGGGCAAAGGGAAGTGATTTGAACTTTGTGTGTTTTTTATTTTTTTCCATAATTTTTAAAACTTTTTTCTAACTTTATATTGTATTTATTATTTCCCTTATGGGACCTGAAGTCATGATCATGTGACTGCTTGTGCTTTGTACAGTAGAAATTACAATCTCCTATAAATGCCGGCTCACTGACGGCTTTCACATGAAGAGCATCATGACCCCTGGCTGTCATGATAACTCATCAGCACCCTGTAATCACACAATGGGAGTGCCAATGAGAGTTGGGAATGTGATGGTCCCCATCAGTGAGAGTTAAATCAAGCCATCAGAGATTGACAGCGGTTAACAGTGGTGTACAGATCTCCCTTCCACCATGGGTGTTAAAAACACAAGTTGGCTGATCAAATGTAGGGAAAAATACAGGCTCGGCATCAAAGCAAGGAACATGCCCTTGGAGGTACCAGTAGGACGTAGGTTGAGAAGTTGTTACCAGACCTTCCAAGAAATAAGACGTTTAGTGCTAAACAGAAGACATTTTCATGTTGAGAGTATTTATAATCGCCAAGAGTTTCAACATTCAGTAGGATGTACGTTCATGTGTCACGACCATGAGTAGTTAACATGGAATGATCTCATGAAGAGCTACAATACCCATGTTTTTCGTAATTTAGAATGATTTGTTCAGTGCCTCATTCCATGCAGCACACAATAACACTACAACAGTATAAATGTTCTTACATTTATCATCATGTCCCCAGAGCGTTATATTTCACAGTAACTTGTCCCCAGCTGAATGTGCTTGTAGTGCTGATCAATTAACACCACAATCTCACTCATCTGTAGATTTACTACTTACACAACACACAAATTATCCTTCATACCAACATTACAGACGACAAGACATCATTTCTACGTACACTTATTAAGCAAGCCCTCAAGGTATTTCTACTGCTGTTGGTGTTTCTTACAATAATGTGTAATTCTAAAATGCAAATACAACATGCTAGTAGTGCCAAGATCCTGAGATGAGCTAGTGATCCGTCAAGGTCAACAATCATTGATCATGAATCTTTAGTCATTACTACAGCTAGGCTCATTGATTAACTGATTTTGAGAAACAGTTAATTTGCCTATTTCTATCAAAGACTAATGATTCCCTAATCCATTTGCAAACTGTGAATCATGAACTTGGCAGATTAGTTCACTGAACTCTGTTGCCAACATGACACCAAAGGGAAATGCTTTAGTTTACAATCTGCTGACTTGCAGACTCATCTAATATTACATCAAAAGGACTTTCTTCATAATCTACTTACTCTTAGCAAATTAAATAGGTAAAAGTTTTTTTATTTGAGTTATGATTATAGTACAGTATTTTAGATTTGATTCGCACTTTTGTAACACATAATCTACTTTTGAACCCTTCCATTGGGTTAACGATATCACAAGATGTCTTGGTGCCGAGTCCAGAAGTTTACATCTGGTAATTTAGGTGTCATTGGATGGGAGCACTGTGAACCACCTAACTGCATCGCAGCTATCTTTTGATGATCTTGCCATGTGCAATTTCATATGGGATCACACCACACCGATGATGCTGCACCAGGCTGAATAATCAACAGAAAAACCATTAATGTCCAAAAAAAGGAGGAGCTTTCATTACCCTTGTCCAGCAGTCACAGATTATTGATGGGTCATGCAAATCGATCAGCACCAACTCTACAGGTGCAAGATGACCTTCTTTAACCCCTTCCCAACATGGCCAATTTCATTTTCATTTTCATTTTCTTCCTTCTTTCCAGAGCCATAGCCTTTTTACTTTTCTGCTCACATAGACATATGATGGCTTACTTTTTGAGGAACAAGTTGTACTTTTCAATACACCAATAATTTTACCACTTAGTATACTAAAAATGGGAAAAAATTCCAAGTGCAGAAAAACTGTTAAAGAAAACAAAATTCTGACATTGTTTTTTGGAAATTGTTTTTATGGTGTACATAGTGGGGTAAAATGACCTAGCAATGTAATTCTCATATCCATACAAATACTGAAATACCGAACAGTTTTTGTTTTTTTCTTATTTTCGTTATAAAAAAGAAATCAGCACTCTGAAAAATAAAAATTATTGTGTTGCAATTTTCTGAGACCTGTTGAATCCATTTCACACACCCGCTACATACTTGTGTGGAGCCCACTGGGACGGGGTACTCGGGCTCAGACCGTGGGTAGCACTGAGGATGATCGCGGACAGTATTGGTCCGGACCGTTTCCCGAGCCCCATAAGTAAAAGGGGATATTGTCGTGATGCCACCCACGGGTTGTGGTCAGAGTGACACCGCTGCTGCAGAACCTCCGGGGATGATGTTTGGCAGCCGGTGATGTAACGGCTCTCTGCGGGTAAGCCTAGCAGTGATAGTAATAGTCTATGATTGATGCTATGGGTGTTGCAGGATAGGGTGGTAGTAGAGGTGATGGCAATTTGTGAGGGAACGTAGGGCTGGAGCACAAGGATCAAACAGTCTCACAGTTTTTTGTAGTTTTCCAAGTCTTTACTGCAGATGTTGGTAGCAGAGTACTGTCCACGGAGTCTAAACCGGGGCCAGGTTGCTCCCACCCTGATCGAGATCTCAGCTTCCCACTCCTGCGCTGTGTGTGTGGCCCTGCTGCCGCTTTAGCTAGGCTGCTGGCCCGGTCTCTCCTCACAGGTACCCACTTGCTAGGCAACTTGAGTCTTTCCGTGTGTTTCTGACCCGCCATGTTGCTTTGCTGAGGTACAGTGTAGATTTATAACCTCCACTAGTCTGGTGTTTACTGTGCTCATGTGTCAGTCACAGTTTCAGATCCGGTATCGGTCTCGGTGCTCCTCCGGGACTAGTTATGAGGTAACTCAATCTCCCAGATGTGTTCTCCTGTTTCTTGTAACTCCTCTCCTCAGACCCTGACTAGGCCTAGAATTGAGTACCAGCTGTGGAGAAGCCTAATTCCTCCCCTTTACACCACAGTCTCTCTTCCTCAGTTCTCCCAGGAACTGAACTGCTCTCTTCACAGTACTTGCTACGTATTGAACTAACTACTTCCTCCCTCTCTACACCAGAATATGTAGGGGAGCTACTTTAGCTCCCCCTTCTGCCTAGAGGTGCTAGTGCAGTGTCAAGTGTTGTGTGGGGGATTAACCCAGGTTGATGTTACTTTGGCACATTAATCCTGGGGTGCCACATTTGCATGTATAGAGAAAAATTGGGAATGAAGTAGTGTATCACGGTCCGCACTGCTATACCCAAAGAAAATACTCAGGAAAATGGTAGGGTATTAAGGATACTCGTTACTTAGCAAGTATCACTGGTGCTCGTGAGTGATGTGTCAATCATTATCGATCTGACACATGTTGACTGCTCCCTTCACTACATAAAGTTAGCTAGCACCTGAGTGAGGCCAGATTGAATGTTAGGGTCTCTCTGGGGCACTGCAAGGTGTTTTATGCAGTTCAAATGTAAAAAAGCCGACCCACCCGCCCTGTCTTGGAAATACTCGTTTTTTAGCCGGATGTATGTGGGGGGAGCCAACAACTCATTGACTTATATTGTACTCACTATTTGGACAAATATGCAAGTGTTAAAAAGTACTCATAACAAGTATATCTAGTGTGAATATTACGCCACCTGCTCATCACTAGTGCCTATATGTGACCACCCAGCGGTTGTCATTTGTAATGCAGTTCATCAAGTGTTTTGCTGTTTTGCTAACATGTTGAGATTATGTCTTGTCTTTGTAGAATGAGAAATTAAAGTTGTTAACAAAACTCATGGAATAATACAAGTAAAATCTCAATACTAAAAGCTCACTAGCATCCAGAATATTATACTAATCACTAGAGCAGGAGTGGAGAACTCCAAGCCTCAAGGCCACCTACAGGATTTCTTTTTTTTACAGGAGTTTTCAGGATTTCCTTAGCATTGCACAGGAGTTGGAGTCATCACCTTTTCCTGAGATTATATTATCGCCCGAGCAATATTAAGAAAATCCTTTAAACATGCACTGTTGGTAACTCTTGAACTAGATGTAGCAATAAATTATACCTTTGTAATGGTCATTCATTACTAAAAAGCATCTGCATCACGCACAACAAAAAATGATTAATTAAGAGCAAATTTCCTCTCTTCTCAAAATGCAGGTTATTGTTGCCCTTTTTAATCAAAGTATAACAGGAAGGTACACCATTTGTTTGATAGAAATCCATTTGTTCCTCTTATTTAATCACCTTGTGACTTGAGCATAATTTCCTGTGTAAGGCTGCCTTCACACTTGCGGATGCTCCACACGTTTGCGGTCACCAGTCTGCAAGACCCTGCGAGCAGTTTGCGTCCCGTCTGCAAGACGCTGTGGAAGGCGTCTGCAAGTGTGAAGGCAGCCGAAGTAAATCACTTACTACTGCAATAGGTTCTGTAGTTAATAAAAACAACAGAAATTCATTATCAATTTAATAATTTTTAATAAAAAAAAGAAGGAAACGCCACAGCACTTACAAACTTCTGTAGAGAGGAATCTCAGATCTGTCACAGAGCTCCATAGACCACATCCAGAATTTAGCGGGAACCAGCTTCTAGTAGAAGTAAAAGTATCCCATATAGCAAAGAATCAAGCAGCACTCCAATCCTTTGAAGACTTCCAAATTAATGAGGGTGCATATGCAAAACAGGGAGAGATGCAGGT
The DNA here is from genome assembly GCA_033576535.1 of Allobates femoralis. Lineage (NCBI taxonomy): Eukaryota > Metazoa > Chordata > Amphibia > Anura > Aromobatidae > Allobates > Allobates femoralis. The sequence continues at coordinate 67,099,777 of JARQOC010000002.1, read as the reverse complement.
TGTGTGTGGGACAACAGTCTGTTTTGCACCTTATGGAGCTTCAACTGGTCCTGCCTTAGAGGATTGCAGGTTGTGAAGTGAGTTTACATACTCATATTTTAATCATATAATCATAGAATGGTGGAGTTGAAAGGGACCTCCAGGGTCTTCTGGTCAAACCCCCTGCTCAAAGCAGGATTCATTAAACCATGCCAGACATCTGTCCAGCCTCTGTGTGAAGACTTCCACTGAAGAAGAATTCACCACCTCTCGTGACCACTGTTCCATTCATTGATTACCTTCACTGTCAAAACATTTTTCCTAATTTAATCTGTGTCTCCTCCCATTCAGTTTCATCCCATTATTTCTATTGTTTATTTTCTTGTGCAATTGAAAATAAAGCTGATCCCTCTACAGTGTGACAACCCTTGAGATATTTGTAAACATCTATGAAGTCTCCTTTCGGTCTTCTTTTTTGCAAGCTAATACAATCCCAAATCTTGTAACCATTCCTCATAGGACATGGTTTGCAAAACAGTCACCTTTCTGGTTGCTCTTCTCTGAACTTGCTCCAGTTTTTTAAATCATTTTTTTAAACTATGAGGCCCAGAACTGGACACAGTATCCAGATGAGGTCTGACCAAAGAGGAGTAGAGGGTGATAATGAATTCACATTGTCTAGACTGTATGCATCTGCTAATACATCCCAGAATTGTGTTTGCCTTTTTTGCTGCTGCATCACACTGTTGACTCATGTTCAGTCTGTGATCTATTAGTATTCCATAGCCTTTTTCACAAGTGCTGTTTCTTAGCTCTGTTCCTTCCATTCTGTATATGCTTTCATTTTTCTTGCTCAGATATGACTTCACATTTTTCCTTGTTAAAAACCATTCTGTAAGTTGATGACCACTGTTCCAGTTTGTTTTAGATCTATATAAATAGAGTCAGTTCTCTCAGAGCTGTAAAGCAAGAAATTTGGAAGAAGAAAGATGGCATTTGAGCCAAATAAGACAATCACACAAAAATTATTTGAGATACACACAATGTGTATAATATTTGGCAAAGTGCTGGTTTAGGCTTATTACAACATGAAAATGAATCCTAATTCACACTTCAAAAGTGAAAATGATACAGAAATTCAGATGATACACTTTGAGAAATCATGTTTTTTCACCTTTGTAGTCCCCTTCATCCACATGGTGCTCATCTTGAGTAAAGTGTCTACTTGGTTGGACATAGCCCTTTACAAGTACCTATTTGTAATTGTGCAGGTCTCAAGATCAATGGGGAGGTGGACATTGTTCTTTTCTCTTTTTATCATCATCTCTTCTTGTTTTTGACCCAACTTTGCATTATATAGGGTTGTCTATTGTGCAGGCTGTCTACAAGATGTGCCCATGTAAATATGCAACATGCACTAATAGCAATAGCTAAATCAGTTCAAATTTTACATATATGAATATGTCTTATTAATTTAAGTGGCGAAATAAAATATGGGATAGGGAATGGGAAGCTCACCCCTCCTTCTAATCAAAGGACCCGGTCAGGTGCTCGGTGGTGGCCGGCCACCACCCGAAAACCAGACATTGTATTGATCTTCTTGGAATAAAATAATCTTCACCATATAGATACAGGTGCCAGCTTCTTCGTTTCTATGTCTAAATAAAATATGGTAATAATTTATAGCTGTATCAATCATCAGACAGCAGTCTACTGTAACACTGTCTAATAAGTGGAATTGGTCATGTAAATTGAAATTCCCCAACTAACATATTGTATCTAGTCATAAGGTCCCATAAGTTGATATCTTGAAGTTTTGACACCCATAAGAAGTGATAATTAAAGGGAACCAACCACCCCAAATGACCCCCCCCGGACTGTTAATATGTGTCCCTACACCCAGCACACACATTTGGGGCAATCGTTTTTGCTAAAAAAAACTGTTTAGTAGAAGCTAAGATATATGTTTATAAAGTTTAATAACTTCTGACGATTGGGTGTTACCTAGCTTTGTCCACGTGCAGTGTTCGTGCTTATCATCTTCCTCTCCCCCTCCCCTCTCACTTTCTAAGAGCCTGGCCGCGTCATGAAAGGGGCGGGGCTAAATCGTGGCGAGCCCTGCCCCCTTTCATGACGCGATTTAGCCCCGCCCCTTTCATGACGCGGCCAGGCTCTTAGAAAGTGAGAGGGGAGGGGGAGAGGAAGATGATAAGCACGAACACTGCACGTGGACAAAGCTAGGTAACACCCAATCGTCAGAAGTTATTAAACTTTATAAACATATATCTTAGCTTCTACTAAACAGTTTTTTTTAGCAAAAACGATTGCCCCAAATGTGTGTGCTGGGTGTAGGGACACATATTAACAGTCCGGGGGGGTCATTTGGGGTGGTTGGTTCCCTTTAAATCAACTGTATAGACGTTCATTTATGAATTAAAACTAACAACTCTTTAGCATCTGTAAATTACTCTATACAGCTAATAAAGCTAAAACTAACTACCCGTATATACTCGTGTATAAGCCGACCCGTGTATAAGCCGACCCCCCTACTTTTGCCCCCAAAACCTGGGAAAACCTTTTGACTCGTGTATAAGCCGAGAGTGGACCCCAGCACAGGTATACAGCCCCCAGCAGTGTGGTATACAGCAGCCCCAGAGGTATATACAGCAGCCCCAGTGGTAGTATACAGCAGCAGCCCCAGTGGTATATACAGCAGCAGCCCCAGTGGTATCTACAGCATCAGCCCCAGTAGTTAGTATACAGCAGCCCCAGAGCTATATACAGCAGCCCCAGTGGTAGTATACAGCAGCCCCAGTGGTATATACAGCAACAGCCCCAGTGGTATATACAGCAGCAGCCCCAGTAGTTAGTATACAGCAGCCCCAGAGGTGTATACAGCAGCCCCAGTGGTAGTATACAGCAGCCCCAGTGGTATATACAGCCCCAGTGGTAGTATACAGCAGCCCCAGAGGTACATACAGCCCCAGTGGTAGTATACAGCAGCCCCAGAGGTATATACAGCCCCAGTGGTAGTATACAGCAGCCCCAGTCATATATACAGCCCCAGTGGTAGTATACAGCAGCCCCAGAGGTATATACAGCCCCAGTGGTAGTATACAGCAGCCGCAGTGGTATATACAGCCCCAGTGGTAGTATACAGCAGCCCCAGAGGTAGTATACAGCCCCCCATCAGTATACATGCCTTGTGCACAATCCTGTAAAGCAAGAGATTAGTATACTTATCACTGTCCCGCTGCCGCTGTCCCGCCGCCGCCATCGCGCTCCTCCGTCTTCTTCCGGTTTCCTCCTCGGTCGCGCAGACAATGACGTCATTGCCTGCGCTGACCGGAGGAAGCTGGAAGAAGACGGATGAAGACGGAGGAGCGCGATGACGGCGGCGGGACAGCGGCAGCGGGACAGTGATAAGTATACTAATTTCTTCCTTTACAGGATTGTGCACAAGGCGGGGGGGCTTGTATACTGATGGGGGCGGGCCTATATACTGTATACACTGTATACCTTGTATGCAGTATACAGTGACTCGCATATAGCCAAGGGGGGGACTTTTCAGCCCACTTTTTGGGCTGAAAAACTCGGCTTATACGCGAGTATATACAATAATTAAACCATACTTAATTTCATTAAATGAAATGTGCTTTTTTTCCTTTGTCATATATATTTGTACAGGTAAAGTTGCAGAATACAATTTTGCACATATTGGGGTAAATCATCAACGCTTTTACACCTGAAAACTAGCAGGAAGTACTTTGAAAAGTCTCAAAATTTTGGCGCAACATAACGTTTTGGATGCAACTTTTGCCATTTTAATCCCTTCAAAACCAATGAAATACATTTACATATATTCTTCTGGTTCTGTAAAAATCATCTTTTTATTTTCATAAAAAAAACTGCAGAAAACACTACAAAAACACAACATGTGAACAAAATCCTGCACTTCAAAAGAGGAAAGATGAAAACTCCAAAATCTAAGCAAAAAAATTTATCAACCTGAACATAGTAACATAGTAACATAGTTTTTAAAGGTTGGAGGAAGACTTTAAGTCCATCTAGTTCAACCCATAGCCTAACATGTTGATCCAGAGGAAGGCAAAAAAAAAACCCTGTGGCAACACTAAGCTCCACATTGGGGGAAAAAATTCCTTCCTGACTCCAGATATGGCAATCAGACTAGTTCCCTGGATCAACGCCCTATCAAAGAATCTAGTATATATAACTGGAAATATTATAGTTTTCAAGAAAGGCATCCAGGCCCTTCTTAAATGTTAGTAGTGAGTCACTCATTACAACATCATGTGGCAGAGAGTTCCATAGTCTCACTGCTCTTACAGTAAAGAATCCACGTCTGTGATTATGATTAAACCTTCTTTCCTCCAGACGTAGAGGATTCCCCCTTGTCCCCGTCTCAGGCCTAAGAGTAAAGAGATCATTAGAAAGTTCTCTGTACTGTCCCCTCATATATTTATACAACATTATAAGATCACCCCTAACCCTTCATTTTTCCAAGCTAAATAACCCCAAGTTTAATAACCTGTCTTGGTATTGCAGACCCCTCAGTCCTCTAATAACCTTGGTCGCTCTTCTCTGGACCCGCTCTAGTTCAGCTATGTCTTTCTTATACACTGGAGACCAGAATTGTACACAGTATTCTAAGTGTGGTCGCACTAGTGACTTGTATAGAGGTAAAATTATGTTCTCCTAAGCATCTATGCCTCTTTTAATGCATCCCATTATTTTATTTGCCTTTGCAGCAGCTGCCTGACACTGGCCACTAAATGTGAGTTTGTCATCTACCCATACACCCAGGTCTTTTTCAGCGACAGTTTTGCCCAGTGTTTTACAATTAAGCACATAATTATACCTTTTGTTATCTCTGCCCAAGTGCATGACCTTACATTTATCCCCATTAAAGCTCATTTGCCATTTATCAGCCCAAGCTTCTAGTTTAGATAAATCCTCCTATAATATAAAATTGTCCTCCTCTGTATTGATTACCCTGCAGAGTTTAGTGTCATCTGCAAATATTGAGATTCTACTCTGTATGTCCCCTACAAGGTCATTAATAAATATATTAAAAAGAAGCGGGCCCAAGACTGACCCCTGTGGTACCCCACTATTAACTGTGACCCATTCTGAGTGTGTTCCTTTAATGACCACCCTTTGTTTCCTATCGCTAAGCCAGTTTTTAACCCACTTACACATATTTTCCCCTATCCCCATTGCTCTCATTTTATGTATCAACTTTTTGTGTGGCACCGTATCAAAAGCTTTTGAAAAGTCATATACACCACATCCACTGCATTTCTTTGGTCCAGTCCAGAACTTACTTCTTCATAGAAGCTTATCAGATTAGTTTGACAGGAACGGTCCCTCGTAAAAACCATGTTGATATTGGGTCATGAGGATATTTTTCTTCAGATACTCCAGTATAGCATATCTTAGAAAACCCTCTAGGATTTTACCCCTAGTAGAGGTTAAGCTTACTGGCCTAAAATTTCCAAGTTCAGTTTTTGTTCCCTTTTTGAATATTGGCACCACATTTGCTATACGCCAGTCCTGTGGTACAGACCCTGTTATTATGGAATCTTTAAAGATTAAAAATAATGGTCTATCTATGACAGTACTTAATTCCTGAAGCATTCTAGAGTGTATCCCATCCGGGCTCGGGGATTTGTCAATTTTAGTGATTTTTAGACGATGCCGTACTTCTTCTGGGTTAAGCAGGTGACATTTAATTGACAGCTTTTGTTATCACTGATCATATTGTCTGTCATGGGATTTCCTTGTGTAAATACTGTTGAAAAAAAGTAATTTAGCTTATTGGCTTTTTCCTCATCCTCTTCCACCATTTTACCCAGATTATTTTTAAAGGGGCCAACACCATCAATTTTTAGTTTCTTACTACTTATGTAGTTAAAAAATATTTGGGGATTATTTTTACTTTCTCTGGCAATGAGTCTCTGTTTGAACTTAGTTATAGATTTTATTTTATTTGCTTTTTTTATTTTAATTTTGTTGCTGACCCAAAACCACAGTGCAGTACATGACTTGTGATCACTCACGTCAGTTAGGGATGAGCGAGTCTACTCCTAGGACTCGTTACTCGGCGATTCTTAAGGGACTCGCTGGACTCGGAATCGGCGAGTCTTTAGCGAATACTCCTCAGTAACGAGTCCAAATCGGGCGAACGCTTTGCGGCCGGCGAGTCGGTTTGCGGCAGGGGGCTGCTTCGCGGCTGGAGGAGTAAGGTCAGCTTTGATAGCCCGCCGGACCCGACAGCACCCCCCCCCCTCCGGTTCTCAAGGCTGCCTGGACCCGACAGCACCCCCCCCCCCCCCCGGTTCTAGGCTGCCTGGACCCGACAGCAAAGGTTCTCAAGGCTGCCTGGACCCGACAGCACCCCCCCCCCTTTCTCAAGGCTGCCTGGACCCGACAGCACCCCCCCCCCCCCGTTCTCAACCAGGGCCGGGATACCTAACTGCCACCCAGGGGAAGAGGCTCCAGCCAGCCCCTGAGTCCAATGCTCCGAATCCTAGCGAGTCTGCGATTTCGAGTCCTGTATTATCTATTCGGACTCGCGAATCCATATTCCCTATTCTTTAACATTGGACTCGCTAGACTCGCCACGAGTACCGAGTCCTGGGCTCGGACTCGTGCGGGTCTAGCGATCCGAGTAATTTAGGACTCGCTCATCCCTAACGTCAGTCTTTGTTCCCTGTTTGGGTTTACAACCTGATTAAAACTATGGAACCTCATGTTTTCGGACAGGTAAAGCAAGCTCTTTCTTTCCTGTGCAAGATCAGGTTATTTTTTAGCCAATTTGATTAGACCCTTATTGTCAATTATGCTGCCGTATGTTTCAGCCTAGTGCTATTCTCAAGGCCTGACACTAATGTAAGGTCAATAACTCACAGTGCCCTGACTGATAACACATTATAACCCAAACCAATAGTTTTTTGGTTTGGCAATCTATTATATACCTACCTATCGGTAAATACCATATAATTGTTTTTTCTGTTTTTAATTGCTCTAAATTTATTTGGCTGATTCCATATATTGTAACATCGACGCTTAATATTACAGTTTTAAATCAAATCCACTTTCTAGAAGGTGATGGAGGTGACTCCTATGGCACATTTCTCTGTAAGAACATTAGTGTTCCCGTGGATCATAATACAAGTTGTCAACAAGTTTAACAGTTCATCAGTTGTTGGCATGAAAAAGGTGTCAAGATAACAAGACTTGTTGAGGTAATGAGAGAGTATAAAAATAGCCTAAAACTGTGTGTATTCATTGAAAAAAAATAGCTTTGAGTAAGATTATGCATTCTGTATATTTAGATATGGTATACATCTTATAATAATAAAAATCTATTTCTTACAATTGGATGTTTTCAAATAATAAAAAGATAGCACATTGTTGAGTTTTGTAGCTAACTCGTAACGTTACGTCATTGGAGGCACACAAGCTCGGCAGAACATCTTAAGACGCAGTCCTTAGCTTAAAATACCAAAACAGGCCCAATGTCTGTGATATCTTTTTGCTTCAACAGACTCTAATAAGTTTCATTTCTCAATAAAGTTTAATAAGGATGAAACCTGTAGTACAAAGGAAGATGAGCCCCAATCAAGGGTGACAACAGTATAACAGTATCCAAGAATGTCAAGTGTTTCGCCATCACATCCATGTTGGCCTGGCAAGTGCCTTTGTACATTTATTGAAGCAAAATCTGTACTACGTCTCTTCTATCTCTTAGGCTAGCGTCACATTAACACTATTGTCTGCGCTAGGAAGGTTGCGTTAAAACATAGGTTTTGGCAGGCTAAACGCAGTGCTACTGCCATAGTAGCACTGCGTTAATGATGCCAATGCTTACCTATGGTGATGCGGCCCCTGGCGTGGCTCAAACGCTGGCATCTGAATGAAATCTTGCACTTCTTCCTAACATGAGAAAAGACGCTTTCAACAATGTCTTTGCTCGCGTTAGGAAAAGTCTGAGATTTCATTCAAATGCCGGCGTTTGAGCAGCGCTAGGGGCTGTGTCACCATAGATAAGCATTGGCAGCATAAATGCGGCGCTACCATGGCAGTAGCATTGCGTTTAGGCTGCCAAAACCTATGTTTTTAATGCAACCCCCCTAGTGCAGCCAATAACGTTTATGTGACCCTAGCCTTATGGTGACAATTTCGTCTTTTATTAAGAATTGACATAATGTTTAAATTTCATACCTTTCATCTTCCCTGAGACACTGATTTTATGATCTTTGCTGGTAACAGGTAATCTGTAGAGGGGAATCTGTCAAAGGCTTACCCTATCCATTAGAAGAGAGGATGGGATCGACCAAGGATAAACCTCTACCCTCTAAGGTCCCTATAGGTGTTTTATTGTCTGCCTCTAAAATATATCTAGTCCAGGGGCGGACCTACCGTGGTGTAGCTGGTTCAGCTGCAGCAGGGCCCCGACTGGGTAGGGGGCCCTTCAAGCACCTGTAGGGGGCCCTGCATAGCCGCTCCTGTGACCCTGTGTCAAATGAGAGGAGGTTAACTGAGGGAAGCTTCCTGCTTTCCTTTGATGTTCCCGCCCCTGCTCTCCTCTGCCGCCTCAGCTCCCAGACCTGCAATGCGTGGCTCGGCGCAGGCAGGAGCCGCTTGCAAACCCTCCCCCCACCTCAACTACAGCTGCTAGCACCACCCCCCCCCGCACCTCAAACCACCCCCCCTTCCCCCGCTCCTCACCTGCAGCTGCACCAGGGACCACCAGGCTCAAGTTCCACCACTGATCAAGTCGTATATAAGACCACAAAGGACTTCTACTTTATACATCCTAACAACGTCACTACAGCTTTAAATACCCATAATTAGTTTGATTCAACTTGCAAGAAATTCAATTTAAATTATCCTTTTCCATCAATCTAGAATTGATGATCACTGAAGTTAATGTTTACTTTATTTCATAACCAAATCTTTCAGGTTTAATGCTGTTTTTTTCTTTTATAAACATGTGACCAAGTTTTCCCCTGGATATTAGATGATACAATTTACACATCGTTCGTGAAGCTTTAATGGACTTCTACTCTCTGTATGGATAAATTAAAAAATGGCAAAGAAAAATAATAATTGAAATAAACAGAAGAAAATACTACAGGGAATAGCTAAATAAAATTTTAAAAATCAACATTTTATCTTGCTGGAAGGGAAACACCTTTAGATGCTCATGCTTTACTTTAATGATAATAAGATATAAGAAATATTGGCACCTTCTTCATTTCCCACCTAAATGACTGTAAACTGTCACTGATAATGTGATCGTGAAGCTATTTTTCTTTCTTTGTTCCATTGAGAGAATGAAATGTTACAAGGTGATAGCAAGGGTAAGTGACATAGAGATGTAGTATCAGCATGCTGTAAAGTCAGGTGTCCAAGTCCTACTTCTACTGATAGCCATTGTAGATGTTGGATAATTAGCATGAATTTAATTTTTATGCATATGTAATATGCAAAAACACAATAATTGCAAAACACATAATACTACAGGCAAGGTAAAAAAGCAAAAAACACAAAATGCTTAACCAAGACTGAGCTAAATCAGTCTATTCACACACAGCAGGGACGGAAAAACTAAGCTCCAGTTTCAATAATGTCCATATACCACAGTTATAAAACATGGGAATTATAATGAAGTGTTATCACATTGCTTAGTAGCAAACAGCAATGTCACTTGGCAATAAAACACTTCTTCCATTTCCAAATAATTATAGTAATACATAACTGTAAATAGTGCAATGCTCAACCCAAGAAGGAACAAATCTGACTTGTGATTCGTAAGCACTGGCTATGTGTAAAGTGAAATGCAAGGTGAGAAAGAAACCTATGAAAAAATTAGACAGATGATAGATACAGTAGATAGATAAATCGATCGATCGATCGATTGATAGAATAGATATAGATAGATAGATAGATAGAAGAACTGCACACCAAAGAAGACTGCATCACTCCTTCTTGAGGATTCTTATACCTTTATTCGGCCCTCAGGACAAGGTAGTGATGTTTCAGTTCTAGGAACCAGCTTCCAGATAGATAGATAAATATAAATAGATAGATAACAAAAAAGAAGCAGGCATAACTAATAAAAAATAAAGGTGAATACAGTGGACCTTAATAATCCATGTGACAACGTTTCTGTGGTGTGACCACTTTTCTCTAGCACTGTGCACCTGTCGAATATTGAATTCAGTAAATTGCAAGGATTTTAAAGGAAAATTTGATTTGCAGCAAAGTTATTCAATGCAAGGTGAATGTACCTTACTTTACTCTTAAGTCTCTCACACGCCTCACACCCCTTTCATATCAGAGTTTTCGGAGATTGCGGTGGATCCAACGGCCGCACTTGCGCCACACTTGCGGTAAGCCACATGCATTGTCTATGGGGCTTGCGGTTAGCTGGGGGAAATATTCTGCCGGATGCGGCGAAAAAGAACGCTGCTAGATCGTGGCAAAACTGCAATTGCCGCACTTGCTGCAAACCCTATAGAGAATTGCTGGGGCTTTCCGCAGGTGTGGCGCAAGTGCGGCCGTTAGTTTGCAGATGCGGTGAATCTTCCACAATCAGTGAAAAACGCTGATATGAAAGGAGCCTTAGCATAATAAATTTAAAAAGTTAAAAAAAAGTATTCCAGCAGCCCACCGTCCAGTCCATAGCACCTATTCTTTTCTCCTTCCCCATCATGTGTATCTTCACTCAAGGACAGAATTTCAAGAATTACGGTGGGCTGCATTGGCGGCAGGACAAGAGAGTAGTGATGTGAGAGTTATTTAATTCTATCTTTACTAATTCACCTGATCATCTACAATTCAGCAAAATGGCCCCTGGCCGCCTTTTTGATAAATTTTTGTAAAATTAAAGGATTTAATTCCATGCCAATAAATAAATTTACTCATAAATAAATGATTACTATACATAGGTAGATGAATAGATTGATAGATACTGTCAATAATACAGAGATAGACATAGTTACGTATTGAAATTAACTATACTAACCAATAAGCTGACCAATAAGTGGCTGGATGATTTTTAAGCCTATGATGGCATTAAAAAACTGTAAACTCTTACATGGATCTGTCCATGACCCATCCTCACCTGTTCTGCTTCCACCAACTCCCCACCAGTTTCTCTGCTTACTGCCACTGTACATTCATTGCATCCCAAATGACTGAGTCAGCATCAAAAAAGAGAAGAGCAAAGAATGATTGGATAAAGTGGAGAGCTGCAGTGGAAGGATAGGTGAGGGACCAGCCTAGGACAGCGGTGTATAAGATTTTATTTTTAACCCCTTCCTGGCCCTCTGCATATTATTCTTTATGGCCTGTTGAGACATGAAAGCATAAACATCTTTTTTCACATCAATTTCATTTGGACAGATTTCATTGGTGAAGGATAAAATCTTTGGTCTATTTCAGCAAATCTGCCAGAAACAGATTTCAGTAAATGTACTAATCTCTGTACACCCTTGGACAATATACCAATATTTAGAGAAGAATGACCTGCACTACTGCATCTTTGTACCATATATTACACATTAAAAAAAAACACAAGTAAAGGCATCAAATATGCAAAAGTTGTTGTAATTTTATTACACCGTTATTTCAGACAAGAAAAGGGCGGAAGTGTAAAGTGCCAAGTGGATCCCACTGGTCAAAGCAGCCACACACTTATGGTATGGTCATGAAATGTGCATCAGGGTTGGAGACCTGGAAACTCTCCCTGCTGTGCTGTTGACCTGGCTCATAGCTGTTAGCAATATGGGTATTGCTAAGCACTGCTAAGCATAGATGACTTCTGTTTATGGTTACCTCCCCTGTCCTTATTTAATGAGTAGCGCTACTAATAAGAGTTTTTTGTTTATGCACTAGTCACTTTTCATCTGAGTAGTAATATTTCATTTATGTATACAATGTAGTAACTAAAGGTGATTTATGCTTTGTATGACATTTCTCCTTTGTATGTATTGATAGTCTGTGCTGTTTAACTACTACTCTCCTGCTATGTGATTTATATGTACTTGGACTTGTGAGACAATCTAAGATGTAACTTTTGCTATGTTTATACCCTGTGTCTGTAATTGTGGGCTTGGCACTTGTGCACCTTACACTACCACCTATGTCTGGACCTATGGGTGTAATAAAATCACCACCAACGTTTGCATATTTGAAGCCTTTACTCATGTTTCACTTTAATGTGTAGTATAGTTTGAGCAGCTTCTTCAGGGAGGTGCTGCAACTAGTGGATCCAGGTCCTCATTGTGTATATAGAATTACTTGTTCTAATTTGTACCATATATTTTTGAAAGGGAACCGGAGCACAGTTAGAGACAATTACCCACTGATTGGGTGCAAAAACATCTCAACAAACTGCAGGTAAAAAATGTCCAACTTAGAAAGTAATGAAGATGCACTCACCAACTGGCTATCTTCAAGAGTTTATTGCGTTCAAAAGGGTGACATCGGGTGCACAAGAGGATGCGGGCTATATTTTGGACAACAGACGTTTTGCACTCAAGTGGTCAGGTCCACTCAGGATTACTGGACCCATTGATAGACACCTGAGTTTGAATTGGCCGTTGTCCAGAACAGAGCCTGCATCCTCCTGTGCACCGCATGTCACCCTTTTGAACACAATAAATGCTTAAAGACTCCCAACACGTGAGTACAGCTTTGTTTCCTACTAAGTTGGACAATTTGTACTGTATAACATTTTTACTTTTTTCTCTGGGGTTTTTCAAAACAGAGCGGCTCTGACTGCCTCCACAGCCAGGGGAATAACTACAATAGGTGCAGGGTTGCAATTGCACCCGGGCCTGCAGCCTAGGGGGGCCCCAGGAGTCCCTTTAAGCTTCTGCAGGACAAAGTACCTCGTGGTCCGAGCTGCAGTGATCATATGATAGAAAAACCAGATACAGCGGTATGTCTGGGTATACTAGTAGCTGTTTATTTTCCGACGCTTTCAGAGTCATATCCCAAACTCCTTCCTCAGGGAACCCTGAGGAAGGCGTTTGGGATATGACTCCAAAACGCGTCGGAAAATAAACAGCTACTACTATACCCAGACATACCGCTGTATCTGGTTTTTCTATCATATGATCACTGCAGCTCGGACCACGAGGTACTTTGTCCTGCAGAAGCTTATCGTGACCACAGTGACCTGTGGAGGTACGGTCCTGGCAGCATCTGTATTGTTCTGAGGGATCACACCGGTTGTGTGCTACACAACCTTATCAGTTGAGCAGTTCCTAAGTTACACCTTTTTAAAAACTGTCTCCTAAGGATAAGACCCTATTTTGCGCATTCTCACCCCTTCCTTAGATTCCAGGAGTCCCTTTGGCCTATAGAAAAAGACTAATACTATTAAAGATTTGCAATACTTGGGGGTCCAGTTGGAGTTTTCGCATCGGGGCCCCTGGGCCTGAAGTTACTCTACTGTCCACAGCCCCACCTTCTCTTCCAGCCTCATTAGATAACTTTCTATACATATAGTATAGTTTAGTCATTTATTCTAGGTGTACATATCCCTCTAATATCGTGACATTATTATTATGTCGCAGTGCAATTGTTATCATTAGACACTTTGGTATTAGACTCCAGAAAAAGCATTAAATATATGATCTTTTCATAGAGGTTGCAACTTTTTTGACAACTTTAAAAAAAGAAAGATGACATTTTTAATCTGAATTACAATTTTCAGAAGAATCTGGGAGAGAAAAAACAGTACAATCTAAAAATTTTGGAGACACCTAAACATATACGTATACCTATACATATATTCAAAATGCACTGATGTAAAGGACGACAAATTAATTTTTTTCTTCTATGATTGCAGATGATTTGTAAATTCACACTCACACAAACTTCCTCGAAAATCATTGACTCGAAAACTCGCTAAAAAATGCAAAAACAACCAAGATAAAAAGTGTTTGTTAATCTGGGACTTCTGCATTATCTGTGTCTTAAAAAGTAATTAGTAATTAGAGTCCGTATTTGGTGGCATTAATCATATTTATTGGGATTGTAAATCAGATTTAAATAAAAGCTGAATGGCATTTAGTTTAGTAATTCTGTGGAAACATACAATCTTATCCAAAGTTACTTCACTATTCTCTGCCACATGAACACTTTTTACAGCCCTTCGATGTCTTGTGGGAAAATCAATGATTGGAATAACCTTGTTCTTAAGGATAAGACTTCCTGACATGAATGATAAAAGTTCAGGTTTGGTAAAAGAGCATCAAATACATAAAAATAGCTATTCCCATTAATGTTGAAATACTAACATTATTCACAATAGGTATGTTGTGTTTTTTATAATTTTTTGGGGGAAAAATAATTTATTGATGCAATAGGCTTTTTCTTGTGTCTCAAAGACAACACTTCCCCGACATGTATTTCTACACTCTGGTATAGGGACATTGTATGAATCAAAATTAATATCCACATCAATGTCTACTTAAAAGCTGAGCATTTTAATATTGCTAGGTATTACCAAGGGCAAAGTACCGTATATACTCGTGTATAAGCCGACCCGTGTATAAGCCGACCCCCCTACTTTTGCCCCAAAAATCTGGAAAAACCTATTGACTCGTGTATAAGCCGAGGGTGGACCCCAGCACAGGTATACAGCCCCCAGCAGTGTGGTATACAGCAGCCTCAGAGGTATATACAGCAGCCCCAGTGGTAGTATACAGCAGCCCCAGTGGTAGTATACAGCAGCCCCAGTGGTAGTATATAGCAGCCCCAGTGGTAGTATACAGCAGCCCCAGTGGTAGTATATAGCAGCCCCAGTGGTAGTATATAGCAGCCCCAGTGGTAGTATACAGCAGCCCCAGTGGTAGTATATAGCATCCCCAGTGGTAGTATATAGCAGCCCCAGTGGTAGTATACAGCAGCCCCAGTGGTAGTATGTAGCAGCCCCAGTGGTAGTATACAGCAGCCTCAGTGGTAGTATATAGCAGCCCCAGTGGTAGTATACAGCAGCGCCAGTGGTAGTATATAGCAGCCCCAGTGGTAGTATATAGCAGCCCCAGTGGTAGTATACAGCAGCCCCAGTGGTAGTATATAGCAGCCCCAGTGGTAGTATACAGCAGCCCCAGTGGTAGTATATGGCAGCCCCAGTGGTAGTATATAGCAGCCCCAATGGTAGTATACAGCAGCCCCAGTGGTAGTATATAGCAGCCCCAGCAGCCCCAGTGGTAGTATACAGCAGCCCCAGTGGTAGTATATAGCATCCCCAGTGGTAGTATACAGCAGCCCCAGTGGTAGTATATAGCAGCCCCAGTGGTAGTATACAGCAGCCCCAGTGGTAGTATATAGCAGCCCCAGCAGCCCCAGTGGTAGTATACAGCAGCTCCAGTGGTAGTATACAGCAGCCCCAGTGATAGTATATAGCAGCCCCAGTGGTAGTATATAGCACCCCCAGTGGTAGTATATAGCAGCCCCAGTGGTAGTATACAGCAGCCCCAGTGGTAGTATATAGCAGCCCCAGTGGTAGTATATAGCAGCCCCAGTGGTAGTATATAGCAGCCCCAGTGGTAGTATACAGCAGCCCCAGTGGTAGTATATAGCAGCCCCAGCAGCCCTAGTGGTAGTATACAGCAGCCCTAGTGGTATACAGCAGGCCCCCAGGGGTATATATAGCAGCCCCCAGGGGGTACCCAGCAGCCCCCTGGGGGTACCCAGCAGCCCCCTGTGGGTACCTAACAGCCCCCAGGGGGTACCCAGCAGCCCCCTGGGGGTACCCAGCAGCCCCCAGGGGGTCCCCAGCAGCCCCCTGGGGGTACCCAGCAACCCCCAGGGGGTACCCGGCAGCCCCCTGGGGGTACCCAGCAGCCCCCAGGGGGTATCCAGCAGCCCCTAAATGCTGGCACTCGCCCCCCCTTGCAAGGGCCCCCCCCACTTCTCTTACCATCCCGGTCTTCTGATCAGCGCTGCTCCTCGGCGCTCCGTCCTCGCTGCTCCCGTCCTGCTACATCCGGGATCCCCGGCCGTCGCGCGATGACGTCATATGCCTGCGACGGCCGGAGATCCCGGATGTAGCAGGACGGACGGACGGAGCAGCGAGGAGCACCAAGGAGCGGCGCTGATCAGAAGACCGGGATGGTAATATAACCAGCGGGGGGGGGGGGCCCTTACAAGGGGGGGCGAGTGCCAGCATTTGGGGGCTATATGCACTGCTTCCCCCTGCCGCTGATTGACAGGGGGAAGCAGTGCATATTTAATGAGTGGCCTCACGTGACGGGGCCGCTCATACAGCAGCCTCCCCCCGCCTCCTCCAGCCTCCACAGCCCCAGGACACAGCCCCCACCACTCCATGCCGTATATGACCCGTGTAAAAGCCGAGGGGGAGACTTTTCAGCCCAAATTTTGGGCTGAAAAACTCGGCTTATACACGAGTATATACGGTAAATATATTCCCTCTAACCCATTAGTAATACCCTTTGAGTACCCCTTAACATGTATAATGCTCCCGGACTGACCCTCAAAATAAATAATATCCATTGAGGGAATAGTTCAAAAGTAAAAATGTCCACTAATGTCCTCTTATAAAGTAATGATACCCTTTGATTGTCCTCTCCAACAGTGATAAAGTTACGTTTGTGTTTTCACTGTGAAAAAGATAAAATTGCTATTTATGTAATCCAAGCTAACAAGCCCTCTTCTGTCCTGCAGGCAGAGTCAGCACAGGCAGGACAGGACTATACAGTAATGTCATTGTGCTGTCTGTGCTGGGATGGTGACATCTTGTTATGTGACCTACAGAATGGAAATCAGTGGAGACTACAGTTGTGGCCAAAAGTATTGACACCCCTGCAATTCTGTCAGATAATACTCAGTTTCTTCCTGAAAATGATTGCAATCACAAATTCTTTGGTATTATTATCTTCATTTAATTTGTCTTAAATGAAAAAACACAAAAGAGAATGAAGCAAAAAGCAAAACATTGATCATTTCACACAAAACTCCAAAAATGGGCCAGACAAAAGTATTGGCACCCTCAGCCTAATACTTGGTTGCACAACCTTTAGCCAAAATAACTGCGATCAACTGCTTCCGGTAACCATCAATGAGTTTCTTACAATGCTCTGCTTGAATTTTAGACCATTCTTCTTTGGCAAACTGCTCCAGGTCCCTGATATTTGAAGGGTCCCTTCTCCAAATTGCCATTTTTAGATCTCTCAACAGATGTTCTATGGGATTCAGGTCTGGACTCATTGCTGGCCCCCTTAGAAGTCTCCAGTGCTTTCTCTCAAACCATTTTCTAGTGCTTTTTGAAGTGTATTTTGGGTCATTGTCCTGCTGGAAGACCCATGATCTCTGAGGGAGACCCAGCTTTCTCACACTGGGCCCTACATTATGCTGCAAAATTTGTTGGTAGTTTTCAGACTTCATAATACCATGCACACGGTCAAGCAGTCCAGTGCCAGAGGCAGCAAAGCAACCCCAAAACATCAGGGAACCTCCGCCATGTTTGACTGTAGGGACCGTGTTCTTTTCTTTGAATGCCTCTTTCTTTCTCCTGTAAACTCTATGTTGATGCCTTTGCCCAAAAAGTTCTACTTTTGTCTCATCTGACCAGAGAACATTATTACAAAACGTTTGAGGCTTTCTCAGGTAAGTTTTGGCAAACTCCAGCCTGGCTTTTTTATGTCTCGGGGTAAGAAGTGGGGTCTTCCTGGATATCCTACCATACAGTCCCTTTTCATTCAGACGCCGACGGATAGGACGGGTTGACACTGTTTTACCCTCGGACTGCAGGGCAGCTTGAACTTGTTTGGATGTTAGTCAAGGTTCTTTATCAACCATTCGCACAATCTTGCGTTGAAATCTCTCGTCAATTATTCTTTTCTGTCCACATCTAGGGAGGTTAGCCACAGTGCCATGTGCTTTAAACTTCTTGATGACACAGCGCAAGGTAGACACAGGAACATTCAGGTCTTTGGAGATAGACTTCTAGCCTTGAGATTGTGCATGCTTCCTCATAATTTGGCTTCTCAAGTCCTAAGACAGTTCTTTGGTCTTCTTTCTTTTCTCCATGCTCAATGTGGTACACACAAAGACACAGGACAGAGGTTGAGTCAACTTTAATCCATGTCAACTGGCTGCAAGTGTGATTTAGTTATTGCCATCACCTGTTAGGTGCCACAGGTAAGTTACAGGTGCTGTTAATTACACAAATTAGAGAAGCATCACATGATTTTTCTAACAGTGCCAATACTTTTGTCCACCCCCTTTTTTATGTTTGGTGTGGAATTATATCCAATTTGGCTTTAGGACAATTATTTTTGTGTTTTTTCATTGAAGACAAATTAACTGAAGATAATAATACCAAAGAATTTGTGATTGCAATCACTTTCAGGAAGAAACTGAGTTTTATCTGACAGAATTGCAGGGGTATCAATACTTTTGGCCACAACTGTATATCTCTCTTCCCTACCAGTAACATACAGTTCAAACTTTTGCTCATCTGAGGATCTGTCACACCCATGCAGAAGTGACATTAGTGATTCTAAAGCTTTCTTTCTTCTCTTTTGAAAATTTTCACCTCTAAGAATTTTGGACGCAGGACAACTTCTCCCTTGGCCCTCTCTTCTTTACCACAATTTGTACCAATTTAATTTACAATGAAAGCTATTCGACCTGCACAAATGAAGGAACATTTACACAGAAGACTTGAACCAGCCAAGCCATTGGCTGTGAGGCCATAACTATATCTTCTTGCTCAAAAATAAAAAGTAGAAAGAAATATTTTTTGAAAAAATTCATTAACTGAGACATAATTAGATGCTAATTATGTCTTTGACCAGTCATGAGGGTATTAAAACCCTCAACTAGTCAGCCCACCTAGCATGTTATCACACTGCTGTGGCAATGAAAACATGCTTTACAATGCCTATCATCATTGGCATCTCCATACAAAGTTGTATGTGCAGGAGGCTTTGTACCTGTCAGCATTGACCATCTCTGTTGCCAGGTATATGCACCCTGACGTTAGAGAGGCTTACTGCGCATGATTGGAACTCGGCATGTTTCTGGTCAGGCTCACTACACTTCCCTGAAGGCGGGATATGTACACCCAGCTTCAGCATAGTGTTCATGACCAGAAGTGTGAATGACTTCCGATCATGCGCAGTAAGCCTCTCTGAATCCGAGGTGCATAACCCGGCAACAGAGACGCTCCATGCTGGAAAGTACAAAGCCGCCTGCACGTGCAACTTTGTATGGACATGCAAATGACAAAAGGCATTGTAAAGCATGTTATTACACCAATAGGGATATTATAACATGCTATGTGGGCCAACAAGTTGAGGGTACTAACGTCCCTCCAACTAGTCAAAGCGCTAATTATTGTCTCATGAACTGACTTTATAAATACTTTTTCTAAAGATTTATGTGTGCTACTATCTGCTGGGACTGTTGGGCAGGGATTATATGTGCACAGAACTAATCATGGTTCTGGGTGCTGAGTGGACCTGACAGGTTTCCTTTAAAGACAAATTAATTTCCTGTTTTTACTTTTAGATTCAATTTTTAAATTAAAACTATGCAACTGTCTACTATATATAATATTTGCTACGTTTATTAAAGCTAAACATATATTATCATTATGCATCTATAATACTATATTTAATGATTTATAATTCTACATTCAACATTGGTTATGCATTATAATCATAGATTTTTTTATATTAAATATATTAAGTAATGTAACCTGAAAAGTATCCAGTTATAGACTTTAAAAGTGGTATGGTTGCTGGTTGCAGATAAGAGTTGTGGACTATCTGTCAATAAAAATGAAAGATAAGAGAATGGAAACACTGTGGAGCATGAGAGTCCTGCATCGGTAGGTTTAAAGGTTTTTATCAGCACACAATTTATGTAGCAAAGTAAAGGTCTAAAATATTAGTGAAAAATCTCCAAAGGGGAAGATTCCTTACACTTTATTTTATAAAGAAAGATTACACTGCTACATTTTATCCAATGTAATCTAGTTAATACTATTCCATAACAGGTAAATTTAAGATGCTCACCTAGCTCTGTTCCTGCATAGTTTCCCTCTTCTGCGAGGCGCCATTGCTTTAATGCTAATGGCGATACTGATGGTGGACGAGTTGGCTGTGACATCTTTCTTGGGACGAAAACTGGTACAAATAAATAGACAGTACAGAGATCTTTCTTATTGAATTGATACACCAAAGAATGTTTCCATATGAAGGGGCTATTCTCTATGTCTGAAGGAAAAGGAAAATAGGGCTCGCCATAATCATAGATTTTTCTTACTGTACCAGCAGTGAGATTATTGCAATCCCTGCCATAAAATATTGTTGTTTTTTGCTTTCCTGACCAACATAAAGAATGGTCTGAATGCCTTTAATAACAAATTAATTAGCATGACTAGCAGAAATAAGATGGCATTCACCGAACAGGACTGCGGAGATGCCAGTTGGGTGCAAAACAGCTGCTGTCATCCTTGTGTTTCCGCTTCCCCTCCCTTCCTTGCTTGTCTGCACTTAGATGAAGAAAAGTAAAAAGAAAGGCTTTCACGGTGAGTGTCATCTTATTTCTGTTACTCATGGTGATTATATTGTGTCTGGATTTAAAGATTTAGCACCAACGGTGCCGTATCATCTACCCACCTACCTCATGGTATCGTAGCAACACAGTATAGCTGAGTGCACATGTCCAACTAGATAGGATGCTCGGAGGTATTTTATACTTTTTTAACAAATGTATTATTGCAAGTTATGGGTACTACCTAGCTGGATATGAAAATTGGATCTGTACATCTGGAGATGTATTTTAATTACCAAATCTTGTTTTGGGAATTTTTTTTGGCATGCCTCAATTGGCATCCAATTTTAATTTTCCTCTGGATCAGTAAAGTACGAATAAAGAATGGGTTGAGTTATTTAGTAAAAACTGTGATTGCAATAAAAATCCCGCTAGGGAGGAAAAAAGGGGAAAATATTCAGCACTGATCTGAGGGTGGTAAGTGAACATAAATCTAGAGTGCACTAAATGAATGTCTATGTAGACCTTGGATTGAAGACTATAAAATGGTGTTTGAAAGCTATCTGTTGTGCCAGGAGGACAGTATGCTGAGGTTGCATCCATGAGGAAGGTGCCGGGACAGCACCAAAACATGTCAGACATTGTATCCCTGAGGATGGTGTTGGGACGGCACCGAAACCATGTCAGACATTGTATCCCTGAGGATGGTGCTGGGATGGCACCGAACCATGTCAGACATTGTATCCCTTAAGATGGTGCTGGGACGGCACCGAAACAAGTCAGACATTGTATCCCTGAGGATGATGCTGGGACGGCACCGGAACGCATCGGAAATAAACGAGCATCTTTGAAGGAGCCTTGTCTCCCATGTCTTTCATCCTGACGGCAGCGCGGATCACACAAGCACTAAACCCTGGTTTGGATTTCTCAGTATGCTGCCATGTCAATCAACAGTTGATATAACTCAGTCGGGATTATCACAGGGTAACTTGGAAGAAGAATTAGGAAAAAGAAAAAGGGACAGCAAAAGAGTAGAAACACAAAGTAATGTGTAAAATTTGTGAGCAAATGGTAATTTGCTACATATTACTGTATTATACCCATACATTCTGTCTTTGTGCAATACTGAGTAACTGAAACTCACTAGGAGAATATCAAAGTGCATAGATGTTAGAAAAGAAAAGAAAAAATGCAAGTTAATATAGTACAAGGAGACATGGACAATAACAATTTTTAAAATAGCAAGTATTTAATAAGCTCAGGTCAAGAATAAGGCTTGTCCTATGTCAAAAAGTACATTTTTTTTATCAAAAATATTTCCTCCCCTAAAATCCTTTGAGATTTGCTTTGAAGTTCCTTTATTAACTGGAGAAATGATTTCCCACCGGTGTGCACTTTTGAACTTCTTTATGTTCTATTATCTTGTGACTGGGGTAAGAGAAAATTAACAGAGATACAATAGCACACTACAAAGGTGAGGAAAGATGACGACAAATAGCTATAACAGATCACAGGTACATCATCCCTCTCTATTCCTGATCACTTGGTAACAAGATATAATATCTTCACCCAGATAAAAGGACCCCTAAAGCGCTTCAGGAATGGAAGTATTTTGAGCTTAGAGTTATAATACGTTTTGTCAGAGGAAACAATTGCTTAATAGTGACCCAGGGACCTTAAATCACAACTAGATGTTTTTTATGGCCATTTTATGACCGTTCTCACCTCTATAACCTTTCTTTTTCCCAAACCACCCATCAACTACCTGTACAGTTTTATACTTAGCTATTTTCTTAGACCTTGTTCTCCGTTTTACAAGGATTTTGTGATATTACACAGAGATAGTTACATTGTAATTATTTTATTATCATAATCTATCATAGACTATGAAGTATCATTGGCTTATAATTTTATTAAGCAAGAACAAAATGTTCTTTCATCGTATAGATCGCTTTCTGCATCAATAGAAGTAGTCAGCTGGAAATAAACACATTTCTTTACGAGAGTTTGCCTGGTTGTGTCTCTTTTGGTACAGATGTAAATGGCTAAGAACTTTTAGGAACTTTGGGGCAGCATTCAAATGAGAAATTGTAATAAATGTGGGGTAAAGTTGGGTTTTATGTAAAATGTAGGTAGAAAAAAAATGTAATACCCACCACACACAAACACATTATATGTGCAACTTTTATTCAAACATTGACATAAATGTCTAAAAAATAAGTATGCAAACTGTCTCTTCAGTGAGAAAGTAGAAGAACTCTAGTGCCACCTATTGAAAGTAGCCATCCTAAAAGTCAAAATTGACCCTTTAACGAACATTTCAATATAATTTAGAATTTATGCCATATCAGAACCTCAATCTGCAGATGCTCTGTTTGGAGGAATTAATCTTCATAAGGAGAGTAGCTATTCACTTGACGTTGTCATAGGCCCTCATACAGCCATATCCGATCCTATAATTTGCACTGATGAGGGGCAATCACCCACAAACGCAGCATCTGGGTGGCACTAGAGTTTGTCTACTTCCTCACTGAAGTGACACTTTGCATATTTCCCAGAGGACCATTGCGGCTAAAGGTCTCCTCACTGCTGGCATGTAAGATTGATCTCCATAAGGAGAATAGCTATTACCTTGACCTAAAAAATAAATAGAAACAATGAACACCTAATACTTCCTTTCAGTATCCATGAAAAAGGGTAGAAATCCGGCTTTGAACATTGTATTTTTCTTTTATTTAATCCAAATAAAGTGTATTACAAAGGGAACAAGGAGTGCATGAGTAGTATGGTCTGATGGACGCATATCAAATGCGTTTAGCAGTCTTAGTCATGGCTAAGAGTGCTAAATGCACTAGAAATGCACCAATCAGACCATGCTTCTCATGTGCTCCTTGTATGCTTTACAATGCACTTGAATTGGCTTAAATAAAAGAAGAAATCCAATGTTCAAAGCCGGATTTCTACCCTTTTTTCAAGATTAAGGATTCTGTAGACTGTGGCGGACTTGTCCAAGCTCCTTCAAGACTGAGATGGGCTAAATGGTGAGCTGCATTTTTCTTTCACTGTCTTTAAGTTCTTACATGATCTAAATATATAATGCCTAAAGTATCTAAATTATACATCATAGACTGCTCATCTACTACTGCCGTATATTTCCACAAACACTATTAGCGAGTCATTTAAAATAAACTGTGTGAAAGGACAAACTTTCGGGTTAATCTTCACCTTGGCAGCCTAAATGGTTATTTCCAGCTGGTCAAGATTTCAACTATCCATCACACATATAACTTCACACATTTGTATTCATTTTTTAATCCTAAAGATGACCTGTCTCTTTCGATAGTTATGTAGTTTTTTATCTAGTGTAAATAGTGCTCTTCTCTTAAATTTGCAATTTCCTTCATTTTTCTTCACCTACCACAAGAAAATCTAATCTTACTAGCCAAGGGAGACATCTTCTCATGGATCATACCCCTTTGGCTATCAAAGGGTTCATAGCCAGGAGCAGAGAACCCTGGAACGAAAAAGAAAAAGAAAAAATGCCAGATTCAGGGGAGCCAGTTGTCATATATTTAATCATGGATGAAGTAAAGTCAAATAAGTGCTACTGCATGTTTTTAATGGTACTTAGCACAGTAAATAGTTATATTATCCAAATTAGGGGGTGTCTTCAATACAGTCACTTTGGAAAAAGATTTGTTGTCATAAGGAATCTGTCAGATGGTATTTGCTACCTTGACTGAGAGCAGCATAATTTAGACAAAGAGGCCATTAATCCAGCTATGTATCACTTAGGGTACTGGCTGCTTCTCTTTTAGCACAATCAAAGTTTTTAGATTTAGAAATGCAGCAAAGCTGACATAAATGCCCCCACTCGGCTCTGTATGCAAAGTCTATTGACAGTGAGTTGCTGATCACAGCAGGGGATATCTTTTGAAACTCAAACTCACAAGCTTTTCTGAATTTTCTCCCTTAAATTTGATAAGTGACGAATACATTTGCTACAAATCAACATTGAAAATCTTGTAATTACTTGAAAAATACATGTTGGGGGGAGGAGACAAAAAGAATTCCACTCAGCATAAGAGCTTACACTACTAAGTAGGAGAGAGAAAAAGAGAGGGCCCAGCTGATCAAAAGAGCTTACAATCTATAGGAGAGGATAGAGGACCATGATGACCATAAGAGCTTACATTAAATAGAAGTAAAATACTGAGGACCCCATTAACAATAAAAGCTTACACTCTACCGAAGAGAAACACTTTATCAGTGACTCTGGAGTTAGATAATAACTCTTCCAAACAAGCTGTGCTTCATTGGGAATGGCTAATCCTTGAAGGCTCAACTTGATGGCTTTACCACTGTGAAAGGTATGAAAATCCATAGGATGTCATAGCTGCAGGACATTATAGAGAGACCCATGCGGCAATACAAAATAACCTTTGCCTTCTCTCTAATGCTTCAGTAGTGTGGGAAATTATGCTAGGCAAGTGGTTTTTTTATGTACCAAAACTCAAAATGTTTGCATTTTCAAGACACAGCAAATTTTTGAATGTTCAAATCAAACTTGATCCTCCGTGGATACATTTTCTCATCTCTTGTATTAATGTGTTTGAAATAAATAGAAGATATGTTACAAATTTACGCATTTTGGATTGCAATTGCATGTAAATAAAGATATTTGCTGAATAGTCCAAGAAAATCAAGCTGGAATCCTACATTAAGATCAAAAATATCAACAAATATTGTAAAATTCTTAACAAGATTATTAAATCCCTTTAGTAAAATAGAAAATTTGGCTTTCTGAGTAGAGTTTTGGCATGGTAAACAAGCAAAACCGTACATAATAAACAAAACAAAGCCAAATCTTTAAAAGTTAATGAAAATGCATAACGCGGGGTGCAGAAAGCAGTTTATCATACTGAGCTACAAGTAGTTAGTTGTGCTTTTATTTGCCTTGAAATCACTATAAAAAAGGTATAAACATATAAAAAAAATAACTACAGAAAGGGCATTTTCAACTAATACTGCAAAGAAAAAAATTGTTGAATATTGACAAAATTTAAATAAGAGTAAAAATATTGAAGAGTTTTTGCTTGCTTTAAGGCCTTATTAAGAAGTCTGATTTTCTCACGTACCGATAATTTTGACTCATTACTGATCAGAATTTTATCCTAGTGTCATTAGTCTTTCTTGTACAAGGAAAAAAAATAATTTCTCCACCTTCTCCATTCTGACAGTCCATGAAAATGAAACCAAACTTAGACGTCATCTGAACGCAGTGTGATATTCACTTACCTATAGACTTGCATTGTTGATTATGATCCAACCCGTAAATGAAAATTAGTCATGTCTCCACAATTATCTGTGGATCACACAGCCTATGAAAGTCAAGGACATGTAAATAGCCCCATAACTTATCACAGTTATGATTGCTATCATAAAAACCATGATAAGGACTCAAATGAGAAAATTGGATGTCAGTCATTAGTGTGTGTTGAACTGATGAGACCTAGTGAGGATCTGGGATCAGAATATCACAGTATTTAGATGATCGCAGATCCTCTTTAGAGTCCTCTCATTTATCCTAAATAGGAGTTCTCTCAATGCTATTTGGTGCTGAAGGTGTTAAGGTTCCATTTCCATCCTGCAGTGATTGGAGTTGGACTCTCAGCTGCAGCCACTCCCTTCAACTATATATACCCACTCCTTTCTTTCTGCTATGCTGACTCTAATTAATTCTATGCTGACCTGTGAAGGAGATGTCTCTAGAGAAAGCTGTTGTTATGTTTCCAGCGGATGCGGTGGAGTCCCTCTCACTAGGGAAATTGGAATTATTTTGTTGTATGTGTTCCCCCTTTGTTTATGTCACTTTTCTCATGTTGTCTTTATATTAGTAGTAAGACTAGTGTCTTGCTGGTTTGTGCACTGAACGGGGCAAGTCCATGGTCAGCCAGGGCCTAGGCACATGATTGCGCAAGGGGGTAGGGACCTGTCTAAGCATGAAATGAAGCTCTGGGATAAAGCAAGTGTGAGTTAGGCGGTGACCCCCTTTAGCCTCCCCCATTACCAGGGCCTTCCTTTACATCTTCCTTAGTGTTGCACGGCATGAAAGCCGTTCCCTCTCCTCGGCATAATAACTTCTCTGTAATGCCTTAAAATTATTTAGGGAGTTTTTCCCTCATTAATTCAGAAAAGTGGATTTCCTACTTCAGTTTTGTGTCATTATTTTCATTTTACATTGTGATGTGTTACTGAATGCTTTGTGCTATGATTTTTGGAGCCAAGAATACCTTTATGATACAGTATTTACTAGATTTTACCCAAGGAGCTGTTGTTTCTTCAAACTACAGTATGTAAACCCTCTACAGATCCCGCTGTATTACTAGTTCTAGTAATGCAGTATTGCCTGCGTATTTGATATTAATTCCCAAAGCCCCAAAGGTTAAACCCCAACATTTAAAAAATAATAACATAGCCTAGCAATATGCCTTCACTTACTGAGATAGGAATACTCCTTTAATAAAATTCTTGGAAAGGCAAAGGTAGACTGTGTTTTATTCCTTTACTCTACAAAGAAAAGTTATGAGTTCTTTAGACTTCAAAAACTTTGTGAACAGAGAAGATGCATTGAGCTCAGATACCAAGAAAAGAAATAAGTAAAATAAGCCTGAGTGGTTTTTTTAATATTGATGTGCTATCTTAGAAGTGTCTTGAGTCGTATTTAGCTTTCTTTGTCTTTTCTCTGTCTAGCCAGTGCTATTTACATTACAAGATTGCTTTATTCTATGTAAGCCCCATACTTATCCGCTCTTCCTTTATCTTGCTCTAATCTGTTGCATATCCTTCTTCCTTTATGAGTCTCAGCATTCTCTGAAGAGCACTTTCTTTCTTGGCCACAAAGCCGTGTCACATCAGAAATAATTTCCTTTACTGTCGTGGTATTTTTCCTACTAAGCTTCTCCCTTCTTTTGGTCCTAATTGAAAATATACTTCAATTTTTTCAAATAGGAATTACGGTACTGTAGACTAAGAAACTTGTGAATAGAAACAAAGACCAGCATAACAGAATAGCCGAAAGCTCTGATATACATATACCGTAATCCTATTGCAACTGCATGGTTCCCACTTTTGATACACCGGGGTATGAGATGGTATAAAATCTTAGATGGATCTTTCTCTGCTTCAATCTGTAATTCAACTTGTTGAAATCTTATAATAAATAAAAGTGAATATAGGAAGCGATCATAAAAAAGATATAAAATACCATTAGATATGCATAAACACGCAGTTTTTATAAAATATATTTCACTATATAAAAATAAACACAATAAAAAATTTTGCACATACTAAATATAGTGTCAGTGGATTAACTAAATAAGTAAAAAAAAATGTGACAATTAGGAATGAGAAAATTTGAACGGTAACATTTCAGGTTTACACTGAACACCTGCTGTCTGGTGCGAACACAGACATCTAGGCGGGTGTCTGTATTATTGTTTGTATTCAGCAGTCAAATTAAGCTAGTTGAAAGCCTGCAGTGCAGCTAATCAATAAGCTTTTTGGTTGTGGGCACTTCTGGACACATCACAGCCATATGGAGTATTTGCATAGCTGCGACTAGATGACCGCATCATGAAATCGGGACTGTATAGGACCCAATGATTTGATGCCCAGCTCACACTGTCTTCTGGAAGTTGATAAAAGCAAAGTCTTCCCCCTACCACTACATATTGTAGACTTGCACCCTTTAGTGCCTTTCATTGGGGTGGAATCCCTTCTATTTTTGATAAACAGCCAAGGTAAAGTAGAAGGCTGGGGGCTGGTATTTTCAGGTTGGGAAAGTCCATGGCTATTTGGCCCTTCATAGCCTTAATATATGGGACCACAGCCACACCAGATTTGGCTAATCA
This sequence comes from Allobates femoralis, assembly GCA_033576535.1. NCBI lineage: Eukaryota > Metazoa > Chordata > Amphibia > Anura > Aromobatidae > Allobates > Allobates femoralis. The sequence goes on along the minus strand of JARQOC010000002.1, from coordinate 67,071,311 downwards.
CATTAAATGTACCAATTCTGGAACTTTGCCCCAGATCTTCCCAATTTCCCTGGTGCGGTGGAAATTGGGGTAATAACTATTGGGTTCATGTTAGCTGTGAATTGACAGTTGGCATCAAGCGCAGGAGTTAATAATGGAGAGGGGCCTATCAGACATGATAAATGCACAGTCAAAAAAATCCATACACAAGCACAAGAACAAATAATCTATTTGAATAAGACTCCCCCACACTTCCCTGTTCACTAATTTATTACTTTAAAAAAAAACCTTAAAGTTCTGACTTACACCGATAGTGTAAAATCCACTGATGCCAATTGAATCCTATGGATGAGACTCCATAGGTCACTCATAGTCTTCGGCAGGCACAGAATGTTTCACAAGCCCCCAGTTGTCTTCTTTATCTTGGCTGGTTATAAAAACTAGGCAGAACCCCAAACCAATTTTTTTTATTTTTTACCTAGGTACATTTGTCTGCAGGGTAACTTTCCTTCTCTTACTCCATTTTCCTTACTTGTTCAGTCTTTTAGCCCTTAATATGCTCAATTCTAATTATGATCATTGATTTTAAAAATTGCGAGTCACTGCCAATGGTCAATTTTGGGAAAATTTTTTCCAATATAGAATATTTTAATTATGGTCCCTATATAAGTTTTCAAAATACATGTTTGAATGAGTTTCTTGTATTAATTATTTATAGAGGGTTTTCTACCATTTTCATCTTGGCGGTAAAGATGATCTGGTTTGCATGGTTCGCCAGATAAATATGATTTATTTTATTTTTTTCTCTCTCTATATATATATATATATACAGTTGTGCTCAGAAGTTTACATACCCTTGTAGATTTTTTGCTTTCTTGGCTTTTTTTCACAGAATATGAATGATGACACAAAAACTTTTCTTCCACTAATGGTTAGTTATTGGGTGAAGTTATTGGGCCATTCATTGTAAAACTACTGTTTTCATTTCTTAATCATAATGACAACTAAAAACAACTAATGACAACTAAAAACATTCAAATGACCCTGTTCAAAAGTTTACATACCCCAGTTCTTAATACCGTGTATTGACCCCTCTAACATCAATGACAGCTTGAAGTGTTTTTTTGGTAGTTGTGGATGAGGCTCTATATTTGCTCAAATGGTAAAGCTGCCATTCTTCTTGACAAAAAGCCTCCACTTCCTGTAAATTCCTGAGCCTTCTTGCAAGAAATGCGCGCTTGATTTCTCCCCAAAATGGCTCAATGATATTGAGGTGAGGAGACTGAAATGGCAACTCCAGAACCTTTACTTGGTTCTGCTGTAGCCAATGACAGGTTGACATGGCCTTGTGTTTTGGATCGTTGTCATGTTGTAACGTCCAAGTACGTCCCATATGCAGCTTCCAGTATTTGCTAATAGTGTCCTGCATTCATCTTTCCTTCAACTTTGACCAAGTTTCCTGAGCCTTTGTGGCTCACACATCACCACAACATAAGTGATCCACCTCTTTGCTTTACAGTAGGAATGGTGTTCCTTTCATTATAGGCCTTGTTGACAACTCTCCAAATGTAACATTTATGGTTGCGGTCAAAAAGTTCAATTTTGGTCTCATCACTCCAAATTACCTTGTTCCAGACATTTGGAGGCTTGTTTCTGTGCTGTTGGCGTATTGTAGTCAAGAAATAAATTTGCTCCATGCTGTGATCAGAAGCATATATTGGACATTTAAGTCTATGCGTGTGTGCAAAACATTCAACTGCACACGGATGACATCTGAGTGCAGTCCGATTTACATTGAAATGGGGATGATGGAGAAATTGCATTCTCCATCAACTCCTCACTTGTGCTAAAATTGTCTCATGCAAGAAAATCGGAGGACAGTAAATAACAGCCGGTCATACCCCAATGTAGAGTTTGATCCGAGTGTCATTTTCATAATCCGTCCAATTCTTTTGCATGAGAGAATCTTTGCCAGTGTGAGCGAGCCCTTAGTGCAAATCCTTTCAATAAGTAATTGTGAGATTTAGGCTAGGGTCACATTAGCACCATGGATACGCTAAAAGCTAGTGTTTTTCAAAGTGAAAATCTTGAAGCCAAATATATATGAAATGCTTCAACACTTGTCAATATGGAAGTCCAATTATTTTAATTTTTATGTACAATTTGCTATTAAAACAAAGTTTTATTATCCAAAGATTTATGCATTTCTGAATAATTTTTATGGTAAAAGCGTCTTTGTTTAGTGAAAAATCAAGAAATGAATGAGTGTTCATTGCCGGTTATGGAAAATATTATTATTATTATATATATTTTTTCTAAACTAAAGTTAAATAAAGTAAGTCTACCTTTAGTTTAACATTAGTGCCCAAAAGCATAAACGGCGCCTGATGGGTAACAGCTTTGCAAACGGCTACAACATTCTGTGTAATTATGCCACACATTCCAATCACTTCTATTTTCACTGTGGCCTTATTAAACCGTAAGCTTCCTGACCATAATTTCCATCTTGACAACTTTAATTGCATCATTATTGGCCTACCTTAGACAATCAATAAAACATGTTACTGCAGAGCTCTTCTCTCTCATTTGGCTCTTAATGTATCTCTTGTGTTTGCCATGGATAGGAAATATTTTTTTTTTGCAGCTGTGGTTTTATTCTGAGACAAATGCATTTAGGGTTTATGCTAATTACATCTTCCTTTACAGTCTAAGTATCTTGTTGCAGTCCTTCCTGTAGATGAAGTAAATTCTACCTATGGGGAAAATTACATTTTCATGTTCACATTAGGTAGATTTTAGTCCCCTACAGATCTGATATCAAAATGTTTTGTCAACACATCTCTAATGGAGGGGGCCACAGTAATGCTGCAATGCCTGATCTCAGAATATATATATATATATATATATATATATATATATATATATATATATATATATATATGTATACATATATATATATATACAGTACAGACCAAAGGTTTGGACACACCTTCTCATTCAGAGAGTTTTCTGTATTTTCATAACTATGAAAATTGTAGATTCACACTGAAGGCATCAAAACTATGAATTAACACATGTGGAATTATATACTTAACAAAAAAGTGTGAAACAACTGAAAATATGTCTTATATTCTAGGTTCTTCAAAGGAGCCACCTTTTGCTTTGATTACTGCTTTGCACACTCTTGACATTCTCTTGATGAGCTTCAAGTGGTAGTCACTGGAAATAGTCTTCCAACAGTCTTGAAGGAGTTCCCAGAGATGCTTAATACTTGTTGGCCCTTTTGCCTTCACTCTGCGGTCCAGATCACCACAAACCATCTCGATTTAGTTTAGGTGTGGTGACTGTGGAGGCCAGGTCATCTGGCATAGCACCCCATCACCATCACACCTCCTCCTCCCTGCTTCATGGTGAGAACCAGGCATGTAGAGTCCATCCGTTCACCTTTTCTGTGTCGCACAAAGACACAGTGGTTGGAACCAAACATCTCAAAGTTAGACTCATCAGACCAAAGCACAGATTTTCACTAATCTAAGGTCCATTTCTTGTGTTCTTTACCCCAAACAAATCTCTTCTGCTTGTTGCCTGTCCTTAGCGGTGGTTTCCTAGCAGCTATTTTACCATGAAGGCCTGCTGCACAAAGTCTCCTCTTAACAGTTGTTGTAGAGATGTGTCTGCTGCTAGAACTCTGTGTGGCATTGACTTGGTCTATAATCTGAGCTGCTGTTAACCTGTGATTTCTGAGGCTGGTGACTCGGATGAACTTATCCTCCGCAGCAGAGGTGACTCTTGGTCTTCCTTTCCTGGGGCGGTCCTCATGTGAGCCAGTTTCTTTGTAGCGCTTGATGGTTTTTGCAACTGCATTTGGGGACACTTTCAAAGTTTTCCCAATTTTTCAGACTGACTGACCTTCACTTCTTAAAGTAATGATTGCCACTTGGTTTTCTTTACTTAGAATTTGTATTATGGCAAGAAAAACGCAGCTAACAGTCTATTTAGTAGGACTATCAGCTGTGTATCCACCAGACTTCTGCAAAACACAACTGATGGTCCCAACCCCATTTATAAGGCAAGAAATCCCACTTATTGAACCTGACAGTGCACACCTGTGAAGTGAAAACCATTTTCGGTAACTATCTATTGAAGCTTATCAAGAGAATGCCAAGAGTGTGCAAAGCAGTAATCAAAGCAAAAGGTGGCTACTTTGAAGAACCTAGATTATAAGACATTATTTTCAGTTTATTCACACATTTTTGTTAAGTATATTATTCCACATGTGTTAATTCATAGTTTTGATAGCTTTAGTGTGAATCTACTATTTTCATAGTCATGAAAATACAGAAAACTCTCTGAATGAGAAGGTGTGTCCAAACCTTTGGTCTGTACTGTATATATATATATATATATATATATATATATATATATATATATATATACCGTATATATATATGCACACACATATATAATTCAGGGGTACTCTGTGGAGAATGTCTATCTTATACACACATCTGTATGATGTGAATTTTAAAGTTTTGCTAGCATGTTGCAATGATGTATTGAATTTGTATTTTGAGAGTAAGTAGGTCTTAATAGGGTTGTCTTTGCAGAACAAAAAGTTCCCTTTGGGCTTGGTATTGTCATACATAAATTAATTAATATATATCATCATCTACACTCCCTGACAAACGTTATGTTGCTTATCCATGTTATGTAAATAAAAGCTCATAACGTGACATTAAATTCATCCATTGGTTGTATAAATTACTCTTTTGAAAGCTGAAACCCTCTGATGTGGTTTGGGTTAAGAAAATAAATTGGCATCAATGCTGAAATATTGATAATTTAATGAACACAGAATGGTCAGATTTTGGCAAGACAAAAGTTTTGTTGCCCACAGAAAGTAATGTGATTTTCAAAGAAAAAATAAACTTAAAATACAAATATATGTTGGAGTAAAAAAGCAAAAAAAGGCTAGCGGCACTCACCGGAGATGATCTTCATCTTTTATTAGTCATTCCATACACTTACATTGGAATGTACACAGCAAGGGAGGGGGTGCTTGGACAGGGGACAACTGCTTGCCATTTCGCGGCTTGATGCCGCTTCTACAGGTCCTGAAGATCCACCATTCCACGAGCAGCAGGTCTACCACAGCCTGTGATTGGCTGTAGTGCTCAGGTGATGTGTGTAGTGCATCATCAGAAGAAAGCAGTACTGTAGCAATAGAAAACAAAGCTGAGAACATTGATTCTCTCTATTGAGAAGTGATGATATAATTTTGTGCAATATATATGGGAAGTAAAATTTTATTGGTGTTTCTTATTTGTAAAGGCAATGGGGTCTTTACTTTGTACTAATTTACAGACACTAGGAGGATAAGGAGAACATACTATAGATATTTGTATTATTCCCAAATAGTAATGGATTGTATAACTGTTAGATAAGTAAGGAGACTTACTGGATTTGTTACTTGGAGACAAGGTAAAAAATATTTTTGCACTGTATTAGCCAGTAGACAAAATAATATTAAAATCTGAGAGTCATCAGTGGTTGATACCTTCCAATGACTAACGGAAAAATGGTAATAAATGGCAAGCTTTCGAGCCAGAAACTTTGAATAGGATAAACTCTTATTGCCACTCAATTAAAGGAAAAGAATGGCTCTACCCGTGACCAATCTTATATGTAGTCCTGATCGCACCCTAATGGATATGAAGTTACTAGTATTGAAAGGTCATTTCAAATCCCAAATAGTACCTTTACACGCCACCACAGGAAGGTTGAAACTGCCAGGCATCGGACACAATTGAGCCTGATGCCTTGAAAACATCGCGAAGTGGCGGCGTGTAATTCAGGAAGTCTCTTACTGTGTCTTCAGATACCTGTGTCAGAGCCGTGCTCAAAAACAGGAAGGCATAATCCCTACGGTTGCGGCGTGTAATCGGGGCACAGGCAAGGTATTTCAATTCCCTGGGGCATGCCACAGCGTCATGTATACCACGCCCCATCAGCTATCATTGGTGGGGGCTACTGTGTATCCATTGGCTGTCCCGGCATATTTAACGAGCTGACCAGTCACACTACACATTTGCAATAGCGTCATGTATTAGCCAGCCTTCCTGCGCTGGCTGGCCAATCATGATGCTATTGCATTGTCCAATCACCGTACGAGCGTCACGTAATACACAACTCTGTCACGCCTATGTAGTTACGGCGCACAATATGTACGCCCATATTCCCTTGTGGTAGCGGTGTGTAAATCTGGGAAGGTACTCCACAGAAGGTAACCCGCGGCACCCGTCGGCACTTCCGGGGAACGCAAATACCTTCTGTGGAGCACTTTGTGGCGACGTGTATATGCGGCATCAGGGATCGTTAGGCACTGTTGCAAATGCGCACGTGCACGTGCGGTGCCTGCCTGTTGCTGCCCTCTGTGGCAGCGTGTAAAGGTACTAAAAGAGAAAGGAGAGTCTGGGAATACAAACTGATGATGCATTTTAATACATTCAGAGCAGGGATTAATTTTTTACATGGGATTTATGTAAATCAATTAAAAAATCTTAAAAAACAAGACCAGACCACTTAATCAAAGTACAATAAAACTAATAAATTTCTTATCTATGACCTGTTCCATTTCTTTATTGCCCTAGCTGCTTTTCTCTCTCACACTGACCATTGTGATTTCTGCTTCACATCACTTGTCTTATGTACTGCAAATATCCAATCTACTTTTGTGTATAAATATGTCACTTCAGTTTTTGTTTTATTATGAGTCTGATGAAGAGTCATGAGGAGTCTCAAAAGCTGCTATTTATTACAATCTCTTCAGTTAGGCTAGGGCCACACTAGCGTTGTGGCCTCCGTCATGAGGGGTCCCCCAAAGAGCAGGATTCCGGCAGCATTAACGCAGCAATACCATAGTGTAACCCTGCCTTAATGCTAACAATAGAGTCCTATGGATGAAAGACTCCATAATGCATGCAAACACCGACATATAAGTGCCGGAGTTTGAAATCTCGCACTATTTTGTAACGCACAGGAAAACGTGACAAGAAGCATTTTCCTGTGCATCATGAAATGGCACGAGAATTCAAACCCTTGATCTTGTTTGGTAAACAGGGTCTTCAACTACGTCTCAAATCTGCACATCTGTATAAAGGAATGTTCTTTTATATAGTGTGCTGTGCATGTAGGGTTAAGAAAAGACTGTGAAAAAAATGGACAACATGCGTTAGGAAGAACAAAGAAGACCTGTAAATGTAATTGAATTCTTCATTTCTTCATACTGTAATATTACTTGCTGCCTATCCCAGTTTCAGCATGCATCCTGATGCGTTCTTTGTCCACTCACTTTTTTGCCGGTGACCCGAGGGCTTTGTGCTGCCTGACCCGGCTTCCATTCAAATTTTTATGTAGTCTGCTGCGGCTTTGAACTGCATGTGTACTCGTACGATACACCACTTGGCTGTAAGCCTCAACTTGTATTCTATTCATATTTCGCTTGCTGTGCCAGTCATGAAAATCTTTTCAACAAGCTTGGTTTATGGTGTCTTTTTTGAGTAGTTACAAAACTGCAGCCTAGGATCAAATGAAATATCAGTAATTGTTTTAATGGAACAATGCCTATACGGGAAAAATTACGAAAGCATGAATTAAATCAAGCTGGAAAATATCACATTTTATGGATTTACTTTTGTTGTTACGGCTGGTAGCGTGGGAATTCTCAATGTATATGTAGCACATACAGATTGTGGAAGCAGCATTTTTTTCTGCTGAACCAATATTCATAAGGATATTCCTTAGGAACCAATAATAAAACTGAGGGATAAGCCATTTGGCGCTATCATTGTGTTTTTTTCCTCCGCCTCCTTTCAGCACTAATTCAGCCATAACTGTTAATGTATAAAGGCTTTGAAACATTAAAGGAACACTACACATAGACAATATATGAAAAAAATCTATGAAATCTCTTCCGTCGTGACCCTCTTTTCTTTGAAGCTAATCTGTCACTTATTACAGTAAAATTGATATCAACAATTTAGATCTTAGATAATTGACATTCATATATATATCACACAGACAGAACTATTGCACCACTCTTCATCATTGAATTCAGGTTTTTTATGCAGTCTCATTGCCAGAGGCAGAGGAAATCTAGCTCCTCGCCTTGTAATCTGCCTTTACTGACAAATTAACATTTATTAAAGAATGGGTTGTTCCACAAAACTCACTAAATTTGACTGTGTATAATGGCATACCACTGTTGTAAGGTCAGTTCATGAATTTTCTTCCCTCCTTAATATTCCACGATCAACTGTGAGTGGCTGTAATGTAATGTGTAATGGCCTAATGTGACCTTGGGTAGAACTGGGATCAGAAGGTCACAACGTATAGCTGTATTGGGACGAAATGTTTCCGCGCTGCTGAATGAATGAAACCAGAAACTGGAACACTGGTTTCAAGGGTGTTCTTTATTCCTACACGTTTCGGAGCATGGTAATGCTCCAAAACGCATAGGAATAACGAACACCCGTTGAAACCAGTGTTCCAGTTTCTGGTTTCATTCATTCCGCAGCGCAGATCCTGAGACACTTCGTCCCAATACAACTATTGTTCACTACGTCGATCGTGGATGTGTGGGTCCTGCAGCAGCTGTATCCAGGCGCGCATACTTGTTGTGTGTAACACAACTTTTCCAGGTGAGCAGCTTTCAATAAGGTTCTGTAAGGAGATAAGACCCTATTTGCGTATTCTCTCACCCCCTATAGATTCACAACGTATAGCTGATCACAGATCCCCTTTAGTGCCCACTTATCTATGAGTAGCAAATGGTTGTAGTCTTAAGGCCGGGTTACATGCTGCGATGTGGCAGCGATCCGACCAATGATGTGGATCACTGCCACATCGTGAACTGATCGCTGGTGAGCTGTCACACAGGCAGACCATCAGTGACCAGTGGACCACCGACATCGTGGAAAAGAATAAAATATTCTTTCCATGATGTCTAGCACCCTCTGCCAGGCTGCGATAAGCGGGAGCACGCTGTTAACTAGCTGGGTGCTGCCTAGATACCCGTTGTTTACCATGGTTACCAGCTCCCAGCGCTTGCTGTGCAGCAACGGGAGCTCGTTCATCATTGGTCTCCCGCTGTCACACGTGCCGATGCTGGGCGCCCAGATTTATGGACAGGACAATGAATCTACGGACAACGACAACGACTTATCATTGATACGTGTCGTCCACACACAACTATGTTGTTTCGACATCTCTGCAACGTCACCAAAACAGTGACATTGCAACGATATCTTTCATGATATCGTTGTGTGTAATGGGCCCTTTAGTTGCTGCCATGCTTTTCTGCTATATAATCCTACTCCTTGCTGTCCCTTATATCAGCTATAGTTAAGCTATGCTGACCTTTGAAGGTGCAGTTTTTAGAAAAAGCAGAGGTGATCTTTCCAGCTGATGCAGTAGAGCCTCACTCTGGAGAAGAATTGGAGTCTATGTTGAATCTGTTTCCCTTTTTTGTTCCCTTTTCCACATGTTGTCTTTATAATATTATTAAGAGTAGCTCCTTACTGGCCTGTGCACTAGACAGGGCTAATGCAAGGTCAATTAAGGCCTAGGCATGTAGTTGCACATGGTGGAAAGTGCCCATTTAGGGACATTAAGGAGCTCAGGGATCAGTCAAAGATGAATTCAGGTGGTGACCTTTTCCTATTTTCCTATTTTCTTTTCAAGGCTTCCTTTACATCCTCCCTGGTTTACCCCTCCTCTTTTGCCGCACATTGAGTAGTCACTCGCTCCATCATAAAATTGGCATTATTTAAAGTGATAGAGTTTAGGAACCAAAACATCTGAGCCACAATATTGAGACCACATAAAACTACAGAGTGAAGACATTGAGTGTTGAGGTGACTAGTACCAATAGTCAACAACGCTCTGCTGACTCCATAATTGGAGAATCTAAGCTTTCCCTGGCATTAAAATCAGCACAAATGCTGGGCACCAGGAGCTTGATGGCCAGGATCTCAGTAGCTGACCAGTTAAATCAGTAACGTCTTTGAGGACAGTGAAGTCTGCAAGACAGGGGTGAGAGGAAAAAAGAAGGGGGGCGCAGATCTAAGTGCAGAAATATAATTATATTAAGCAGAATTAGGAATTCTCCTCACCTTTTTGGTGTCTTGTTGTTCAGCATATAACCCTGTATTAGGGTAGTGGAGTAATGGTCTGGATCCTCTGGCCTGCAGCTCAAAACAGGTGAAATGAACCACCTTGCAGGAGATTCATCAGGGAGTGTAGAGAAGGATTTCCAGTTTGTCAAGGAGCGCTTCCAGATGGTTCATTGATTACTCCGATTATTTCAAAGAAGTTCTGATTTATTATATATACAAATACAACGCGTTTCGGCTATACATAAATTAGCCTTCATCAGGTAAAAATCTGAAATAATCGGAGTAATCAATGAACCATCTGGAAGCGCTCCTTGACAAACTGGAAATCCTTCTCTACAGTAGCTGACCAGTTGCATGTAAGCCTTACATAAACAAGCACAATGCAATAATTGCATGGAGTAGTTGAAAGTAAACTGCAACTGGATTATGGAGCAACATATCATCCATTCCTATCTGATAGTCAGGTTTGTAAAGTATCCATTAAGTTTGTTGAAGAATGGATAGTGTATTGGATTGTTTTGTTAAGGGTTAGAATAGGTCAATGAAAGTAAATTTTAACTTTCCATCACAACAAGATATTTGTTAACTATTGTGGGAAAAGTTTGGGTAAGATTCTTTTATGTTACACCATGAGTGCACCCCATCTCAAATGACTTTTTAGAAAAGGTTTTTGTTTGTATAAGGCTAGGGTCACACATGCCAATCAGTTTTTTCCACTGTTTTCAATAACAAATCAGTTTTTTTTTTTTGGGCTGTTTTTTGAGCCTCCTGTGCAGCTATGCAGTTTTTGGACTTTGCCATTTCTTGCCAAAAATTGCTAGCAAAAATTGATCCATTTTTTTACTGCACCCAAAAATGTCACTTGCAGCGTTTTTTGGATCCAGTAAAAAAAAAATTTGCGTTTTTTAACAATGCAGTCACACTTGATCACAGGATCCGTTATTAGCATCATTTTTTGACTTACAAAAATAAAGTTAAATAACTGATGCCAATAACGGATCCAGGGCTTATGTGTGATCCTAGCCAAAGAGAAAGAAATATTTTCCAAAAAAATGTATGTGCTGTATTTCTACCAATTTTCCCCTCCTTTGCCTTTATCTGTCATATTAGGTTGCCTCTGAGTAAGGCTAGGGTCACACTTGCGTTGTGGATGCGAATTCCATGCGATTTTCACACTTGGACGGTGTGAAAATCGCATGCAAATTCGCATCCATAGACCCCAATGCCAAAAACGCATGGCTTAAAGTGGCATGCGATTTTGGCATGCGATTTTGGCTCATCACCAAAAACGTCTCTTGAGACGTTTTTTGGTGCTTTTCCAAAAACGAATGTGTTTTTTTAAAATGGGGCCCTATGGGTCACGCATGCGAAAATGCATGGCACTAAATGGTACCATGCGGTTTTGCATGCGAATTTTAAGGCTGCTCCTGACCTAACTGCAAAAACGCAGCCCAAAATCGCAGGCTGCTAGGAACAACCTTAAAAACCGCATGCAAGTGTGACCCTAGCCTAAGGGCCCTTTACACATCAGCGTTTTTCGTAATTCGCGGCAGATGCGGTGAAAAAACGCATCTGCCGCGTTTGCCGCATAACGTTCCACTTGCGGCACGGTTTGCGGTTTTTCCATAGGAAGTATAGGGGACTTGCGGCAGATGGGTGCAAGTGCGGTTTTGACTTGCGGCAGGTGCGGCAAGCGAAAAAAACCCGGCTTGACCGCGTTTTTTTTCGCTGCCGCACCTGCCGCAAGTGCAAAACCGCACTTGCCGCATCTGCCGCAGTACCCCTATATTCCTATGGGAAAAACCGCAACCGTGCCGCAAGTGGAACGGTTATGCGGCAAACGCGGCAGATGCGTTTTTTCAACCAGATCTCCCGCGAATTACGAAAACGTGATGTGAAAGGGCCCTTAGACAATGAAAACTGGCCTGGGGATTTCTGCTCTACTATCTGTATGGAGCAGTAGAGCATGGAGGACATTATACAATAGTATTGTGCAGTATAGCTGTGAAACCAGCGTGGATTTGAGGTATTAGGAGAATAGGACAATCTTTCGGTTTGCCAAATAATCAGCACAAAAAATCTGTATATTCACCAAAAAGCATGCAAGAAAACCATATGAAAGGTCTAGGTATAATACAAAAAATGAATAATCTACAATACTTAATATGAAACAAGACAAAGTAGATTTAAAAAACTGCTTGCAAAGCACATAGAGAACCAGATGGGGCAGAGCAAAGGTATGGACATAAATAAATGCTAAAGAGACTGAATACTGTAGTTATGTACAGGACAATTATAGATGTATGCAAACTGATGCAAAACAAGGCCAAATATACCAGAAAACATATTATTGAAATGGAACCCAATCGAATATATGCAAATTACAATTTGTTAAAAAGACAAGTGTCAAATAAAAATTAAAGATACAAATAAAAGAATATGTCTATAGAGTTAATAAAGAAGAAATAATGCTTCGCACACTGCCTAATGGGTTAATACAGATCAAAATGAACTCTTCATGACCTTGGAATTTTTCATTTTTCATTTTCGTTTTTTGCTCCCTGCTTCAAGAGCCAGAACTTTTTTATTTTTCCGTCAATATAGACATATGACGGCTTGTTTTTTGCATGACAAGTTGTACTATCATATGCGATTTTTTTTTTTACCATATAGTGTACAGGGAAATTGCAAAAAAATTCTAAGTGCAGTGAAATTGCAAAAAAAAGTGCAATAACTTGCTTGTTTTTTGGGTATTTTAGTCGCCATGTTCACTATATGGTAAAACCAACATGACGGGTTGATGCCTCGGGTTGGTGCAAGTTCGTAGACATCCAACATGTATACCTTTATTGGAATCTAGGTGGTGAAAAAAATTCAGAAGTTTGAGAAAAGAAAACAGACTTTTTGCTCCATGTTCTGCGACCCGTAGCGTCCTAATTTTTCGGGATCTGGGGCTGCTTGATGGCTTATTTTTTGCGTCTTAGCTGACATTTCTAATGATACCATGTTTGGGTGGATCCGCTGTTTTGATCGCCCATTATTGCATTTTATAGCAATGTTGCGGCGACCAAAAAATTGTAATTTTGCCGTTTGGATTTCTTTTTCCGTTACGAGTTTACAGCTCTCATTAACGGATTTAATAGGTTGATAGATCGGGCAATTCTGAACGCGGCGATACCAAATGTATATTTTTTTTATTTTTTTAATACTGTTATTGTGATTGGGGGAAAAGGGGGGTGATTTGAACTTTTAAGTTTTTTTTTTTTTACAGGTTTTAAAAACTTTATTTTTTAATTGATTCTTAATTTTACACTGCCCCATAGAGAGGCACCTTGCTGCACAGTCCGATCGCTTCTGGGAGACACAGATGAGCTGCAGCTCATCTGTATCTCTCAGAATCATGGACCTGTTGTGGTTGGCAGCGCCTGTCAACCATAACCCGGAAGTGCTCCGTGACCTCAGGTGCAGGCGGGGAACAGCATGTTCCACGCCGCGGCGCCTTTGGATCCTGCTGTCAGAGATTGACTGCGGATCCAAAGGGTTAACAGCACCGATCGGATTCCGGATCCGATCGGTGCTGTTAGCCTGACATCTCAGCTGATCACAGCAGCTGAGACGTCGGCTCTTTGATGTGAGCTCTGCGCCGGAGCTCACATCAAACCCCCCTTACCGGCCCATGACGTTGTTCAACATCATAGGTCGGGAATGGGTTAATTGGTGTAATTTCATTGCCTTGTATCTCACACGTCAATGAGCGTTTCGCAGCCTGCTTCCTCAGGAGTGCACTTTCTATGTTTCTTTTTCAGTCTGCTCCTCCCTCATTATAGATCCTCCTTTTTAATACATTTCAATAAAAAGCTGAAATTGGATCCCACTTTCAACCTTTTTTTGAGTTTTTAGCTGTGTTTCTGAGTAAACAATCAATTTTAAATAGAGATGGGCAAAATAAAATTTGGCTTATGAATGAAAAATGCACATTTTATTTATATACAAGTTTTCTCTTTAAAGAAGACTTGAACTCTAGCACCACTATTTGTAGTAGCAACCCTAAAAGTCAATATTGACCCTCTAATGAGCCTTATCATACAATCAAGGATATAAGCCAAATCATATTCTCAGTTTGCAGACAATGTTTCGGAGTGTTTCTTCTTGTCAGTGCAAAGTATGAAATATGATTTGGCTAGGTAAGAGGCTAAGACTGGGAATCTAAGCTATAATGTTTCTCCTTATGGAGAGATGAAATGTCAGGGACACTGTCAGGTCATTTTTCAGTATGAAACTAATATTACTCTTGAATATTGCCTAGGCAGAACTTTTAAAAACATGTAAAATCATTATTGTACCGTTTAGAGTTTTCTTGCTATAAGTATTTTCACACCCTGCAGTGAGCTGGGTCATTAGTCCTGTCAATTATATTCACAGATGATTAGTCCAGCTGTGTTAAACTGTTCATTTAAATGTTTACACCATCGTAGCAGCTCTCGCCTGTCTCCTCCCTCCTCTCTTTGCTCTTCCTGTCAGATTTCAGTTTAAATTAGGAGCTTCTGATGAGGAGACGAAGGGAGAGATTGCAGGCACACATCTTGCTATCTAGATAAGGTATCTACTCATTTGTATCTCTAATGCCACTTCACACACACAGATATCTGAGTCCCATATCTGAAAGATCTCTGTTGCAGTGAAATCATGGACACATTGCTCCATTGTAACAGCCACAAATGGAGCAATGTACCATGATTCACTGCAAGCAGAGATCTGTTCAGATATTGGACTCAGATATCTGTGTGTGTGAAGTGGCCTTAAGCAGGAATCCATGATGTCCTGTGAGAGATTGTGTGTTTTCTTTGATCTTTTGTTTTGCTGCAAAGAAAGAGAGCAAAGAGGAGGATACAGCCCCTAACCCTCCTATTTATCACCTGTGCAGTAATGTGTGTGAATTTGTACAGGAATATTCATCCTAGGGGTAGTGGACAGCAGAGAGCTAAGTGGATCATTCGCTGTCATTGACAGATGGAATGAATCTCTTTATTTGAAGTTTACAGGGGATAGGAGGGAAATATAAATAAAAGAAATACATGAATAGAGGGAGCTCAGAGGGAGGAATTAGAAAATGATAGCAGTTAACATATGGATTTTTGAGCTGACAGATTCCATTTAAATGCCTTGCATCCTCCTCTGGGAACTTTTATATGCAATTTGCTTCTTTAAAGAGGACTTGAACTCTAGTAGCAATCTTAAAAGTCAATACTGACCCTTTGACGGGCATTATCTTATGACCAAGGATATAAACCAAATCGTATTCTATTTAAATCAAATTTTATATTATAAATGTAAGTATATTTGCTTGTCAGATGCATCTATGTAAAGTGGGTTGACCATTTGAATACTTCACAGACTATAATTAATAAGGTTGCCCCAAAAATGTTACCCTAGACTCGCTTATGCTGAGATTTATAAAAGATAGAGTTCAGAAGGCGGAAATATAAAAGTAGGGGGTTTTCAGTATAAATTTAAAAACCACAATTTTATTTGAAATCAAGGCATGCAATCAAAGTTTTCAATTTCTCTACACATTTACACCGATAATTAACCTGTTCCGAAAAGGATAGATTGGACTTTAAGTACATCTAGCCCAATGTCTCTGTATCTATAAAAAAACTGCTCTAATTCAATAAACGCCACTCTGATTCACCCCAGATCATCATTACCTAGCTGTCATCTCTCCTTATGTCATTCATTCTTTTTAGCATCTAGGAACTTAACCGTTATTTTCCCAAAGACGCTCATTGATAGTGACAGAACTCATTCAGACAGAAGCAGCTTCAGCAGTCGTAATTTATCTTCCCAAAATTTAGAGTGACAGCCATATTTTGTATACATAAGTGCATTAAAAATACAGAGTAAACATATTATGGATCCGATGATTGCCAAGTTTCCGAGGCTTCTGTTTATTTGGTCGGCTTTATCGTAAGTCGTATAAGTTTAGTGTAGAACCATGAACATTATGCAGATGAGAAAGTCAGCACACCGCCATCCGAATAGACTTATAGAATTCAATACCCTTAAGAAACAGTGGTTCTTTAAACTGATTTGCAACCGTCTTTGTATGCAGCGTAGCGAGAACTACCACATAGGGCTGTAAGTAGCACAGCTCAGATTAATGGCTGACATGGGAACCCTTCTGGCAGGATATCCCACAGAGTTCAGACAAGGGTAGCTCAATATGCTTAGGCAGTATTAAAGTTAATTAGGAAAAGATTCACCTGCAGCTATCCAAATCCATATCTCTCTTGGGTATCAGATTAAGAGCTAGTCTGTGCGTAGACGGAATCAGATAGCAACACTTGAGGCTTCAGTGTCTAATAGGAGTGTGCAGTGGATTCGAGCTGCCAAGATATCTGTTTGTTTGTTCACGTCTTCCTGCAGCAGTAATGCTCTTTATAATTCTTTAACATCATTTTCTTTGAAAAAATAAGGATGTTTTTTAAGTACAACTTGTTGGGCTGGCTTAAATCAATCAAATTTTAATTACAAAATTGATTCCTTAACTGCAACCAAAAAAGGAACATGTTACATTTATAACAATTTCTGCATACTAATTTTTTCTATTCCATTCCTTACACCCATTCACTATGATATTAATAGGGGCCAACATGCATTCATGTATGGAATATATGAGCTGTTAGTAAATTAATGTAATCAATGATATTTGGATGCCTTAAGAATAAATTGATTTAATTTGTTTATTCATTTTGGATTTATCTAGATTAGGAGACCCCAACCTTTGGCTTGGGAGTCACATGTTGCTCGCAGGCTTGTGATTTGTAGCTCAGTTTAGTTCAATGGCAGGAGAAGGTCTCCAGATGGTGTTTTTCATGAGTAGCTGCTTGGGGTAAGGTACGAACCCCCGAATCTTGGTGTTATTTCTTTGATTAGCTTTGGCTGCCATTATACTGGTAATGGGGGCACTTTCTGTATCATATGTTCAGTGCTGTACAACTTTCTTTTCCTATCTCTATAGCTAAGCCATGAGCTATGTTGTTCCCTCTTTATTCAGATTCACCACAAAATAACTGCTAAATATCTTACTTTGGATTTTATATTGGCTATAATAATCCTTTTTAATTTATTCTGTATTTATTCAGATTCACCACAAAATGACTGCTAAATACTTACTTCTGTTTTATACTGGCTATAAAAATCCCTGCTGATTTCTTCTCTATTTAATTCAGCTCACCACAAAATGACTGCTAAATTGCTTACTTCTGCTTTTATACAGGCTATAATATAATCCTTCTAAGGGCCCTTTCACATCAGCGTTTTTTGAAATTCCGCATACGTTGCACTTGCGGCACGGTTTGCGCGCGGTTGCGTAAACCCATACTAAGGTATAGGCGGACTTGCGGCAGGTGCGGCAAGTGCGGTTTTGGCACTTGAGGCAGGTGCGGCGCGGAAAAAAATGCTGTCAGCCGCGGTTTTTTTCGCGGCCGCACCTGCCGCAAGTGCCAAAACCGCACTTGCCGCACCTGCCGCAAGTCCGCCTATACCTTGTATAGCGTTTACCGCAACCGTGCCGCAACTGTGCCGCAAGTACAGCCGGTAAGCGGTAATCGCGGCAGATGCGGTATTTTCATCGCATCTGCCGCGAATTTCAAAAAACGCTGATGTGAAAGGGCCCTAATTTGTTCTCTCTTTAATCAGATTCTCCACAAAATGGCTACTTAATTTCTTACTTCTGCTTTTTTACTGTCTCTAACAATCCCTTCTAATTAGTACTGCTATCAATGTGAAGCAAAAGCAGGAAGGCATTAAGGGGAAACCTGACGATCTATACACAAAGCCATGGGATTACTCTTTGGCTGATTAAATTTATATCAAATTGTTCCAACTGTCATAAAGGTCATGAGGAGTGTCTGAGCTACAGATTTCCGAGCTATATAGTACAATGGCAAATTTAAAATAAAAACATGATTTTGGAATACCCTGTCAAAAGAAGTTCATCCTATATATATGTGTGGCAACTGGAAGTTGTAATGTGTATTTCTGCCTGTCAAGGTCAACGTAACCTGCTTGTCAACATGATTTTGGAATACTCTGTCACGAGAGGCTTGTGCTATATTTTTCAGTGTGTGGCCACATGGTAGTTGCAGTGAGTATTTCTGCCTGTCATGAAACCAGATGTTCCCTATACATTTTTAGTTGTGGTTTTCATTTAGTCAAGACTAGGAATGGATTTTTGGCTCGGAGACTTCACTAATATGATTGTGAGTGGCACGTGCCAAAATAATTTTTGCTTTAGTCTTCCTTTTAGTTAACATTCTGCCATGCAGTAATTATAGAATACTATACATACCTACAGTAGACATTTCTAAATCTATTCATCTGATAAAGTTTAACCTCTACAACAATTATGCAATTGAAATGATAGTCTGATGGATTTGTCTTTGAGGTTCTGTCACTACATTACACTCCCACTCTACCTCCCTCATTCCTTCTCACATCCCACCTTATGCCTTTCACTACACCTCCCATTTCCAGATGTAAAATCTGTCAATATGCCAAAAATGATTTTCATGCATAATATTTAATACATGAACAGGAGTGTCTTGAAGGTAGAACTGGAGGTAAAAAATCTTTCTACATTTTTAAAATTGTAAAAAAAAAATGTGTTTTTCTTATAAAAATCTAGATAAAATTTTCATTACTATTGCATTTTATTTTAATGTGATATTGAGACAAGTATAGAAGAATAATCAACTTCTGCATTGTCACTTTGTAAGATTTCAACATGATATGGCCTTGATTCATCAAGACCTACATGGATAGTGCCAGTCTTGATAAGGGGACATGTGTGAACAGTGGAATTAGCCTCTTTGCACCTGGTCACAAATTTATGGTGTAAGATTTTGGCACAAGGTGTACCACCGCTGTCATGAATTAGTTAAATTGTGGCATCACACTCCCATTCCACCCCATACTGCCCCATCTCCGCCCATTTGTTCCAATTGAACAGAAGATTTTAGACACAAGTTACAGCTTCCCACGTTGTGGTTGTTGCCAATCTTACTGTTCCTGTGAATCCAAGCACATCCCAGCCTAGTTCAACAGTTCAACTCATAGCAGTCACTATCCCATTTCAAACATCCATGCCTATTATCCTCAAAGAGAAAGGGATACAAGCATTCTGAACACTATTGTGAGATTTGAGCCTCATGCTCCTGGACTTTTCCATAGCTAGGTCTCTTCTCATCATAAAGAATGGGGTAAAGAGTTTGCAAATGAACCCAGTGAAGAGCCTTGAGCTTGCAGATGCTCAGGGAGACCCTGTCCAGGAAATTAAACTCTGTTCATGGACCAGATCCATTGCCATCTAGGCTTTGGGCAATGTTTCTAAAGTTTTGTCCTCCAGGCCCTTCTACTTAGGGTTGCTTTGTTATTAGGTCAGTCTTTAGTCTCAACATTTTCTCAATTTCTGTGTCTCGTTCAATACTGTAGGATCACGCGATCTCCTTGCAGTCTCCTCTCCTTTTTTGCCACAGGTCACCCAATGCATGAAGCTTTGATGACCCCTTGCTCCAGTCACATGTTGCGCCCTATCTGAATTTCTACAGGAAACTGTCACTCACTCTTGATGTCACTGTCACTCTCCATCCATTGTGGGCTAGTTGCAACACTATTACTTGCCCTGCAGTCTGACAATTACATATAAAAAAGCTATACATGGCACATGAAAACATTGCAACACATTACATACTTAAGTTATACCACAATTCACATATGGCATTATTTACAAAGATGCAAGACACAATTCACACGCTGTACAATTACATGATTGGTTTCTTCTGGGAAATGTATACAACAGTAATCAGTTCACCTACTTACTTGACTTGTGCAGAAACATTGTAATTTACCAAAGTGCATTTGAGTAGAAATCTGATTAAACACTTTGGACTATTTGGAATGTTTAAAAATTAGACTTTATGAAAGGGGGTTCTTTCATCAAAAATTGATCCTTCAGGAATTATAATATAGAGATTATCCAAATGAATGGGTCTTGATTTTGAAAACCCAAGCACCAATAAGAGTGTATAGCTGTGTACAACCTCCTCTATATCTAGCATTGTTTGAAAAAAGGCAGAGGAGCAGAAATACCATATCATGCTACATGTAGTTTACTCAATTAGATGACATGAATGTTCCTACCTAACAATTATACCTTTTGCGTTAACCTAGAGTTTGCTGTGATCTGCTTCTCTATATGACAAATGTTATTATCACCTAACACAAATTATAACCTGTGTAACTCATCACCAAGATGTTAAAATTCACAATGTAGTTGAGCTGCTGTTGTCATTTGCACACATTACCACACATTTCTTCCATGGTATTCCTAAAATTGCTAGCCATAACAACTTTAACTTATGTCCTACATAACATGTCTGATTTTCCTGTATCACATTTCTAATAAACAGTCCTATACAACTTATACTCTACATTATTTATATCACTATGCCTAATATACTTGGATCACATATACATGGAAACATCACATTACAGTTCACACAATGCATTATTTACAAGGACACATGATACTATTAACATTATAACATAATAGTGCAGTTGATGTCTTCTGGGAGAAACACAACTACCAGTCCACCTCCTTATATATGCATGTGATGGCTTAAATCAGGGGTGGGGAACCTCAGGCCCCAGGGCCGCATGTGGCCCTCGATGACCTTTTGTGCGCCCCGCGGGCAGATTCCTAGGGACCGTCATGGTCAGGTTGGCAGATGCATTTTGCCAACTTCCCGCTCTTTAAATAAAGCTCCCCAGAGATCTCTATGCCCCAGCCTCAGCCTCCCTAATGACGTATATGCTCCCAGCTTATCATGTGATGTGTAGGGCTCTACCAAACCTGGGAAAGCAGTTGACAAGCACATGATCAATATCACCTAACATCACAGCTGCGTGAAAGAGAAGCAGCTCCAGCCACCACAGTAGGGCGAGGTGATTGTCCAACCAAATATAGCGGGTAATTTTCAAGTCGAAAATTTTGTGCGGCCCCCAAAGAATTGTAGAAATGTCCAAATGGCCCTCGGCAGAAAAAGGTTCCCACTCCTGGCTTAAATGGTCAGCAATGTTAAAAAACTTTAGCATAAGAATATAAGAAAGTTTGTGGAATATATTTTCAAAGACATATGCTTTTTTCTCCATTTATAAAACATGTCTATGCCTTTCCGATTCCTCCTGAACTCATCATTCACCTTAAAAAAACACCCCAAATCCATCTTGATCAAAGTAAGATGGATTACCAGAACAGGGAATAATCACATTACACAGCATATTGTACTGTAAATAATGGTGAGGAGATTGAGGAAGAAGACGAAGAGCACTTAGCACAGTGATGACGGAAGACGACAAGCACTTAGCACAGTGAGAGACAGGAAGATCGTGCTGCAGCTTCAAGAAACTGTTTTTACTTATTAGTGAGCTGGATTCACAGCCACAAAGATTAGCACCACTCTATGAATAGAGCATTTTTTAAGATAACTCATGTTAAATTATACAGCATCACAGAAAGATAGCCCGATGCAGAAAACTGTAACAGGACACCTAACACAGCAAAAGGCATTGAACATGTATGGTGTAAATTTTTTACATTTTTCTCAATTATATCTTGCTGCATCATAGTATATGTGCTAATTTAAGAAATTATACAATTGCATATTATACTTAGTGCTTCTGCTGCTTCTATATGTGTGCTACACAGACTAAGAAGAACAGGAATCCTTTATTTCTGTCTGTAATATGTATGAGAGACGTCATGGCAGCTGATCTCTACTTAGTGACAGAGCCTGAATAGGAGAAATCTATTGCAAATGCAGGATACAATTAAAATAATGGCTGTATGTAGTGCTATTCTTCATGTAGGTACCTTCAACAGATATATCTGAAGAGTTATCTTAAATGATGTGTATTGTAATGACAATTATCGGGTATCTTACTGTATTTTCCGTTTTATAAGACACACCGGATTGTAAAACGCACCCCAAGTTTGGTGAAGGAAAAAAGATTTTATTTTTTAATGTTAAATGTATTATAATTCCAGTGTCCATCTTGTAATCAGTATATATGTCCCCCATCCTAATATATATTCCTAATATATATATATATATCTCCCATGCTGGTATGTAGCCCCCCACACTGGGATATAGCTCACCCTCTTGGATATAAACCCCCCATCCTGAAATATGGTCCCCCATGCTGCAGCTCACAACAAAATAATAATGTAGCTTACCACTCCATCGCTCCCTGCTTGCCGCACTCCTTTGTCCCCGGCTTCTGAACATGTGACCGTCACAGCACAGTGACGTCATCATAGTGTGCCCTGATCACAGGATCAGATGCCGAGGACACAGGAGGACGCGAAGTGCGGCAAGCATGGAGTGACGGAGAGGTAAGCTACATTGTTTATAATGTTCTTGTGTGCTGCAGCATGGAGGGCCACATACAGTGATGGGGGTGTATACTTAATCCAATTTAATATTCACCACTCCCTTCTCAGTGCCAGCTTTAGTGCTGAGAGGTGGGCAGGGAGAGTGCAATGCATATTACATTAGACTAATGAGTGGGAGCCTTCTCCAACCTGCTCCAGAGCAACTGCTTCTCTAAACACAGCCCTACAGTCCTACAGTCCATATATTTGGATTATAAGATGTACCTCCCACTTTCCCCAAAACTTTTAGGGAAAAAAAGTGCGTCTTATAGTCTTAAAAATGCGGTAATTCAAAAACTGCATTTTTCCTATGACTGGTGAAGGTTTTAAAGTAACAGCCAAATTGTGCGATAGCTAATTTTTTGGGATTTTGTCAGCCTCAGTTTATCCTATTTCCTTCCATGTTTTCTCTGATATGTAAATTTTTTATGAACAGCAGTACGTAACATTAAACTTTAGTAATAGATCAGACTATGAAAATATTGTCTAAATTGTTTTAGACTCATTGCGATCCAACGGTGCCGCAGAGAATAGAAAATTGCAGCCCCCAAAACAGCAATTATCAAAACATTTAATGAGTTTTGCTGGAAACAAAAAATGGAGAAATGTAGTTGATTATTTATGTTGCAGATGTCTTTGGGAAATATAGGCCGATGATATTTAATAGGATGCAGCATATTACTTGTCACTAATTATGATGACTTCTACTGATGTTATTACAGAATTGTTGATAATATTACGGCTGTAACTCATCTACTGTAATCCTGATACCGGGATTTTCAAATATGCATACAGTAAGATAGAAATATTAATAGTCTGAGCGATGATTAGTGGTAAATATTGAAATAGAGCTGGCTAGAAATGTGGAACAAAATAGTGCATGAATTTATATATTGTTTAGTGACTAAAAAAAAAAGTAGACTATTGGCGATACTGTTGACCAAAAGTAGATGGAGGCAGAAATTAAATTTCAGAAATATTTGAGCTGTACAATATATAGTGAGCAATAATAGATATATACACATACATGCAAAAGGAATCAAATAGAGAAGACGTTAATAACTGCATTAGAACAATTAAGTTGCTTGAGGAGATAAAACATTACTAAGACAGAATAAGAGTAACCCATAAGATATGAATCACAATGTAGTGAAATGGAGAGATCAAAACAGTAGGTTATACAGACCTACGCCAAGGGAGGTACTGCATCCCAAATACAAGGTGTAGTGCCTCCATAGTCACAGGTAGAGGGGGAGCTACAGAGTCTCTATTTAAAACCACAAAATCCCAATCATAAACACCCTAGCACCAGGGACTGTATAATCAGTAGGTCCCATGGGGGTGGAGCTTAGCAGAGCGGGAGACATGACGTAGGTGACAGTTGACAGCAGTCAGTCAGATGGTGTGAGTAGAGCAGAACGGAGGGACGCAGTTCAACCTGCAGCTCTGACAGGAGGGTATCTCAAAACTAAAGAGGTAACCCAGACAAGAAGGGGGCACTCCAAGACTGGTCAGAGCCGTCTGAAGTGCTCAGGTCATCCCGATACTCTGGAACCGAGGCGGTTTGTTAAGGTTTATGCCAAACTGCTGACCGGCAGGCTGTGGGCCTTACCAAGAAGGTGCCACAGCACCCATCAAAGTAGTACAACCTCTGTCCAAAAGCTGGGTTCAAGACGCTGAAAAGTAAGAGCAAGTTTAAGCAACAGACCTGGGGACCAGAAACCAGACTCTAGAGTGGGTGTGTAGAGAGTCAACAGAGCCATAAAGAATTTGACCAAGAAAAGCATTTGAGAGGCATCTCTGACAGACTCTGTGGTGAACCCCAAAGCCTGTGGCAACAAATTCCCTGGCAAACTAGACTGTACCATGTACCTATTGATCCATCTGGTACCAGTAAAGAACTGTTTTAGCTTATCTGGTTTCTGCATCAGTTATTTATTATCTGAAGGGCCTCTACAGCACCACAGGGCCAAGGACTACTACTCCCCTCATCCACCCCGCTGCGATAAAGCTCTGCCTGTGGGGAGCTGTACTACCCAAAGCTGCATCACCATCACCTCAGCAGCCAGCTGCAGCGCTGGCAACTACATTACCAGGTACCACAGGTGGCATCACGTATAATAATTGCCCCATCCCAAATAGTATTCCCCTCAGCCATTGAGTGTCCAGGGCATGGGATCTGGACCCGACCAGCCGTGATACCCACTGAAGTAGCAACCTGTCCTGGTATCTGAGTACCCCCTACCCTGTGGACAGACTCATTTCTATATTTGGAAGTTGCCAGGAAGCATTATAGAGGAAGAGCAGTGGCTATATAGGGGGTATACATAATAATAATAAGCTGAATGGCAATGTCTAGTGTTAGTCAGTATAACATCTGACATTGATTGTAGAGTAATTATGTAAAGGTGTAATATTTTATTTACATACAATAAAAGTAGCCCTCAAGATGGGAAAAAGACGGCAATTATAATGAATGTGAAAAATATCCTCCTTTCCTCCACACTTGTACGTTCCTCATCTAACTGCCTGCAAGACTACGCCCAAGCATCCACTATTCTCTGGAATTCTTCACTCCACAATGTCCAACTGTCCCCTACACTCGGAACGTTCAAGCGTAACCCAAAAACTCATCTCTTCAGAAAAGCCTACAGACTGCAATGACCACGATGCCACCTCACCACCACTGGACCTAGTGCTCCACCACCATTGGACCCGTACTCCACCACCACCTGAGCAGACCAACCTACTGTGTCCTTCCCCATTGCCCTGTAGAATGTAAGCCCGCAAGGGCTAGGTCCTTTCAACTTTGTGTATCAGTCTGTCACTGTTAGCTTGTTCATTGTATTTTTAACTTGTTTGTATGTAACCCTTTCTTATGTACAGCACCATGGAATCAATAGTGCTCTATAAATAAATAATAACAATAATGACCAGACAGAGTTATTTAGTAATAGCGGTGGCCATATTGTAGGGTGCATAACAAGTGTTCAGTTGGAAGATATACCTAATGGCAATGCATCATGTTATACAGTGTAGCATTTGGTAGCAATCATTAATGGATAATGCTGGAAACCCATAAGATTGCTTCACTTGTAAGCATGTATGGTGTAGTCAGAGAGATGCCAGAAAGTTGGCGCTTACATAGAGAAGTGCTCAGTCTACAACCTTGGAGATGTCAGGAGGCTGGGGCATGCGCATGAGAGAAAGTTAGGAATCTAATAATGTTTACAGAGGAAATGAAAGTAAGGTTGAAAAAGGAGTAGACATATGACCATAGAAGAGAGCAGAGAATGGAAGTGGGGCAAAAGATGTGATAAAATAAGCTATACAGTAGATAGGTAAAGGTTAAAAAGGAAGAGGTAGTATGTAGAAAGATAGAGGGAAAAGTAATGAAAGGCCAAGGGTAACTGTACTACTTACCCTATAAACCCGTCGAAGCGGCAGTTGCCGCAAAACTCCAGCGCGTCATCCGCCGTCTCCCTCACTCCCCTCTCCCATAGGATGTTTCATGGATCAATGTAAAGACCGTGAATGAAACAGATGAAGACAAACCTGGATGAGTGACACTCATTTGCTTCTTGACTGAAAGAATTGGTTATTGTGGATTGCACAAGGAAGCGAGCAACACCTATAGGACTGCACCCGCAACATTCACACAAAGCTTTGCCTAGCATACTCGAGTAGTACCCAGTAACCCCTTACAAACTCAGTCACCTTTAATGATTGTATTTTGGGTAAAATGTGTTATGCTGGGGTCACTGGGTGTGGATTGGTAAGTAAAATGACAGTCGTTTGGTTGATGGTGTTAAGATTTAGATGTCTGGTAATAGCCTGATAAAATGTCCCAGATGATAGGGGTGGTGTAATATGGGACTTTCTTATTGTTATACCTCGGTTTCAGATCGATACAATGACCACTTGCTGCTTGGCTGGTTTTCTTCTCGGCTGACCTACAGTCTGCTTGGTTTCTGTCCAACTGCTGATGGTTCTCATATCTTTGCTTTTTTTCTTTGCTTTGCTGCTAGTCAGGTGTTTCTCACCTTCCTATTTTGTCTAGGTCCTATCACAGCTTGGGTAGGGCTATTTATACAAACCTTGCACCAGTGTTTTTTGCTGGCAATATTTCCAGATGGATTTCAGGTAAGAAGTTTCAGCACTGCAACTAAGGAATTTTGCCTACTCGGCAGAAACCAGTTCTGTTATTACTCTGTGTTTGCTCATTTACGTTCCCTTTGTCCACAGTCAGGTTGATGAGAGGTTTCCTTTGTTTTCATTGATAATTCTCCTTTTTAGCCCTTGTGCACATGTCTTATGTTTCCTCATTTCCTACACACTTTCTCTCTTGTTTAGTTGTGCATAGCAACCTCTCCAATGGTTCTCCTGGAGGAAAGATAAATAGATGGATGGTTTTTCAAGGAGCCAGGTCCGAGTTGTGGTTTTGAGTTTTGCAGCTAGGCATCCTCTATTCTGTACATGAAACAGTAGGGTGTTACTTTTTTAAATCAATATATATATATATCTATACACATATAGTGGTATATTTCTTATAGGCTTAGCGCTAAATCTATTTAGTACATCTATTATTTAGGACACTGAAGGCTTGGTATGACCCTTATAGCGGGATGTTTATTGGGTTCTCTTCGTTACATTAGAACAAGAGAACCCAATAAACATCCCACTATAAGGGTTACAATAAGCCTGCAGTGTCCTAAATAAAAGATGTACTAAATAGATTTAGCACTAAACCTATAAGATATATACCACTATATGCGTATAGATATATATTGATTTAAAATCTCTTAAACCGAGGGTAACAGACACACGGGAACACCCTTAGGCTGGATGGCTGCAAATCAATTATTCAAAAATTAAAAGTATATATCACACGTATATACATCAATCTTACAGCATACTATCAGTTCCAGTAAAGTGCAATGTCGAATAATACAAAACTCACTATAGTCAAAAGGGTTCATTGTCCACCTGTTATTTGTGACATGTTACAAATCTGTCTTTGCCAGTAATTGGTTATACATGCATACATGCAAGCAACGTAAAAATACAATGAATAAACTAACAGTGACAAACTGGTACAGGGGGGTTGGGTGCTGTGTCAGCAGACTCGCGGCCCACTGTCACTCACCACTCTGCCCGACGCGTCATCCTCCATGACGGTAGCAGCTGCGGCCGCAAGGCAAAGCCGTCCGGCACATTTCAGTAAAGAGGGAAGCCCTAGATGAGGGCAATACCACCAGCCTGGGGGGCACTTGCCCCCTGCCACCTGGGCCAGTCCGCCCCTGGAGGGGAGAGAGGACCCTGGCCTAGCGGGTTAACATTCTACAGGGCAATGAGGAGGGAAACAGTAGGATGGGTCTGCTTGGGTGGTGGTGGACTGCCGGGTCTAGTGGTGGTGGAGCTCTGGGTCCAGTGGTGGTGAGGTGGCACCGTAGTCATTGCAGGCTGTAGGCTGTTCTGAAAAGAAGGGTTTTCAGGTTCCGCTTGAAGGTTCTGAGTGTGTGGGTCAGTTGGACGTTTTGAGGTGCAGAATTCCAGAGGATGGAGGATGCTCGGCGATGTCTTGCAGACAGTTAGATGAGGAACGTACAAGTCTGGAGGAAACATGGAGGTCTTGGGAGGATCTAAGATTTACGAGTTGGATGATATTGGCAGATTAGTTCAGAGATATATGGGGGGACAGATTGTGGAAGGGTTTGTAAGTAAATTTTAGTAGTTTGAATTGGATACGCTGGGGAATTGGGAGCCAGTGGAGGGATTTGCAGAGGGTAGAAGTGGAGGAGCAGTGAGTAGAGAGGTGGATTAGTTGGGCAGCAGAGTTGAGGACAGATTGGGGGGTGCAAGAGTTTTACCAGGGAGGTCACAGAGGAGGAGGTTGCAGTAGTCGAGACTGGAGATAAAAGGCCATGCACTTTTAATTTAGTAGATTGAGGGTTGAGGAAGGGACAGCTTCTGGAAATATTTTTGAGTTGGAGGCGGAATGAGGTGGCAAGAGCTTGAACGTGTGGTCTGAAGGATAAGGCAGAGTCAAGGATCACTCCAAGGCAGCGGACATTAAGTACAGGGCAAAGTGTGATATCATTTATTGTGATAAACGGATCAGGTAAGGGAGGAGCGCGAGCTGGGGGAAATATGATGAGTTCAGTTTTGTCTACATTTAGTTTAAGGAAGCAAGAGGAGAAGAAGGAGGATATGGCTAATAGATACTCTGGGATTCTGGACAGGAGAGAGGTGACGTCTGGGCCAGAGAGATAGATCTGAGTGTCATCAGCGTACAGGTGGTACTGGATTCCATGGGACTTAGAGTTGTCCTAGGCCAAGGCTATAGATGGAAAAAAGAAGGGGTCCCAGGACAGAGCCTTGAAGGGCCCCAGCGAGGGGATCAGGTGAGGCGGTAGTGTTGGAGTGGGAGACGCTAAATGTGCAGTTAGAAAGGTAGGAGGAGATCCAGGAGAGGGCAAAGTCAGTGATACCAATGGAAGAGAGGATCTGTAATAGGAGGCAATGGTCGACTGTGTTGGATGCAGAGGACAGGTCAAAAAGGAGAAGGATGGAGAAGAGTCCGTTAGCTTTGGCAGTAAATAGGTCATTAGTAAATTTGGTTAGGGTGGTCTGATATACATATGGGTTGTGGTGGTTATGTAGCAAAGACTTGTCTGGTCTGATCAATCTTGTTGATGAAATGGGTTGCAAAGTCTTCTGCAGAGATACAAGAAGTAGGGGGGGCAGTGGGGGAGAAGGAGGGAGTTAAATGTGTTGAATAACTGCCTGGCGTTGTGGGACAAAGAGGATATGAGGGTATGAGGGTAATGAAGTAATTCTGTTTAGTGGTGGTGAGTGCTGACTTGAATGTGAGAAGTGCTTGTTTGAATGCTGTGTAGTCTTCTTGCGAATGTGTTTTCCTCCAGCACCACTCAGCAACCCTAGACTCTCGCTGCAGCCTTTTAGTGGTGTATGAGTGCCAAGGTTGTCTGTTGATTCATCGTGTTCTGCTGTGAACGAGAAGGGCAACTGCATCAATCATTGCTGTGAGTGTATAGTTGTAGAAAGCTGTGGCATTATCTGTGTCAAGGAATGAAGACATGGAGGGTAGAGGTAGAATAGTGTCAGAGAGTATGTGAGTGTCAACGTGTGTGAGGTTTCTGTGAGGGTGTGCGAGTTGGTGGACATGGATAGCAGGTGAGAAGGTAAGTAGATGGCGGTCAGATAGGGGGAAAGGGGAGGTTGTTGGGTTAGTTAGGGGGCAGAGGCGGGTGAAGACATGGTCTAGTGTATGTCCATCTGTGTGTGTGGCTGTGGAGGACCATTGAGAGAGGCCAAATGATGAAGCAAATGACAGACTTTTGGAGGCTGTTGACTGGTTGGTATCAAAAGGGATGTTGAAGTCACCCATGATGGTGATGGGAATGTCAACAGAGAGAAAGTGAAAAGCCAGATGGAGAATTGGTCAAAGATTGCAGTAGTAGAGCCTGGTGGTCGATATATGACGGCCACTTGGAAGTTTGATGGAGAGTAGATACTGACAGAGTGCACTTCAAAGGATGAGAGGATAAGGGAGGGAGGAGGAGGAATTGAGTTGAAGTTGCAGTTGCTAGAAAGGAGAATATCCACTCCTCCACCATATTTGTGTGTGTGTGAGAAATAAAGTCCACCATAGCACAGTGCAGCAGGGGAGGCCGTGTTGTGGGGTGTCAGCCATGTTTCTGTGAGGCCCGGAAAGGAGAGTCTGCGAGAGGTAAAGAGGTTGTGAATGAAGTGGAGTTTATTACAGATGGACCAGGCATTACAGAGTGCTCCAGAGAGAGAGGGTGGTAGGAAAGGGGGTCAGGGGAATGGGTTTTTATTTAAAACTTTGCTGTTTCTTGCAGGTGTGGGGTGAAAGGAAGGAGGAATAGTGGAGAATGTTAGCTGTGGAGGTCCTGGGTTGGGATATATTTCAGGCTGATAAGAGAAGCTGATAATAATAATACTTTATTTATATAATAATAATAATAATACTTTATTTATATA
Organism: Allobates femoralis; assembly: GCA_033576535.1. Classification (NCBI taxonomy): domain Eukaryota; kingdom Metazoa; phylum Chordata; class Amphibia; order Anura; family Aromobatidae; genus Allobates; species Allobates femoralis. Next base: position 67,040,633 of record JARQOC010000002.1, on the reverse strand, counting down.
GCGCCAACATATTCCGCAGCGCTTTACAATGTGATAAGAGAAGCAAAGAGAGAGCAAGCAGGTGGGAGAATGAAAGTGGTCGGCTTGTTTTGTGTTTCTGCAGAAGAGTAGTGAGATTGAGGAGCAGGTCTGCTTAGGAGCTCAGGTGGAGAGGTAGGAGCAAAGGTGAGATAAATATTTGTGTTGGGAGCGATGGAGTTTGGGGGTAGTAGAAGAGGGTAAGGATTAGTGAAGCAACTACTGTTGAGGCATAGGTAAGCATGTTGAAAGTAAAATAGCAAAGACAGTTAGCAGACGGGTATAGCTGGTACCTTCTGGTTACTTCTGGGATATTTTCTGGAATATTTCTGAACACTTAGGAGACACTTGAGGTGACATGGAGGAGACCACAGTCCAGGAGACCTCCAGGTATAATTTAAATACAGTTATGAGAGTCCAGAAAGTGATTTCAGCTGACCAGAGCGGAGTGCCCCTTATTATACAGTGACAATGTAAAATCTACTTATAAATCACCAGATTATCAGCATATAGAGCAGGGAAAATTCAGCTCTGAAGGAAGTAGAGTTTTATATGCAGCTTTGAACTATAGTACATACAGTAACTCAGATCTTACAAAATACAATCTATTTGCAAAGTTAACCACCTTCTCATATAAAATATTGCAAACATAAACATTACATAGTATATTACATTATTGTGCCTTTTCATTCTTTTCCATGGGGTGGGAGGGGGGTGAAAGGGCTATAAATACTGCCTTCTCTTAAAATGAGCAATCTAAAAATTGATGTCATAAGGCCACTAAATATAGATATTTAATGTATTCATTAGATTTTTACATTTTCAGATTGTCTAAAGGGTATATCGGTTCAGATATGTGTTGACAAGTTATATGTATAATGTCTATCACAAATCAGAGAATCAAATATAAATCCTTAAATGTGTTTCTTTTGATATGCTGCATTGACAGGGTGTCAGATTTGGCTATCATTTGTAGAAAAATTAAGATACATGAAATAATTGCAATGTAACCTATAGAAATATTATCGGTAGTTGGTCATTTATTGTCGTTTTTCAAGTATTTTTTATTTTATTGACTGCCTGTCTTCAATGCAACACTATTTTGAGCTATGTTATTACGAGAAATGAGCAAACATTTATGAGAATAAATGAATTCTACTCAAATATTAAAAACATTGGAATTCACCAAAATGCATATTTCTTGCGACTCACTTCTGCGTGGATTCAGTGAGAAGGTAGCTGGTCGTAAAGGGCATCACAAGGTTTCTGCTTGAGGGAGAATTCAGCACTTGGTGGTGGTGATAAAGAAACATACTAAGGACAAGGTAGGGGATGATGAAGAATAGAGGGGCTGGAGAGGTGAGCTATAAGATGAGTGTAAGTATAAGGGTTTAAAGGGGTTGTCCAGGAGGATCAGATATTGTTGACTTATCCTTAGGAAAAGTCAGAAATAAAAAAGTTCCATTTAAGGGTATGTATTTTTTTTTACATCTTCCATTTATTATACTTTATGAAATCCTAGAATATGATAAGGGACATTCAACTTGAATGAGTGAATTATACACATTTAGGAACTACTGTATGTAAGCCAGTTGCAACATATGTTGTAATTTAGAACTGACATTCTTTTGCAATAGTCAGGTTTGAAAATAACATCAATACTGACTGCTTAAACCCCTAGATGTGGTCAATATTAACCATAGCATCTAAAGGGTTTAACAGATAAATAAGCCTCCCTCTGTCACTGTGTAATCACAATGGTTACTTCAGACAATGATACGCTGCAATACAGTAGTATTGGACTGGAATATATGAGCAAGTACTGGGTTATTAATATTGATTGGATAAATTAACAAATACCAGTGTTGTGTCCTCGCTACATGGTACCCTGAGGTGTGTGTGCAATTTGACAGCTAAACCAATATCTATTGTGGTCAAAGAAGAAAATTGTTTCCTGAAATCTATGCAGTGTATTAAAAGGTAAGCAAGGCCACTTTCACATCAGCGTTTTTCGCTGATTGTGGCCATTAGACGGCAGATCTACTGCATCTGCCTTATCTGCTGTCTAATGGCCGCACCTGCGGCCCACTTGCAGCAAACCCCAGCATTGTCTATGGGGCTTGTGGCAGGTGCAGCAAGTGCGGTATAGCTGCGGTTCCGACACTTGCGGCAAACAAAACGCCGCTGACCACTTTTTTTTTCGCGGCTGCCACTGTGCCAGAACTGCGGTTATACCGCACTTGCCGCAACTGCCGCAAGCCCCATAGGCAATACATGGGCTTTCCGCAAGTGTGCCGCAAGTGCGGCCGTTAGGCGGCACATGCGGCAGATGTCGTTTTTTTCTCCGGATCCGCTAGTGTGAAAGGGGCCTAAATGTATTTGGTGAAACTGGAAACAGTGAAATAATTGAAGAATCAGAACATGTATAAAGGCAAAACAGGAATGCCTATGACAAGTGGGTGTACAGTATAATACAAACAACATGTGCTTAATCAATTTATTATACGGTCTTATATATGCAGCTGACTAAAACATCGGTGAGAGACTAGAGTATCTGATGGCTGCCAGCAAATACCACATAATTCTTCTTACCAGCAATGCAATCATGAAGGGGATAAAATGGTGTTTGTCTTCTCTAACTCAGTTCATGAGGAAAAGGGCTCCTTTATCCTACAATGTACCACCAAGGGAGTTCATGGAAGACATGGAAGGCCAAAAAGCTAATGATGATAAATAAGTTAAGCCACTAGATGGAGGCAGTTCAATGCTTAAGGATGCTTAAACTTAATGATAAAAGATCAAAATTCATTGTTGAAACATGAAATCAGATCTCTGGCACCTCCGAGCTGATTGAAGGTCTCAGAGTTATGGCCGCTTTACACGTTTCAATATCGTTGCGATATCGCAATTCAATGGCGCGGGAGCCCGCATTTCGTGCTTGTTTCTCCCGCATCGCATCGGAGGTTTAGACGTTGCGATTTCTGAATCCAACGTCCGTGCGATGTCCGTGCGATGTCTACGCCTCCCAACCCAGGAACGATTATTTAACATGGGAGTGAAAGAGGTGACGTAGAACTTCACATCGGAATTGGGCTGTCACACAGCATGATCCGGCTCCAATCTCCATTCAATATCGGAGCATTGAATAGCTCATTCAATCCCCGATATCGCATTGACATCGTTCCTGCATCGTATTGGACGTTCACACCATACAACGCAGGAACGATATTGGCTCCAACGATCGAACCACGTGACTTTTGATTGAAATTGGACTACAATATCGCAACGTGTAAACCCGCCATTAGTGACACAGCTCCAGACATTGTACAATGGTGATGAACGATGAAGTTCAAGTTCTCTCCCACATAAATGAATAGCAGAACTTTGTCTATTGGCAACATGAAACCAAAGGAAGTTGACAAATGTCATTTGTAATTAGTACTTCTTGCATTTACTGCACTACTAATGTAATAAACTCATTCTACTGTATTAGAGTCAGGACTCCTTGAATATAAGTTGGAGATGACCATTAACATGTCAATACTAATGTATTTACTCCATTCCGGTAAGCTGATGTTGTAAATACTGCATGTATGAATCAGCATGTGAGATGAATGTAATAGTGATGTTCTAGCATTTTATCTTCCTGCTTTTCTGTTTAATTAAAGATGACATAAAATATAGATTGTGATGTTTTAGACCAATGTTTTGGACTGGATAACCCGATATATCCTTTAATGGATTTCCTACTGTGATAAATTATCAACACCAGTGGAAGTCTTTAAAATCCAGGTACGATGTCTTGAACAGGAAAATTGCATTATGTGAAGTCTTCATCTAGTGCATAAAATTGGATTTGGATGGATTACAATAATAATGACCCCGGACATTAGAAGTTTCTTTGCTCATGACTACTTTTTACTATACAGAAACATTTATACTTTATGTTAATGAAATCTAATCCACAATGATTACAATTTACGTGACACCACTGAGCCACCATGCTGCCCATGTACGACCATCACATCTCATGAATACTGAATAGGGTGGAGGTCACACATCCGCACTACCGCTGCATTCACAGAGGTGACTTTGGGATTTCTGCTCTCATGATCCATAGGGCTCCCACAGTCCAGGACCCAGTGATCAAATATTTTTACAGATAGATACATTTTATTAATAAACTATATTAAGTAAACTTGTACGTTTAGCTAGTGGATCAGAATTACCAACTTATTTAAAATAAAAATTTTACTTTTATTGATACAAAAGTTAAAAAGGTTGTTGACCTACAAATTAACAGACAGTGAGAATCAACATTTACACACATAGGGAACACATTGTTATAGCCGTATGGGATATCCTATATGACCCTACCTCTTACTCCTGTCTGACAGTGGAGAGTTTATGCATCCTAGAATTGATGCCCCCACTCACCGGTGGCTTTACCCTAGAAGTCCCTTTCCATAGGAGGACAAAAGGGTTTGAAGAGGAGGAAAGTCCTGTTTCAAACTTAACTTCCAAGAGAAGTTTGTATTTCTTTCTCAGGGACTCCCAAACGGTCTCCAGTGGTTCCCAGATTTTAATGATTCTCCAATCGCTTGACGCGTTTCGCCCTTTCCTATATATCGGGGCTCATCAGAAGTAATGGAGATTATAGTTGTAGCTCTGTCTTATGGCTAGTCAAGCCAACATATACCAATGGTTTCTATGGGCGACCATGTCAGGAAAAGAAATATAACAGCCAATGAGGCAGGGCCAGATATTCCTATGTATATATTGTGTTGCCACAGAGCAATCATCCACATTCGAAAGCACGGAATCACATTGGTGGTAGGCATTGTGATAGGGAATGTGACAATGGATGAATAATGTGCACAATCAGCAGACAATCATGAAGAATCCCTTTTGAAAAATCCCTCCCTCCTGCAGCAATAAATGCTGTTTGGAACCATCCATGTGGCTGCCAGGTGCCACATTTAGCATAGTCTGTGATATATAATGAAATTAGCTAAAAAGTTAGAAGTAGATTTACTAATGCTGTCTAACACTTAGGCAGCTTACAAATTCAATGAAAATATCTCTGATTTGAAGATTTTTATCTTAGTAACCCAACCTCCATAGTAATTCACTGTTGCCTTACAACACTGGTGTCCTGGCTTTACAACCCACAAAACACAACATTTGCAGGGAGTTTGTATGTTCTCCCCTTGTTTGCATTGGTTTCTTCCAGTTTCTCCAGTTTTCTCCAACATTGTGATAAGAAATTGGGGACAGTGATGATGATGATGTCAGTAAAGTGATGTGGAAATTACTGGCACTGTATAAACGAGAGAAATTAAATAAAATAATACAAGTACTCTGCAGTGTTAACCGCACAGGGGACTTTGGAATCCTTAAAGAGAACTTGTCAGGTCCCCCGGGCACCAAGAACCTGAGTAATTCTGTACACATATCTATAATCCCTGCGTAACAGTCCCTCTATGTAGTAGCATTGATAAAAATATCTTTGGAAAAGATATTTCTAAAGTCTGTTTATGAGATACTAATTAGGGCTGTGACTAGTTGACCCACTTAGCATGAATAGGTGTGGGCGTGTTAACACTTCCGGTCATGCACACTATGCCTCTCTGAAGCTGAGGTATGGATGATTTACGATCATGTGTAGTGGTCTCTGAAGTTGGGGTGTATACACCCGCGTCAGAGAAGCTTAGTGGTGAGGGATGCAAAGCTGCATGCATGTACAGTTCTGTTTGGTGATGCAGATGTGACTTATATGTAAAGCATGTTATTACACCCATAGAGGCATGATAACATGTTAAGTGGGCTTACTAGTCGGAGGAGCAAACACCCCCTTGACTTGTTAAAGCCCTAATTAGCATCTCATAAACATACCTTAGAAATGTTTTTTGCTCAAGATCTGTTTATATGGGCAACTATACATGGGGCAGTTGGGCAGGGATAGTAGATATGCTCCCAGAACTACTTGTGGTTCTGGGTGCACAGGAGACCTGTCAGGTTTCCTATAAAGATAATCTGTCACACTTTTGAGGTTTTTGAGTTATTAAAATGGTAATACAGTTGTATACACCTGAAATTAGTCACACCTGTATACTCCTGGATGATGGCTTGTTCAGTAAAAATAATCATTTATAGCTTTGATTTTCCAGGCTATTGCATTTTTACTTCCCAGAAGGTAAGACTGCCCCCAGTCTTCATCATAGAAGATTTAGTCTCCCCTTCACGTCATTGTATGTTGTGAATTCATTGGAGCTCCCTCCGGTGGTTGTTGCTGGTGATGCAGCTGACTGTGTGGGTTTCACAGATGATGGGATTAGCAATCTGGTTCTTGGCGCATATAATGGTTGGAAGTGGATCATTCCTTGCCAGTTGTCTTTTGTTCCTGGAGGAGCTCACATCTCTCTGGTTTCTTCTGCTCTGTGGATATCTTTGCAAGATAAGTGAATGGTTTTTTGATATTTTGTGGCACGCTTTTGTGTGCTTAAGGTTCTGCTTATGTTTTGTCTTATTCTGAGCTGTGGGTTTGCTATCTAGTTTGTATATTTGTTTATCTGCTCTCAGTTAGAAAGTTTTCTTCCTAGGAATTTTACCATTTACTATTATCTGTTATTTCCAGTGCTGCTGGCATGTGATTCATAGAAGTCTGCTGATATAGAGTTTGCCGAGTCTTAGTGACTCAGGGTAATTTTTGTAATATCTGCTGTTGGTGGTTTTTGATGGTGTTTTATACTGACCGCAATAATATTCTATCCTGTCTTTCCTATATAGCTAGTGTGGCCTCTTTTGCTAAACCTTATACTCTGTCTGTGTTTGATTTTCCGTCTCTTGTTTCGCAGTTAATATTTGTGGTCGGCTTACTATTCTTTTGGGGGTCTGCTCTGAGGCAAGTTATCTTTTCCTACATCCATCTTTAGGAGCAGTTAGTTCTCCGGCTAGGTGTCTAGGTCTGGTTAGTTACATCCCACAGCTACTTCTAGTTGCGGTGTGTAGTCAGGGATTGCGGCCAGTACAGTTACCAACAACTTCTATGGAATCTGAATGTTACTCCTGAGTCATCGGTTCCTATCAAGTGTGCCTTTGATGTAAATCAATATCATATTATTTTGTCCCAAGGAAGGGGTAAGGGAGCCCTGAAACACGTTGACTAAGAAAACAATATTATATTCACCTTTGATATCTCGTGGAATATGACAGTGCTGTTTTTAACCCTTAATCATCCCTACTTTAATTGTCTGAGATAATGACCTTCGGGTTTTCATTGGCTGTAAGCCGTAATCATCAACATTTACAGAAATAAACTCTTGAAATAGATCACTCCTGTTTGTAATGTCTCTATATAATATATGTGTTTCACTTTTTGTATTGACTTACTGAAATAAATTAACTTTTTCCTGATATGCTAATTCATTGAGATAGAGAATAGCCGTGTAAAGTGCCAATCTTTTTTTTGCAATATGGCATCATATATAAACTCTAACTATACATTTCCATTTCTGTTTTCTCAATATCAACTACAGTTTTCTACAAAACTTTAAAGAATGTAATAAACTCACAATAATGTTTTAGTCAAGATAATGCGGGGTTATTTTTCACCAAAGTCTATACATGTACAATACAAGGGGACATGATTGATGTATATTGGACATGCGTTTGAATAGCAATGACTTACTGCATTAAATTTAGTAATAGGTATAGCTCAGTCAGTTCTCATTATCATATTGATGAAGGTGCTTTTCTACACAAAATGATTGACTTATGCTTTAATCTTGATAGCCAGAGCTAAAAACTATTTTTCCTGACCTGTATTCATTTTAGAGTTGTTTAATGGACTTTCTATAAAAGTTTCAGTGTTCAGTCTGATTTTTTATTCAGGTGCTTGACATTAACTCTTTATTGTATTATTCTACACACAACTGAACAGTATTTTTTGAGGCCAAATTTCTATTTTCAGTTTACAGTTGAAAACGATAGTTAAAGGGATTATGTCCACATGTTATTGCCCCCTCAAATAACAGCAGCAGTATGTAGGCAAAGAGATACTGAATCCAAATATGTATCACTTAGTTTACTGGGTGCAGTCACATAATCAGAGTTTTCAGATTCAGCAATGTAGCAGAGGTGAGAAAGCTGACCCTGCCTAAACCAGGCTTTTTATATAGAGTGTCTATATACCGTGAGCTGATAATCACAATCGCTAGTGTGCTAGACTAGCTGACCGTTAGCTGACCTAGAAAGCAATAATAATCTCATGACACCACTTAACCATTTAACTGCTCTTGCCACAATGTGCCATTTCCTCCACTGCTTACCATTTGTTACAGAATCAAATATAAACTAACCACTCCAACACACAACCACAAAGCTGTACAGTCTTCATCTCTGTCTACCACCCTACCCATCACACCTTTCTGCTAATGACCTCAGACTAACATATTGTATAATCCAAGCCTTCAGTCCTGTCTCCAGGACTTCTTTTGTGCTGAATCAATTTTCTGGAATGTGCTACCTCAGACAATCCAATATTTTCACAGTATCCATAGCTTCTAGCATGCCCTTAACCTTATATCCCTTGTTCTCCTTTCCACGCACATTGTAGCACTTGTACTTGTACTTGTACAGATACTGGATGGTGGAACAGTTTCATGCATTATTATTTGAATGCCCTATAAACTATCCTGATGTCGGGAACTTACATTACAAGCATTTGATTTTTATCTTTTGTGCTACCCCATTTCCCCATAGATTGTAATCCTGTGAGCAGGACCCTCACTCCACTTGGATGCATTGAACTATAGTCATTCTGTAATGTCTTATTTATTTGTATAAGTATTTTCTGAATTGTAAAATACTGTAGAATAAAGATTTTTGAGCACTTGGGAATGTTGTATTCACGTGGCAAATATCTTGTTGCTCTTGCTCTCTCAGCTAAGGAGAGGTTTATATGAATTAAAAAAACTACAAAAATCCCATTGTACTCACTTATTCCAGACTCTCACCTGACTCCGAATGCTAGCTCAACCTTCACCACAGCTTCCAGACCCTCTCTTTGGTTCTTTTAAAGGGAATCTGTCTGGTGATTTTTGTGCATCATACTGACAGTATCCTAAAATAGGGCTTGGGTAGCCCTTTCAGTTTTTATAACTATTATTCCTATATGTGACCCCATTATATTCCTATAAGCTTTTGAATTCTATAGTCTCATGCTGACTAGTCAATAATATGTAAATGTCTCATGCATATTCCTCAGCCCGCCCCTCTGTATGGCATCAAGGATTGGTGCAGACTGCCAGTATTGATTCAATCTGAAAGTAAATTTGTAGTTGTGATGCCCCCTTAGCACCTCAGCAGCACACTGTTAGTGAATTATCTGGCATTATTGTGCCAGATCTGTCAGTCTCATGTTATGGACCTATTGTGTTGCTGGATGTGCTCCTTGGCAGTGGTGCCTGCATTGTTCAGCTGACCTAGGCTTCTGTGCTTTCTGCTTAGCTTTCATGGGTCACTTCCAGGTTCACAGAGTACAGACTGGAGCTGCTCGCAGCACTGTCTTCTCCCTTGCTGGTACAGCAGGTGACAAGGCCTTTCAGACAGACAGAGGTATTGTGCCTTTTCCTGTGCGCTAATGCCTTCAGGCGAGGAGGCTGTGCAGTGTGCAGCTCTGGTATGTACTCTGCAAGCCTGAAAGTGACACATGAAAGCTGGTCAGAAAGCACATGAGCATACATCAGCTGAACAGTGTGGACACCACTGCCACAGAGTACATTAAGCAATAAAATAGGTCCATAACATGATGCTGACAAGATCTGGTATGATAATGCCAGACAATTACACTAACAGTGTGTTGCTGAGGGGACATCACAAGTACAAGTTTACTTCCTCTTTGAAATGAATACTGACAGTCTGCACCAATTACTGATGCCGCACAGAGAGGCGGACAGGGGAATATACATGAGACATTTACATACTATGGACTCGTCAGTACCAGACTACAGAATTTCAAAATTTTACAGCAGCATAATGAGGCTGCTATAGGAATAAAAGTTATATATTCTGAAAGGACTACCCAAGCCGTATTTTACGCTACCGTTGATGTTTTACCCAAAAATCACCTGACAGATTACTTTTCATGCTGGAGTTACACTAGAGTATGACTCATGTGAAGGTCACATCCATTTGTGCTTTTTCCTGTGCCGCTAATGCCTTCAGGCGAGGAGGTAGTGCAGCGTGCAGCTCTGGTATGTACTCTGCAAGCCTGGAAGTGACACATGAAAGCTGGCCAGAATGCACATGAGCATACATCAGCTGAACAGTGTAGACACCACTGCCACGGAATACATCCAGCATTAAAGTAGGTCCAAAACATGATGCTGACAAGATCTGGAATGATAATGCCAGACAATTACACTAACAGTGTGCTGCTGAGGGGACGTCACAACTACGAGTTTACTTCCTCTTTAAAATGAATACTGACAGTCTGCACCAATTACTGATGCCACACAGAGAGGCGGACAGGGGAATATACATGAGACATTCACATACTATGGACTCGTCAGTACCAGACTACAGAATTTCAAAATCTTACAGCAGCATAATGAGGCTGCGTATAGGAATAAAAGTTCTATATCCTGAAAGGGCTACCCAAGCCGTATTTTAGGCTACTGTTGATGTGTTACACAAAAATCACCCGACAAATTAACTTTTCAGGCTGGAGTTACACTAGCGCATGACTCGTGTACGGGTCACATCACACTGCCCTTACCGGATGTGGTTTTCCTGACCTGACCATGTCAGGTGCATAGAAATGCATGAACTGACATGCTCAGGTCAGGAGAGCCGACAGCCAGTCTGAGCATTTTCATGCGATCTTCATGCAAGTGATATGACTGTGTGACTCCAACCTAATGCTAATGTACAGTAGTTTACAACATTTATGGTTATCGGATTTCTGCTCTTTAAAGATAAAAATGTATTCTTGCAAAACCCCTTAAACAACTGGACACCGATTATTCTTGATTACCTATCTGATTCACTTATGTGACTTAAAATGGTTTTATATACAAACCTATTTATATTAGGGAGTGGTTCACTTATTCTTAAACAGATGACAATATAAGAATCCTATTTTTCCAATATGTTGCTATTCTTGCAGCTCCAACAATACTCACGTGAAGCACCAATAGCCAACTGAAGCAGTATACACATTTTAAGAATGCCAGAAAGCCACCTTTCGGGAGATGTCTAAACTACTTTTATCAGTGTGTGACCACCGTGTGTGATATGACTTTCATCCAGTCAAGGTTTTTTGCTACCATATTGAGATTTATTATTGAATTGGATTTGTGAGGAACTGAAGAACATAACGAAAATCACAGAAAAATGTGTCGTTACATCAATATGAGAAAAAAATTGTTTTCTCTTATGTTATTTCAGAATTTTAAAATTCTTTGTGTATTGAATTCTTCCCTGCTCGGGACAAGTTTTATTACCAACATAAATGGATATAGAGTTCTCTATCCTACTTGTGACAATGAAATTCATAAAAATTGCTGTCCTTTAAATGCGAATTATAACCTGGCGCTCGCAATATCTATACAGAAACAAATAAAGAAAACCCCTTTTGATAATTTATATATTTTCTGGCTGGCTGATGGGTTTACTTTTATCAAAAAGCTGAACTGTTCTGCTCTCTGGAAGCAATATCAGCCCATCAGCCGCAATTGTTGAAATATGTGAGCAAGGGTTATAGTCTTAACATTTAATTCCGTAGCATTTACGGTGTATCATAAAGGTGTCGTTTTGCTGGATAACATCTGTAATGCAAGATTAAACACAGATTGGACACTGGATTTAGATCATTGATTTCTTGAATTAGTGGTGGCTGGAGTTTGCTGTCTGACAGATTTGTTATTATCACACAATCAGTCACTTCTGCTTAACTCAACTGTTGGTTACAAAGTATAAGGTTAATGTAGGATACAAATACCTTTTACAAACAATCAAACAGATGCTGCCCATTTCACAAAAATGCATTAGGGAATTTTAAAATGTTTCTCATTACAGTGTCTCTTTTGCCGGCTCTTGTACTCCAAGGTTGTGTTATTTTTTTCAGCATTCTCGCTCTTGCTATAAAAAAAAGTCACAGGAATTCTTAGTAACACCTGAAAAATATGAAAAGAATGATAAATAAGTTTCAGTAATAAAAAATAATATAACCAAATGCCATATCACATTTACAATGCAAGGGTAAAATATAAATAATTATGAGAAATAAACTGTGCTACTGCGCGTGGTGACAAGGTAGAGTAATCCACCGGGCTGTTTACAAAGATTAAAAAGCTAAAAACAAAAATTGTTTTGCAATTACCTTGATTTCCATAGAATAAAGTCTGGTCTAATACTGTACTGTAACATGTCTGAATGGGTTTCCAAACATTGACACAGGGGTATAGACCCTTTACTGTGTATTTTCTGGACTGTGACAAATGTATGTTTAGTATTAGACTCTTTGTTTATGTACTAAATCCCTGTTACCACCTTGTATATAATTACTGGGATCCAAGTGATCATCTTTCTCTGTTGTATTGTACCCACTGTCCATGTATTTTAACATTCGTTGTCCTTAATAAGCTATACATTTTGCAATATACTCCTTTTTTTCCTTTAATTGTATGTTTCATGGAGTATTTAAATACATATAAGGGTCCTTTCATGTAAATCATTATGTGGGGTGTCTCCTTAAACTATTGTCTTTATTGCTACTCTGACCCTAGCCTAACTCCATGTGGCATGTCCATCTAAGACTATTCTTCAGTTTTTGTATATACTAGTGCATCTCAATGAATTAGAATATTGTTTTCTTAGTCAAGGTGTTTTAGGGCTCCCTGACCCCTTCCTTGGGACACAACAATATGATATTGATTTGTCCTGAGGATGGAGCCCGGGAGCCCTAAAACACCTTGACTAAGAAAACAATATTATATTCACCCTTTGATGTCTCGTGGAAAACAGCAGCATGGTTTTTAACTCTTTGGGATTTCATTGGCTGTAAGCCATAATCATCAACATTTACATAAATAATCCCTTGAAGTAGATCACTCTGTGTGTAATGACTCTATATAATATTTGCATTTCAATTATTGTATTGAATTACTGAAATAAATTAACTTTTTGATGATATTCTAATTTATTGAGATGCACTTGTATTTGTACAAAGCGCGTAAAGTGATTACCTGTAATAATAATCTGATCGACAAAAGAAGCATGAAGTTGCGTTGTTGAAAGTTTGCCATTCATGACTATTCAGCAGCTATGAGTTAGTTTGGCTGTAAATAATTTTGATACATTTAAAAGCACATGGGGATCCACATTATCGTACGCATGCAAAATGGAAATAATCAAACATTATCTAATTTCAATGACTCAGTAGTTCAAACATAAAAAAAAATCATTGTATTTCTCCACCAGTAAAACTGTTCTGCTTCATAAAACAAGTCACTCATGTAGAAAACTACCTTATTGTGGATATCAATAAAATTTCCTATTTATTATTTTACAGTAGATTAGACTGTTTAATTCTCTTCAAATCACCAACTGCTTTATTACAACAATAACAAAAAGCTATTATTTGGCTTTGGAATATAAATACATGTTTTCCACATTCTGCTAAAATAAAAATTACAACAATTAAACATGGGATAAATGTGTCTTATGATCGTTTGAATATGAACCTCTGAATTGTGAAGCGCTGCGGAATATGTTGGTGCTATATAAATGGAGATTATTATTATAATTATTATTTATACACACATACATATATATATATATATGTATGTGTGTATAAATAATAATAATATATATATATATGAGCAGCACATTAGACAGTCCAGGGTGCAAAACCTACCTCGACAGCCTTCCCACTCGCCAGGTACATACCCATAAAAAAAAAATACATTGGCAGCAGTCCCAAAATTACCATTTAGCCCTGACCTTTATTGGTCAAAACTAGGCAACGTTTCAATTCTTGGTGCCTTGGTGGATCTTTATCAAGCCTTGATCAAGATCCACCAAGGATTGAAACGTTGCCTAGTTATGACCAATAAAGGTCTGTTTTGAACGGTAATTTTGGGAGTGCTGCCTATGTTTTTTATGTATATATATACATATATATATATATATATATATATATATATATATATATATATATGAAAAAACTAACTAATGAGCCATGCACATAGTGAATGTGTCTGTAGGACAGCGTTCACACCACCAAAAGACTGAAGCACAAAAAACATAGACAAACAAATGTGAAAAAATACTCTGTTTTAAAGAAAAACATTAAAAAGCAAGTGCTGGTAAAAAAGTAGTAAAAACAGGGTATTTAGATGATACGTTTTTTTGCAAAAAATGAATGCTAAGCTGCTCTACCTCTCCACGGTAACCCTTGTCAGAGCAGTCCCTATCTGTTGTATTCAAAAAAACTGACGATGAGCAGGGTCCAGACAGGTCCAAGGTCTGACATAGACTGACTGCAGAAAACAGGTATTTGTGTGCAGGGCTCAAGGGAGAAGGGCGGAGGCTTCCCTTATCTTTCAGAGGCAAGAAACACAATAGGCAAAAACTAACTAATGAGCCATTCACACAGTGAATGTGTCTATAGGACAGCGTTCACACCACCAAAAGACTGAAGCACAAAAATCATAGTCAAATAAACGTGAAAAAATACTCTGTTGTAAAGAAAAACATTAAAAAGCAAGTGCTGGTAAAAAAGTAGTAAAAACAGAGTGTTTAGTTGATACGTTTTTTGCAAAAAATGTATGCTAAGCTGCTCTACCTCTCCACGGTAACCCTTGTCAGAGCAGTCCCTATCTGTTGTATTCAAAAAACCTGACCAAGTGTATTAGTACCTACATGAGCAGGGTCCACACAGGTCCAAGGTCTGACATGGACTGAATGCAGAAAACAGCTTTTTGTGTGCAGGGCTCATGGGAGAAGGACGGAGGCTTCCCCTATCTTGCAGAGGCAAGAAACACAATAGGCAAAAGCTAACTAATGAGCCATGCACACAGTGAATGTGTCTGTAGGACAGCGCTCACACCACCAAAAGACTGAAGCATATATATATGTATAAATATATGTATATATACACTGTATTTTTTGCTTTATAAGACAAACAAAATATATATATACAGCATGCACCATTAAAGTATAAGAGATCTTTTTGGGGAATTCATTAATCAACTTGATCTTGAATGGGCGAGCTGGGTGAGCTGCTCGAAAAATTGTAGCACAAATACACCAAACTTGCTTTTTATGCTACCAATAATTAAAAGAGGTGTGTCGTTAACTTGTTTCTGACATCTTTAATAAGGAGAAATGCAGAAAATCACTATTATTAGGCACAAATCTACCCCATCTCATTTCTGTCATAGATTACAATTTCTGACTTTCAGAAGGTAGGTCAAGGTGATGAAACTGAATTAAGAGTCATGTGCGTCTAAATCAAATCGACCATTTTAATCTAGCAAAGTATAGTTTAAGATTGGCATAGGAGACATCAGTCTTAATAAATGTGGTCAATGGTCCTTCCTGAATGGTAAAATATTAGCCTGGACATTATGGGGTTAAGGACCTTTTAAATAAAAAGTGATTGTTAAGCTTCACAGATTACTGGAAAATACCATTTACTGAATTGCTTTTGCCGTTAACAATCCATAATGCTGAGAATTTGGAATGAGTTCATTGTCAATATCCTTTTTTACTGCATCCATCCAATACTGAATCCTATGGTTGGTTGCAGGTAGAAATTTTTATAGGAACATTTTGTCAGGGTTGAGTGTGTCAGGCATGTAAATGTCCCTCCAACTAAATTTCTGCATAAATTGAGGATGCCTTTGCTGTGACTCTCATTTATTCATGAGTTGTTTAATCCAGGGTGGTCCCGGAATCAGTAGGATTCTGTACAAAGAAATTGCACTGAGTTTCATCGTTTTTTTTCCAGATCACAAGCCCTGCGGCTTTCTCCGGATTTTTTTTTTATGTTCTTCCCTAGATGATGGTTTTGTTAATCTCCAGGAGTAATAGTGATGGTACATTGAAAATCTAACTGGAAGGACAGAGCGTTACAAGGAACACACTTGGAATATTATTTCTTGTACCCACTGAATCACTCTGAGCGAAATTTGCCGACATCACTCACCAAAGAAATGACAATGTAGACAAATATGTAAATCACCCGGTACAATACAACAAGATGAACTGAACTCACAAGAGAGATTTGTCATTTGTGTCTGATCGTTGGGACATTTTTAAAGTTAGGATTTAATATTTGGGAACATTTACCATTCCAACCAGCAGTAATTGAAGACACTCTACTTTATCTCTTCCATTTACTACTGTCGTCCTATGATAATAAAATGGAAAGCGATTTACCTGTAAGACCTAAGCGTATTTTTAGCCTATGTGTTAGAAAAAACAACCTTCCTCTACTTATTAGTTTGATTCAAGAAATCCGAAAATATGTGTCATAAGTGGCCTACATTTTAAGAAGAGTATGACTTTGAGATGCTCTATCTGGAGAAGTTTGTGATTCAATACATGGATTGGGTTGTGATGGATAATACAACCTCTTGAGGGTTTTGAATAGTTAATCCAGTGGATAATCTATAGAATCCAATGGATTAAGTATTCATCTATTCTCGATTAATTTCTAAGGGTGCTCCTCCACCCCATCCGTGCGTAATCCCTTCCGTTGCAGACCAGATCCAGGCTACACTTTTGGCAGGGTCAGCTGGTTGAACTTTATTTATTTTACACTCAATGTCTTTGATGTTTTTTTTAGGTTGGAACTTTAAAATAAAATATTTAATTTGTAATATAAGAAAGTAATGTTTTTATTAATTTTAGTGCAATGGTACAAGTTTATACATTGGTTTTTATTTTTAGATTTTTTTGGGATCTTTCTTAATTTTCCATGTTGCTATCTTTGTTTTAAAAACCTTGAAATCTTCAATTGTTTTTATTTACTGGACACTGTAGAGATTATATCTCATTAATCATATAATGAAAGCTAAAGAGGATGTCCATTACTAGGAAAACCTCGTCTGATTTCCCCCAGTTAAAATAAAAGACCTTGTACTTACCTCCTAAACTGGCACCATTTCAACACTGTTGGTAATAGCGGTTCAGGGCTCACGTGAAATTGTGATGTCACGCAAGCCCTGCATCCAAACACTCAGGGGCGGACCGGCCCAGATGGCAGGTGGGCAAGTGCCCCCCAGGCTGCCTATAATGGCCTCATCCAGGGCTGCCCCCATACTGAATGGGCCGGTCCGGCTCTGCTTCGCGGCCGCAGCCGCTCAATCCACAGCAGCCGGGCGGGCGACGCGTGCTGAGTGTTCTGCTAGCACATCACCCCCCCCCCCGCTCCTCACCTTGCCAGACTTCACTAGCACCATGCTCTTCACCTCGCCAGACATACTTCACTGGCCCCCCCCCCCACTCCTCACCTCGGGCTGACAGCAGGGCAATGGCTTCCTGAGCCTGTTGCGCCAGCCCGCCCCTGCAAACACTGCTTTCTTCTCCCCACCCTTGGACCAAATGAACAATTAACAGGAAGTGATGTTGCGGCTGCTACTCACTTCCTGTGGATTGCTCATTTGGTCCAATAGAGAAGCCTTTGGTGAATGGATGCAGGGCTCGTGTGATGTCACAATGTTACATGAGCCCTAAACCGTGATTACCAATAGCGCTGGAATGACAGCAACATGGGAGGTAAGAACAGGACTTTTTATTTTAACTAGGGGAAAAACTTGGAATCAGGAAGTGTTGTCCTAATAGTGGGCAATCCTTTTAATCCCTGTAGAGATTACTCAAGCACAAAAGATTCACTATTGATACTAATCAAAGCTAACCTTCTCCCCCTCTTTGAACAACAGCATTCCTCAAGCCCCTTCCATCACATTAATGAACATTTTCAGTATGTAAGATTCTGCAGTCAATGTGGTAAAAATGCAGTTAACATCTACTCAAGAAATATGGCGGCCCAAGAAGAAAATAGGAAAAAAGAGAGTTAAAAAATATCTTTTACTATTTGTTTTTAATTAGAAAAAAATGTGTGACTACTAGGGATGAGCGAGTCTACTCGCTAGGACTCGTTACTCGGCGATTCTTAAGGGACTCGCTGGACTCGGTAATCGGCGAGTCTTTTAGCGAATACTCGCTCAGTAACGAGTCCAATGCAAGTCAATGGCAATCTTAGTTTTGTCAGAGTTTACTTTATCTCACTCGCTAGACTCGCTAGACTCGCTCTATCACATCACTATATAGCTTGAATCTCCCCAAACAGCAGCGAGTCTGAGCGAGTCTACGAGTCCGAATCCTAGCGAGTCTGCGATTCCGAGTCCTGTATTCTCTATTCGGGACTCGCGAATCCAGAATCTTTTATGTTACTAGTCAGCATTGCGTGTTAGGTCAGAAAACTTGTGAAGATAGCCAATCATAGTCAGTAATGCCATAGCAGCTTTGGTTGTGTCAGGACTATGATTGGCTGCTGTCCATCGTGATGCCTATGTCATCTATGACAGGCAAGGCAGTATATAAGGCTTGCCCCCGCCATTTTGGGCACATTCCTGAGAAGAGCTGACCTAGTGCAGGGAGACTTGGAGCAGATCTAGGGACAGTTAGGCAGTGTAGGAGTCACATATAACCCAAAAGTTCTTTTCAGAACTAACAGGACGGAGTGTAGGAGTCAAGATTCCTCACACATAACCCAAAAGTTCTTTTCAGAACTACCAGGACGGAGGATTGCTGTACAGGACTGTAAGGAAGGGAGATAGGAGCAGCCTTACAGTGAATCCAGCACCATCCTCAGAGCTTAGTTCACCCAGCTTTCCTCAGAGCTGTAATCCTAAGCTTTTTCTTATTTTTGGCACTAGTCTACCAAATAATTTTGGTGCCATTTTTCCACAAAAAATTTCCTGTGCTAGTGCGTTGCTGTACGGTGTCCTGCCTGCAGCTCGCACGGTACTTGTAAACTTGCACGCAGCCAGCACCGCAGCCTAACAGTGCCTGGTTCTGCGTACTAAACAATTTTTTCCTGTGCCAGTGCGTTGCTGTACGGTGTCCTGCCTGCAGCTCGCACGGTACTTGTAAACTTGCACGCAGCCAGCACCGCAGCCTAACAGTGCCTGGTTCTGCGTACTAAACAATTTTTTCCTGTACCAGTGCGTTGCTGTACGGTGTCCTGCCTGCAGCTCGCACGGTACCATCCATCTGTCTTAAAATATCGCAGGGTGCTTTCACATCTGCGTTTTTCGTAATTCGCGGCAGATGCGGTGAAAAAACCGCATCTGCCGCGTTTACCGCATAACCGTTCCACTTGCGGCGCGGTTGCGGTTTTTTCTATGCAAAGTATAGGCATACTTGCGGCAGGTGCGGCTTACTGCGGTTTTTTTCGCGGCCGCACCTGCCGCAAGTGCAAAACCGCACTTGCCGCACCTGCCGCAAGTATGCCTATACTTTGCATAGAAAAAACCGCAACCGCGCCGCAAGTGGAACGGTTATGCGGTAAACGCGGCAGATGCGGTTTTTTCACCGCATCTGTCGCGAATTACGAAAAACGCAGATGTGAAAGGGCCCTAAGCCTCTAGTGTGTACCTTTCACGAAATAGTACCTGCTACTTGTTTTAGGGTGCTTTCACATCTGCGTTTTTCGTAATTCGCGGCAGATGCGGTGAAAAAACCGCATCTGCCGCGTTTGCCGCATAACGGTTCCACTTGCGGCACGGTTGCGGTTTTTTCCATAGGAAGTATAGGGGGACTTGCGGCAGATGCGGCAAGTGCGGTATTGCACTTGCGGCAGGTGCGGCAGAGAAAAAAACCGCGGCTTACTGCGGTTTTTTTCGCTGCCGCACCTGCCGCAAGTGCAATACCGCACTTGCCGCATCTGCCGCAAGTCCCCCTATACTTCCTATGGAAAAAACCGCAACCGTGCCGCAAGTGGAACCGTCATGCGGCAAACGCGGCAGATGCGGTTTTTTCACCGCATCTGCCGCGAATTACGAAAAACGCAGATGTGAAAGCACCCTTACAAGCCCCCAGAAAGCCACCAGAAATTATAAAATGTTTGCTTTTACAGCATGGTGTGTGCCCGAGAATCGCTTCCCCCTCCCATCATCGGCTCCAAATAAGAGAAAAACCTGCGAGTTTGGACTCGCACACTTTCAGAGACACATCAGCGATTTGGAAATAGCATTATTCGTTATTACTCGGTTCCCTATTCATTAACATTGGACTCGCTAGACTCGCAACGAGTAGCGAGTCCTGGGCTCGGACTCGTGCGGGTCTAGCGATTCCGAGTAATTTAGGACTCGCTCATCCCTAGTGACTACATTCCCTTTAAAGGGTTGACATTTCTTGACTTCTATTATGTCAACAAAATTTCAATTTGTGTAGGACTAGTGGTTGAACAGCATCAGTCAGACATTTGTACCAAATCCTTCACAGTATAATGTTTTAAGACATTAAGAGGGCATTTTCAAAATGATCACCTGACTTTGCATGTAGAAATATGACTTTCAAATCTAATGGCTTTCTTCATAGGTAATTACATGTTAACTGTAACAATGGTGGGTGTGGACTCATTGTGTCAAAGGAACAGGCTCACCCTGAAGGTGCATAGATAATTGACTACCTGCTTCTTCACAAGAGATGCTGATGGTGAGGCTAGGCTTGCTGCTCCAGGTAGCCATCAGGTACAACTGTAGCAGCTGACCACAAGGGATGAGATAACAGGCTCAGATTCAGGAGCAAGAAAGGCAGCTGGTGCAGGCAAGGTAAATTAAACAGGCAATCAGGCTTGTACAGGTACAAATGGATAGGATCTCGCAGACAGGCTGGCACTTGTGAGTAAAGCAGGTACTGACAGGTAAGGCAGGTGCAGGCAGATATAGCTGGTATTAGCAGGTACTGTAGGTACAGAAGGTACAACAAGCACTGGAATACAGGCACGGATTACCAGGCACAAGTAACATATGCAGGATAGAGGAAATGGGAAATTAAACCTGCAACTAGCAAGCGTGTCACTAACAGAATGATCACATTGCTCAGGCACCTCCCTTAGTGGGATTGTGCCTTAAAAACCTAGTGTCTTCCAGTCGTTGGCTAGGGGCACTTACAGAGTGCACACACTGCCCCTTTAAGAGGAGGGTAGTGTGTGCATTCATAACCAATGCACTTTTCTGATGGATCTGTACAGCGTGCACAAGCCCTGGGAGCAGGCAGCAGGAGCAGTGACCAACACTGATGCCGCATGGTGGTAAGTGGGTTGAATGTGCTGGTGACCTGCAGCAGAGTTGTTGGGACTCCCATTACAATAGAAATTGCTGTACTGTCTCAATCAACCTGATTTGTGCAAAGAACTAAAATAGTATTAATAAAATATCAAAATCATACAACTTACTTTACATTCTGGGAATGGTATCATATATCTAGGAAAAGAAAAAACTTACCCTTAAAGGGGTTGTCAAGTATAATATGATAATTCTGTAATCACGCTATGTGATTTTAGACTTATTAATCATGACAGTGAATTCACTGTTGGCTGCGAAGAGTCGCAGGTGTCTAAGCTGGGAACGGGCTGCAATTTGAGATATGCATTCTCCTGGCAAGAAACTGACTACTTGTCCTTGCTTAATTTGAGTGTATGAAGTTAGCATATCTTACTAGTAGGCGCTGTCATTTAGTGAGCGAAACCTTGCTATTTACACTTGAATTAAAGGGGTTTTCCGATTAATAAAGTTCATTTTAATCAATAGATCTTGGAATAATAATCATTTTCACAATTGGATGTGTTTAAAAAAAATGTTCCTGTGCTGAGATAATCTTATAAATGTATCCCTGGTTATGTACAGTTTCATTTTTATTTCTGTTCATGCATGGAACATGGTCTGATCATACCACATCTCCTGGGCAGGGGAGGAAGGAAAGACAATATACAGGCATTACAACACGAGATCACAGCTGATTCTTTTTATGATGTAAAACATTTCTCTGCCTGGTTGTAAAAAATGTTTTACCTCAAAGAAACAATTATTTGTGATCCTGTGCTGTAATGTCTGTATTCTCTATTTCGTCCTCCCCCGCCCAGGATCAAACCAATGCTCCGTGCACGGTCAGAAACAAAAAATGAAACTGTACATAGTAGGGGCACATTTCTAAGATTATCTCAGCACAGGAACATTTTTTTTAAACACATCCAATAGTGGAAATTATTATTATTCCAAGATCTATTGATTAAAATGAACTTTTGAGTTAACTTTGTTCATGGGAAAACCCCTTCAAGCTAGACCACGCTAACCAGTTGGGTTCTGCATGGTAACATGCATATTGCACAATCGCGGTCCATTTACAGCTTATGAACTGGCGAATCCTCTTAGTGCACAGTGCAGGGACTGGGAGGATTGATAAATTTACAGTCACATAGAGTGACTGCAGTATTATCATTTTAGGCCAGACAACCTTTTTAATTGCTTTACCAAGCCCTAGCAAAATGTAAAATGTTGCCTATTGCTTATCGCTTCTAATGACCAACGTTAGAGGTTCAATAGCTAGAAAGAGACATTGCAGGAACTGCTCTTACTCATGATACATTATGAAACAATTCCACATGGAATTTCTCCTTAATTATGTTCAATAACTACACATGTATTACAAAGACATGTCTTATTATTTCCTCATACCTTGCACGCAGTGAATAGAGATATTTTATGAGTTGAAACCATGATCTGCCTTCTAATTCCCTCGGGTTGGTGAGACCACTGAGGCATGGAATGTACGGGATATATTAAAATTCCAAGTTAATATCAGATGTTCTTACTAAATTTTTAGGCAGATTTCTTCCTGTTCACTATTAGGCAATAAAAAAATACAAAATCTGCTGAAAGTCCAAATCCACAATGGAAACAGGAAATGGAAATGGGAAAATATAGTAAACGTTTTCCAGAATACGACTGTGACTGTGGTAGATTAGAAGATAAATCATGACAGTTGTTAATAGTACTTTGTACTTTCGCAGGATTAATTAATGTTCTGACTGCAGGCATAGCTTAATGAAATAGTGTGGGCTGTATATATGAGAGAGGTTCTGTCTACTGTTGGTTAATTTGCTATTTTCAGTTCACTTGAACATAAATGTACTTTGATATTTTGCTGGCATAATTGCACATTCTTTGTTGAAGATTACACCAACTTTGAAGTGGCAGAAGATTATACTCCTTACTACAGGAGCGACAGCTCTACAGATGAGCAGATGTGCAGAAATTTGTATTCTTCGGGTTCACCAAACCTCCCTAAAATGTCACTTTTTGTTGAATAAATTCTAGACAAGCCACAATACTGAAACAGGAGAGAGATAGCTAGTTTGCATTGCATTGTATAGATCTATTTTTTGCATTTTCACTGTATAAAACACCTTGCAGTGTCCTCCAGAGAGAGCTTAATATTCAGTGTGCTCTCCCTGGGGTGCTGACTCCCTCTGTGTACTGAAGGAAGCCAGCAAGTTGTATGAGTTCGTTCACAATCGTCACATCACTCATGAGCATCAGTGTTACTCACCGAGTAATGGGTATCACGAATACTGTACTATCCATGCGAGTAGCAAATAGTAACGATTATACTCACTCATCACTATATATGATTAGTGATGAGTGAGTAGCAAAATATTTGTAATCGCTATACTTGTATTGTGTATTTTGTAATACTCGCATACTCTGAATAGTGAGTCCAATGTTAGTCCAGTAGTGATTGACTCCGCCCACAAACAACCGGCTATAAAACGAATATTTCCTAGACAGGCTGGGAGGATGGGCTTTTTTGAGTTTCCACTACATAAAACACCTTGCTGTGTCCCCCAGAGAAAGCCCAGAGAGACTCTACCACTCAATCTGCTCTCACTGTGGTGCTGACTCACGTTGTGTACTGAAGGGAGTCAACAAGTTGTGTGAGATCGTTCACAATCGTCACATCACTCATGAGCATCAGTTTAACTCAGCGAGTAATGAGTATCGCAAATACTGTACTATCCATGCGAGTAGTGAATGGTAACGATTACACTCGCTCATCACTATATATGATCTTTATGAAAGAGGGTTTGAACTTCTGTGGGGTTTGTCTTTAGTCTGCTCTGCATTTTCAGAATCTGAAAAATGCCCCCTTGGTAAAGACCTAAACCAAAACACTCATTTATTGCACACTTGTCCAGACCCTTTGCAGCTTGCTATCTGCCATCCATGCCTCAGTGCCACTTCTTTCCCCCATGATGAGCCATGTGACACATGCGTCACGGATATGCGATGCACAGTAACATCTAAGCCCTGGTCACGACTGGTAATTTCAGTCCAGTGTAAACAGTTAAAAGGTACTTCACTAGAAAGAAAAGGCCTGGATGGTGGCTAGCACTGCCTACTAACTGCTGTTCAGTCTTCAGAGTAGCAAAAACTTCAGAACCGTAACATGCCACAACATACTATACAATTTCATGGTTAACACCGTCTACCATAAGGGCATGTTTTTGAGGACTATATGGGAAACACTCCATCAATCTATGATATGGGAAACACTCCATCAATCTAGAGTATCTTCTTTTTGCTCACGTATCATGCACAGGGACCTCTAATGTCTGGTCGTAGCCTAAAGTCTCAGCTTGTGCCATTAAATGCTACTTGGTATAACTGAAGGAAGAGGTGGCTCTGAGAAGCAGAAGGTGGGTCTGAAGAGCCCCCTCGGCATAATAACAAACTAGACCATGAATCAAATTTCCTAGAAAAATCTGTACTTTTTACTATTTCCAACTTTGTAAGATCTGCTCCTTTTAAGTGGCTATTCTTTTATCAATAAACCTTGACTGAATCAATAATTAATAAATATAATAAACTTTGTTTTACATACAGCGGGTGAAATAAGTATTGAACACGGCACCAAATTCCTACGTCAATATATTTCTAAAGGTGATACGGACATTAATTTTTCACCAGATGTCAGTAACAACCCATCCAGTCCACACAGGCAAACAAATCAAACTATAAATGTCCATACATTTAGTTATGTGTAATAATAAGAAACGACAGAGGGAAAAAGTATTAAACACACGACGAAAGAAAGATGCAAAAAGCCATTGAAAGTCAAGACATCAACAGATAGAAAGTAATTCGGCCGCTTATTGAAAAATATAAGACCGGCAGACAAATGAATTTAAGTGCATCTTCTAAATGTGGACTATACCAGTGCTGGATTAACAGCCACACAGCTCAGTATTGCTAAATAATGCCTACCATGCTGCTCTGCTTTTGTTTATGCCCAGTTCTGTGTGTGTGCATTGTATGGGAGACATCATACCAGTTTGTATTCACCCCCTAGCTCAGAGAAAGCTAAAAGAGATAGAGTCACCAAAAGGGGAAAGTGTTGAAAAATGCAGGATACCTGTCATATAATGGCCAGATATGATTTTATTCTTCATGTAAACACACATGATAGCTTATTCTAAAAAGTTACCTGAAACAACCGGTATGCTTTAACGCTTTTTTATTCTAATATACCTTCCTGCAGGGGTGCATCAAGGCCCCCCACCGCCTGAGCCTCAGTGAGGAGCGGGGGAGGGGGTGCTGTCAGTGGCAGACACGGGTACCTGGCAGGAGTCACTGTGTGTGTGCTCCAGGTGCCGCTCCCTTCCGAGCTGCCGCTCCCCTGCCTCCTTGCTGCCTGAGCCTCAAGGCTCACATTGTCCATTGGACGGTGTGGCCCTGCCTTCCTGTAGTGTAAGGCTGCGTGCACACGGTCCAGAGGAGCTGCGTGTTGGACGCAGCTCTTCGGACCTGAGTGAAGCCACAGGTGGCCGCAGGGAGACCGCAGCTGCCCTGTACTCACCATGTGCGGCGGGTGCGGGGCGGCTTCTCCCTGCAGTCACCCGATGGGAGCTGCTTCAGACTCCACAGCATGAAATAAACATGCTGCGGAGGAGCAGACTCCCGGCAACCAACACCGCAGCTCCAAACATGCTGCGGGCGAGTTACACATAGTGAGGATGGGAATGTTTGAAATCCCATTCACTATGCTAGTACTGTACTACACAGCGTTTTGGATGCAGCTGCAAGACGCTGCGTCCAAAACGCTGCGTACACTGATCGTGTGCACGCACCCTAAAGGTATCAAATTTTGCCTTGTCAATTATATATTTTGTTTTCTTTAAGTCAAAAGTCTTGGTTTTATTTACCAGGTTCATGAGAGTTTAGTTTACTTGCACCACAGAAACATTTTACTTCCATTTTGTGAGGGGATAGCAGACAGCAGGAGATTGTGTATTATCAATTTACTCCTGCAATACGTCTGTGTAGCACAAATACTAAATTGCCTTGGGTATATTCTACAACATAAAGGTGAATAAGGATTAGGTACAACTGCCATATAATTCACAACATCAAGCAGTACTGCATCGCTGGAAGGACTCGCTGCTTGACACTAAACAATATTTATAGAAAACAAAATTATATTCATGCAGCATAAGGACACGTAACGTACGACGGGCTGTGCACCTTGAAGTTAGAAAGATTATTAAAATGAAATATATATATGGTTACAAGAATTCTTGGAGAAGTTTTACAGTACAGATCTGAATTTATAGACATTGTAGACACCATTTTGTATACACTTTTCATGGCAAAGCAACTAGAAAAATAAATATGTTATCCAGTAGTGTCTGAGGAATATGTTCATACGGTGTTGCTCACCAAATTTAGGTTTGGACATAAAAGTTTTAAAAACCGACCCCTGACAAAAAAGTCTTTTTCCTTTTATTTATTTATCATCTCCATAATTCCATGCATCAAAGTATCATATGGTCAATGGTTCTGTGAATCAAAGTAACGTGTTTCGGCTTGTATGTTCAAGCTTTTCTCAAACATTTCAAGGCTTGAACCAACAAGCTGAAATGCTTTATTGAAGCCATGAAAATGATTATATGATGCATAGATTTACAGAAATGATAAGCAATAACTTAAAGGAAGAATACTTTTTTGTGAGTGCCAAATTTTGAAACTTTTATGTGCAAATTGGGTTTGCCAAAGCATTGCTTGAACACCACTTCAAGAGAGACCCCCTGATGAAGTGGCTATAGGCGGTCCGCCTAGCCATGAAGCGGCATCGGGGTCCACAGCCCTAGGTTTCCCTCCATCCGGGTACCTTTAGCCCCATGTCCACCGGTGATAATGGTAACAGTACTTTGAGACTTATTCAAATGTTTAACTTTTGTAAGTCTGTACATTTAATTCTCTCTTGAGGGGAGAATTTTACTAATGCAGATGTAATTGTAACTGGTACTGGAGATTTTTCCTGGTATATGTATGTAACACATGCAAGATGATGATCACTAATGGTTGTTATGCCAGGATCTTGGACACTTTTGTTAGCTACAATACTATTGGGGGTAATCCCTCATTCTTATCTTCAATGTTATTGAACAGTTTTTATATGTGACTAGGGATGGGCGAATACTAAATTACTCGGACTCGCTAGACTCTAACGAGTAGGATCCTGATACTCGCTACTCATTGTGAGTCTAGCGAGTCCAATGTAAATGAATGGGGAAGCGAGTATTGCAGCGGTTCCTCTGCTGCTGGACCCCATAAAGGAGTCTGGCAGCAGAGGAAAAACCTGCAATTCCCCATTTTATTCTTTAAAAGCCAGCAGCAAAAAGCCGCAGGCTTTTAAAGAATAGTAAAAAAAAACGGATTGAACCGGTCCGGTCCAATCCGGTCCCATAGACAGTCATGTTAAAGTTAACCTGATTGAACCTGACCGGGACAATCCGATTTATTTTAACATTGATGTCTATGGTACCTGATTGAACCTGACAGGGTCAATCCGGGACAATCCGGTTGAAAGAAGTAGAGGAATAGAATTTACAATTGATTTTCATTGGACTCGTTACTGTGCGATTAATCGCAATGAAACTCGCAGAGTAAGGAGTCGGCCGAGAACCCTACTACTCGCAGAGCGAGTAGTATCGAGTAGATTCGCCCATCCCTACATGTGACCTCAATGAAAATTTTATTCCATTGTGTTTGTTCCCGACGCTGGTTGGAGGTGTGGTAACAGGTTCCTGCACTGCCTCCCACACCAAAGCTTCCAATATTGGGTGTAACCTGCTTTAATGAAAGATATGTAGGAAAAGATTACCAGTTTTGAAAAAAAACATTTTTTCGAATGTTCTTGGATGTTCATAAAATATGTGTCTATGCTCCGTTATCCATTGGTTACATAATTTTCAACTTTTAAAAGTTTTCCTAGCAGAATTGTTTATTCATAAATTATAGTTCTTAAGAAAATTTGGGGAAATGAGGTTTGACATATCTATAAAGAAATGCTTATACCACATATAAAAGAGTAAACTAATGGTATTTGCTATCGGCATATCCAGTATAAAAGCAAAGCAAGGAATGCAGCAACCATTTTGCCGAGATCCTAGATAGTGAGAGGATGCAAAGTGTCATGACTTAGCCATAGAGATAAAGTAAGTCAGAAACAGTGAGAAAATTCTACAGATAATGAGGGTTGAAAATAGGAAAGTAAGGGAAGAATATAGAATAATACAGAGATGTCATTGATTTGGAGAGAGCTGTAGGACAACTGGCGGCTACTAGCTGCCTCTTGTTAGATCAGTGTGGTTATAGTGTAGCTCGCTTTAATGATACCTTATTTTTCTTTCATGGAGGAGCAGAGTGTTATATCAAATATTCGGGAAATTTTAGCTTTATAGAACTTTTGATTTGGTGCA
This sequence comes from Allobates femoralis, assembly GCA_033576535.1. Classification (NCBI taxonomy): domain Eukaryota; kingdom Metazoa; phylum Chordata; class Amphibia; order Anura; family Aromobatidae; genus Allobates; species Allobates femoralis. The sequence continues at coordinate 67,011,772 of JARQOC010000002.1, read as the reverse complement.
AAGTAAATTTTGGGATTTATTCAGAGAAGCTGGAGAATTCAACCATCAAAAGATTCACTCATCTCTAGTAGCAAGATGTAAACCTTTCTGATATGGATCACATTCTATCATATAATTTAAAAAGAAGTAGTCTATGGTTAAGATACATTGTATCTAGATTCTTTTTTGGGGGTATAAAGATATAGTTTTTACATGGTGACAAATATACTGTCATTTTAGCCATATATTTACATTGATACCAGATGCTAAGATGAAAATGAGAAAACAGTGCGATGTAATCTACTAATTTCTGTGACAATCGGGAGCCCAGTATCAAAGTTAAAATAGTTTGCCAGATTCATGGCATTTCATCTCCAGTTTCCGCCTTGGCTACAATCTTTAGGACATCTTGGGAAAATTGCAAATTTGAGTACAGAATCAAAATGATAATTTAGTTTATAATAAACACATTATACAATCTGAAAAAAATGCATGTTACGTGTTTCGAGGGGTACTTTTTTCTTAATCGTAGCTAATAACCAAGTGAGAATTAAAATACCAATAAGGCCTAATTACAATTACATCATAGGCTCCACCTGCATATAGCTCATAATAATGAAAAAACACTAGTGTGAATTAGGGATGAGCGAGTATACTTGCTACTATTCGGAAATCGCCGAATAGTAGCGGTATTCGGGTACTCGCTACTCTCCTAATATCTTACGAATACTCGGGAACAGTGAGTAGTCCGATTATTTTGCCTGGCCTGCGCTAACGCAAATGCAAGCGCAGGTGCATTTTCAGGCAAATGCAGGCAAGCACATAAGCGCATAGATGCACAGTTCTTGCGCTTGTCTGCCTTCCCGCCGCCATTACCTTCTATATCGAGCGCAGGACACAAAATGCCAGGAGCACAGGTCTGCAGAGGGGCTGAGTGTGAGCACATGCATCACTCAGGACGCACTGAAATGCATATTGCGACATTTCTGGCACGTCTGGAGTGACGCATGCGCTCACACTCTGCAGACCTGCGCTCCCGGCACTTTGTGTCCTGCGCTCGACATAGAAGGTAATGGCGGCGGGAACGCAGATAAGCGCAAGACCTGTGCATCTATGCGCTTATGTGCTTGCCTGCATCTGCCTGAAAATGCACCTGCGCTTGCCTTTCCTCTAGCACAGGCCAGGCAATTGGAGGCAAAAGCACAAACGTATAGATGTGAAAAGGCCCTTACCTTCCGGGATTTGTGGCATAGCTTCTAAGTAACCAGGCTGGAGTGAGGTTATATGTGCATCTTGCTGCAATGTTTACTCCGTATCAGCCTTAGTGGCCACATAGTAATGACTTGGCTGATGGACCACAAATTGATCTACCCATTCTTAATCTTTAGCCATGTTTTTTTTCTGTCATGAAATAAAAAACCTAAGTGACAACTTGTTACCTCTGGTAACCACTTTTTTAAGTACAACCCTATAGTCATAATTTGGAATCAACTGTAACTTCAGAGCAATAAAGGTACAAAAATTATTTTTTTAAAATAAGAGTGAAATTAATATAGCTGCCATGACTTCTGAAGCCATAGCACCTGGGTTATGAAAATGCTATTTTTTGCTCTGTATATTTGACTATATAAGAATCCCATTGAACCCTAAAATATGTGATGTATATGGGGCTCCCCCAAAAAACATTGATATACCAGATTGCCTGTAACCTAAAATTATATGAACAACTGGATATTACTAACAATGTCATACTTGAGGGACACCTAGAGTTTCATTATTCTAACTAAAGTAATTTTGCAGAAAATAGTAAAGAAAATAAGCTATCGGGCCTAAAATGTCCGGGTTACGCATTCCATGCAAGATGAATATTCTCTGGTGGCTAATCTTTGATCAATATTTTTTGAGATTCTGTCTCATATAATTGCTCAGATTTGCAAATGCATTTAGAATGTGTTAATTCCTACAGCAGAATTGAATTTATTGTTTGTATGGAGTGGGCGCTTTTAGCATGATATATAGTGTTTCCAGCTATAGTCTTCTTATAATCAAATCTTATAAAAGGCTTTCCATTTTCCCCTTTAAATATAAAACTAAAAACATTATTTTAGATTGATGAATGTTATTAGTAAAATGGAGACAGTGAGAATTAAACTAATATATTGGTTGAACTCTGGTATGGCAGGTATACAACTCAGTATCTCCTAGTAAATAATACAGCTTACCTAGTAATAAAAAGAATAAATGGGAAAGCATTAATAGTAGAATTAATGGTTGTGACACGTTTAGCAGGTCTGCAAGAAAAAACATTGTGACTGCTTCCTGCTGTTGTTTTTATATTGTTTTTGAACCCACGTAGTGGTGTTAATGCCAATGCAAGTCGATCTTGCTCTGAACTAAATAAACATATTCCTTATAGACTAAAAAAACCTTAACTCAATACAGACCGCTGGTTAAGAAAGTTTTAGAGAAATATCTTCTTATAAGATTTGATAGCAGTAATCATTAGAGCAAATCAAATGTTCACTATTGTAAGAGTGACAAATCAATGCACTCATTGTATAATTACTCTTTGTAGTGTCTTATATTATATTTTATATTACCGTATATACTCGTGTATAAGCCGACCCGTGTATAAGCCGACCCCCCTACTTTTGCCCCCAAAACCTGGGAAAACCTATTGACTCGTGTATAAGCCGAGGGTGGACTCCAGCACAGGTATACAGCCCCCAGCAGTGTGGTATACAGGCCCCCCAATGGTAGTATACAGCAGCCTCCCCAGTGGTAGTATACAGCAGCAGCCCCAGTGGTATATACAGCAGCAGCTCCAGTAGTTAGTATACAGCATCCCCAGAGGTATATACAGCCCCAGTGGTAGTATACAGCATCCCCAGAGGTATATACAGCCCCAGTGGTAGTATACAGCATCCCCAGAGGTAGTATACAGCAGCCCCAAAGGTATATACAGCAGCCCCAGTGGTAGTATACAGCAGCCCCAGAGGTATATACAGCCCCAGTGGTAGTATACAGCATCCCCAGAGGTAGTATACAGCAGCCCCAAAGGTATATACAGCAGCCCCAGTGGTAGTATACAGCAGCCCCAGTGGTAGTATACAGCAGCCCCAGTGGTAGTATACAGCAGCCCCAGAGGTAGTATACAGCAGCCTCAGAGGTATATACAGCCCCATTGGTAGTATACAGCAGCCCCAGAGGTATATATAGCCCCAGTGGTAGCATCCAGCAGCCCCAGAGGTATATACAGCCCCAGTGGTAGTATCCAGCAGCCCCAGAGGTATATACAGCCCCAGTGGTAGTATCCAGCAGCCCCAGAGGTATATACAGCCCCAGTGGTAGTATACAGCAGCCCCAGAAGTATATACAGCCCCAGTGGTAGTATACAGCAGCCCCAGAGGTATATACAGCCCCAGTGGTAGTATACAGCAGCCCCACAGGTATATACAGCCCCAGTGGTAGTATACAGCAGCCCCACAGGTATATTCAGCCCCAGTGGTAGTATATACAGCCCCAGTGGTAGTATATACAGCCCCAGTGGTAGTAGATTGCAGCCCCAGCGGTAGTATAGAGGGCCCCAGCAGTATATACAGCCCCAGTGGTATATACAGCCCCAGTGGTAGTATATACAGCCCCAGTGGTAGTATATACAGCCCCAGTGGTAGTAGATTGCAGCCCCAGCGGTAGTATACAGGGCCCCAGTAATCCAGGCCCCCCCCAGCGTCTCTCCGGTCACCTGAAAAGCAAACTATACTTATCAGTGTCCGCTGTCCGCGCCCGCTCGCCTCTGCCGTGACAGTGCCGTCTGCGATCCTCCTTCTTCATGCGGCGTCTTCCGGTTTCCTGTGCTCGTCGCAGGGAATGACGTCATTCCCTGCGACGAGCACAGGAACCCGGAAGACACCGCATGAAGATGGAGGATCGCAGACGGCAGACCGGGCAGAGGCGAGCGGGCGCGGACAGCGGACACTGATAAGTATAGTTTGCTTTTCAGGTGACCGGAGAGACGCTGGGGGGCCCTGGATTACTGGGGATGCGGGGGCTGCTGTATACCGATGTATACATCGGTATGTACCGATGTATACATCGGTATACAGCACTGACTCGCGTATAAGCCGAGGGGGGTACTTTTCAGCCCAATTTTTGGGCTGAAAAACTCGGCTTATACGCGAGTATATACGGTATTACTTGGTATTATTTATATAATAATAATAATAATAATAATAAAGCTTTATTTATATAGCGCCAACATATTCCGCAGCGCTTTACAATATAGGGTTAGAGTACAGAAAATATACAGTAAGTAATTACAGTAGAGAACAAATAAAGTACAATAATTGGATACAAAACAATAGGCATAGAATCAATGTGAAAAAAAAAATACAATTAATAAAGCAAGAAATGAAGGTGACCCTGCTCAAAAGAGCTTACAATCTACAACGGGATAGGGGTTGCACAAGGTGCAGGGACTTATTGCACTGATGGTCCAGGCATCTTGAGGAAATGGGGCATAGGGCTAAGCTTACATTATTGGTCATTATACAGTCTGTGTAGACCTTTATGGTTTGCTGGAGTTTGTAGAAGAGTAATGTCCAGAGGGATAACCCATTCACTGTCTACAGTGCAATGGACTTCTATTAGGGAGTATGATAGGCCGCCTTAAAAAGATGCTTTTTTAGGGATCGTCTGAAGCCATGCAAGTTGTGGATAGTCCTGATTTCTTGGGGTAACGCATTCCAGAGGTTTGGTGCAGCTCTGGAGAAGTCTTGGAGCCGGGAGTGGGAGGATCGGATTAGTGCAGATGTTAGTCGAAGGTCATTTGAGGAACGTAGAGAGCGGGTGGGGTGATAGACAGAGATGAGGGAGGAGAGGTAGGGGGGTGCTGCTCTGTGAAGAGCTTTGTGGGTGAGAACAAGCAATTTGAATTTGATCCTGTAATATACGGGCAGCCAGTGCAATGACTGGCACAGAGCAGAGGCATCTGAGTAATGATTGGCCAGATGGGTGATCCTGGCTGCTGCATTAAGGATGGACTGGAGAGGAGAAAGTCTGGTGAGGGGGAGGCCGCTTAATAGAGAGTTGCAATAGTCAAGGCGGGAATGGATTAGGGCCACGGTGAGGGTTTTTGTTGTTTCCAGGGTGAGAAAGGGGCGGACTCTAGAGATATTCTTCAGGTGTAAGTGACAGGAGCAGACGAGAGATTGCGTGTGGGAGGAGAAGGAGAGATCGGTGTCAAACATAACACCCAGACAGCGAGCCTGCAGTCTAGGCGTTATCGTGGTGCCGCAAACTGAGAGAGAGATGTCCGATTTAGGGAGGTTAGTGGATGGGGGGAGCAGAAGAAGTTCAGTTTTGGAAAGGTTTAGTTTCAAATAGAGAGTGGACATGATATTGGAAACTGTAGCTAGACAGTCATTGGTGTTCTTTAATACCGCAGGGGTAAGGTCAGGGGCTGAAGTGTATAGTTGTGTGTCATCAGCATAAAGATGGTACTGAAAGCCAAATCTGCTGATGGTCTGTCCAATCGGGGCCATGTAGATAGAGAAGAGGAGAGGGCCAAGGACTGAACCCTGAGGGACCCCAATAGTGAGGGGAAGAGGGTAAGAAGTGGAGCCATCAAAAGATACACTGAAAGAGCGGTCAGAAAGATAGGAGGAGAGCCAGGAGAGAGCAGTGTCCTTTATGCCAATGGAGTGCAGCATAAAGAGTAGGAGCTGATGGTCGACAGTGTCAAAAGCTTCAGAGAGATCAAGGAGAAAAAGCAGAGAGTGGTCACCATTACGTTTTGCTGTCAGAAGGTCATTGGTCACTTTGATGAGGGCAGTTTCTGTAGAGTGAAGGGGGCGGAAACCAGACTGTAATGGATCTAGAAGAGAGTGAGCGGAGAGGTAACGGGTGAGGCAGGAATAGACCAGGCGCTCCAAGAGTTTAGAGATGAAGGGGAGATTGGAGACTGGTCTGTAGTTATTTGTGCAGGTTGGGTCGAGAGTGGTTTTCTTTAATAATGGAGTAATGATCGAGTGTTTGAAGGAGGAGGGGAAAATGCCAGAAGAGAGGGAGAGATTGAAGATTTTGGTTAGATGAGTGGTGACGACTGGAGAGAGGGACTGGAGCAGGTGTGAGGGAATGGGGTCAGTAGTGCATGTGGTGGGACGAGAGGAAGAAAGGAGCCTGGAGACTTCTTCTTCTGTGACTGGGTCAAATGTGTCACCTTAGTTTAACAGTAAAAAAATATCTGTTGTATAATTTTTTCTTTTATATACTGTCTATTGGATTATATAATGCAGGATCTCCAACTCCAGGCCTCGAGGGCCACAAGCATGTCATCTTTTCAAGATTTCCTTTCTATTGGAATCATCACCAGTGCAGGTGATTCCATTATCACCTGTCCAATACGAAGAAAATCTAGAAAACCTGCACTGTTTGATCCCCTAGAGGCCTGGAGTTGGAGATCCCTGATATAGTAGCCAATCTCAAGTGTTAATGAGAGGTCTACGAGATCCAAGACAATGGGATGCTTACCGGGGTGGTATCACGAGACTCCTGTGTGGAAGAAGTAGCAGCTTTTCTACCTAAGCCACTTATGATGTTGGACAGCTCAGCTGCTGAATTTATTGCCTAGGTTTTTATATCTTGGAATTTCGTGTATTGGCAAGACCTGAAGTTGATTTGGCATTTTCTGGTAAACCAACTTATTGTTCTCCGGACTTAGTATTCCATGTTGATTTAGATGTACAGTAGTGTCGTGTGCCATGGTGATGTTATTATTTATTTTAATGACCTTCCGCTCAGTCTTGAGCCATGACGACTTGATGGATAAATGCTCTGTAGAAAGATCGATCTTAGAAAAGCTTAAAAAGGTCCACCAGAGTCTTCTCCACCGGTATCTTTATTGTATCAAACTATCAGGTTGCTGGTCTTTCTCTTCACCTTGTTCCTTTTATTCTTCAAAACATTATATCCTTCTCCAGTGAATGCTTTCTTCGTATGATGGTGTACAAGGTAGGCAAGTCTTAGCTTGGTGATCAATGGTTATCTATAGTATGCTATATGTACATATTTGGATTGCTTCTGACTGCAGGTTCACAAATTACAGCCACAATTCCTAGCCTGAGCCTGTTTTTTTTTTGCCAAAATCCATAGCATTGGCCATGTTCACATATCTCTTCTGCTAGTATTTAGCGGGTGTTCACTAAATACTTATCATTTTCCAGTGAAGCGAAGATAGCAGCGTTTCCCTGTCCGCTCAGCTTAAGTGGACACTAGGCAGCCTTGTGTGTGACCTGGTTACCACGATCAACATCGGGTAACCAGGGGCTGCGTCACCAGAAAGCGGCGGTGCTCACGCATCTCCGCTTCACTGGAAAATGATAAGTATTTAGCGGACACCCGCTAAATACTAGCAGAAGAGATATGTGAACATAGCCATTGTCAGCATATATTATGCTTTCAAAGTAACAATATTCTCATTTATTTTAAGTAGTGAAGCCAAGATATGAAAGAAAGAATCCTTCTTCTATACAGTCGTGAGCTTTTCTTTACAAACTGCTGACATTTATCTATGTACCGAATGTGGATGGCAACTTGTTTATATCTCTGCCTTACTCTAAATACTGTTGTATCCCATCTGTTGGCCAAATTTGGGCTTTTTCTTGCTTTATTATACATTTTTTTAAGACTATCCAAGCTACTACAATCTTGACCTGCCTACAGACTGTAGATATTGTGGTTGGTGAAAGACAAGGGCTTATCTAATTAGATATATTCAGTTTTTGTATTTTCCTGACAGCTACATGTTATGGACAAAAATATTAGAACACCTACACAATACATATAAAGGAGTTTTTAAACATGAAGTAAATAGAAAAATTCCGCACAGACCGGGTATTCTGATTTAAAACTCCAATTCTTTATTCATCCATACGAATGAAACACATGTTCTGGGGTACACAAGCCCCCCTCCCACGCCTTACGCGTTTCGGTTAGAGCACCTTAATCATAGGCATACACAGCAGTGTCTGCACAACACATATATAGGAAACTTTACATGTACACACCCCTTACCATCACCCATGTGCAATCATTTAACAATTATTCCAGAATCAAAGAGTTAACTTTTTCAGAGAGCAGGTCAAAGTTCCAAAAATATTTTTGCAGGAAAAAAACAAATCTAATATAACCAATAACATTTACAGGCTGGCCTTATATCTCTTACTACTGACTGAGTACTATGTTCTGCATAGGTATTTTCACACCCCTCATTCATTATTCCCATCAGTCATTATTCTTATAGGTGATGTCTGAGTAAATCTACCTAAAATACAAAAGATATAATAAAGTTTTTATAAAGTTTTTATAATAACGTTTTTGTGGCGGGTAGGGGTTATTTATTCAGATATTAATCAACAAATGGACAGCTTATCATATTACACTCACTTGCCCCAATCGTAGCTGCCCTCCCCATCCCCGGGACTCCGTCAGGCTCATGAGCCTAATCAGCGGCACCATAAATAAGAGGAGCAGTTTTTGTGGCGGGTTAGGGGTTATTTATTCAGATATTAAACAACAAATGGACAGCTTATCACATTACACTCGCTTGCCCCAGTCATAGCTGCCCTCCCCATCCCCGGGACGTTGTCAGGCTCATGAGCCTAATCAGCGGCACCATAAATAAGAGGAGCAGTCAATGCCGGAGCAAAACGAGTATAAGAGTCAGTTTTCATTTTGACGTTTTTAAGTCATATCCAGGGTCCATATCTACTTATGTCACAGTATAGGATGAATTTAATAGAAGTGGGATATGTCCGTACGATAATTCAATCCCTCCAGATACCGTACATTCAATGACAATATCCAGTGGGCTTCGCGACAAAGCAATATGCGCTCCCAGTCCCCGCCCCTTTTTGGTCGCATCACACGTTCGATCCCCCTGATTTTTAATGTGCTAATATCCCCTCTATGTATTTCAAGGAAATGTCGTGATAGTCCTGAGAGGTTTTTACGACTGGCTGCATTATTTGGTTTTGCTGCCGTTATATGTTCCCCTATACGTTTTTTCAGGGCCCTGCTTGTGCAGCCAACATAATGTTTGTCACATGACTCGCACGACTGCCTATGATTAAGGTGCTCTAACCGAAACGCGTAAGGCGTGGGAGGGGGGCTTGTGTACCCCAGAACTTGTGTTTTATTCGTATGGATGAATAAAGAATTGGAGTTTTAAATCAGAATACCCGGTCTGTGCGGAATTTTTCTATTTACTTCACGGCTAATCTGGATACCAGCTTGGATTCCAGCACAAACAGCCTAGGAAGGCCAAGGTGAGCTATGCACTTTGAATAGTTTTTAAACATCCCATTGTAAATCCATAGGGACTAATATGGAGTTGCTTACCCAATTGCATGCTTATATAGCTTCCAATCTTTTAGAACAGCTTTCTAAAAGATTTTGGAGTGTTTCTGTGGGATTTTTGCCCATTAATCCAGACAATTATTTGTAAAATCAAACGTTGGTTTAATATGGGTTCTTGTTCCTCCCAAAGGTGTTGTATTGGATTGAGATCAGGTCTCTGTGTGGCTAGTTGTGTTCTTCCACATAAAAACTCACCCAAACGTACCTTATAGATCATAGAGAGTCATGAGACTTTCCCAGACAGTTCTCACAAAGTTAGAAGCTACTATTGTTCCAAATGTAAACTTATTCCAAACTTTATTTTTCCCTTCACAGAAAGTAAGGAACACAAGTCAGACCCTAAAAAAACAACTCAAGGATAGGTCATCACTATTTTAGTTTTGAGTAATTCCTTTCATTTATGGACTATAATATTTAAAAAAGCATGTAAAGTTCTAGGCTTTTTACTTCCCCTTTACCACCCTAGTCTTTATCCTAAAGATGATTCATGTGAGTTCTAGACAAGGGAATTACTGTATTGTATATAAGATGTCTTTGTACAAACCATTTAGTTTGAGTCTTGTGGTGATGTACTCACAGAGTGTAATAAGGGGACACTCACTCATGGCGGGATTGAGGGACACAGTCATGGTTTTTCTAGTTGAACGGTTTATTTTGTTTATTAAACAGCATAAACTGTATAAAGGATCCAGTCAATGTCATTATATCAACAGAACATTATATAACCCCCAGGCAGTCCCAATGGTTCTTATGCCCACCTACATCATTACAGTGTCCCAGTGCAGGCATCACAACCTCCACACACTGACCTCTCAGTCCACCATTCAGAAAACTGCCTCTCTGGGATCACCCACTCCTGTCAGTTCCAGACCAGTAGCAGGACAGTAGCTTTATAAACAAAGAAGGACACTCTAGGCTCTCCACACATCCTTGCCCTCCTCACATCATACCTTCTAGGAGACTAGCTACTTCCAAGCATAATCCTAATCAAGTGCCTCCCAGCACAATGATGGTTTCAAACAATGAGTGAGACCTGGAGTTTATAGTGTCTGCAAGAGTCATCTCAGGCCCTAGACACACATGATTTCCTCATCATGTGCTTCTGGCAGGATGGCCATTTGCCAGCCAAGAGGAACATGTGACCAAACAAACATTCAGATTATATCCCATGGTACACACCCATGTGTGGGAGGCATCAAGTATGCTAGACATGTCCATGTATTTTCTGGCTCAGCTGCAAACCAAGTACTTGCAATGCATTAACAAACTCATGGAACTATAGGTTCCATAGTGAACATGCTGAGTTCCAATTGCAGCGTACAACCACCTCTGTGATATATACTAGCTATTTACAATGCAGCAAGTCACTACATTACAGTCTGTGAATGAGAAAGTGTAACTACTACATTTAGAGCAAATATATACTTTTATGAGCTGCTTTTATAAACAGTGTATTATCATTTAGTCAGCTATTTGCATGTTTCCTGGACATTTAAATGTGAATAGCACATGCCACCATTGTGTATGCAAGGTAAAGGGAACAATTTCTACCATATATGTGGAGCGCTCTACCATCTGTCTGTTGCTGAACATTAATCCGGTGCTAGCTGAGAAACACTCATTTGGTTGTAAAGTACAGCAATTTCACTTTTACATACTAAAGATTATCCGTGGCTAAGGATCTTAATCCATATAAACAGAAGTGCAGTATACCACATTTAACCATTCCTTTTACTTTTATAGACTTAATGCTTTTCTCTCGTTCCTTTTCATTAACATTTAGAAAGCCATCATTAGGTTTATTTGATTTCTTAGTTGAAGATGTTGAAAGCTAAAAGAGTGATTATGGTTGTAAAAATAAAGATAGGATTCTTAAATAATCATGGGTTTTGGGACAAACCCATGAATGACTGGAAAATTAATATCATTCAGTTGCTAGAAAGTATGCCAAAAATGAAAAGAAGATTCCTTTATTTATAATTTATTCAATAAGTATCTAATTAGAACATTTCAGAATTCATAGACCAACATAAACAACAAATCGACTTATAATACCCATTACCATGATTTTGTTATCTTTCTTTATGCCTGTGTGCTATTTTAGCCTAGAATGGGCAGAATACTGTTTGCACACCGACCCTATAAATGGTTCAGATCTCATGTTCTTCTACAAGGCCACACGCAAATTTCGGATTCTTTAAAATAAATATTGCAAAATTCAAGTCTGATTGTTCATTTATGGCGCGTGAATTGCAGTTAACTGGGATACAAATTTGTATTCCAGATATAGATCTGAAAAAAAAAATCAACTCTTTTAGACCAGGGTTATATCCATATTCAGTAAAGTCAAACAATATAGTATTTTGGAATCTACTATATAATCGTCTAAAGTTCTCTGTCTGTCATGGAAATCGTGCGCCAGTGCCAGGGCGCACATTGATGGCGGCGGCCACTAATGAGCGAGGAGTATGTAAAACAGCCATGCGCATTCAAAATGGCATTGGTGCCACTATTGCCGAGATACAGGCGTCCGGCAGCCTCAACCTGCCCGAAGCGTGCGGGGGCCGCCGGAATCACCGAGCTCCATGCCACCATGCAGTGGGGTGGGGTGAGCACACAGGCAGACGACGTGACGAAGCCACGGTGAATGTCCCTGCAGCGTGCGGGGTCCTCACAGCCTCCTCCATCCCCTCCAGGCAGACGATGCAATGGAGCGGCGGTGAGTGTCCCCGCAGCATGCGGGCTCCTCACTGCCTCCTCCATCCCCTCCAGGCAGATGACGCAATGGAGCAGCAGTGCGTGTCCCTGGAGCATGCGTGCTCCTCACTGCCTCCTCCATCCTCTCAGCCTCCCCATCCTCACAGCCTCCCCATCCTTACAGCCTCCTCCATCCCCTAAGCCTCCTCCATCCTCACAGCCTCTTCCAACCCCTCAGCCTTCCCATCCTCACAGCCTCCCCATCCTCACAGCCTCCCCATCCTCACAGCCTCCCCAACCCCTCAACCTTCTCCATCCTCTCAGCCTCCTCCATCCCCTCAGTCTCCTCCATTCTCACAGCCTCCAGATCCTTGCAGCCTCCTCCATCCTCACAGCATCCTCCATCCTCACAGCCTACTCCACCCCCTCAGCCTCCCCATCCTCACAGCCTCCTCCATTCCTTCCAGGAAGACAACAGAATGGAGCAGCGGTGAGTGTCCCCGCAGCATGCGGGCTCCTCACTGCCTCCTCCATCCCCTCAGCCTCCCCATCCTCACAGCCTACTCCACCCCCTCAGCCTCCCCATCCTCACATCCTCCTCCATCCTCACAGCCTACTCCACCCCCTCAGCCTCCCCATCCTCACATCCTCCTCCATTCCTTCCAGGAAGACAACGGAATGGAGCGGCGGTGAGTGAACCACCGCCATGTGTGACTGTAGGGACCGTGTTCTTTTCTTTGAATGCCTCTTTTTTTCTCCTGTAAACTCTATGTTGATGCCTTTGCCCAAAAAGCTCTTCTTTTGTCTCATCTAATCAGAGAACATTCTTCCAAAACGTTTTAGGCTTTCTCAGGTAAGTTTAGGCAAACTCCAGCCTGGCTTTTTTATGTCTCGGGGTAAGAAGTGGGGTCTTCTTGGGTATCCTACCATACAGTTCCTTTTCATTCATACACCGACGGATAGTATGGGTTGACACTGTTGTACCCTCAGACTGCAGGGCAGCTTGAACTTGTTTGGATGTTAGTCGAGGTTCTTTATCCACCATCCGCACAATCTTGTGTTGAAATCTCTCGTCAATTTTTCTTTTCCTTCCACATCTAGGGAGGTTAGCCACAGTGCCATGGGCTTTAAACGTCTTGATGACACTGCGCACGGTAGACACAGGAACATTCAGGTCTTTGGAGATGGACTTGTAGCCTTGAGATTGCTCATGCTTCCTCACAATTTGGTTTCTCAAGTCCTCAGACAGTTCTTTGGTCTTCTTTCTTTTCTCCATGCTCAATGTGGTACACACAAGGACACAGGACAGAGGTTGAGTCAACTTTAATCCATGTCAACTGGCTGCAAGTGTGATTTAGTTATTGCCAACACCTGTTAGGTGCCACAGGTAAGTTACAGGTGCTGTTAATTACACAAATTAGAGAAGCATCACATGATTTTTGTAACAGTGCCAATACTTTTGTCCACCCCCTTTTTTATGTTTGGTGTGGAATTATATCCAATTTGGCTTTAGGACAATTCTTTTGTGTTTTTTCCATTGAAGACAAATTAAATGAAGATAATAATACCAAAGAATTTGTGATTGCAATAATTTTCAAGAAGAAACTGAGTATTATCTGACAAAATTGCAGCGGTGTCAATACTTTTGGCCACAATTGTAGCCTTCTTGCTATTAAAACATTGAGGGTGATTTACAGTGAGGGTGATCAACGAGTAGAACTGTAGGGCTGGCACAAGAGGTGGTGAGGTCCTTTTCAATGGAAGACTTTAAACAGAGGCTGGACAGACATCTGTTTCATGAATCCTGCTTTGAGCAGGGGGTCGGACCAGATGACCCAGGAAGTCGCTTTCAGCTATAACATTCTATGATTCTAACATTGCATATCACTGTGAAAGCAGATTTTATAGAGCAGGAAGGGACAGCAGACCAGTGAACAATCCAAGAAATGTTACTGGGAACGAAACAGCACGCATGAAGATAATTCTGGAGAGGCTGAAAGGAGTCCACAACAACAGAAATAAATTTCAGGGTGCCACCCAGTAATCCGATGCTAAGGAAAAGGCAGCAATAGTTCAACATAATCCCACTTGGCAACCAATATCCAATTTCTAACACTCCACACACGGGCACCAGTATCTGGTCGCAGTTTCAGATCCTAGCTCTTCGTAAGTCACAATACCAACTGGTCAAGCATGTGTTTTTTGTTCTCTCTCTCCTTGGATCAGCTCCTATATGTGTAGAAGGGCTCACCCCCCTTTGAACATTTGGCTTCATGGAAAATTTCTAGGAGCTCAAGGCTCAATTCTGTCTACGTTTGTGTATTGGAGAAGCTTCCTGCAGAGAAGAACAAAGGTGGATGCCTCCACTAGATACAGGCCAGAAAATTCTAAAGTAGACTTTGTTACATTAGAAGACATGAAGCAGGCTGGCGGTAGATGCACTATGACAATTGCTCCCATTTATCTGAAATATAGTATATGTAAACTATAGTGAACACAGATATTAAATAACAATGCCAATATTTTTTATTTGGTATAGCTAAAAAGGGTCAAAAAGCCAAACATTTGGGCAATATAAGTCAGATAGTATGGTATTGCTCACCTTGCTAGGTTGTGTCAGGCACCAGTCCTATGCAGGTACAGATACAAGCCATTGCTGCTCCATATGCTTAAATAAAACCGATAGAAAAGGCAATAGTAGAAAGGAAAATATGGATAATTCTGCTGCTCTGCCGATCAAGAAGACATTCAATGGAGGTAATGGTGTTGAACAAAGAGCAGTTTTGATAATCAAGGCATTTAAGAGGTGAACAAACTCCTTCACCAGAAAAAAACAGCAATCAAAATGGTGTTCTTTTCCTGATGAAGGAGTTGGTTTACCTTGGAAAAACCTAGATTATTTAAACTGCTCTTTGTTCTACATCATCAATTCCTCTGGATGTCTTCTTGACCAGCAGTGCAGCAGAATTATCCATATATCCCTTTCAACTATAACATTTTTTATATTTGTGACTATTTATGTAGCATGCCATCTCTGCATTTCTTTATACATTTACTTCTGGTATCAAGTATTATCCAAGGCTAAATTAAAGGGATCCTGTCACCCCCAAAACACCTGTAAACCTATTAAAACCTGTCCCTAGAGCATATTAACACTATCCCTACACTCTTTTTACCTCCTAAATGCAGTAAGTGACATTGAATAAAAACGTTTTATAAGTACCTGATTAGTGATGATAATGAGTGACTATCTATTCATAGTCACTCATCAAGACTGCCCCTCTGCTTCATATCACGCCTATTCAGGCGTGATCGTCAGCCTAGATTCAAATTGCCGCCTCCCTGCCGTGCCCTGTCTCGTCCGAGGCTGTAGTGTGGCTGGTGACGCGATCCGCGTCATTCCCGGCGCCTGGTGACGTATTTAGACCGGCGCCGCGCTGTTAGCTTCAAAATGCGCACTGCGCATGCGCATTGGGCATGCGCAGTGCGCATTTTGAAGCTGACAGCGCGGCGCCGGTCTAAATACGTCACCAGGCGCCGGGAATGACGCGGATCGCGTCACCAGCCACACTGCAGCCTCGGACGAGACAGGGCACGGCAGGGAGGCGGCAATTTGAATCTAGGCTGACGATCACGCCTGAATAGGCGTGATATGAAGCAGAGGGGCAGTCTTGATGAGTGACTATGAATAGATAGTCACTCATTATCATCACTAATCAGGTACTTATAAAACGTTTTTATTCAATGTCACTTACTGCATTTAGGAGGTAAAAAGAGTGTAGGGATAGTGTTAATATGCTCTAGGGACAGGTTTTAATAGGTTTACAGGTGTTTTGGGGGTGACAGGATCCCTTTAAATTTCCCACTAAGTACTTTTCAAGTAATATCAGATTACCATAAAGCCTTTTAGATATTCGTCTTTCAGACGTGTTTGTCTTCTTCTCTGCCTTGTTCAGTACATAGAGTAGTTTTATAGCATGTAATAAAGAAAATGATTGTAGCATTATTTTAGAATTCATTCCTACAACCTTCTGCACTATCAATATTTTCTAATAAATCCTTGTTCCTGCAAAGATCTATAGCTCCTTAGAAACATATTGACCAGCATCTCTAACGCTGATTTGGATTCAGCATTCATTTCAGTATCTCCTCTTAGAGCAAGGCATATTTATCATGTTATTCTTTACATTTTCTGCATACTTCATAAGCTTTCTTCTTCCCAGCTCTTCTATCTCACATTCTTGACGAGTGCAAAGCACTTGACAATAGCAATGGTCAGTTGCGTTTGTGGCGTCCGACAAATGTTTACTGAAAGGAGTCAGGGTAGTAAACAGAAGGTTTTCTTATTACTTTTGATCATTTGTGCTTTCAAAAACATTTGCTTTCTAGAGCCTTCAAACATCATGTCAATGTTTACAATCTTTGATGTAGACGTCCTTTGTAGTTCAAAACCACGTTGAATGCAGCGGTGCTCTAGGTAGTAAGATTCAGAAAGGTAATATTTAAATAGATTTGATGTGAAAATACCTGTAGGGATAGTGTCAGACCAAAATGCGTAGTTCACTTCTTGAAGCCTCACATAGAGGAAAGCCAAGTAAACAGATACCAAAGGTCATTGAGGCATTCTTAGACTAGATAGTGCACGGGGGTAGGTGAATACGAGGTTAACTACAGTTAAAGCATATTTTATTGAACTACAGTACAATAGTTACTAAAATGTTTTTAGACATCAAAAAATGATGAGCATCTTAATTATTTTATTTCAGAGACATGGAAAGTCATATAAACTTGTCCTATTGCTGCCATAAATTCTTACACCATCCTTCGTAGATAGATATCTCATAGGTTTCTGATAGATGGTTAGACAGTATCACCTTTGAGATGCAAACTTAATGTAAAGTGAAGATTATGTGAATATGTCATAAGTGTCTTCTATACGATAATACCATATCTATGTTGAGTCTCCTCTGGATATGCTTTATATTTGTAAAATGGGAACACCATTTTAAGGGGCTCCTTTTTATTAGGCCACAAGAACATTGGTAGAATCAAACAGTGTTGTAGGACATCAATGCTTAATAAAAGTCATTATAGACATTACTATTAGGGGCTGCAGGCTCAAGAAATGCTACCCCTGATGGACTTGGCAGAAGCCATTCCATTTGTCAGGTTCCAGATGAGACCTAGCCTTCACTCTTAAACCCCTTTGCAGGAATCCGGTCTTTAAATGGGGTCCTATACGAATGCTTCCTTGAAGAAAAACTTCTATACAGAGGGGAAACAAAGAGACTAGAGAATAGTCAGGTAGCCGGGTAAGAACCTGGGAGTTTGTTGTAGAGACAAAATTGTAAAAAGAGACACAGAAGTAAGTCTGATTATAACTGGCAGTTAGCAGCAGGATTTCAGCTTAAAGGGATCCTGTCACCCCCATAATGCCTCCTAAGCTAGCAAAACATGTCCCTGCAGCATCCCATCCCTAATCTCACACTCCTTTTGTCTCCTAACAGCATCCTGTGAAAGTGCATAAAAACGATTTAATACTTACTCATTAGTGATTATGAACAGGTCAGCTGTTCATTTGAAGAAGCCGCGCGGTGCTGTCAGGGAAAGTTTATGTGAGTTCATGCAGCATGAACTCACTTGAACTTTCACATGCTAGGTGCTGCACAGCTCAGCTACATCTCTGGTAGAGGTTCTCTACTAAAGATGTAGCTGAGCTAAAGAAAATCTGATTGGACTACGTCAGACGGAAGAGGAATTTTTTTATAAAGATGGGGTCTCTAAGTGTATTTTTTGTTTTATTTCCAATACTAGAAATTTCCAATCACTAGAAATTCATGGCGGCCATGTCTAATATTGGTGTGACCCCATGAATTTCGGGCTTAGGGCCAGCTGACAACACAAAGCTGACCCTAACCCCTTTATTACCCAGTGAGCCACCGCACCAGGGCCCTGGATGAGCTGGGTTTAGCGCCAGAAGATGGCGCTTCTCTGAACGCACCATTTTCTGGGATGGCTGCGGGCTGCAAGTTGCAGTGGGGAAGCCCAGAAAGCTGGGGCCTCCCTGTGCTGCGGATTCCAGACCCCAGCTGCCTAGTTATACCTGGCTGGACATGCAAATAGCGCGGAGCCCCATGTATTTTTTTTTTATTATTTCATGAAATTCATGAAATAGTAAAAAAAGGGCTTCCTTCTATTTCTGTTTCCAGGCAGGTACAAATAGGCACCTGGGGGTTGGAGGCAACCCGTTCCTGCCTGCTGTAACTGGCTGGACACAAAAGTACGGCGAAGCCCACATCAAATTTTTTTGGAAAAATTCATTAAAAAAATACATTTAGGGACTGCATCTTTATTAACCCCTCGAGGCCGGAGCACTGCGGCATTGTAAGGGGGGTTAACTCAATTAATCTGAGGATAGCTCAGTTCATGCCACCTGAGCTGTCTTCGGGTGACCTGAGTTAAACTCCCTTACAATGCCACAGCGCTCCGGCCTTGAGGGGTTAATAAAGATGCAGTCCCTAAATGTATTTTTTTATGAATTTTTCCAAACAAATTTGACGTATGCTTCGACATATTTTTGTGTCCAGCCAGGTACAGCAGGCAGGAAAGGGCTCCCTCCAACCACCAGGTGCCTATTTGTATCTGCCTGGAAACAGAAATAGAAAGAAGCCCTTATATTGTTTTTTTATTATTTCATGAAGTTCATGAAATAATAATAAAAAAAATATGTGGGGCTCAGTGCTATTTCCATGTCCAGCCAGGTAGAACTAGGCAGCTGGGGGCTGGAATCCACAGTGCAGGGAGGCCCAAGCTTTCTGGGCACCCCTGCTGCAAATTGCAGCCAGCTGCCACCCCAAAAATGGTGCGTTCAGAGGAGCCCCATCTTCTGGCACTGAACCCAGCTCATCCAGGGCCCTGGTGCTGTGGCTCACTGAATAGTAAAGGGGTTAGGGCCAGCTTTGTGTTATCAGCTGTCCCTAAGCCCGAAATTCATGGGGTCACGCCAATATTAGACATGGCCGCCATGAATTTCTAGTAAATTTTTTAAAAAAAACACAACACAGAGAAAAAATATTTTATTGGAAATAAAACAAAAAATACACTTAGAGACTCCATCCATCTTTATTAAAAAATTCCTCTTCTGTCCGATGTAGTCAAATCAGGTTTTCTTCTTTAGCTCAGCTACATCTCTGATAGATAACCTCTACCAGAGATGTAGCTGAGCTGTGCAGCACCCGGCCACAGGAAAGTTCAAGTGAGTTCATGCTGCATGAACTCACATGAACCTTTCCCTGACAGCACCACGGCTTCTTCAAATGAGCAGTTTTTCTGTATCAGCTGATCATTTGAAATAACTGGCGGGAAAGCCTGCAGTGAGACTTCACCACCGGCTTTCCAGCTCTGTTCTGCGCTTCCCGCTCCCTGATGTCCCCTCATCGCTCCCCCCGCCGCCTCCCCACCTGATCCTAAGTTAGGACCGGGCAGGGAGAGCAGATCCAGGGAGCGGGGAGGGGGCATCAGGGAGCGGGGAGAGCAGCACAGAGCAGGAAAGCCGGCGGTGAAATCTTCTCACCGCTGCCGGCTTCCCTGCTCTGGTCCTGTGCTCCTCTCTCCCTGGTGCTTTGCCCCTTGCCTGGTTCTAACTTAGGATCAGGATGGGTGGCCATGGGTGATCCTTCTGTGTGGAGCCAGCGGCTGCGCTAAGCATCAGGTATCCATAGGGATGCAATACACAGCCGGTGCATAGCGTTACATGCTGTTAACACTAGGAGCTCAGGCTGAGTAAAACTAAGTTTTAAATGGAATCGTCAACCTGAGGGCTGAGGCAGGTTTGACCCTACCCATAGATTTTCATATTGGCAAGTCCAATATTATTTTCTCCTCATGCTGAGTACAGCTGAGAAAAAACTTGCAGATGTACACAGCCTCATTGAATAACATAGGTGTGAGTGCATGGCGATTTTTTTATCGCATTGCACTCGACGCATTTATACCTAATTGGGACCAAACTCTTAGAGACAGATTCTAGCTATACAATATTGCCATGTTTTGATGACAGTTATCTCCGTAGCTGAGTCATGAACTTGCATGAGATATTGAATAAAAGGTTTTGTCCAAGACCAGTAACTTTTCTCCTAACTTCCTATCTAATATATCCCTGTAATCAAGGTATTTTCTAATATACTTCCTTTGTTAATTCCCTATGGTTCCCTCTCTATACTGTCTAACAGCTGTTGTTTTGTTTTCTATTTGCTGCTTGATGATGTACCGTGTGAGTGCTCCAGTGCATCTTGGGATCCTCCCATTGGGTCAAACAGGCCCAAGGCACTTCCTCAGCTCCTCCCTGAAACAAAGCATCATTATGATGCTTGTTTATGGAGTGCGGACAGGACTAATGCACCAGCTGCCTGCAGGGTGTGAAAATGCTTATAGCAAGAGAACTACAAACGGCACAATAATGATTTTACATGTTTTTAAAAGGTCTGCCCAGGCATTATCAAGGATAATATTAGTATCATACTGAAAAATGACCTGACAGAGTCCCTTGATGTGTAATGTTTTTACTTATTGTCTGCCCTTTTTTCTGTCATATTGAATATTGTGTCTAAAGAATAATTCATATCCCATGCTAATATACATAATACAAGGATTAAACTGTGTTTTAAGTTTTTTATTTATTGATGAGATAACTTTTGAGGCCCCCCAGTATGTGACATTTTAGTGGTAATGAAATAAAGACATCCAAAGGTAGAATCCCTTCCATTACTTGCTGAACTGCATTTTTAACCACATCCATTGACATATTTGTAGTTAACTGAGGTCTCTTCCAACTTTCCCCGGGGAGTACACATAGCTCAATCGCCAGCTTACACATATTCTTCTTAGTAGAAACAAATTGTCAGAGATGAAAGGTTTCTTCAAGATTACCCTGTAATTAAGAAAAGCACATACAAAATTGTTTTAGAAACGGGGTGGAAAACGAGGAAGCTTGAAAGGAATATTGAGCCAAATGTCTGACTATGTGAATGCAGTCTGTGGCACTCGAGTTAATCACGCAGTGAAAGAGATGATATAAAAGGACTTCATTGATTTATTTATTGAATCTTTCGTCTCTGGAAGCCTCTTGGACTGATTATCACACCAAGAATTACAGCTTTGCATATAAACAATTTAGAAATG
The DNA here is from genome assembly GCA_033576535.1 of Allobates femoralis. Classification (NCBI taxonomy): domain Eukaryota; kingdom Metazoa; phylum Chordata; class Amphibia; order Anura; family Aromobatidae; genus Allobates; species Allobates femoralis. The sequence goes on along the minus strand of JARQOC010000002.1, from coordinate 66,990,499 downwards.
CAGATTAAATGTGCATTATGAATGTTATGTTCCCAGAGGACACAACTGATTTGACAGGAGATATACTGTATGTTTTCAGAATGGTGAGATACAAAATGTATGCCGCTCGTATCTCCTATACCCTTGATTCCATCATATTGTTTATATTAGCGCTCCAGCACATTCTAATTTATCGCCCAATTGGAAAGTGCTTTATGGCGGCAATGACTCAACCCCCTTGTGATTTAAGGAAAGACATAGCGATACAAATTAAACCATGTTACCTTACTGTATTCCTTTATTTCCCGCACATTTCTTTTCTTATACAGCTGGCAGGTCGCAAAGGATAATATTGTGGCTTTGTAGGAAAAATATATTATCAGTCACTTATTTCATTGTTTGCTCCAAAGACATGCACGTATTATCAGTTATGCGCTGTCTTCCCAAAGTAATAATCTACCGGACAATATTTGTGTTGCTGTTTGATCTGTCACGGATATTCTGACTGTTTAAGAAAATAGCTGAAGATACTGAGAGTATAGTGATATCAAGAAAACATAAATGGTTATATGAACAAAGTTTCTGCATTCATACTTTCATAAACTTCAGGATTTTTTTTGTTCCATTTTTAGTTACATTGAGTTAGGTTTTGAAAATTATCAAAAACATTTAGAGATGGCTCATGTAACAATCTGTAACTTGCTGGGACTAGTGATGAGCAAGTACAGTACTACCATGCTTGGGTGCTCAGTAATCAAAACAAACAGTTGGATGCTCGGATAGGCGCAACTGGAGTACCCAAGTACAATGAAAGTCAATGGGGAACTTAAATTCTAGAAAAACGCTTGAGTTCCCCATTGACTTCTATTATATTCAGGTACTCGGGTCATGCTCATACAAACATCCAACTGTGTGTCTCATGGGATGAGCATGACTTGAGGAAGTTTGGTTTTTGGGTATTTAGCCGGGCTTCATAAAAAGTTCTGCTCTCAACCCAAACTTGACTGGAACCTCACTGAAAGTCACTGTCGAGTGGTTCTGCTCTCCACTCAGGGGCGGACTGGCCCAGGTGGCAGGGGGGCAAGTGCCCTCCAGGCTGCTGGTATTGCCCACATCTAGGGTCCGGCTGGCTCTACTTTGCGGCCTCAGCTGCTGAATAGCTGGCGACGCGGCTCAGGCAACACGGCTGACATGCAGGTGAGAGAGCTCAATACCACCTACAGCGAATCCAACCCCCGCTCCTCAAGACCTCCAACTGCATTTCCCTTCCCCCGCTCCTCACCGCGGGTTGGCAGGACAATTCTGCCTCCCGGTAGTAGAAGCACCAGCCCGCCTCTGTCTCAACCCACATACAGTCATAATCATCAAAGCACCTTAGAGGGAGGGCAGGGATTTGTTATTTTTTTTTTTGCATATACTACATCCAGAAACACTAATTTTTTCCCCAATGCAAGCCAAGTACTTATGATGCAAGCAGCTCTTATTAGGCCAAGCACAGAGTGTACCCGAACACAGCCATTCTTGCTTAAGTAATCTGTCTATGTCAAGGATCCAGTCTCCAAACCAAAGCACTGAACATTTTTGTACAGACTGTGTTCAATACAAACACCGAACTTTAGAGTCCAGTTTGCTTATCGCTATTACTGAAAACCCAATTATAGTAGTTCTCACTCAACACTAACTGGGACTTTTATCCAAAAAATGTAAAACAATCCCAGCAAGTTCAGATACTACCACCAGGTTCGGGATGGTTCCACATTTATATATGTAATGTACAACATAAATATATTTATTTATATAATGTGAAAAGGGCAATTATTTAACTGTTAGTTTATAACTTTTTTTATAAAAAAATTGATAAAGTGTTAACAATTTTTAGGCCTCTTTGAGGACTTGAAAGCATATAAAGTACACTGAAATAGTACAATGTTGCAATATTGCAGTGTACCATCATTTTACCACTTCCCCATGAAGTCCTGTTACAGAATAACATTACAGGGGGAGTGGAGTCTGAGCAATGGGGATTGCGAAGGCAATTAAAGGTTCCTACTCTGAGTGTGAGTCCATTATACATGTCAACAGTAACTGTTAATGGTTAGGAGGTTAAAATCCCAGCCTTTACAGTCAGTTTCCAATTGTATAGCACAGTCAGCATTTGCAATGTATCAGCTCCTGAACCATCTCTTGAATTTCCTGTGTATATATAATTACATAGTCCAATCCAACCAATGGCAAAGGTCAGCAAGGGCTTAAAAATACCTACTTTTGTAATGTTTCGGTCAGTACTGTGACATTACTTAGCCTTTACTGAGACATTGCATGATGACTGTTGTCTACAAGGTCTTAACCAGGGAAAATGCTGTCCATATGCCATGACACACTCTAAGATCCAAAAACCCATAATTGTAACATGGACCCCTTGTGCAAATTCTATAAAATTCCCCATGCTTGATGTGCCACTTTATAAAGTTGGTATGTTCTCATGTGACAGAGGAACCATAGGATCAATGGAGACTTTTGCTAAATTAGCACCCATTATAGCTAGAGTTTGCCCTGCATATAATTGGTACATAACTCAAAGGATTTCTATGGCCATACAAGCAGACTCTGTTGTAGACAATAAAAAATATATACAGCTTAAAGTGTAGAACACAAACCTGCAAGTGATTTTCTGACATCACATTCTAAATCCATGTGCATTAATATGGAGTTGGTCCTCTCTTTGAAGCTAAAAGAGCCTCCACTTTACTGGGAAGGATTTTTACAAGATATTCCTGCATGTCTGTGAGAATCTTTGACCATTTATCCAAAAGAGCATTCTCCAAACTGTCTTGATGTAGCGTGGCACAGGGTGGTAGTGGTGGGTAAAGTAGTCTGCGACACCTCAGCACGCCACATGAAGATGGCGGTCCTGGCTGGGTGTGTGGTGTTTCACTAAGGCGGTGATCCGCCTTTGCAGGCCACATGTTGCTGATATTTTCGGCTGGCTAGGACCATATGATACAAAGTTTCCTTGATGGAGACCACAAGTTTATTAAAAATGTAATTTTACTGAACATAAATTTATCAACATCGATGCACATTAGATACTGTATCTTCTCATTCAATTAATTGTCACAAAGCATCAGTAGACACACCTTTTTAACTTCACTTTCTCCAACCTCCATAAGTCTTTTTCTGTCCAGCACTACCCAGACTGGCTTCACATTACAGTCCATGAAAGTAATTTTCTCCTCTGCCAGTCCTACATCTTTTCCCTCTTAAAGGGAACTGAGCTTTAAGCTTTCATAGATGCCTAGGGAGCACCCAACCAAAACACTCATTTTGTTCCATGTTCTGCTTTGTAACACACCAGAACCCATCTCTTTCCATCTCTTTTTCCTCAAGTCAATCCCTATACTCAACTTCCCAAATCACTCTGAAACTTGATCCAAACTTTCGCTTCAGTAAGTTGCTCTCTTTCCTTGATCATGCTATCTCCTTTAAGGTACTGTCACACGAGGCGACAGCGCTGGATATGTCGGTGGTGACTGGCGGGTGCGCGCATGTTTTTGGAGCCCCGCCAGCGTCGCAGTCCCCCATTTATATGGGGCGACAACTCCAACGCCGTGCTGGCGATCTGACAGGCAGCATCACTGCTGGGGTTTTTCAAAACCCCAGCGGCGATGCAGTACAATGGGAGCCTATGGCTCCCATCACCTGTCAGGTCGCTGGCGGCCGTTTACATGGGGCGATGTGTGCACATCGCCCCACATCGGCCGCCTTGTTTCAGAGCACTGCTCTGAAACCAGGCGACCAGTAAATGGTGTCGCACTTGCCTATTCACATTAGGTGAAGCAGGGGCGATATCGGCGCCGATAGGCCACGCCCTTGCATCACCTTATAAATCGACGGGACTGTTGCCTCGTTTGACGGTACCTTTACAGTCTCCCTCCCTTTCAGTAACACCCAGATCATGCGGCTTTGCATACTATTCAGACATTAGGTCTGTCTCTGTCACAGGATGGGCCCTATCTCATATTCAAACAGTCCCTGTTGACTACCTGTTGCTGGGCAGAACACAGCTTTCTCACATGGCAGAGCAACATATTATACATCATATATCATCACAACAATAATGGTGTCTTTGGGAGGAGCAACAACCTATCCATCTCCTTACATTGGCATGGTGAAGCTTTAAAATGTCCTTTTACTATAACAAAGGGGATTCGGAAAACTCTGAAAAAAAAACATTACATTATCCCTCCTGCACCAAACGTTACACTAGCCACAAAGCAATTAGGCAGGTAATGTTCTCCATGCATTCACTAATCCCAGACTCATCCATCAGATAGAAAAGCTTGATTTTTAACTCCACATAACAAGTGTCCACTGCTTTGAAGTGCGGTGGTGGCTACTTTACACCACTCCATCCAACTCCTAACATTCTCCTTGGTAATGTAATGCTTCAATGCAGATGTTTGGCTAGGGAAACCCATGAAGCTGCCAATAGATAGATTTTGTGCTGATGTATATTTAAGAGGAGATTTGTTTGGACTCTTCAGTTATGGAGTAAATAGAACATTGGTGAATTTAATGTTCTCTGCTCCTCAGCTCTTTGTGCCCTCGTTCTACACTTCGTCGCTGAGTTATTGACTAATGAAAAACATACATTCAATGATTAAAAAGAATCTATCAGCTTGTTTTTGTTACCAAATCTGAGAGCTGCATGATATAGCAAAGAGACCCTGAATCCAATAATGTATCACTAAGATTACTGGGTGCAGTGGTTGTGACACAATCAAAGATTCTAGACTTAACCATGAAGCAGAACTGAGTGAACTGCCCCACCCACCCCAAGCTCTACATGTACAATGTCTACGGACAATGAGAAGCTCCTGATCCCAGCATGGAGATTGCTAGATTTGGGCTCACGCCCCTGCTGTATCTGAGTAATGCTAAGCTACTGGTACTAAAATAAACATTGCAGGAAAACAGCAACACACTTTGTGATAAGAAACATATCTTTGGATTTTTTTGTGTTAACCTTTACCGCATGCTGTCTTCAAACTACATAGCAAAAACCTGCCGACAGATTCTCTTTAAAGATGTTTACATTGCTAAAAATATTGTTTAATATATATTTAATTTAATAAATTAGATTAATATTTATTTCATATTTCAATTAAATTCCTTAACTTGAAAAATTAGTATAAGTACAGCGAAACATACGAAAATGTGCATTAAAGAAGCAGTGCTTCCAGAAGTCAGAACATATAGCACTTAATGAAGATAGTAAGACCACTGTAGCAGAACTGAATTTTGGCAGTGGTTTACCTGCAATTGAAATAAACTGCAAATAACACCTTTTGACATTGCAATGAATAGCGCTAAGTATGGACTCAACCCTGCTTCATCTACACTTGGTTAAGACTTTAGACATTAAAACACCGGAAATAACAAAAATGTGTTAAGTGTCAATTCCAAGGAATCCAACAAATGCATTTTTGAACCAAAGACGTCATGAACAGAATTGCTTGCCTCCTGTTATTCCTTAGCACTATGATGTCTCTTGATTTCTGCATGTGTTGGCCTGTAGCATGCTCGAGCTTTACATTCTGCTTTGTACCGTCCATGCTCAGCTGAATTCTCTTCCTCTCCCTTTAGTGAGCCAAGGGCAGTTTCCAGTAACACAGAACGTTACAGCTATCGAAGGAGGAACGGTGAACCTGACTTGTCGCGTTGATCAAAATGATAACACCTCCCTCCAGTGGTCAAACCCGGCTCAGCAGACCCTCTACTTTGACGACAAAAAAGGTAATGATATTTTTAATGTTATAAACCTTCATCGCTGTGTCATACACATGTTGAAAACTCTTTCCGTTCCCCCTATGCTTATACCATGCGTTCAATCCCTCTGAATATTTTTATCCTGACTCCTTGCTATTTTGATACGTCTGACAAATACAGAGAGAAGGTTTCTGACTGTTGAGATGTAACATGAAAAGCCTTTTGCTGTGAGGCTTTGTGGGTCTTATGAATAGATTCTTCTCTGAGCTTTAGCTGGGAAATTCCTTAGCCGATGCTCAGGAATATACCTCATATAGAGAATATGTACCGCTTGCTAACAATAAGCTTGCTGGTTAAGATTGCGGTCTCTTTCTCTGTCGAGAATAATTGAGAATGTTGCAGTAAGTGTTAAATGAAAAGCTTACATGTACGTTGGAGGATGCCCGAAGGTCTGCAGACACTGACAATGTGAGAAACGTTAGGATGACTTAGATAGACTTATATTTTGCTATCTCAACTATATTCTACCAGATGCGAACAGAGCGGCAAAGTTTTAATACTAATTTCCTCTGAAGTTTAGACAGAAAGCAAGAAAAAGAAGAAAAAACAAAGTCCCATTCATTTTTGCCAAAGGGTTTGAACATGAAATACTCCCATTAAGCATTTCACAAGAAGCAGCATGGAATCCGCTACAAAGTTGAATCAGATCATTCATTTGATTAGATAAAATGGTGTTAATGTGTGTGCGCGATTCCTCTCTTCGTCTGAAAGTTTGCACATGTCCTCTCGCCTCTCCTGCTTTTTTTCTAATGAAATGTCAACAGTGATATTCGGAACTGTGTTGAAATCTTATCAAAGATTTCAAGAAAATAAATGATTTGTATTTCTGAAATTTTCTCCTTTAATGTATGGGATTATTTGCAAAGAAACAGGTCACTATGATACAGTAGTATGATACATTGTAGGATCTCTATAGAGCCTATTAAGAAGCTAAGACGGTATTAATAGGGGTCTTCTAAGGTCAAAGGGAATGGTTTTCTATTGAAAGTGTGCAGTCATTCTATGAGACTACAGACTTCTAAATCCTTAAAGACTACCCCACACTCTAATGGTCCCTTTACACGCGGCCACAGGAAGGTAGAAACAGGCAGGCATCGGACACAAATTGTGCCTGTTGCCTTGAAAAGACCACGATGTGGCGGCGTGTAAATCAGGACTTTCCTTTATTCAGGGAAGGCTCAGGAAGAAAAGACCTGATTTACACGCCGCCACATCGTGGTCTTTTCAAGGTAACAGGCACAATTGTGTCCAATGCCTGCCTGTTTCTACCTTCCTGTGGCCACGTGTAAAGGGACCATAATGGTACTGTCACAAGTCGCAATATCGCGAATGATATCGCAGATACGACCAATTTTTTGAGGCGTGGCTACGATGTGCAAACGATATCATAGAGTGTGACTCCTAGATACGACGACGATAATGCGTCATATCGCTCATTGCAGATTTGACAACATGTTCTCAAATATGCCGATTTTCGACTGTACGATCTGCTGCATCATGCTGTGGGACGTGCAAACGATCTCATTAATGATTTCGCTTATTGCTGACACTGGATGGCCTCGATCAGTGGGTTGTGCGCTGGATCGCTGGCGTGTTACCAAATGTGAAATCGTTAACGAGATCTATGCTTGTGACATCGCACAAGTGATATCGCTAAATTGTGCTAACACTCTCGATCACGTGACTTTCCAGCCGATATCGTAATCGAGATTGAAGCGTGTGACGGTACCATAAGGCAGTGGTGGACAACTCCAGTCCTCAAAGACCGCAAACAGTTCATGTTTTCAGGATTTCTTTAGTATTTGACAGTTGAAATCATCACCTGTGCAGAAGATTAAATTACCAACTGACAAATACTAAGGAAGTCTTGAAAACCTGCAGTGGGTGCAGCATTCGAGGCCTGGAGTCGCCCACCCCCACTCTAAAGACTCCAGTTTTCGCCAGTGACACCAAGCAGTCAAATATCCACAGGAATGTGACTCACCGCCGGCCCGTGGACTCCGGTTTAGACAGGCTGTAGCTCCTTCCTCCTTGTCACGGGTGGGCTGCGCCTGCCGGTAGTGGGGCCCGGTTGAGTGCAGATCAAAAGTTGAAGACTCTTGTAGGAACAGATTAAAGGGGTTAATTTATTCGTGACGCCACCTATGAGTAGTTCGGTAATCGTTACCGACGCTGCGGAACCTCCGGGGGATGGATAGCAGCAAGATGGAACGTTCCCCACAGGCTGAGCGGTGATCCCGGAGGCTGGAGCTGCTTAAAGTCTCTGTAACGGGTCTTTACTGTAACCAGCAGGCAGTACATGGTATACAGTTAACGGGTAGTGGACCGGGTGGACTCAGCAGTGATAGGTGTCCCTCAGAGATCCGTAGTGTTCCTCCATTCTAGCTAAGTATTTGCCATTGTCGCCCAGGAATACCAGGTCGGGTACGGGGAGGCTGCTTCAATCCCTATCCAAGATGTACGTTATGGATGTTTTGGGGAGCCTTGGATCCCTCAGTGGGTACACCGCTGGTTAGACGACTGGAAGTTGGCTGGTGGTTGGGTGCTCCTGTGAAGCTGCTCCTCCACGCTTCTGGTTCGCGTAGCAGAGGTGAACTGCTGCCAGCTTCGGTACCAGTGAACCGGCTGTGAATTGGGCACGGGGGTATTTTGGAACTCGTGGTTGGTGATGCCCGATCCCGGTTGTTGAGGCCTCAGGTGCTAACACCCGACCGGTGATGGCCCTGGGGCTGCACGAGGTGCAGAGCCCCCGCTCCTACTCCAAGTTCAAGTCTGTGTGTCTCCTCTTGTCTAGACCCGACTCTAACTCTGTCTAGACTAACTGTACTTCTCCTACACTACCCTTACACTCCGCCCACCAGGACCTTGGATTGGCCCTCTACGTTAAGTGATGCATGCAGGGTTTTGGATCTCTCAGTTAACCATATGACTGCTGGGTCAGAGAGTATTGCGGCTGCATTTATGGCTGCAATACCCTCCTGTGACGCACTCGTTGCGGGGCGCCACAAATGCAATTTGCATACATGCACTTACATAGCAACAATACCTGTTCGGCCTTTTTCAATACAGGTGAATTGAGCTAGGAATAACAGGTATAGTTGGAATGTGGCCTTAAGAATGCATAATATATCCTTGCGGTCATGTGACCACCCATTCACGCCCACAACACTGGAGAATTCTGACAGTGTGCGTTGCACACATTGGGTGGACTCAGAAGTCTGTATGCATATATATTGACTGAAGACTTTAATCAGAAGACCAGACAGCCACTTTAAGATTCACTTTAGCTTTTAGTACCATAAAGCTATAGTAGCTAAAGATTTAATGTAAGTAAAACTTCAAAATGTTGCCCTTTCATTCACGGTGCTCTACAAGATTATTGAAATCCCATTCTCTTCTCTGCTTTAGATGTGCAACTGTAGCAAGATTTATCATGACTCAGAAAGCAAAATCTTGGTCACTTGTTACAAAAATGATGTCAAAAGGATTAAGATAATGATCAGACAATGTTAAAGGGAACCTGTCCGGTCCCCTGTGCACCAGAACCACAAGCAGTTCTGGGTACATATCTCAAATCCCTTTCTGATAGTCCCAGCATGTGCTAGCATATATAAACTGATCTTTGGAAGTATTTCCAAGGATCATTTATCAGATGCTAATTAGGACTTTGACTAGTCAAGCAGGTGTTAGTTCCCCTGACTAGTCAGCCCACTTAGCACTTTATTCCACCCCTGTGGGTGTGATAACATGTTTTACATTGCATCATAATTTTTATTGCTGTATTAAGCTGTGCATGCATGATCCTCACCATTGAGTTTCTGTGTTGTTGGGTGTATGCACCCCTGGCTTTAGGGAGGCTCTCCGCATATGATCGAAAGTCGTCTATTCTTCTGATCATGTGCATTATTCTAAAGGTGGATGTATGCATCCTGACTTCAGAGAGGCATAGTTTACATGATAGGAAGTGCAGCGGCTTTCGATCATGTGCGGTGAGCCTCTCTGAAGTCGGGAGTGCATCTCTTTCATTGCACCCATAAAATATGACACCAAAAAAAGTGCCCTACAAAAAATATATGATATCACCACAGTGAAGTCTTCCACAGTACCCTCCGCATGCACAGGATGATGCACTGTACCCACCCTCAACTACCCCGGCAAGGTATGATGACCGCCAACACAATATCTTCCCCTGATTCGACCCCCACAAAGACCTCTATGCAGTATGGTGATCCCACATACGGTATAATGGTCCCCACACCTCTTTACACTGTATAATGGCCTCCAGTATTTTCTCCAAACACTATAATGGCCATCATACAGCCCTTTGTACAGTATAATTGACTCCGCACAAACTTTTACACTGATTAATTGCTTGCATACAGTAAATGGCCCTCAAATATCCCCCATAACATATAAAGGCTTCCTCATATCCCTTCTAAATCTTTTATTGGCCCCTTCATAGCCCTCCAAATAGTATAATGGCCTCCATATAGCTCTCTCCAAATATTATAATGGTCCCCACATAACCTTCTATATAGTGTCATAGTTTGCACATAGTCCTTCATATAGAATTATGCACCCCCATATTCCATTATATTGTATAATGGCCCACAATATATATTATATTATAGTATAATATACCCACCAAAGTCCATCATATATTATATTTTTGCCTCCATAGTCCTCTGGCCACCAGTGTACCCAATGAATTAAAAAATAAATAATCACCTCTCCTTGGTCCGCATAGTCCTCCATATAACGTAATGCATCCCATAGTCTCCGATATATTATAGTACACCTTCATAGTCCTTGAAATTTTGTAATGCACTATAAAGTCCTTCATATAATATAATGCACCCCACATAGTTTTTCACATATCATAATGCACACCCCATAAAGCTTGATATAATATAATGCATCCCTATAGTCCTCCATATATTGTAATGCACCATATAGTCCTTCATATGGTATAATACACACCCCATAGACTTTCATATAGAATAATGCACACCCTATAGGGCTCCATATATTATAATGCACCATCCATAGTCCTCCAAATATTATAGTGCACACCCCACAGTTTTTCATATATTATTATGCGCAACTCATAGTGCTGAATATATTATATTGCATCACAATAGTCCTCTACATATTGTAATGCACCACAAAGTCCTCCATATAGTATAATGCACACCCCATAGTCTTTCATATAGGATAATGCACATTCTATGGTTTTCCATATACAATAATGCACCATCTCTAGCCCTCCAAATTTTATAATGCAGACTCCATAGTCTTGTATATAATATAATGCACTTCCCATACTGCTTCATATATTATAATGCATCCCCATAGTCCTCCATACTTTATAATACACTCCCATTATCTTCCATATGTTGTAATCCACACCCCATAGACCACTTTATAGTAAAATGCACACCCTACAGTCCTCCATATATTATAATACACCATCCAAAGTCCTCCAAATATCACAATGCATACCCCATAGTTTTCCAAATATTATAATGCACCTCCATAGGCCTCTATATATTGTAATGCACCCTATAGTCCTCCATATATTATAAGGTACCCCAATGCTCCTCTATATTTTATATTGCACAATCTTAATCCTCCATATATTATAATGCACCCCCCCCCTATAATTCTCCATACTTTGTCTTACACCCCATTGTCTTAATATATTCTAATGCATGCTCATAGTCCTCCATATATTATAATTCACCCTTAATAGTTCTTCAGAAAATTTTATGGCCATCGGCCACCAGTGTACATACTGATTAAAAAATAAATAAATACTCACCTTTCCTCTTTCCCCACTGCTCTGGTGTCTGCAGTGGCATGTGTTCGGAAGCTCTGCACATTTTGGGCTTTTTTTACATCATTACAACTGCTGCTCTCATGGATGCTGAGGGAGAATGATGGAGGAGGGAGGGAAGTGCTCTCTCCTTTATCATTGCTTTTAACTGTATCAGCATCTGCGAGTCCAATACAGTTGAAAGTGTGATGCTGGGTGGGGGGGGGGAGCGAAGGACCTAACTCAAGGGCCTCTTAGCAGCTGTATGGTCTACCACCATTGGCACTACACCACTGTGGAATGGTACTTGCTCTAAATACCAAAGAACCTTAGTCATTTGCACATTTGCCTTCTTTCACTTTACAACCAGCAGTGCATTAAAAAAGAGGGTCAAACGAACCATTCATTATGGTACTATATAAATATCCAGGGTTAAAGAATCTTTTTTGTAGTCCTTAAACACTTTGTGACTGGTTGTGTTTTTTTTTTATTTTTGTATTTTTTGAAAAAATCTTCTTGAAGTGCGGAAACTGAAGAAAACACAAATTTGGCACTTAGAATTTTACTTTATTTCAACAAATATTTTTAATAATTTAATATTTTGTTAGACCAGAATTTATTGGATTTGTGTTGCTAATCATAGTTGTTTTTATTTAGCTATTTGTATAGTGTAATGACACAATTTTGCAGTATATAGCATAAATCACAGTCTTCTTAGAAGCTCAACCTATAGATGAATTTTTTGGGAAGTACCAACATGAGACAATGGGAGTTTCCAGCATGCCCATGGTTTCCATATTCATATATAGCATCTTGAAGGACCAATAGAAGCCAATGAGCAGCCATACCAGTGATCACGCTATTTAAAGCACCAATCAAGAATTATTTTTAGTTCAGTGCTGGAGTGGTGTTTTAAATCTAAGACCCCTACTTCTTTCGTATACCCTCTTGATACCTTCCTTAACTGTTTCTAGCATCACTTTTGTCAAGCTCCAGTGATTTTTGACCTGCTGGCAGCTCCTGTGTCTCAATGACTGCAGCGGAAGTCACAACTCAATTCATCTCTATCAAAGTCTTGTTCTGGCTCTCATAGAGTTAAATTGAGTACTTGTGATGTACCTTCTGACTTCTGGCCAGTCAGACATTATGACCACAAGATGGCACCAAAGGACTGGAGCGATGTCAAAAAAAGATGAAAACACTCCACTAGAGGGTGAGTATATAAGACAGAGGCAAGCGACTTAGATTTAAGGTGCCACTCCAGCGTTGAAAAAAAAACCACTGGAGTGGTGCTCTAAATGCCTTTTTCAGTAATTGACAGTGACATTTAAAGGGATCCTGTTACCCCCAAACACCTATTAAGCTATCTAAACATGTCCCTGCAGCATATTATCTATAATCCCACTCTTTTTTTGCTCAGAAAAGCCCCCAGTAAAACTGTACAAAAACGTTATATTACTTACTCATTATGGATGTTAATGAGCGGTGGCTATATGCATTAGTCACCCAGACAGGCCATCTTTATCCTAATAGCACGCCTTAATAGGCGTGATCTGCAATGAATATTGTTATCAGCGCCTCCCTCCTCTCCTCAGCGCTGTAAAAGCTGCAATGAGGCTCTAATGACACGTCATTTCCGGAGTGACACTACCACTTCCGGAGAAACATACATATATAACTATATAAATATATATATATAAATATATATATATATATAAATGCAGGGTGGGATAATGCAATACATAACACAGGTGATGTGAAGAATGTAGTGGTCAGTTGGGAAGGGGAAGGAGCAGCTGGGGAAGTAAAATCAAGACGTATAGACCTACCTGTAGCCAAGCATATTTGTAGCTCTGACCACAGTATAACAGATACCAGTCTGCTCATTCTAAAAAGTAACTACAAATCTCAGAGAGAGAGAGAGAACATTTTGGAATACAGATTGATAACGACCTTTGGCACATTCAAAGCAGGAATAAATGTTTCACATGGATTCATGTTTTTTTTACATCTATTGAAAGGGCTTTTGCGGACAGAGGACAATAAACTTTGACACTTCTTACATGAACTGTTATCATAACCATTTCAACCCCCCCATTCCTGATCTTGGACCAACCAATAATCAAAGTACTATAAAACTGTCTGTTCCTCTTATCTGTGATTTTACTTCCCCAGCTGCTCCTTCCCCCTCCCAACTGACCAATACATCCTGCACATCACATATGTTATGTATTGCATTATCTCACCATGCATTTGTATATATATATATATATAAATATATTTATATATAAACACAAAGTTCAAAAGCAGCACTGAGCCACAAAATTATACTTAGGTGCAAGGTCCGATGCAGTGTTCAGCTGCTTCCATTGACAAAGAATCCAAAAACCGGACAGCACTCAGTAGTTTGGGTTCATACTTCTCCTGTTTATTGGCCCAACCGACCACAACGTTTCGTTGACAAAGGCAGACACTGACTGCCAAAACATTTTGGTTGGTTGGGCCAATAAACAAAAGTATGAACCCAACCTACTGAGTGCTGTCCGGTTTTTGTATTTTTTGTCAATGGAAGCAGCTGAACACTGCATAGGACCTCGCACCTCAGTATAATTTTGTGGCTCAGTCCTGCTCTTGAACTTTGTGTTTTTATATATATATATATATATGTTTCTCCAGACGTTGTACCATTAAGCCTGATGAAGGGGCCATAATGTCTCACCATGCTTTTTCTCACCATATTTTCAGTTAGCCATTAAAAGGTATCAACCACTGAGGACTCTCACATTCTAATACTGTATAATAAAAAAATTATTGGACAGGAGTGAGGTGGCTGATATCTTAGGAATTAACTCATCAGCCTGATATGTAACTACTTCACATACTTTAAGACTCTGGTGGTCAGTCTTCTTGGTAATAGATTGTAAGAAATGTAAGATCCAAGATCTCAGCAGTAGAATCACAGCAAATAGAAAAAGCAAGTCCATGCTTATTTTGTTTGACTAATTATCCAAATTTCATAATATGAGAATAGCCCTGTAAAGTTCATAGTCTTTTAGAGATTATCACTATAAAGGAGGATGGAGCTGACCAGGGCTGGTCCTCCTCTCCTCAATGACTCTCATAATAGTTATAGGGTTTACTTTTAAGGAACAGATACTGGTGCCCATAACTTTTACAATGGATCGACTATCAGCCACACATTTAAAGAACCCCTCACCTCTACTGACATTTATTTTAGTAAATTATTTTATTCCAAATAGCATCTGTTCTTAGAGGTATTTGTTCTGTTGTCTCTGTTGAAAATTGTAGGCAAATTGATATCTGGATGTTACACGTTGGGGATGTGTTCCTGACCAGTCTAATATCGTCCAATCAATGTGGATATTGTCAGAGCATGCCAGAACTTGCCATGTTTACAATGAGAATGGTAACTCCCATTTGCCAATTTTGTATATTCTTCCATGGAGACCCAGAAGTATGGTATAATACAGAGAGGTCTTAGAGAATGATATCCAGAATTGGGATTTCCTGATATTTATAAGGAATTACTAAATTAGACATACCAGAAGAGCAGTATGGCCCCTTTAAGCATATAAAATTGTCAAGTAATTTGTACTTTGTAAAATATTTCGCTCCTACCCTGTCCTTTAGTATAAAAAAACTCATTCTTTAGAAACCTAACAATACTTTAGTACATTGTGTACATTGTGAATCATGTTCTACATTCTTCCAGTATCTTTAAAAGTCTATTTTTTTTACACAGCTTTACTACATTGACAAAGAATTGAATTGCTAAAAATGTTGCCATGGGACAGAGATAGCAAACAATTAAATCATTCAAAGAGCCAGGGACACATCACATCTAGTCGTGATACACAACGCATGAACCAACTCTAAGATTAAAACCACATACAAATTAAATGAATAACATTGATAACTCCAATATAGTGGGAAATGTTAGAAGGTATGGTACATTAGACAATGAAATAGCTTGTCTGGTATGATGCCACGTAAGTGTTAAAGGATAATGGCCATTTAAAAATGCTATTAACTTGCAAATATAGGGTTAATGTGCAGGTTAATAGTATTTTGAACCTGCCCAATACCTAGACTTAGAACCCCACCTGCCAGTAGGAAATTAGCTTTATTACTCCTAGCAGAGTTTTGGCTATCTGTCATAGGGGTGGCACCTGTGTGAGTTTAGCCACCACTCAGTGTATCATATAACCTTGCCCCTTGCATTGACTGACAGTTGGGTCTAATTCTGAGCTTTGCTGTTAGTCAGTACCAGGGGAGAGATTACAGCTGCCACTCACAATACTGAGAGCGGTGACTTGCTTTAAGTGTGAAAACCAGGCAGGTTCAGAATGCTATTAACCTGCAGATTACACCCATATCTCCAAGTTAAAGAGGAAGTGTCAACCTCCTGCTGTATGAAAACCTAATGGAGCACTGAATGCAGCATGTCTGCTGCATTCAGGGAAGGGCTCCCCCATGTTTCTAGCCCTCCTGTAAGCTTTAAAAAGACATTACAAAACTTACAGTTAAGTAGTCTAATGATGAGATCTTATTAAGAGGTCTTCACTGCTGGCACAGCCCTCCAACCTCCTCCTTGTGTATTGCGCCCCCTTCTATGTATCTGCACCGCCTCCTGTTCTGCTTGCTCTGCCCTCCTCCTCTCCTGCTCTCTGTCACTCAAACTGCTGCACAGAGCTTGATCAGAGCGACTGCAAAGCATTTGGCCTGATGTCAGTGCCAGATTCCCGTCTGAATAAAGCATAAACAGGGCAGGAATCTGGCGCTGACGTTAGGACAAATGCTTTGCAGCCGCTCTGATCAAGCTCTGTGTAGCAGGTAGAGTGACAGAGAGCAGGAGAGAAGGAGGGCAGAGCCAGCAGAACAGAAGGTGGCACAGAAACACAGAAGGGGGCGGAATACACAAGAAGGAGACTGGAGGACTGTGCCAGTAGTGAAGACCTCTTAATAACATCCCACCGATTAGACATTCTATCTGCAACTTTTCTCATGTCTTTTTTAAAGCTTACAGAGGGACTAGAGACATGGGGAACCCTTCCCTGAATGCAGCAGACAAGCTGCATTCAGTACTGCATTTAGTTTGCAATGCAGCAGGGGGGGTGACAGGTCCTCTTTAATAACATTTTTTGATACATCATATTTCTTTTAACACCTTAACAACTTATAACATGCTATGGACGTCATAAGTCATCTCCTGCTTGTGATGCAGCCTGGCACCCCAAGCTCATATCACTCCCTGCAGATGAAGGCTGAACTATTCGGCCTTCATCTGCCTCTAATAGCCATAGAGGGAGCAGCTGTTAACCAGTTAAATACCACTGTCAATCTCTGACAGTGGCATTTTAACTAGCCCGCTGAGGGACACTCTTTTCTGACCCCTCATCAATGCGTCCACGACACGATCGTGGGGCACCAATATGTTGTCATGACACTCTTTGATAGACTGATGACCAATGTGTCCGTCATCACAGTGCTCCTGTGAAAAACATCCCATGGTAGGCCTTCATAGAAGACTGTCATTTTTTCAATAGATTGCAATGCTGTGGCTTTGCTGTATTTAGAACAAGTAATCAGAACATTGTAGTTTCAAGTCTCCTTAGGAGGCTATTAAATACAATAAAAAGTAGGAAAACATAAAAAAAAATAAAAAAATAACATCTAAAATCTCCCACTTTTCCTAAATAAAACATTATATAATAAAAAAAAGAAAAATACATATATATTTGGTATTGCTAGGTGCGTAAAGATCCAATCTATCAAAATCTAAAATAAATTATTTTGATCAGTAAAAAGCAAAACAAGAAAAATAATAAAAACATCAGAACTGCAAAAGGTCTTGTTGAATATCATATTGGCAATATCTACTTTTAGCGGGATAATGCATCCTGCCATACAACAAGACAGGTCAAAAATGGTTTATGGAGCATAACACCCTGATAGAACTCTACCATGATGATAATTCAAGGTTTTGACTTGACTGACAAATATCTCAGCTCTCAGTGCTGTATCATATTATAATAGTTAGCTAGTAGTATGATGTTCAGGTTTGGATGGCATTAACCAAATACTTTGAATGAGTAATAATGAGTAACGAATCCAATGCAAGTCAATGGTGAACTCACTCAGATCTGAATACTGAAACAGTTCAAAGTATTCAGTTTGGCTGCTTTCACACCACGGTGTGATCCAGTCCGGGGCTATCTGGTGTAAACCAGACAGCCCCGGACCGTTTTTTTGCCCCATAGTAGGCTATGGGGTTGTATGGAGCCGGATGGCAGCTCTCTGCCATCCGGTTTTATCTCTGCGGTGGAATCCAGGAGAATACGGATTATTCTCTCCGGACATAAAAATCTCCCCAATTTGCCGGATCCCGGATTCGCCCGGATTCTCCCGGATCCGGGGAAATCCGGTGCTCCTTAACATGGGAGCCTATGGGGCTGGATTGCCCCGGACTGGGAGGATCTGGGAACCGGACACTGGCGGCTGCACGCCTCTATTCTTTCAGCCAGCCGCGGTCCTGAATCATTAGCAGCTGCAGCTGCATCCGGCAGCACACAGGACCGGAGGGCACATTTGGCCCTCCGATTCTGTGTGCTGATCCGGTCCGGTCGGGGCTGTCCGGGTAATCCCGGACTGGATCACACTGTAGTGTGAAGCCAGGCTTAGAGCTATCTGAATATCATACTACTCGCTCATCACTAAATATAATATATTTTATTGTACACCAGTCTATACTTTAATTTTGACTATAAAACATTTTCCAGTTTTAAATAATAATAATAATAATAATTTAGTAGTAGTATTAGCTTTGTTAAAAAAAGTTCTAGTCGACTTTTTTCTTTTTCTTCTATATTTGTTATTTGTTTTATAGCTACAGTTTAATCATTCTGGTATTCAGTCCAGGCAATCCCTTGTGAGCCAATCATGCTGGACTTAAGACTAATACATTTTGAATACACTTCTGTATAGTAGTATAGCCCAATATCAGGGGAGCTTTCTGTTGCGGATTTCCAAGATTAATCTAAATTGAATCCCAAATCATGGGCTAGTTTATCTTTCAGTCTGCTTCAGCTTATTAATGCCTCCAAGAATATCCTAAAAACTCATATTTTATATAAATATGGATAAAACCTAAACCCAATTGACACTTAAGGCACAACCTTTTCAATGTGTACGATGGCTATTCTAATAGATCTATGAGGTTTTTAGTTTTTAGATATACGTGAAAAGTCTGCCATGCTTAACTTCAAATAGAGATCTTGTCTACACTGTGTGCAGAATTATTAGGCAAGTTGTATTGTAGAGGATTATTTTTTATTATTGATCAACAACTATGTTCTCAATCAACCCGAAAGACTCAAATATCAAAGCTTTAATATTTTTGGAAGTTGGGGTGATTTTTTTTAGATTTGGCTATCTTAGGATGATATCTGTTTGTGCAGGTAGCTATTACTGTGCAGAATTATTAGGCAACTTAATAAAAACCAAATATATTCCCATCTCACTTGTTTATTTTCACCAGGTAAACTAATATAACTGCACAAAATTTAGAAAAAAACATTTCTGACATGCAAAAACAAAACACAAAAAATTAGTGACCAATATAGGCACCTTTCTTTATGATGGCACTCAGCAGCCTCCATCCATAGATCCTGTCAGTTGCTTGATCTGTTTACAATCAACATTGCGTGCAGCAGCCACCAAAGCCTCCCAGACACTGTTCCGAGAGGTGTACTGTTTGCCCTCCCTGTAGCGCTCACATTTTAGGAGGGACCACAGGTTCTCTATGGGGTTCAGATCAGATGAACAAGGGGGCCATGTAATTATTTTTTCTTCTTTTAGACCTTTACTGGCCAGCCACGCTGTGGAGTAGTTGAAGGCATGTGATAGAGCATTGTCCTGCATGAAAATCACGTTTTTCTTAAATGATGCCAACTTCTTCCTGTACCACTGCTTGAAGAAGTTGTCTTCTAGAAACTGGCAGTAGGTCTGGGATTGAGCTTCACTCCATCCTCAACCTGAAAAGGTTCCACAAGTTCATCTTTGATGATCTTTGATGATACCAGCCCATACCTACGGTGTTCATTTTAGGACATGGTCATTTGTCGAAGTCAAAGTCAAAAAAAGCTGTTCCTGATGCCTGATTTTGACTTTGACTTTGACAAATGACTTTCATAAATGACTTTGATTTTGATAAATGACTTTGACTATGATAAATGACTTTGACTATGACTTTGATAAATGACTATGACTTTGATAAATGACTATGACTTTGATAAATGACTATGTCTTTGATAAATGACTATGACTTTGATAAATGACTTTGACTTTGATAAATGACTTTGACTTTGATAAATGACTTTGACTATGATAAATGACTTTGACTATGATAAATGACTTTGACTATGACTTTGATAAATGACTTTGACTATGATAAATGACTATGACTTTGATAAATGACTTTGACTTTGATAAATGACTTTGACTATGATAAATGACTTTGACTATGATAAATGACTTTGACTTTGATAAATGACCTTGATAAATGACTTTGATAAATGACTTTGACTTTGATAAATGACTATGACTATGATAAATGACTATCACTTTGATAAATGACTTTAACAGATTAGCATAATTTATTTTAAAAATTCTACAGTGGGTCCACTATGGATTTGAACCATGAATGCTGGCTTCCAAAGGCCAAAAGCTTATCCACTAGACCATCCAGAAAGCTACTGTAAAAGTTCCCTTTTGGTATACTAACATAGATAACATGCACACAGTCTGTGTGCAGAAATCTGATGACCCTGATGTCTGAGAGCTTCTGACTTGTCATGCTCACACTCATGGTTATGACAAGTCACACATCACCTTTATTTCTCATGGAGGTTAGCAGTGTAATGAAAGTACAAATCCCCAAGCAGTTCCAATGTTTCCTAGCTTCTTTTTCTGAAGGTATTATAGTTATTAATATAATTATTATCCTCTTAAACAAAACTAATGTTAAAAAAATTTTTTTTTTTTTAACACTAATTTAGTATATATATATTATATATACTGTATTTACCAGTTTCTGTAAATTTCTATAATTGTTTAAAAAATTGTTTAACAGCATATAATAGTAATATTTTTACCAGTGACTGTACATTTGTATCATTGTTTAGGAAATTGTTTAAGAAAATATAATAATAATAATTAATATTAGTAATAAATACATAATAATCCACTACCTCGATTTCAACAACAAAAATGCAGACCTGCAAACATCCTAATTTATTACTATATCTTATATCTATTAACTAGCATAATTTATTATACCAAAAGTATTCTACAGCAGGTTCAGCATGGATTTGAACCATGAACGCTGGCTTCCAAAGGCAAAATGCTTCTCCACTAGACCACCAAACTAACAGTTAGGAGGTGGAGGTTTTGTTCTGC
This sequence comes from Allobates femoralis, assembly GCA_033576535.1. Classification (NCBI taxonomy): domain Eukaryota; kingdom Metazoa; phylum Chordata; class Amphibia; order Anura; family Aromobatidae; genus Allobates; species Allobates femoralis. The sequence continues at coordinate 66,969,399 of JARQOC010000002.1, read as the reverse complement.
TAAGAAAATGAACATGCAGGCAGTCTGTTTGCAAAACTGTGCTGACCCTGATGGTTGACAAATCTCATTGTCATTTGTCGTGGTCAGAATCAGAATCAGACTCATGCACACTTCAAAGTGTCATGGAGACTTGCCTGTATGAAGTAGGTTCAAATTCCCAAGCAGTAGCAGGAGTTTATTTATTTATTTTGTTAAGGTATTATTGTTTTTATTATTATAATCATTATTATTATTATTATTACACTTTCCAACCAAAATAATGTACAATTAAAAAGTTTTGACTTTGTGTTTCATTCTCATTCCTGAGTATGATAAATCACTTTCACAGATGACACTCACACATAAAAATGAAAATATTATTTCCATACACAAAAGCTTTAACCCCTTTTTTCAGTGAGGCCGGACACAATGGACCTTGCTTTATTTAAAACCCACATTTCAATAATTTTTATACATTGTTTTGTTTTCAAATAACAACAATTACTTAATGATAAGCAAATTACATGTCCTGAACTGCGCATTTTAACCCCAAAGTCTCCAACACAAAGCCTATGCGCACCCACCACTAAACTATAGGCATTTAATAGAGGCACAGACATCTTTTCATTGCTGATATGCCTTTCAATGCAGACATGATTATGCTCATTTAAACTGTGTGACCTTATTGTATGATTTTCATAGCTCACAATGATATCTGACTGATACACATAAAGATCAGCAGATTTTTGCACGTTTGGTCTCTTTAGCAAACAAAATCACTGATGGTCCCATCTGATTGAGTGGCCTAATGGTTAAGGCTCCAGTCTCTGGAGTGTTAGAGCTCTGTTGCACCCTGGTTCAAACCCCCCCCCCACTAGGATAATTTTTTTTTTTTTTTCCTTGTAAATTATGGTGTTTAATACACAATTTACAGTAATGTTTAATTTGTGATTTCTTACATTATGGTAATCATCATAACATACTAATAATTGGTTTCAGCCATGTTGTCCATTTATAGGCTAAATGAATGGAAGGCAGTCATTTACTACTTATCTATTTCCAAGTGTCTGTACATTTCAACAATTTATTATCAAAGGTTCTAAACCAATTATTTATTATTTATTTGACACAAAATGTTGTTTGCCATCTACCCAAAACTCGCTGCATTTTAATGAGCAGTACCATAATGTAAGAAATCACAAATTAAACATTACTGTAAATTGTGTATTAAACACCATAACTTACAAGAAAAAAAAAAAAAAAATTATCCTACTGGGGGGTTTTGAACCAGGGTGCAAAAGAGCTGCAAGCCTCCATGACACTTTGAAGTGTGCATGAGTCTGATTCTGATTCTGACCACGACAAATGACAATGAGATTTGTCAACCATCAGGGTCAGAACAGTTTTGCAAACAGACTGCCTGCATGTTCATTTTCTTAGCAGAACAAAACCTCCACCTCCTAACAGTTAGTTTGGTGGTCTAGTGGAGAACCATTTTGCCTTTGGAAGCCAGCGTTCATGGTTCAAATCCATGCTGAACCTGCTGTAGAATACTTTTTGTATAATAAATTATGCTAGTTAATAGATATAAGATATAGTAATAAATTAGGATGTTTGCAGTTCTGCATTTTTGTTGTTGAAATCGAGGTAGTGGATTATTATGTATTTATTACTAATATTAATTATTATTATTATATTTTCTTAAACAATTTCCTAAACAATGATACAAATGTACAGTCACTGGTAAAAATATTACTATTATATGCTGTTAAACAATTTTTTAAACAATTATAGAAATTTACAGAAACTGGTAAATACAGTATATATAATATATATATACTAAATTAGTGTTTCAAAAAAAATTTTTTTTTAACATTAGTTTTGTTTAAGAGGATAATAATTATATTAATAACTATAATACCTTCAGAAAAAGAAGCTAGGAAACATTGGCACTGCTTGGGGATTTGTACTTTCATTACACTGCTAACCTCCATGAGAAATAAATGTGATGTGTGACTTGTCATAACCATGAGTGTGAGCATGACAAGTCAGAAGCTCTCAGACATCAGTCATCAGATTTCTGCACACAGACTGTGTGCATGTTATCTATGTTAGTATACCAAAAGGGAACTTTTACAGTAGCTTTCTGGATGGTCTAGTGGATAAGCTTTTGGCCTTTGGAAGCCAGCATTCACGGTTCAAATCCATAGTGGACCCACTTTAGAATTTTTAAAATAAATTATGCTAATCTGTTAAAGTCATTTATCAAAGTGATAGTCATTTATCATAGTCATAGTCATTTATCAAAGTCAAAGTCATTTATCAAAGTCATTTATCAAGGTCATTTATCAAAGTCAAAGTCATTTATCAAAGTCAAAGTCATTTATCAAAGTCATAGTCATTTATCATAGTCAAAGTCATTTATCAAAGTCATAGTCAAAGTCATTTATCATAGTCAAAGTCATTTATCAAAGTCAAAGTCATTTATCAAAGTCAAAGTCATTTATCAAAGTCGAAGTCATTTATCAAAGTCATAGTCATTTATCATAGTCAAAGTCATTTATCAAAGTCATAGTCAAAGTCATTTATCATAGTCAAAGTCATTTATCATAGTCAAAGTCATTTATCAAAATCAAAGTCATTTATCAAAGTCAAAGTCATTTATCAAAGTCATAGTCATTTATCAAAGTCATAGTCAAAGTCATTTATCATAGTCAAAGTCATTTATCAAAATCAAAGTCATTTGTCAAAGTCAACGTCAAAATCAGGCATCAGGAACAGCTTTTTTTTGACTTTGACTTCGACAAATGACCATGTCCTAAAATGAACACCGTACATACCAGTACCCCACCTCCACCTTGCTGGCATCGGAGTCGGAGTGGAGCTCTCTGCCCTTTACTGATCCAGCCTCTGGCCCATCCATCTGGCCCATCAAGAGTCACTTTCATTTCATCAGCCCATAAAACCTTTGAAAAATCAGTCTTAAGATATTTCTTGGCCCAGTCTTGATGTTTTATCTTATGTTTCTTGTTCTTGTTTTTCAGCCTTTGGCCATGTCCCTGAGTATGGCACACCTTGTGCTTTTTGATACTCCAGTGACATTGCAGCTATGAAATATGGCAAAACTGGTGGCAAATGGCATCTTGGCAGCTTCACGCTTGATTTTCCTCAATTCATGGGCAGTTATTTTGCGCATTTTTTGCCCAACACACTTCTTGCGACCCTGTTGGCTATTTGCCATGAAACACTTGATTGTTTGGTGATCACGCTTCAAAAGTTTGGCAATTTCAAGACTGCTGCATCCCTCTGCAAGACATCTCACAATTTTGGAGTTTCAGAGCCCGTCACATCTCTCTTCTGACCCATTTTTCCAAAGGAAAGGAAGTTGCCTAATAATTAAGCACACCTTATATAGGATGTTGATGTCATTACACCACACCCCTCCTCATTACAGAGATGCACATCACCTTATTTACTTAATTGTTAGTTGGCCCTCAAGCCTATAGAGCTTGGAGTAGGACACCATGTATGCAAAGTATCATGTAATCAAAATACTCATTTGCCTAATAATTCTGCACACAGTGTATGCTGAAAAATGACAAGATTTTTAGAAAGTGTAGAACTTTACCCATTAAGAACAGGAAACCACTTAGATGCCTTTTAAAACCTTTTTTATTTTACTTCAATGCTGATTATAGTATCACAACTAATAACTGATAAAGCAAAGTACTGTAAATGACTTAAAATGGAAACTGTTATTAGGTATCTAACATGAAGAAATCCTTTTAAATAGCCTCTATGTATGTCCACCTTCTCTCTCCTATTAGTGTGATCATTACATAACAGATATCCGTGGCTCAGCACAAGTAAATATATGGCACTAGAAGGTAAATATATCAAATCTAAAAAGACCCCTGAGATAGAAAAAATAATGTTCAGCTCCAAGAAATGCCTCTTCCAGGTTCATGTTCTAATATAAAATGTTAAAAATAAGTAGGGGAGATTTCCACTGTGTTTTAAATTCCCCGAAGGAAGTTTTTTTATCGCCAACAAATACATTGAGAAGCACCTTGGGGAAATGAGACTTCCCTTAGATAGGAGTTGTGCTGTTCTTCACTGGAAGCTCCCAGGATTCCACATTTCTTAAAAGAGGAACAAATCAAGATAAATTGCCTTACATTCTGCACTGTTAGCCTTTCCTATGCCTTGGGGTGTACCTAGCAATCCTGTTTTGTATGTGCTTGTGAGTACACATTTTTAAAGGTTGCTTCATATTAAAATTTCATGATGTCTGGTGGTAATGCTTCTTGGGCACTGCTTATAAATTAGATCTTCCAGTTCTGCATTAATCTGATGCCAGAAAGTATTTTCAGCATTACTACAAAAATGCGAACAGTGAATCTTGAAAAAAAAAACATATACCTGTGTTATATAGAGAGAGAGAAAGAGAAAAAGAGAGAGATTGGAACATGTCACCAATTTTCTAAGTACCGTATATACTCGTGTATAAGCCGACCCGTGTATAAGCCGACCCCCCTACTTTTGCCCCCAAAACCTGGGAAAATCTATTGACTCGCGTATAAGCCGAGGGTGGACCCCAGCACAGGTATACAGCCCCCAGCAGTGGTATACAGGCCCCAGCAGTATGATATACAGCAGCCCCCAGTGGTATATACAGCAGCCCCCAGTGGTATATACAGCAGCCCTAGTGGTATTGCACTCCCTATATACAGCAGCCCCAGTGGTATTGCAACCCCAGTGGTGTATACAGCAGCCCCTATATACAGCAGCCCCAGTGGTATTGCAGCCCCAGTGGTGTATACAGCAGCCCCTATATACAGCAGCCCCAGTGGTATTGCAGCCCCAGTGGTGTATACAGCAGCCCCTATATACAGCAGCCCCAGTGGTATTGCAGCCCCAGTGGTGTATACAGCAGCCCCTATATACAGCAGCCCCAGTGGTATTGCAGCCCCAGTGGTGTATACAGCAGCCCCTATATACAGCAGCCCCAGTGGTATTGCAGCCCCAGTGGTGTATACAGCAGCCCCTATATACAGCAGCCCCAGTGGTATTGCAGCCCCAGTGGTGTATACAGCAGCCCCTATATACAGCAGCCCCAGTGGTATTGCAGCCCCAGTGGTGTATACAGCAGCCCCTATATACAGCAGCCCCAGTGGTATTGCAGCCCCAGTGGTGTATACAGCAGCCCCTATATACAGCAGCCCCAGTGGTATTGCAGCCCCAGTGGTGTATACAGCAGCCCCTATATACAGCAGCCCAGTGGTATTGCAGCCCCAGTGGTGTATACAGCAGCCCCTATATACAGCAGCCCCAGTGGTATTGCAGCCCCAGTGGTGTATACAGCAGCCCCTATATACAGCAGCCCCAGTGGTATTGCAGCCCCAGTGGTGTATACAGCAGCCCCTATATACAGCAGCCCCAGTGGTATTGCAGCCCCAGTGGTGTATACAGCAGCCCCTACATACAGCAGCCCCAGTGGTATTGCAGCCCCAGTGGTGTATACAGCCCCTATATACAGCAGCCCCAGTGGTATTGCAGCCCCAGTGGTGTATACAGCCCCTATATACAGCAGCCCCAGTGGTATTGCAGCCCCAGTGGTGTATACAGCCCCTATATACAGCAGCCCCAGTGGTATTGCAGCCCCAGTGGTGTATACAGCCCCTATATACAGCAGCCCCAGTGGTATTGCAGCCCCAGTGGTGTATACAGCCCCTATATACAGCAGCCCCAGTGGTATTGCAGCCCCAGTGGTGTATACAGCCCCTATATACAGCAGCCCCAGTGGTATTGCAGCCCCAGTGGTGTATACAGCCCCTATATACAGCAGCCCCAGTGGTATTGCAACCCCAGTATACAGCAGCCCCAGTGGTATTGCAGCCCCAGTGGTATTGCAGCCCCTATATACAGCAGCCCCACACAAATGCTGGCACACGTCCCCTCCTGTTGTAAGGCCCCCCCCTGCTGATTACTTACCATCCCTGGTCTTCAGCAGCACCCCGGCGCCGGTCCTCTGTGCTCCGGTCCTCCGCGATCCCGTCCTCTGTGCTCCGCTCCACGGCTGCATCCGGGTTCCCCGCGCGTCGCAGAAGCAATGACGTCATCGCGTCTGCGACGCGGCTGGTCACATGATACAGCCGGGGAACGAAGCACAGAGGACGGGATCGCGGAGGACCGGAGCACAGAGGACCGGCGCCGGGGTGCTGCTGAAGACCAGGGATGGTAAGTATTCAGCAGGGGGGCCTTACAACAGGGGGGACGTGTGCCAGCATTTATGTGGGCATTTTCTACCTATATGCACTGCTCCCCCTGGCGCTGATTGACAGGGGGATGCAGTGCATATGTAATGAGCGGCCCCACGTGACGGGGCCGCTCATACAGCAGCCTCCCCCCGCCTCCTCCTGCCTCCCCAGCACCCGGACAGAGCCCCCACCCCACTCACCCCGTATAGTGACTCGTATATAAGCCGAGGGGGGGACTTTTCAGCCCAATTTTTGGGCTGAAAAACTCGGCTTATACACGAGTATATACGGTAATTACCATATATTTCTAAAGCTGCTATTGACATGAATTTCTCACCAGATTTCGGTAACAAGCCATCCAATCCATATGAACAATGTAATCAAGCCATAAATGTCCAGAAATTTTGTGATGTGGAATAATGTGAGATGACACAATGAAAAAGTACTGAACACTTGAAAAAAAGGGGTAAAAAAGCTGAAGAAAGTCATGACACCAAATGAAATCTATTGTGGTGCCCCACATGGTCAGGCATCACAGTGGGGTATTGCACTCGTAAAAGTGGTGTAATTTTCCCCAACTGCAGGTGGATGCTAGGCTGGAGGGATGGACCCATTTCTGTACTCCCACACTAGACTAGTGGTGGCAGGTTACCCGGGAGGGATCTAGCACCTCTTGGAAAAGTGAGGAGTAGTTAGGAGTTGGAGAGGAGTCAAGGAAGAGTGTGGAGCGAGGCAGAAGGTATCACAGGACAGCTTCAGACTGATCCTGAGGGAAGATGAAAGGGGATCCTGAGAGGATCCTGAGAGAGGGTGCCTGATGCGTGAGTCTGGGCCCAAAAGAGAAAGGGGGAACCCCACATGGAGCGACCATACTCCAGGGAATTCCCCAGTCCACCACAGGAACGCTGGACCTGACGTCATCTGTTCACCGGCTGCAGCACCCTGCCAGACGGTGTGGTCTGCCTGTTTCTTCACTTTGAGGGAGGGGAGCCTGAAGACTACCTTCAAGGAATAATTGGGTATAGACTCATCCTAGGTGGGGAAGAAAGGACACAGGTTTGTCAACTAAGGCATACCATCGGTACCACCATACCACCTGGCATCCACTTGCAGCCACCCGTAGAGCTACCTGTTTCTTTATCAACTTTTGCTGACGGTGGACTTGTATGCTGATGACTTTTTACAGTAAAGTACCCAGGAGAGTGACTTTGCCTCCGTGTCTTTGTGCCATTTATCATCGACCTCTTTGATTACAGCAACGCTGCCCCAGAGGCCCAGCTCCACTTGTAGGGAGCTTTGCCATCCTTGCCGCGATACCATCACCCTCCGGAGGACTGTGGCAGCGCTGGTGACCCATCACCAGGTACTACAGTTAGCCTCATGTGACAAAAAGTCTTATCCCCTGTACATAACCCCTTATTGAAGTGTCACCCAGGCCACGGGCTCAGGCGCTGCAACCCATGACTTCCCCGTGAAACCCCCTCTGAGCCTGATACCCGAGTACCCCAGGGCCTGGGGCTCAACATATATTCCTGGCGCCCATGAGCAGGATCTCGTGCCCAGTGTTACCGGGTACTGTCTGCCTTGAACTTTTAAACTGCATTGAAAAGAACTTTTCCCACCTTTGCTTGGCACCAAAAATGGGTTCCCACCATCATTGCAGGAGGACCCAAGATGGCACCATAGCAATGTACTAGACACCATGTGTAGGCCCGAAGGTGCGCCTCAGCCCCTAGAAGAAGGAGGGCCAAGACGGAGGCACGAAAAAGTGTGGCCACCCCGATTGCCATCAATCAGGGGGGCGGCCCACAGGAAGTGCTCCAGGAGTAGCTGCCGATAAAGATACAAACCGGAAGAGAAGGACAGAACAAGCAAGGATCCTTTGTACCTGGTAGCATGGCGGCAACCCGTTGGAGAGAAATCATGCGCGAGGTCGAAGAACAGGCCAGAGCCACACAAGGAGACTTGGCAGCGGCGTCCCTCTTAACACTAGAGGGGGATGCCGACTACTGGAGAGACAATTTTGGATGGCTCCGCCAGGACATGCAGGAAGCCTTGGATTGGGTGTGCCGGCGGCGGAGCACAGAGAGGGCCTGTGAACTGATGACTATGAGAGAAGGCCGTGAACCACGAGAGGCAGCGGTAGCAGTACAAGCAGTCGTGGAATACCGAGCCTCCTTACCACCCGTCCCGCCACCCGTCCTGAACTGGGATGCAGGGACCCAGGCCGGAGCCCCTGTAGAACCACCATCCCGTACCCACAGCTATCTCTGGATAGAACCAGCGCAGCCATCCCCAGCAGAACCAGATGTAATTGTGGAGGCTGAAGAGGTGGAAGGCGAGATAGACTTTGAGGAGCCGGAGGACATTGAAGAAGCTTCAGGAGGAAGTACCACAGAGGCTGCATGGTGGTCCGCATGGCAGCGACAGCGGCAGGGTACCCCCATCATTGTGAGTTCAGCAGAGACCAGAGCAGCGCCAAGAGTCCCAACCGGCAACTCACCACCACCAGAGTACCAGTCATCTCTGAACCAGCGAGACCAACAGGCTAGAGAGAAAAGAAGAGAAGAATGGTTCCAGAAAGAACAGGCTACCCGGTGACTTCGAGACGAAGCCAGAGCATAGCCCCCGCTTCCATTGGAATTACGCCGCCAAGGAACTATTGTTTTTTCCTACCAAGAAGAAGGATGGGGATTCATACGTGAACCCGGACTACAAGAGGATATCTTTTTGCAAGATGAGACGTTGAATCGTGCCTGCGGCGTGGACACCTGGATTGTGATCTGTACCAAGGTAAGCAGGTTTCGTTTGAAAGGCATCCAGGACCCTTAGGCTGGTTTGCAATCCACATAGCACGCCAACAATAGACTCCCATTGTAGAGACTATGACTGTAAATAGCCCTTTTTTGTTTCCAGCTTTATTCCCCTGCATTATGAAGATTCAGAGTAATGGACTCCTGTATAGAACTTTTATTTCTCTTTGTTGATGATGTGTGACTTATAGAGGTCTGGTGGTTATAACTCACACTGGACTGTACTGGACAATAAGTTACCACCGGACCCGCACAGTTAGTACCGGTCCCCGTTGGGCCGAATATGGACTCAAAAGTTTATTATGTCTTATGCAGATAGTAACAACCGGAGAGTAACATCTTGGCCTGTGGGTGACCCGAGGACCGTGGGGTCTATTATAACTACTGCAATGTGTGTGAAACGCTATAAGAAAATGTGCCTCCTAGAAATAGGAAGAAAATGAAGTATGCGTAAATGTATACAGTTTACCCGTTGATTAGGGATGGGCGAATCTACTCGCTAGGACTCGTTACTCGGCGAGTAGTAAGGGACTCGCAGGACTCGGTACTCTGCGAGTTTCCCAGCGTTTACTCGCACGAGTCCAATGCAAATCAATGGCAAACGCTGACAAAACTAGGATTGCCATTGTCTTGCATTAGACTCGGCTACTGTGCCAGTGATAGCAGGGAAACTCGCAAAGTAACTGCTGTTACTTTGGAGCCGAGTCCAGCTGTCTTCTCTGTGCAGGCTGCCGCAGCTCCAGGGTCCTAGAGCCCGCCTGCTCACAGAGATGATGTAGCAGAGCTGCGATTGTTCTCAGTCTGCTCATTCCCTGTGCATAGACATCTATATCTATGCACAGGGGATGTAGCAGAGAGGACATCGCGTTGTGGACTACGTCAGACAGAAGAGGATTTTTTTAATTAAAGATGGAGTCCCTAATGGCTTTTTTTTTTATTTCAAATAAAAATTTTTCTCTGTGTTGTGTTTTTTTAACCCTTTATTGGAGATTCTTAGTGGCTGGGTCAAACGTGGCCTGACATTAAGAATCTCGGGCTTAATACCAGCTTGTATAACAAAGCTGGTATTAACCCCTTTATTACCCAGCGTGCCACCGCCACCAGGGCCACTGGAAGAGCGGGGTTCAGCGCCAGAGGATGGCGCTTCAATGAACGCGCCATCTTCTGGGGCGGCTGCGGGCTGCAATTTGCAGCGGGGGGGTGCCCAGAAAGCTTGGGCATCCCTGCGCTGCGGATTCCAGCCCCCAGCTGCTTAGCTGTACCTGGCTAGACATAGAAATTGCGCGGAGCCCCACGCATTTTTTTTTTATTATTTCATGAAATTCATGAAATAATTAAAAAAAAGGGCTCCCCTATATTCTTGTGTCCGGCCAGGTACAAATAGGCACCTGGGGGTTGGGGGCAGCCCGTCGCTGCCTGCTGGATCCGGCTGGTTCCAGAAATATGGTGAAGCCCACGTGAAATTTTTTTCTGACAAATCCATAAAACAATGTAAATAAAAGGGACTGCATCTTTATTAGCCCTGGACCATGGGTGAGGGGTTAATAAAGATGCAGTCCCTTTTTTAGGATGGTTTTATTGCTTTTTCAGAAAAAAAATTACATGGGCTTCGCCGTATTTCTGGAACCAGCCGGATCCAGCAGGCAGCGACGGGCTGCCCCCAACCCCCAGGTGCCTATTTGTACCTGGCCAGACACAAGAATATAGGGGAGCCCTTTTTTTTATTATTTAATGAATTTCATGAAATAATTAAAAAAAAATGCGTGGGGCTCCGCGCAATTTCTATGTCTAGCTTTCTGGGCACCCCCCGCTGCAAATTGCAGCCCGCAGCCGCCCCAGAAGATGGCGCGTTCATTGAAGTGCCATCCTCTGGCGCTGAACCCCGCTCTTCCAGCGGCCCTGGTGGTGGTGGCACGCTGGGTAATAAAAAGCTTTGTATTATCAGCTGGCCCTAAGCCCGAAATTTATGGCGGTCACGCCAATATTAGACATGACCGCCATGAATTTCTATTAAATTGTTTTAAAAAAAACACAACACAGAGAAAATGTTTTATTAGAAATAAAAAAAAAAGCCATTAGGGACTCCATCTTTAATTAAAAAAATCCTCTTCCGTCCGACGCAGTCCAAAACGCGATGTCCTCTCTGCTCATCCCTGTGCATAGATATAGATGTCTATGCACAGGGAATGAGCAGACTGAGAACAATCTCAGCTCTGCTACATCTGGCAGCAGGCGGGCTCTAGGACCCTGGAGCTGCGGCAGCCAGCACACAGAGCAGACAGGACTCTTATCTGTGCGAGTTTCCCAGCGATTACTTGCAAAGTAAACGAGTCCAATGCAAATCAATGGCAAAACTAGGATTGCTTCAGGCTGAAGCTTCCGAGACACATCTGTGATTTGTAAATCGCACACTACTCGCTATTACTCGTTTCCCCATTCATTAACATTGGACTCGCTAGACTCGCAACGAGTAGCGGGTCCCGGGCTCGGACTCGCTAGAGTCAAGCGATTCCGAGTAATTTAGGATTCGCCCATCACTACCGTTGATATTTTTACTGAAAATATAAAAATGATTTTCACTCCCTGGTTACCAGGTACCTATACTCAAGGACAAGTATGTTTCATCAGGGGAGAATATGGCGCCCCACATGGTCAGGCATCACAGTGGGGTATTGCACTTGTAAAAGTGGTGTAATTTTTCCCAAACTGCAGGTGGATGTTTGGCTGGTGGGATGGACCTATTTCTGCACTCCCACATTAGACTAGTGGTGGGAGGTTACCCAGGAGGGATCTAGCACCTCTTGGGAGAGTGAGGAGTAGTTAGGAGTTGGAGAGGAGTCAAGGAGGAGTGTGGAGCGAGGCAGAAGGTCTCACAGGACAGCTTCAGGCTGATCCTGAGGGAAGATGAAAGGGGATCCTGAGGGGATCCTGAGACAGGGTGCCTGATGCGTGAGTCTGGGCCCAAGAAAGAAAGGGGGAACCCCAGTCCACCACGGGACCGCCGGACCCGAGGAAACGGCCAGAGTCCACCTCTGAAGTCGTCAACCGGCTGCTGCAGTCTGTTCACCAGCTGCGGCACCTTGCCAGACAGAGCGGTCTGCCTGCTTCTTCACTTCGAGGGAGGGGAGCCCCAAGACTGCCTTCAAGGAGCAATTGGGTAAAGACTCATCCTAGGCGGGGAAGAAACGACATGGGTTCTTCAACTAAGGCATACCATGGGTACCACCATACCACCTGGCATCCACTTGCAGCCACCCGTAGAGCTACCTGTTTCTTTAACAACTTTTGCTGAACTGTGGCCTTGTATGCTGATGACTGTTTACAGTAAAGTACCCAGGAGAGTGACTTTGCCTCCGTGTCTTTGTGCCATTTGTCATCGACCTCTTTCCCTACAGCAACGCTACCCCGGAGGCCCAGCTCCATCTGTAGGGAGCTTTGCCATCCATGCCGCGATGCCATCACCCTCCGGAGGACTGTGGCGGCGCTGGTGACCCATCACCAGGTAATACAGGTGGCGTCACAGGACAAAAACTGTTATCCCCTGTACATAACCCCTTATTGAAGTGTCACCCAGGCGACAGGCTCAGGCGCTGCCACCCATGACATCCCGGTGAAACCCCTTCTGAGCCTGATACCCGAGTACCCCAGGGCCTGGGGCTCGACACTATCAGTAATTAGAAAGCAATCCTGCTAATTAGTGAAAAGAATATAAACTGGCTCACCTGATGGCCTATAAAAAGGTGCCTTGTTACCAAGGTGTCACACAAGAAAGATCTCATGATGGGTAAAACCAGTGACGTGTCTCAAGACCTCCACAACCTTACTGTTTCAAAACATACTGATGGCATTGGTTACAGAACATTGGATGTGGATGTGTTGTTACTGACATCTGGTTATAAATTTAATTCAATTGCACATTTAGATATATATTTGCTTAAAAAATTGGTGGCGAGTTCAATACTTATTTCACTCACTGTGTGTAATATGTACAGTAAATAGAATCGGTGTTCTATAATATGATTTAGTCACCTGGTGAAGGTAAAAGAATTTCTATTTTTTTTTGGCCTTGGAAAGTCTTCCGATCAATGCTCAGAGTGACCTTAGATAGTCTTCTGAATAATGCTCAGAGTGACCTTGAAAAGTCTTCTCAATAATCCTCAGAATGTCTTTGAAAAGTCCTATGAACAATGCTAAGAGTGACCTTGGAAAGTCTTCTGAATAATGCTCAGCGTGACCTTTAAAATCTTTCTCATTAATGCCCAAAGTGACCTTGAAAAGTATTTTGAACAATGCTCAAAGTGGTCTTGGAACGTCTTTTGAAAAATGCTCAAAGTGACATTGGAAAGTCTTCTGAACAATACCAAGAGTGACATTGGAAAGTCATTTAAACAATGCCCAGAGTTGCCTTGGAAAGTCTTCTGAACAATGATCAGAGTGACATTGGAAAGTCTGTTGAACAATGCTCAGAGTGACATTGGAAAGTCTGTTGAACAATGCTCAGAGTGGCCTTGGATAGTCTTCTGAACAATGCTCAGAGTGACATTGGAAAGTCTTCTGAACAGTGCTCAGAGTGACATTGGAAAGTCTTCTAAACAAAGCTCAGAGTGACATTGGAAAGTCTTCTGAACAATGCTCAGAGTGGCCTTCGAAAGTCTTCTGAACAATACTTAGAGTGCCATTAGAAAGTCTTTTGAACAATGCTCAGAGTGGCCTTGGAAAGTCTTATGAACAATGCTCAGAGTGATATTGGAAAGTCTTATGAACAATGCTCAGAGTGGCCTTGGAAAGTCTTATGAACAATGCTCAGAGTGATATTGGAAAGTCTTATGAACAATGCTCAGAGTGGCCTTGGAAAGTCTTCTGAACAATGCTCAGAGTGATATTGGAAAGTCTTATGAACAATGCTCAGAGTGGCCTTGGAAATTCTTCTGAACAATGCTCATAGATCTGTTGGTGAGGTCAAATATGTTAATTCATGATAATGTAAAAATATTACCAATGCTTTTATATACTGAAAAACATGCTTTTTATGTGTTAATTAATGGGTACATTACAGAGATGAGCCATTGTTCAAAAATTCAGGATACTTTCATGACATTTGATTTGCATCAAATAATTTTGTTAAAAGTTGAACCTGACTCAAAAAGGTTACAAAGTAATTCTTATACTCAACTTTGGCCCTCCCTGTAATGGTTGCACAATTGCAAGACCTCTGATTGATCACTGTCTTATAACTTTTAACTTGCCTTCTGTCCTGGCCTTCCAACCACCTCCAGACTGATTTTTCATTTCTAGGGCCCCATGCCAACACAAAGACGAGACGCACTTCACTGGCATCAATGATATGTTTTTGCAGCATGTGTTCACATAGGTTATTGATGGTAATAATATGCGCTAATACCAGGACGGCATGGAGCCTTGTAGTTAGAAAACTGAAATTTGAAGTCGAAAAATACAGAGAAGCTGATTGGTAATATGGAATGTACAGGCAGCAGAGAGGAAAAATGACTATAATGGTACCTTCACATGCCGCAATATCGGCTGGCGATATGAGGCGATCTAACGTGCATGTGCACATTTTTCATGCTCACCTCAAATCGCCGATGGCGGTATTACACGCCGCAATCTCGCCCTGAAATAAAGGCGATGAGTTGCCCCGGAAATCGCCTCACCCACAGCGGAACCAATCCGGTCAAATTCCCTAGCCACTTCACTCGCTGCAATCCCAAAGGCAATGTGGGCGTAGATGGTCAGAGCTGTGAGGAGATAGGTGTGCCACAGTGGTTTACACCACGCCCCATATTCGCTCATTGGACAACGCAACAGCGTTACGATTGGTCAACCTGCTCTGGAAGGCTGGCTTATACATGACGCCATTGAAGATGTGTGTGTTGCTGAACGGACAGGTCTTCAAATATGGCGCCCTGTGAACTGACAGCCAATGGGAACACAGTAGCCACCACCAATCATCCCAGACGGGGCACGGACTACAGCACGCTGTGGCACGCCTACGGGAAATCATAGGCGACGCTGATTCCATCAGTATCGCCCTTTCACATGCCACAACCCGGAAATATCGCCGTCATGATTGAGGCTGATTTCAGAGCAGTGCTCAGGAATCAGGTGACAGGCGGTTTATCGCCGCGAAATTCCCCAATCACACGCCACAACTGTGAGGCAATTTTACGGCGATTGATTCGGGGCGACATATCGCCTTTAGGATTCCCAGGCGAGATTGCAGTGTGTGAAGGTACCATCAGATTTATTTTAACCCTTTGCCTGCTCACAGAATCCTTTAGTCATGCAAATTAATTTGCTAAAAAATAAGTCTGGAAAAAATATTTTTTTAGGAAGCAATTAATTTAATTTGTTGTAAGTCAGTGTATTCACCTTTACTGTATTGAAATATTAAATAATATTTAATGAAGGAAAAAATGATTGAGTACATTTAATTACAATGTAGAAATACATAAATGAATAATACAGGGTAATTTTATTGATTTTTTAACAACCAGGCCTAGAACCATGACAAGGGGTCTTCTCTTCTAGATGAAGAACTTCTTACCATTATCTTAGAGAAGATTGTTTCCTGTTAGAGGATCTTTCTGGCACATCATCTTTTATTGGTTGATTTATTGAACAATTTCATGAAGGCCCTGGATATATTTCTTCCTAATGGTACTAGATTTTGGGAGATTTGATTAGATTTTATTTTGGCAACTGTCTCATTTGGGCTTTTGCTTTTGATAGGAATATAAATTGGACTTGACATACCTGTGTCCTTTTATTAGCTATGTAACTACAAAATCATCATTATCTATTAATCCAATATGTTGGGACAGTAGACTAAACTATTTACATTTTTTCATTACTTTTAGAAAGTGGACCCTGACTGATCAGATGGTAGCAATAGAAAAAACAAAATTGAAATAGTGCCCATTATTCCTGGGTCCAGCATCATTTCAGATACCATTGGTCTAGTGTCTGTCTTTTGGCTGTAGCGGTAACGTCATGACTACAGCGGCATCATCAATGCAGCCAATCACTGAGCTCAATGGTTCATGCCATCCACAACAGCAGACCCATTGAGCTTAGTGCAGAGGGTGATTGCTATTTTTATTCATTTTATTTTTACTATCTAATCAGTTGGGGTCTATTTTTTAAAAAGTTTAAAATCCCTTTAAGTTATTACACTATTTTCTTGATATTCTACATAAAAACTCCATTTAATTAAACAGTATACTTTAATTTGTTTAATAAAATGTGTTGAATAAAAAATTATAATAATTATGCCATAGGTTTCAGCCTTCACAAAAAAGAAAAAAGAATTCTCTGATCACTAAACTATTTAAAGTTTATCGTAAACTACTAGTGTACTGTTTTGTCTGTGTTAATTAGAATTTTGTTTTCTATCCATAAATTCTATAAAACTAACTAAAATGAAATTATTAGCTGCATTTATAAAGAAAAACGTGTGATCGAAACAAAGCCAATTTCTGTTCTGTATTTCTGTTAATATCAAGGTCAAACTTGCTAATTACAGGATGTTATGTACATTCTTTGCTGTGTTCTTATTTTAAATAAAATGATGAAAACTTATTTTTACACGAAGATTGGAATGTATTCTCTTGCCTTAGATAACTTTTGGGGGTCTGTCCTCTTTGACACTCCCAGGTACAGGTTGGGTGGTCTCCAGCATTCTCATTATGAATAAAGGTAGCAGAGGTCAGCTTTACTCCATTAAAAAGTGGTTCTTCAGAGGTGCAGTACAAAAGGGGCGTTGCATATAGCAATACAGATGATGGCCGCTCTACTTAAGGCCTTTGGCCTGCGTTCATAGGATATCTATTATACATAGCAGTGCTGGTGCTTGATTTGTGCCAGAGTCGGAGTGGATGGAGGACAAGCTAATATATGAGATTAATGATTTTTTATCCTCTACGTGACAGATTTATTTTGCATCACATCTGTGCAATGCAAATACCCCCCTTCCACCTCTACACATCCTGAGTTTAGCCAAACTTACAGAATTTAATTGTAATAACTTCACTCAACTCTACTTGCTATGGCACTGCATAAAGCTCATAGCCAATGTACCACCAAGTTTTTAATGGTACCTCTCCCCACCTGCAGTCATATAAAGCAGGAGGTTGTTACTGGAAATAAACTTATGTTAAGCTTTCTAAAGATGGTTTACCTCCATGTTATTGTCTTCCATCAATTTCCATTAACAATAACACACAGAACTTTAACGTCCTCTTAGAGCTTAATTTCTTTTTGTGTCATAGCATATATTATAACTTCAGTGAGCTTCAGTTTTATTATCTTTGGTGGATTTAAATGCAAATTCTGCTACATTTATCTATATGTAAATTGCCTTTTTAAAAAGAACTTGAACTCTAGCGCCACCTATTGGTAGTAGCAATTCTAAAAGTCAATATTGACCCTTTAAGGAGCCTTATCATATGACCAAGGTTATAAGTCACACCATATTCTTAATTTGCAGACATGGATTTTCATGGTGCTTGCTCCTCGTCAGTGCAAAGTATGGGATATATGATTTGGCTAGGTGAAAGGCTAAGACCAGGGATCTAAGCCACAATGTTTCTCCTTATGCCAGGCCTGACATGTCATCTCTCCATGAGGATAAATGTTATAACTTAGGCTGCTTTCACATCAGCGGTAAACGCTGATTGCGGCAGTTGCGGTGAAAAAAACACAACTGCCACAATTACCGTATAGCAGCGCGGCAAGCCCTATACAATGTCTATGGGGCTTGCGGTAAGTGTGCAGCAGGTGCAGCAAGTGCAGTTTTGGCACTTGCGGCAGGTGCGGCCGCGAAAAAAAACACGGCATACCGCTGTAATCACGACAGTTGCGTTGTTTTCACCGCAACTGCCGCGATTAGCGTTTACCGCTGATGTGAAAGGGACCTTAGATCCACATTTATCTATCCAATAGGCCAATCAGAAAAAGAATAGAAATAGAATAGAGCCCCCAGATAAGGAGACCTTAGTGGTAAACAGACCAAAATGTAAAAAACAAACTAAGATAACCGGTACGGAATGAATTTGGCACCCTCTACTTTCATGGTACACTTGCCATATATTATAATAATGGTAGTAATGCGCTATGGACAAATAGATTTTGTAGCACTCACAATGCCCTATTGCAGGGATCTCCATTTCCAGGCCTTGAGGTCCACCAACAGGGCTGGTTTTAAGATTTCCTTAGTATTGTACAGGTGATAATTGAATCAACCGGACTTGTGATGGTTCCAACCCCTGAGCAATGCTAAGGAAATCCTGAAAACATACACTGTTGGCAGCCCTCAAGACCTGGAGTTGGAGATCCCTACCCTATTGAGTCTACTCCCAAAAGAGAAAGCTAATACTGGACACTTCTTAATTCTATGAGCTCAACATCTAATCTAATTTATGACGTTCATCAAAATAAACATTTATTTCCACCACATTTATGACCTGGCCCTTAATACAAACCTTTAAATAAATTGTTGTGATCCTTCTCAATAATCCTCCATAAACTTGATCTTTATGGCAATATTGATTTAATATAACCTGACTCAAGCTTTTATTTGTTGAGAAATTTACTATTGCTAAGATATATATTTTAAACAAATGTAGTTTTTTTTGGTAAGTTCATATGCAAAAACTTTACACATTGCATGAATATTTACTATAACTCAGATTTTGGGAAAAAAAATGCTAAAAACATGTAGATTGTTAGCAGACACCCTCTGATATGATAAAACCATCTGCCTTAAAGCAAATCAGTGCAACAACGTGCTGACAGAAAAACAAACACATGGCTTTATTGAATGTGGCCACCACATGTGTGGCTCCATCTGGCTGTGCACATTGGTGAACACTACAGCTGGTGCCTGTTATATCTGTATATTTGAGATGCTTTTTGTATTGCCATCAGTTGTACAAAAAACGTAAATAGATTTTTATATGATCTAAAAGAATTTACACACATATCTGCTGACTGTGCTTACCGAACAATTTACGGTAAAGGAGTTCAAGTTGGATAATTGGCAAAGTATTACTTTATGGAGTTGTTGTCAACCTGATTTAACGTGAAATAGCAATAGTTAAAATAAAATTTTAACTAGTTGAATATTTTTATTTGGAAATATACAAAAATTTAATCTACTATTGTGTATGCCGCTGCCATGCTAAATAAGGTACATACTGTAGTCAGAGGGAACAGGGAAATACAGTTATGGTACATTTACACGCGGCCACAGGAAGGTAGGAACCGGCAGGCATCGGACACAATTGTGCCTGTTGCCGAAAAGACCTCGATGTGGCGGCATGTAATTCAGGACTTTCCTATCTTCAGGGAAGACACAGGAAGGAAAGTCCTGAATTACACGCCGCCACAGCGTGGTCTTTTCAAGGCAACAGGCTTAATTGTGTCCGATGCCTGCCTGTTTCTACCTTCCTGTGGCCGCGTGTAAATGTACCATTAGAGATTACCCGGCTCTTAAGAAGTGGAGGAGGCACTTTTTTCACGTTTTAATTTTGCCTTATTTTCAAATCATTGCAAAGGGCAAAAATGTTTCCCAACATGTTTTGCCATATAATGCAATTCCTCCTCAGTTTTGCATCTTATTGTCAGATGATTGAAGATTAGGACTGTAACATCATTGTTCAGAACAATAACCTGGGAGTCAGAGATGGATCCAAACGTCCTCCCCATGCTGTTTCCATTCCATTTCTGCACTGTTTCCTTTCATTTCAGTGCCTTTTTTCTGCCTCCCCTGCCCTTCTGTTAGGTACTTCTCGAAAAATGCTTGTTTCCCTTTGACATCCATTATACTTGGTACTCGAGTCACATCAATCTGAGCGTCTGAGCTGCTCGATTTGAGTACCGAGCACTCAAGCATCTTAGGGCTCAGTCGTTAGACAAGACTTTATCATCTTATTTCTAATACACTTATTGTACCTTAAAATATTTTTCTACTGTAAATACTTTCTTTACAGTCCCTGATGCGTCAACTCACTCCCTCAGGATCCATAATCTTGTGTTTATGTCATATGGCCATATTGTTCAAAAGAACATAGCACTTATTTTAAGACATCAATCAAGAAAGCTGCTGGTATTAAAAGACAAGCAAAAAAATAACAATACAACAAAAATAAAGTAAAAAATAAACAGGATTAGTGCAAGTCTAGTGATAATAATAATAATAATAATAATAATAATAATAATAATTTTCATCATCATCATATTATTGTATTAATTAGTTTACAAGAACATATTAATACTAAAAAGTATATGAAGCAGAGACATAATAGATAATGTCTTTAAAAATTGTGCAAGATAAGAAAGAATGCATCTTACTTAGTGACGGTGTAGTATGAAGGAGTTGTATACAGATAAATAGTTTGATATCAGTAGTTGTCAGAATAATCATAATAATAATAATCTATAATATTATTGTCTAGCGGCCACTTCCATCTGAGGCCGAATGAGTGGCGTGTATGCAAAGGAGCTGCGCATGCAGGTCCGCGGCAAGGCAGCCAGTCATCTCCCAGCTGGCGAGCCGCTGACCTCTGTGCAGCAGTAGCTGAGTCACTACCTGCCACACAGAGGTCCGTGGCGAGCCAGCCGGGAGATGACGGCACCAATCGGTTATCTCTCGACTGCTCGCTGCGGTAGTATCCTGAGTGGGATTAAAATCCCCCACCACGGCCGCGACGATCAATCAGTGAAGTGGCTCGGCTTGGAGTGCAGTTTTGAATGCGACCAATCAGCAATGTGGTATTCAAATCGCGCGCCAAGCAGCACGCCGTGTTTCTCATTGGTCGCCGTGGCCGTGGCGACCAATGAGTGACGCGGCATTTAAACCGCATGCCAAGTGCAATCTGATTGTTTGCCGTGCTTAGCGCCGACCAATTAGAAAAGCGGGGCGCGGCATGGAGCCATATTTAATATACACTGTGCGCCACTCACCTTGGCGCCATATTCTATTCATGAAACAGAAGGCTCAGGATGGCCAGCGCTCACTGCCTGAGCCGATCTGGAGTCTCCTGTTTCATGAATAGAATGCAAGAGTGACAGTGAAGACTGACACAGGCAGCGCTCAATCTGATTGGTCGGCACATTTACCGCCGACCAATCAGAGAAGCGGCGTGCACCCTGGTGTCATATTTAAAATACACTGTGCACCGCTTAGGAAATTTTAAATATTTGGCGCCAAGGCGTGCGCCGCTTCTCTGATTGGTCGGCACTGAAGCACCGATCAATCAGAGAAGTGGCACACGCCTTGTTGTCATATTTAAAATACACTGAGCACCACGTCTCTGATTGGTCGGCTTGTTTAGCGCTGACCAAGTAGAGAAGAAGCGCACGCCTTGGCGCCATATATAAAATACACTGAGCGGCGAAAAGTGTATTTTAAATATGGGCCGATGGCACGCGCTGCTTCTCTTATTGGTCAGCACTGAACGCGACGACAAATCAAATTGAGCGCTGCCGTGCGGGATGCCTGTGTCCGTTTTCATTGTCACTCTTGCATTCTATTCATGAAACAGAAGGCTCAGGATGGCCAGCGCTCATTGCCTAAGAAAATCCTGAGTCTCCTGTTTCATGAATAGAATGCAAGAGTGATAGTGAAGACTGACACAGGCATCCTGTGGGGCAGCGCTCAATCTGATTCTGACCAATCAGAGAAGCGGCGCACGCCCTGGCACCATATTTAAAATACACTGTGGGCCTCTCTATGGCTGAACGCAGCAACCAATCAGAGAAGCAACGCGAGCCATGGAGTCATATTTAAAATACACTGAGCACCACTTCTCTGATTCTGATTCTCTGATCAGATTGAGCGCTGCAGCGCGGGATGCCTGTGTCTGTCCTCACTGTCACTCTTGCATTCTATTCATGAAACAGAAGGCTCAGAATGGCCAACGCTCATTGCCTGAGCCAATCCTGAGTTTGTTTCATTAATAGAATGCAAGACTGATAGTAAGGACTGACACAGGCATTCAATCTGAAAGCACCGACCAATCAAAGAATTAGAGCGCCACTCAGTGTATTTTAAATATGATGCCAAGGCGCTGACCAATGAGATACGTGGAAGTCAAACCGCAGCGACCAATCAGCAAAATGGCGCGGCTTGGCGGGAAATATGAATTAAGCGCCACTGATTGGTTGCCGCTCTCAGCAGCGATGAATCAGCAGTGCGGGATTCATATTTCCCGCCAAGCCGCTTTGCTGAATGGTCGCTGCGGTGACCAATCAGAGAAGTAGCGCGGCTTGGCTCGCAGTTTGAATTCCGCTACGGCGACCAATGAAAGATGCGGCACGCGGCTTGGTGCGCGATTTGAATGCTGCATCATAGTGTGACGCAGTTCACTTCTGTTTAACAAGGCTGTCGGTTACTGTGATGCAGTTCAGTCCTGTCTACAAGCCAGTCAGTCAGTGTCACGAATTTCACTCCTGTCTATAAGACTGTCAGTCAGTGTCACAAACTTTACACCTGTCTACAAGGCTGTCAGTCAGTGTGATGCAGTTCACTCCTAACTGCAAGGCTGTCAGTCAGTGTCACGAACTTCACTCCTGTCTACAAGGCTGTCAGTCAGTGTGATGAAGTTCACTCCTCTCTATAAGGCTGTCAGTCAGTGAAACGAATTTCACTCATGTCTACCAGGTATGTCAGTCAGTGTGACGTCCTTCACTCCTGTCTGCAAGGCTGTCAGTCATAGTGTGACGAACTTTACTCCTGTCTACTAGGCCTGTCAGTCAGTGTGACGTCCTTCACTCCTGTCTACAAGGCTGTCAGTCAGTGTGACGAAGTTCGCTCCTGTCTATAAGGCTGTCAGTCATAGTGTGCTGTTCTTCAGTCATATATACATATTCTTGAATACCCGATGAGTTAGAATCTGGCCACCATCTAGTAGTAATAATAATAATTTATAGCACCAACATATTCCCAAGCACTTTACAATTCAGAGCGCCCTTGTACAAACAAATAAGAAATTACAGAGTAAGACAAAGTTCAATGCAATCCAAGAAGAGTGAGAGCCCTGCTCAGAAGCTTACAGTCTTTCAGGAAATAGGGGTAGCACAAAAGTTAGAACGTAAAAATAAAGGTCCAGAAATCGGTATTGTAAAGAGAGCCATTCAAATAACACTGCATGAACCAGCTAGTATGTGTACAAGTACAGGTACAAAGTGCTACCGAGTTCGTGGAGTAGAAAAGAGACCATTTCTAAAGAAAAGTGTTTTTAGGTCATGCATTCTGGAAAATGGAAATTGGAGGTTTGGACTATAAGGAATGTTTGTCTTAGGACATTAGTGGAACCGAGAAAACAGTTAAAGTGGTAGACAGGGATGAAGGAGCAGATGTATGGTGGAGCAGAATTATGGAGTTTTTGCAGAGTCAAAAGTAACAAAAGGTCAAACTCTAGAGATGTCATTGAGGTATAGTTTACATGAGCGAGATATAAGAAGTGAAGTCAAATATAACTTCAAGACAGTAGGTATTTTACTTGGGAGGTATGGTTGAACCCCAAATAGAAATTTCAATTTTAGGTTTAGGTAGATTGTTAAAGTAGTTAAACAAAAGGACTCTAGATTTTGATAGACTCAGTTTAAGATTGAAAAAAGAAAAGAGAGCAAATTATATTACTGTAATGGACCTCTAAAGTTTGTCCCCAATACAATGTGTAATTTGAGTGCAATAGGCATCAAGAGAGAATAAATCATGTTACCACAAAGAATTGCAAGTAAGCAAGCAGGCACCCTGGTCCACTGCGTGTTTTGCATTTTCCTCTTCATCTGGGGTTTATGAGGACATGTTCAGATGATACAATATGACATCAGTTAGAGGGAATCTGTGAGGTCAAAAATCCATATGTGACTGATATCATTTTCCAATTCCTTTGTCTAAGCTTTCTTTATTCATATATTTCTTTTATTTATGCTCACCTCTTATCCTCTGTAAACTGCAAACAAAGAAATTGCTGGCATCTGTCAACCATAATCAGTAATCACTTGCTTAGTGAATATTCATGTGTTTAAGTCACTGCCTGCTCTGATCTGTAAGCACAAACCAAAGGGCTCTGTATCCCGCTGTCTGCTCTCCTTGTATGGAAACTGAAACTGAAACCTGTAGTGATTCACAGATCACATGGTGAAGTGAGGGGAGAACTGCTTGAGAAAGAGTGCATAATAAATGAACACTTACACAGCAGGACTAATGATTACTTTTAAGCCCCTGTCACACGGGCCGACATCGCCGCCCATTACAGAGGCAACGTGGGGGCGTGGCTTATCGCTGGCATCATCGCCCCTACGTCAGCTCATGTAAAGGGGCGATGTCGGCGGTGCCGGGCGGTTGCCTGGTTTCAGAGCAGTGCTCTGAAACCAGGCAACCTTCATGGGACGATGTGTCCACATCGCCCCATGTAACAGCGCGCTGGCGACCTGTCAGGCGATGGAAGCCATAGGCTCCCATTGTCCTGCATTGCCGCTGGGGTTTCTAGATACCCCGGTGGCGATGTCGCCTGACAGCTCGCTGGTGCAGGGCTGGAGATGTCGCCCTGTGTAAACGGGGGACGGTGACACTGGCGGGGTGCCAAAAATGTGCGCGCACCCGCCAGTCGCCGCCGACATCCCCAGCCCCGTCGCCTGGTGTGACAGGGTCTTTATAGCGGCCTGCTGGGTTTAAAGATGCTTATAGCAAAATAATTACAAATAGTACATTAATGATTTTTACTTATTCTGAAAGGTCTGTCTGAACAGTGTTCAAGGGTATTGCTAGTATCATACTGAAAAATTACCTGACAGAGTCCCTTTAAAGGTTACAGAGAAAGAAATAATGCTCATAAAAATGGCAATAAATACAGGCTTGGCAGATAAGAATATTACAAAGAACAAGCAAACATTTAAGGCTGAGGTCAGATGACCATATAATTTGAAAGAGAATCGCTTCAAAGTGCAAGGACTGGCAGCGGCTCTCTTCACTCGAATATGACAACTTCCTGTATTTTTCTGCAGAGGTCAGGTCAGGGGAGCCTCCGGCCAGTCCAAGAATTGCAATTCGATGCTCATCTCAGTTATAAAGTCGTTTGACCCGAGCCTAAAAATCCTAATTGTACTAAAACCTTTTTCAAGCAGAGTTTGAAAAGAAACTATGCTCACAATAATTACACTCATTTTCTATGGTTGTGAAGCTTTTCATGTTTTGTACACGTTTCATATCTAGTACTGCTTATTCTTGTGATATTATTACTGCCCTTAGCAAGATTGTCAAACCTCAGACAATTTCAAAGTTTTTGTTTTGCATCATATGTCAGAAGATCACAGGCGTTATGGTTTAGCAACAGTAGTAAACACTGAAAAAGATAATATGATTTATATCTGAATTTTAATAACTCTACGTGTGTTTGCCTTCAAGTATTAAGAACTGGTGGAAGATATATTGATTTACCTTTAGCTTTAGGGCATCCTAGTGAAACATACTGAGGAATATTAAGACAGAAGATTAGGGTTTTATAATGATAGTGCTGATATGTGAGAGTAGGCGGTATTTTTCACTGGAGTGTAGGCGTTTGGAAAATCTCAGTCCCTTCGTTCTGCTTTCACTATGCTAGAGTTCAATAGAGAATGAATCTGATGTGCTGAAATTTGATGATGTGAAACAATGATTATAGGTTTACAGCAAAAAGTAATCCTCCCTATACCTTAATTTTACACACACCATCAATTTTATTTTTTTTCTTCTTTAAAAAGAGTAGTGAAATTACCAACAATGACACTGTTTAGGTTAGTTTTAGATTGCGATGCTCAGTGGTCTGTAAGTAAGGTTGGAAAATGACTCTCTTTGCTTTCATGGAAGTTGACAATAGGTTGAGACAGATATCTTGTTTCACCATATTCATTTGCAATATCTACTGTTTTGCATTTGAACACCACAGAAAATGTAACGGTTATTACCACCTTTAGATCTGATTAGCAGCAGAATGCAGCAGATCCCCAAGATAAGTGTGGGTGCAACACATGTGCAAAATACTGATGAAACAACCACCCAAAACCTACCAATTCATGGAGGATGTGACTGCCTAATATTCAATATACACGAAGATGAGGTTTGCTGTCATGAGTGTGCAATGACATGATGTGACCTTGGAAGCGAAACGCGTCTGGGGGCACCCGGATACTCCATCCCCCTAGAGGATATGGGTAAGTGTGGAGGTTGTGGAGGATGATGAAACTGTAAATTCAATATGACTAATTGACTGTGCATTTTATCATATAGGTTTGACTGTGACTAATGCTCCCCTGGGGTGGATGAACTGGAGGAGTGATGCATAGGACTTGTCCAGCACTACTCCACAGGGCTCCCCCCGGTGTGGGCTGTTTACATAATACACAGTCAGCCTTTGATGTAAAAGTGACCTGCAATAAAACCTTGCACAGCATAGAAGAAATGTGTTTACATTTAATGCCCACATACCCTTGCTCACTACCCCATATCCTTGTAGAGGGGATAATACTTTGCCACATGGAAATTTTATTGTCACAACGTCACTTTAAACAATGATCACTCCGGAAATAAATAAATAATGTAACTTATGTATATAATTGTATGTGCTATGTAATGAATTTTTATATGTACGCATAATTTATATGTATGCATAATTAACTAATAAATTCATGAATTAAAACATAACACCAGTGACTTTGTTATACATAGTATAAAACGGACCGTAAACCTCCCACTTCTTTGTTTTGGATATTTGCATAAATAGGAGGGGTCCACTCTTGCCAATGCAAATCTAATTATATACATTGTAATGAAGAAACCAATTTCATGTTTACTAAAAAAGTAATCCTCCCTATACCTTAATTTTACACACACCATCAATTTTATTTTTTTTCTTCTTTAAAAAGAGTAGTGAAATTACCAACAATGACACTGTTTAGGTTAGTTTTAGATTGCGATGCTCAGTGGTCTGTAAGTAAGGTTGGAAAATGACTCTCTTTGCTTTCATGGAAGTTGACAATAGGTTGAGACAGATATCTTGTTTCACCATATTCATTTGCAATATCTACTGTTTTGCATTTGAACACCACAGAAAATGTAACGGTTATTACCACCTTTAGATCTGATTAGCAGCAGAATGCAGCAGATCCCCAAGATAAGTGTGGGTGCAACACATGTGCAAAATACTGATGAAACAACCACCCAAAACCTACCAATTCATGGAGGATGTGACTGCCTAATATTCAATATACACGAAGATGAGGTTTGCTGTCATGAGTGTGCAATGACATGATGTGACCTTGGAAGCGAAACGCGTCTGGGGGCACCCGGATACTCCATCCCCCTAGAGGATATGGGTAAGTGTGGAGGTTGTGGGAGGATGATGAAACTGTAAATTCAATATGACTAATTGACTGTGCATTTTATCATATAGGTTTGACTGTGACTAATGCTCCCCTGGGGTGGATGAACTGGAGGAGTGATGCATAGGACTTGTCCAGCACTACTCCACAGGGCTCCCCCCGGTGTGGGCTGTTTACATAATACACAGTCAGCCTTTGATGTAAAAGTGACCTGCAATAAAACCTTGCACAGCATAGAAGAAATGTGTTTACATTTAATGCCCACATACCCTTGCTCACTACCCCATATCCTTGTAGAGGGGATAATACTTTGCCACATGGAAATTTTATTGTCACAACGTCACTTTAAACAATGATCACTCCGGAAATAAATAAATAATGTAACTTATGTATATAATTGTATGTGCTATGTAATGAATTTTTATATGTACGCATAATTTATATGTATGCATAATTAACTAATAAATTCATGAATTAAAACATAACACCAGTGACTTTGTTATACATAGTATAAAACGGACCGTAAACCTCCCACTTCTTTGTTTTGGATATTTGCATAAATAGGAGGGGTCCACTCTTGCCAATGGCAAATCTAATTATATACATTGTAAAGACAACCCATTTGATGTTACTAAAAAGTAATCCTCCCTATACCTTAATTTTACACACACCATCAATTTTATTTTTTTTCTTCTTTAAAAAGAGTAGTGAAATTACCAACAATGACACTGTTTAGGTTAGTTTTAGATTGCGATGCTCAGTGGTCTGTAAGTAAGGTTGGAAAATGACTCTCTTTGCTTTCATGGAAGTTGACAATAGGTTGAGACAGATATCTTGTTTCACCATATTCATTTGCAATATCTACTGTTTTGCATTTGAACACCACAGAAAATGTAACGGTTATTACCACCTTTAGATCTGATTAGCAGCAGAATGCAGCAGATCCCCAAGATAAGTGTGGGTGCAACACATGTGCAAAATACTGATGAAACAACCACCCAAAACTTACCAATTCATGGAGGATGTGACTGCCTAATATTCAATATACACGAAGATGAGGTTTGCTGTCATGAGTGTGCAATGACATGATGTGACCTTGGAAGGTTCTGGGTTCAAAAGTTCACAGAGTTTAGCTGATCACCGGTCCTTATTAGTGCTTGCTTGTCGTTTATCCTGAGTAGGTGCTTTTTTAATTCTATCTAGTGCTGAAGAGGTTAAGGTTCCTTTCATTTCTGCTGTGATTGAACAGGTTGTCGCAATCCCATCTGAAGCCTCTCCCTTCTACTACATATACCTACTCCTTGCTTAATCCTATGTCAGCTATAGTTCACTCCCTGCTGACCTGAGATGGAGTTATCTTTGGAGAAAGTAGTGGAGATCTTTCCAAAAGATGTGATGGAGTTCCTCTCTGGAGAAGAATTGGAGTTATCTGTTGAATCTGTTTCCCTTGTTTGTCATCTTTCCTTGTGTTGTATTTATATTAGTAGTAAGACTAGTGTCTTTCTGGTCTGGGCTTGTCCAGTTTCAGCCAAGGCCTAGGCAAGTAGTCGTGCATGAGTGTAAAGACCCATCTAGAGACAGTAGGGAGCTCAGGATAAGCTTCAGTTGAGATCAGGTGTGGACCCCTCTGCCCTCTCCATATCGTCAGAGCCTTCCTTTATATCATCCCTGGTATACTATTCCTCTTATGTCACACGCCGAATGGTCCCTCGCTTTGGCATGATACTTGCATAGTACACCTGTCACACAGGTATGTGTGATGCACGGTGTCTTAAGCTATGGTCACACTTGCCAGACGTTTTTGCTCTTGATCCGTTTTTGGGAAATTTTTTCCTTTTTTTTTCTAATTCCAAAAAACGGTCTGTTAACAGATGGGGCACTTTATGGGTCATTCCGTTTTTGAAGACCTCTTCCCAGGGTCCAAAAAATGCTGCAAGCAACGTTTTTGGGTGCTGGAAGAAAATAGACCATTTTTTCATAACATGGGGCCCTATGGGGAATGGATCCGTTAATGGATGGCACATATAGACACCATCCGTTAACGGATCTGTCTTTACTAGCATTTTTTTTTTTTCGAAAAAAGTCCAAAAAACGCAGAGTAGCACAGGAGGCTCAAAAAGCACCCAAAAAAAAACGGATTTGATAAACGGAAAACTATCAAAAACGGATTGGTATGTGTGACCACAGCCTTACTTACAGTCTATTAATAACGCTTATAGTATGAAATCAGGTAGGCTGACCAGCACTACATGACTGCACACCACAGACAGAAATCCCTATATACCCAACCATCAATAAAGGTCTTGGCTGCATCCTTCATAAAAAAGAAAAAATATGCAATAAAAAATTAAAATGATGTGTAAAATACATGAGGTTTTGGTCTATATTTTGGCTAAAATACGCAAGATCGCAATCCATGTCAAGGGTCTCCATATTTGCAAATCCCTATGTTTAATTCAAAACAGTCTCACAGGAAAGGACTTAAATTTAAAAATAAAAACTGAAAAAGTAACAGCCAGTCCCAACACCAGGTCACAATACCAATGCACTGGTAGGATGCCGCAGACTCAAATGATCGGCAGCACAAGTGTAAAATACTGATGAAACCGCCACTCACAATCTACCAATTCATGGAGAAAGTAACTGCCTAGTGGTAAACACGCCTACAGATGTGGCTTGTTAAAGGTGCCAGACACTGTGCATCACACGTACCTCTGTTTCTGGCACCCTATTCAAGCCTCATCTGCTTGTATCTTGAATACTAGGCAACCACCTCTCCATTAATTGGTAGATTGTAAGTGGCTATGTCATCAGTATTTTCCATATTTATTGTCCCCACCTTTTTTCATAGATCCTGCTAGTCCATTGATAATCTGACCTAGTGTTAGTAATGGCTTTTTCTTTTTCTGCAATATTTCTTCTTACTTATGTCCTTTCCTGTGAATTGTTTTGCATTTTCCTTTAAATCATTTTTAGTGTGTTAGCAGTGTGCATCAATCATGCGATTAAATATTGGCAATGATGTATAACAATGTGCTATGTTGGCAAAATATGTTTCTAGAAAAATGGAACTCCGCTATAATATCTATGTATAATTTAATTACTATTGCATAGATTTTTCATATTGCAAACTGTTCTTAAAACAGGTGATTTTTACATGCTCACTCTCATCACATCCATACAATAGGGACATAAGTCCTCTCTGAGATACAGATTAGATACTGTGCATGCAAAGTATTCCTTTCTGATCCTGAACAGCTATACATTTAAAGCCCCCATATATATTAGACTAACATCATCAGCTGATATTAATGTATACTACCTACATCTGTTTGGAAAGACAGATGATTGCGAGGGAGATAGGGATCTGGTATGTCTGATTTTGAACTAATATATTAGTTTTCTAGCATCTTTATCATAGAAAGCACTGGAGGTTTCTGCAAAGCAAGCAATTATGTGTATGCTAGAGTTAGGCGAGATGCCTGCAGGTCAAACGATCAGCCGAACCATTGTACACCCAAAATCTATATAATGTATGAATGGGGATTTCGAATCACTGGTTAGAATAGATGTGGTTCAAGTTCTGATCCCTATATTCCAGATATGGAGATTTTGACCATATCAAAAAAAAAAGGGCTTTGGAGGTCCTACCTACACTACATAACTTAAAGATATAGCACGTTTCTAAAGGCTGGTTTACACGTAGCAACTTACCAGCAATCCTGACAACGATCCAACCTGGCTGGGATCGCTGGTGCGTCGCTACGTGGTCGCTGGTTAGATGCCAGACAGTCAGATCTCACCAGCGATCACCCAGTGATGCGCAGACACCCGATGGTCGTTGGGATCGTTCAGGGTCTTGGGTGCAGACTGGGGATTGCTGGTAAGTCTGCTTGTCACACACACCCATGCAGCCTGGCCAGCAGGAGATCGCCAAGCGAAAAATGGCCCAGGCCATTCAATAAAGATGAGCAATCTCCCAGCGGGGTGCTGAATGCTGCTAAGTGTCACACGCAGCGAGATCGCCAGCGAGGTTGCTGCTACATCACAAAACCGATGACATAGCAGCGATCTTGTTAGTGATTTCGCTACGTGTAAACTTGCCTTAATAAGTAATAAAAACACTATATTAATATAACAATGAACAGAGAAAGATTTAGATAATTTAGGAGTACTTAAATCACATATACAGTGAGGAATAAAATAACATCTGCTGCTTATATACAGTACATATATAGAGCAGACAAGGGGGAGAAGCTAGAAAGAGAGATAGAGACCGACAACACAGAAAAGAGAAACTGCTGAGGTTTCTAGGGACAACAGCCTAGAGAAGGGACAAATGGTATCCAATTCATAAGATGGGCAGAGATTATATTATTCCTCATGCTCTAAAACATGACACCTTATGCTGAAAAGTTTCCCAAAATTGCATTTACATAATAACTGCTGGATCACACTATACCACTACTAATATTACCTGCAATAACTGAAATATGCACATTTAGAGTAGTAGAACATTCTACCTTTACATACTGCCTTTGCCCTCGAATAATGATAGGTAAAGGCTACATTCTGTATGTAATACTAAATATATAAGAATGTATGCATTTCTTGGAGTTTGACTTTTCAGAATTTGTAATTTGGAAACCACATTCTGTACGTCAAAAGTTTTGGACACTATTAAACCCATACCTCCTTTATTTTCAGAGAAGCAATACCTGACTATTTCAGATTTCATAAAATGAAATACAGTATGCATGAATGATAGATTTCCTTATTAATGTTTGTTCTTACTGTCCAACATGTTTTATTTTTACATAATTCCTAAACACAAACCCTAAATCTAATTTGTAGGATCCCTCTTGCTAAACATTCTAAATTAGAAAGTTTAGTAAAAGTTTTACAATTTAGATTATGGGTTAGGTTTAGGAATTATGAAAAAACACAACATGTTGGACTGTAAGAACAAAAATTAATAAGGAAATCTATCATTCATGCATACTGTGTTTCCAGGGGTGAACCTAGCCTCTCTGCTGCCTGAGGCGAGCTGCAGAACAGCGCCCCCCCCCTCCCCGCGTAAATTATTTTTCAATCAGTATAATTAAATCTGGTTCATACAGAACCATATCTTTCTTATCAAATGACTACATTGGTGGACATTTAAATTTAGAGAGATAGAAAAAAGTTGTCCAAATACAAGGATGTCATCACATGCAGACACAACAACCACACAGAAGAGTCCAGAATTAGAAGCATCAATGGCAATGGTGGCTTGGCGAAAGCTACAGACACACAATGACGACTGGCAGAGCTGTGGTCCCGTAGGCAGACACAGTCCTCCATTAGTATGTGCGGTGACTGATGCGTGCTCAGCACGTGAGCGTGTATCAAAGGTAGGGATACAACTTTTGATGTATATGTAAATGTTCATCATAGGTGGTGAAGGGGTTAAATTACATTATATACATGTATACAGCACACACATACTGGACAACACATGCTCCTTACATACACATAATACAGACACACATACACTCATATCACATAAGTCCTTAGTACACACATGCTATATAACAGATACACAGCAGGTACACATGATATACACAGAACATGCATGCAGGACAAGTGTATATACACACACTTCAATATACTCAAAAGATATCTAAACATACATAGAGACAACCTACACACACAGGAACGCAACTAACACAGACATACAACGTACACACACATGCAACTCACACAAGGACACAACTCACACACAGAAGACACAACTCACACAGAGACAACTCACACAGAAGATACACATACATACACACACCAGGAACACAACATACACAGAAGACACAACTCATGCACAGAGACAACTCACACAGAAGACACACAGATACACAACTCATACACAGAAGACACACACACAGACAACTCATACACAGAAGACAAAAATACATACCCACACCAGGCACACAACATACACAGAAGATACACATAAATACACACACCAGGCACACAACATACACAGAAGACACAACTGATGCACAGAGAAAAACTCACACAGAAGACACACAGATACACAACTCACACACAGAAGACACACATACACACAGGCGACACACATACACAACTCACACACAGAAGACACACAGGCACACAACTCACACACAGCAGACACATACAGACACAACTCACACTCAGAAGACACATACAGACACAACTCACACACAGAAGACACACATACACACAACTCACACACAGACACACAACTCATACACAGAAGACACACATACACACAGGCGACACACATACACATAACTCACACACAGAAGACACACAGGCACACAACTCACACACAGACACAACTCACACACAGAAGACACAGGCACACAACTCACACACAGACACAACTCACACACAGAAGACACAGGCACACAACTCACACACAGCAGACACAACTCACACTCAGAAGACACATACAGACACAACTCACACTCAGAAGACACATACAGACACACAACTCACACACAGAAGACACATACAGACACAACTCACACACAGAAGACACACATACACACAGGTGACACACATACACACAACTCACACACAGAAGACACACAGACACACAACTCACACACAGAAGACACACAGACACAGAAGACATACGGACACAACTCACACAGAAGACACAGGCACACAACTCACACACAGAAGACACACAACTCACACACAGAAGTCACATACAGACACACAACTCACACACAGAAGACACATACAGACACAACTCACACACAGAAGACACACACACAGGTGACACACATACACACAACTCACACACAGAAGACACACAGATACACAGGCACACAACTCACACACAGACACACAGGCACACAACTCACACACAGAAGACACACAGACACAGAAGACATACGGACACAACTCACACAGAAGACACAGGCACACAACTCACACACAGAAGACACATACAGACACAACTCACACACAGAAGACACACAGACACACAGGCACACAACTCACACACAGAAGGCACACAACTCACACACAGAAGGCACATACAGACACAACTCACACACGGAAGACATTCAGACACAACTCACACACAGAAGACACATACAGACACACAACACACACACAGAAGACATACAGACACAACTCACACACAGAAGACACACATACACACAGGTGACACACATACACACAACTCACACACAGAAGACACCACAACACACACAGAAGACACATACAGACACAGAGAAGACACATACAGACACAGAGAAGACACATACTGACACAACTCACACTCAGAAGACACATACAGACACAACTCACACACAGAAGACACAGAAGTCACACATACACACAGGTGACACACATACACACAACTCACACACAGAAGACACACAGACACAGAAGACATACGGACACAACTCACACAGAAGACACAGGCACACAACTCACACACAGAAGACACACATACACAAGCACACAACTCACACACAGAAGGCACACAACTCACACACAGAAGACACATACAGACACACAACTCACACTCAGAAGACACACAACACACACAGAAGACACATACAGACACAGAGAAGACACATACAGACACACAACTCACACACAGAAGACACATACAGACACACAACTCACACACAGAAGACACAACTCACACACAGAAGACACATACAGACACACAACTCACACTCAGAAGACACAACTCACACACAGAAGACACATACAGACACAACTCACACACGGAAGACATTCAGACACAACTCACACACAGAAGACACATACAGACACACACAGAAGACATACAGACACACAACTCACACACAGAAGACACACAGACACAACTCACACACAGAAGACACACATACACACAGGTGACACACATACACACAACTCACACACAGAAGACACACAGATACACAGGCACACAACTCACACACAGACACACAGGCACACAACTCACACACAGAAGACACACAGACACAGAAGACATACGGACACAACTCACACAGAAGACACAGGCACACAACTCACACACAGAAGACACATACAGACACAACTCACACACAGAAGACACACAGACACACAGGCACACAACTCACACACAGAAGGCACACAACTCACACACAGAAGACACATACAGACTTACACCTCACACTCAGAAGACACACAACACACACAGAAGACACATACAGACACAGAGAAGACACATACAGACACAACTCACACACAGAAGACACATACAGACACGCAACTCACACACAGAAGACACATACAGACACAACTCACACACAGAAGACACATACAGACACACAACTCACACACAGAAGACATACAGACACAACTCACACACAGAAGACACATACAGACACAACTCATACACTCATTTTACAGATAGACACCTCTCACACACACTCCTCTGTGCTGCAGGAGGGGGGCACATGTGTAGCTTCCCCTGCTCTCAGCAGTTGGATCCCTGCCCCTCCCCCACTCCCTCCTTCTCTCTGCCTGGACTGCGCACAGCAGGAGATGTCACCTTGTAACCGGGGCCACTTCTCCTCCTCCTCTTATAGCTCCAGCACAGCCAGGTATCCTCTCTAATCTTTTTTGCCGGCTTTCACTTCTTCCCGCCCTGCAGGAGGAGAACACTGGCCTTCTCTCTATCATTCTGATATGAGAGCGTTCATTGGCCAGTGTTCTCCTCTGCAGGACACGCCCCCTGATTGTTGAACCCGGCAGGTGAAAGCCGCAATTCCTAATCAGTGCAAGGTGCACTAATAAGCGGCAGTGCAGGAGACAATAGGGTGTTGGGGAGAGAAGAGAGACCCAATGCAGGCACCGGGCGGCATCTGATAGAGCGGGCAGCATCTGATAGAACGGGCCCCGCAGATGCCGCCCCCACTTTATGAACAGGTGCCGCGCCTGAGTCAGTGTACTCAACTTGCCTCATGATAGGTGCGGCCCTGTGTGTTTCATTTTATAAAAATCAAATATCGGTAGATATTGCTTCTCCGAAAAGAAATGAGGAATGGGTTTAAAAGTGTCCAAAACTTTTGACGTTCACAAAGTGGTTTCTAAATAACATATACTGTAAAGTCATGCTCTGGAAAATGCATACATTACCCGTTGGGTTCTAAGCACTAAGGGTCCTTGTCCGCAGGTTCTTTTGGGTTCTCTTCAGATAAGGATCAGGTTGACACTTTCTCTTTTAGTAGTGGTGCTCATATCAATGGGTGGCTTACCGCAATAAATCCATAAAGTATAAGATCGGCACCCACTTTAGTTTACTTTGTTTGCTTTCTTTCATATCCAAATATAAAGTGCATAGTGACGCATTTTGGCATTATACTTTTTGCATAAGTTAACAAAGGCGCAATAGTGAAACTTCATTATTCACTTTATATTTGGATATGGAATAAAGCACATGTGGTAAACTACAAAGTTCATCAATGACGCATTTCGGCCCTGCACCTTTAGCACAATTTTAGAAAGGCACAATTCCAAAACAAAAGTAGAGCAGTGGTCCAGCTTCCGATACAAGGTAAAAGGCAGTCATACAGAAGAATGGTACTGACGAGTGTATGTGCTGCCAAAGGTAAAGCATTTCGGACAGACGCGTTACCTGTGGCAGCACGTGCACTCTCCAGTATCATTCTTCTGTATGACTGCCTTTTACCATGTATTGGAATACTGACCTTATTGAATAAATCGCTCTGAATTATTATCGAAAGCTGGACCACTCCTCTACTTTTTCCATTGAATGTTGTGCGTTGTAAGGACGCCGAGTCCGAGCATGCTGATCCCTTCCGGGTGAGCTGGAACTCTGAACCACAATTCCAAAACATGTCATTATGCACTTTATGTTTGGATATGGAATAAAGCACATGTAGTAAAGTACAGTACTTTTGGGTAGATGGAGCATTGTTCAATATTTCTTAGCAAATCTTGAGTTCGTCCATAATTAAAATGGAAAAACAAACCCCATTATACACTGAAAAATAGACTTAAAGCTCCTTCAGATAGAAATCTTGTACTACAGTGCTTCTTGTGGTGTTCTTCTCTCCATGCTTTATAGGACAATAGCTCCAGCTACACAAAAGTTGCCATGAAAAGCATGAAATCATTTCATTCATTTCACTCAGACAGCGTGATAGAAAATTTCTGACATGGCTTTTACAATGATGGCCTAAAAATGAAGGATGGGGCTGAAAGGAGGAAAGAATTAAGCCTTTGAGTTAAACCGTGGGGGATTTCTGGAATATTTACTGGTGTATTGGCTCATTGCTTAATCAGATGGCAGAAAGATTTTCACAGTATGACATCTTTTATCCTAATTTAAAAGACTATTAACCCAGAGTAAACTATATTCTTAAAGTTTTTTTTTTTCCTTTTCGGGCTGATTGACATTCTATGACTATTCATTGAAAACTTTTTTTTTTATTTCATACAACTAAAGAGTGCAGGCCAATGCCCCTAAGATAATATATTTTATTCATCTCTTCTTTTAGGGCATTTTCAAGGTCACGTAATTCTATTTAGCACAAATGTTTAAACATATTTTTTTTCACTATTAGCCATCAATTTTTTAACAGTATGGTGCAATATTTATCTTCAGTGACCATGTGAACGTCATTATAGAGGACAGATTTAGGTTATGTTGTCCCACGGGTGAGCAAAATATTATCAATCGTTCTTCTATTTAAATAATGCATTTTCAAAGCAACTTGGCATTTACTGAAGAATCTTTAGAGCCATTCACAAATTAGTATTATATCTTAAACTTGGATAAAAATGTAATAAAATTGGCATATTAGAACTGGCAAAAGTATTCACCTTGGAATTTGACACAAATGACATTTGCAGTTGTCTCCTAAATACCCGCTCTACTTAATCAATGTGTCAGAAGACTTGGGAAATGAGAGAATTTCTCACTATTGAAGGTAAAATATATCGTTAATAAATCTTAAGGCTATTTACCATAAAATGAAATAGAAATGGCATTTACAGATATGTCCTTTCTATTTTTATCCTTTTCTGAATATTTATTGGGGACATACATCCCAGAGGCTTGTTAGATGCTTGTAAAATATATGTCATGTGGAAATTTTTCGGTTCTGAAGTCAGCTTGACGTATTCATATTTTTTTTGGAAAAAAATCCATGTTACAGTCCTTTCACATCAGTGGTTTTCGCTGATCGCGGCAGTTCGGTGAAAAAAACGCAACTGCCGCGATTACCGCATAACGGCCGTGATCACGGCACACTTGCCGCAAGCCCCATAATGTCTATCGGGCTTGCGGTAAATGTGCGGCAGGTGCGGCAAGTGCGGCTTCGGCACTTGCACAGGTGCGGCGGCGAAAAAAACGTGGTATGCCTCGTTTTTTTCGCGGCCACACCTGCCGTAAGTGCTGACATTGTATGGGGCTTGCCGCTAGTGAACCGCAAGTGCGGCCGTTATGCGGTAAAACGCTGATGTGAAAGCAGCCTTAGAGGCTTTTCTCCAAGATTAAATATAGAATACAAATGTAGTCGAACTGGGTTCATTGGTATAGTAGATAGAGAAAGATGATATGTTACCAGCAGGTTTCCATAAGGCTGTGAACTTTCTTTATTCATGATGGCGCACCATGCACTTAGCCTGATGAAATATCTAAGCCAACAACATTTTTTTCCACTCACATTACGCAAATAATCGACAGAGTAAATGCAACTCTTATTATGCTAAAAAAAACTGAATGTCTCCAATTGTTTTGTGCTAGAACTATTGAAAAATGCTTATAAGCTTGTAATGCCCTGAAGAAGTAAAATCTGCTTAGCACTGTTTTGTTGAAGTTAATGACTGCACAGTTGGGTCTTTCCTCTAGTGGGGCCAGTGGAGGATAACACAGTCATTTCCCAGGGCTGTTCTAGAAGATGAATAACAGAGGTTTATGCCTTAATATTGCCAAAAAGAAACGGAAAAGTTCAAAACGAAAAATGAAGGATCTATATCAGTGTGGCTTTACAGAACATTTGCCGTTCATAAATTAGTATATCAACAATGATGATATGGTTATTATTATTATTATACCGCAATTATTATTATACATATACAAGAGTTACACTTAGAAAATAAGATCACTATGCAAAATTTTGTATTAAATTACTAGTCGGATACTTCCCAAGCATCTAGGACTGCGTGATATATCAGTGAATGATGTGTGCAGAGCCCAGTAGGGGCCTTTTGCAGCTGACAGATTGTGATTTTGTCAACTCCAATTGTTTTCAAGCGCTGGCCAAGATATTTAGGCACCGCACCCAGTGTGCCAGTTACCACTGGGATCACCTTCACTGGCTTGTGCCAGAGTCTTTTCAGTTTGATCTTTAAATCCTCATATCGTGTCAGTTTTTTCAATGGCTTCTCCTCAATCCTGCTGTCACTTGGTATTGCAATATCGATGATCCACTCTTTATAATAATAATAATAATAATAATAATTATTATTATTATTATTAGTAGTAACATGTTAAAATAAGTATAATAAAAACTAGAGATTGGCAGGACCCTGGATGATGGTACTGATGTAATAGTCACGACATCACAGTGACATTGTAAAATTCAGGGGCACTAAGGTACCAGCCATTGACTACCATCCAAGGAAGTTTGCAAGACCCTGGTTTGGTTTAAAAGGTGTCCTTTCAATCTTTTTGGTCATGTCAAACAATAACAGATATTTAGTACTGGCCGC
The DNA here is from genome assembly GCA_033576535.1 of Allobates femoralis. NCBI lineage: Eukaryota > Metazoa > Chordata > Amphibia > Anura > Aromobatidae > Allobates > Allobates femoralis. The sequence continues at coordinate 66,929,207 of JARQOC010000002.1, read as the reverse complement.
AATTTGGTAGATTGTCTATGAACACATCAATGCATGTTTATGAATGCTGTGATTCTTAGACAGTGCACAACTAGGCCAGAATAGAGAGATTTAAATTTAGGTATATATATCATAGTAGTTCATTGCTGTTTGATAAATATGATGAATTTTATGACTGACTAGTCCAAGTTTACATCATCTAATAATTAGCTTACTTTCTGCCAACATTTACACTAAACATGCTCAGTTTTATGATAGACCATGTCCCTTTATGTAAACCATTGCAATTTTCAGCAACGCCAAGACATTAGTTAAATATGGAGCAGGAAGCGTCTAGAATATAATTAAGGTGCGTGTAAACAAAGACAAGTATATCCTCCCTGTCTAACAACGCTAAACAGTTTTACAATACTTTCAATTCCCTCCTCCGCCAGCACCTCCCTCTCATCTAAGCTGAAGACTTTCACAAGAAAAATACAGAGAGACGGGCACCACTTCACTGAGACAAGTAGTATTCGACTTAGATCATTGAGGCACAGCAAGGCTGTATGAGGGGGTGCACAGTTCAGTGAGCGAGTCACCACATCAACCTGATCAGAAGAAGAAAAAAAGACATCACTCACCAGATAATACAGTCTTCCCTGCTCCTCTAACCCAATTCCAATACCAACCTCCACTACCCTTTCCCCATTTGAGGTGCACTCTGTCCGCATCTACCCTCCTCCAACCTCCAGCTGGCTATCATCTACCGCCCCCAGAGTTAGCCATCACCACCTTTTTCAGCCACTTCACCACCTTGCTACTTCATTTCTTTCTGCTGACATCCCCATTATCATCATAAGTGACTTTAACATCCCCATTGACACTTCTACTTCAACTTCCTCTAAACATTTATCACTGACTACCACTTTTGGCCTCACTCAATAGTCCTCCATGTCCACTCACAAAGATGGCCACATGCTGAATCTTATCTTCAGTTGCCCCTATTCCCTTACTAACCTCTCTAACTCATCCCTCCCCCTGTCTGACCACAACCTACTTACATTCTCTTCCTCTCCTCTCCTAGTGCGCAACCCCCACTCCACCAAGTCACTCATCCACAAAGAGATCTCAAACACCTTCATTTACACTCATACTCTGATATCCAAATCCTTTCTCCTTTTCACAGACATAGCTTCCTTACATGATACAGATGCTGCTGCCACTTTCTTTAACACCACAATAACAGCAGTGCTTAATTTGGCCACCCCATCATACATAACAAATCTCGCACAATCAAATGGCAGCCCTGGCAGACCAGCCTGACCAAAGAACTGAAAAGGGTTTCCAGGGTAGGTAAGTGGAGATGGAAGAGATCCCATTTAGCTGAACACTTTGTTGTATACAAGCAGTCCCTCGCCAATTTCACGTCCATGCTCACTGCTGCAAAACAAACTTACTTCTCATCTCCCACATCCTTCCTGTCTCACAACCCTAAACAGCTACTGAACACTTTCAATTCTCTACTCCATCCCCAGCACCTTCTCCCTCTCCTCTCATTTCTGCTGAAGACTTTGCCTCTTTCTTTAAGCAGAAGATTAATAACATCAGAGAACGCTTTAGCCCGCAGCCCCCAGTGCCCCTCTTCATCACTGCTCAGCCCTGTTTCTTCCAAAGCCAGCTTCTCCACCATGACAGAATATCAGCTCTCCTCTCTTCTGTCAAGATCACATCTCACCACCTGCATGTTTGATTCAATCCCATCCCACCTCATCCCTAACCTCGCCATAGACTTCATCCCAACCTTAAAACATTTATTCAACCTTTCACTTACAAATGGTGTCTTCCCTTCTTCCTTCAAATCACACCCATCCTCAAAAAGCCCTCCCTCAACCCATCCTCTGTGTCTAGCTATCACTCAATATGACTTCACCGTTATGCCTCAAAACTGCTGGAAATGTTCATCTTGAACTGTCCTCCCACCTCACTTCCTGCTTACTGTTTGACCAGTTACAATCTGGCTTCTAACTGCATCACTCAACTTAAACTTCCTTAACTAAAGTCACCAATGATCACCAAGAGCAAGTTACACTACTCTGCCCTCCTTCTCATAGACCTGTCTTCTGCCTTTGGCACTGTAGATTGAGAGAAGAGAACTCCAGGCCTTGAGAGCCACACACCATGCAGGTTTTCAGGATTTCCTCAGCATTTGATTGTTGGAATCATCACCAGTGCAGGAGATTAAATTACCAACTGTCAAATACTAAGGAAATCCGAAAACCTGCACGGTGTGCAGCTCTCAAGGCCTGCAGTTTCCTACCACTGACCTGCTGTAGACCATTCCCTCTTGCTAAAGATTCTCTCATCTCTTGGCATCACAGACTTTGCCCTCTCCTAGATTTTGTCATATCTCACAGACCAGACATTCAGTATCGTCATCTCCCACATCACCTCCTCATCTTGCCCCCATCTGTCAGTGTTCCCCAAGGTTCAGTTCTAGGACTCCTGCTCTTCGCCATCTACACCTTTGGTTGGGACAGCTCATAGAGTCCCACGGCTTTCACTATCATCTCTATGCCAATGACACACACATCTACATCTCTGGACCTGACATCACCTCTTTACTGACCAAAAGACCAAAATCCCACAATATCCTTTTGCTATTTCATCTTTCCTTTCTGTTTGCTTTCTAAAAATGAACTTGGACAAAACAGAATTCATCATCTTTCCCCATCTCACTCTACCCCTCCACCAGACCTATCCATTAAAGTCAATGGCTGCTCATTTTCCCCAGTCCCACATGCTTGGTGCCTCTGGGTAATTCTCGACTCTGCCCTCTTTTTCAAGCAACATATCTAAGCCATTGCCACCTCCTGTGACTCCAACTCCAAAATATTTCCCTGATCTATACATTCCTTGAACAAGAAACTTCAAAAACACTTGTGTATGCCCTCATCATCTCCCATCTCGACTATTGAAAACTCCTATTTTCTGACCTCCTCTCTATCACACTTGCACCACTCCAATCTATCCTAAACTCTGCTGCCTGACTAATTCACCTATTTCCCCATTATTCCCCAGTCTCTTCTCTCTGTCAAGCCTGGCTCACTGGCTTCCTTTTTTCCAGAGGCTCGAGATTAAAACCTAACTATGACATGCAAAGCCATTCACAACCTGTCTCCTCCATACATGTGTGACATGGTGTCCCGGTACTTACCTCCACGCAACCTGCGATCCTCTCAAGATCTCCTTCTCTACTCCCCTCTTATTTCTTCTTTCCACCACCACATACAAGATTTCTCCTATGCTTTCCCCATACTTCAGAACTCTCTGCCCCAACACATCAGACTCTCGCCCACAGTGAAAACCTTCTAAAGGAAACTGAAGACCCACCTCTTCTGACAAGCCTACAACTTACAGTGAGCCTCAGTCCACCCAACCACCACATGACCAGCTCTACCCTCTCCTAGTGTATCCTCACTAATTCCTTGTAGACTTTAAGCCCTCGTGGGCAGGGTTCTCTCTCCTTCTGTACTTATGGTGCCTTGTATTCATCATGTTTGTTGTACTTATCTATGTGTGCCCCTTTTTCACATATAAAGCGCCATGGAATAAATGGCACTATAATAATAATTAATAATAATAGTGTCATCCGTAGTAAACAAGGTGCACCAGTGAAGGGGAGCCGGAATAATAAATTATGGCTGCCATTTCATGCAACACATGCAGTTGAAGCTCGTGTGTGGCTCAAAACGGCAGCCCTTGCCCGTCGTTCCTGCCCTCCCTGCTGAAACTTTTGTTTTCTTCAAATTAAATATAGTGAAGACTATCTTGCTGGTGAGTGGCGTAATTTTTCCTTCTTTTGCTTGGATTAAGCTGAAGAATTTGCCTCATTCTCCCAGCAAAACATTTCTTAACATCAGAGAAAGCTGTACCCTACAGTCCACTCCTCAAAACTACTCAACTCTATTACTCAAAAAAACAGCTCCTTTGCCATTATAGAATATTAATTTTCCTCTGTACAGATCATATCTCACCACCAGTGCACTTATTCAGCTCCTATCCCAGCTCACCTCACCGCAGTCTTCATTCCAACTCTAACCCATCTCTTCAACCTATCAGTAACAACTGTTGTCTTCCCGTCATGCTTTAAATATGCCTCAATTACATCCATACTCAAAAGTCCCTTTATCCATCATCTGTATCTAGCTATTACCCAATATTACTTCTCCCTTATGCTTTAAAACTACTGGAACATCATGTTCATCTTGAACTGTCCTCCTACCTCTCCTCCTGTTTTCTTTTTGACCAGTTACAATATAGCTTATGATCACATAATTGCACTGAAACTGCTTTAACTAAAGTTACCAATGACCTACTAACCACCAAAGCCAAGCAACACTACTGTGTCCTCCTCCTCCTGGATCTGTCTTCTGCTTTTGACACTGTGGATCCCTTCTAATAGTCTTGCACCCCTACAATCTATCCTAAGCTCTGCTGCCTAACTAATCCACCTGTCTCCACACTACATCCTCTCTTACCTTCAAACCCTAATCAAGTTATATAAAGCCATCCACAACTGCTCCCCTCTGCACACCTGTGACAGTCTCCCTTACCTGCAAGCAAACTCTGATACTTACAAGATCTCTTTCTTTTTTTCCCCCTTATCATCTCCTCCCACAATCACATAGAAAATTTCTCTTGTGCATCACTCATACTCTGGAAGTTTCTGCCCCAACACATCAGACTCTCACATTCCATTGAAACCTTCAAAAGGAACTTGAATACCCACCTCTTATAACAAGCCTACAACCTTCAGTAACTCTCAGTCCACTATATTGCCACACAACTAGCAACTAGCTCTACCCTCTTCTATATTATTCTCACCCATCCCTTGAAGACTAGAGCCGGTACAGGCAGAGTCCTCTCCTCCTGAATCCATCTGTGCCTTATATTTTTCAAAAGTATTGTACTTGTCTATATATACCGCTTTTTACATGTAAAGCACCATGAAATAAATGTTACTCTTGTAATAAATCATAATCTAATATATAAAACTGAGTGTATGTATGTATGGGTGTGTACATGTAACATATCTCTGCCTCATCAGGGGTAGCCCCACCCCAATATCCCTGCCCTTTTGTAGCTCCATCCCCTACACATAACCCCGACCATTCATAGCTCTGCCTCTTTCAAATCCCAACCCCCTTCATGGATTTCTGTGTATGTATGTATGTATGTATAACTCCTCCTTCTGCACATGGCCTGATCAAGAGTTGTAACTGCCAAACATCTGTTCATCTTTGCATCAGAAGGAAAAAACAAGAATGCTGTTCATCAAAAAGGCTCTTTAATGAGTTGCTAATAAAATACTATGCATTACTTTGGTAATGATTTAGTTAATTTGTGTTGCAAGTCTGTATTGTTGAATATATGATGTGAAATGTTTTTTGTGAAAATATTCATTCTATTTTGTTATTACTAACCACAGTTAGTTACTTTGCATGGGCAATGCCAGGCTCTACAGCTAGAAATAAATATAAAAAAAAACTAATACCCCACCAATCACCTGCCCCAGAGACACTGCTACCTCTGTTGCCTGCTGCCTGCTTGTCCTCCATGTTCTGCATATACACTCTGATATCTTCACTCTAGACCGGGGTTTCAAGACGCAACTTTGTAGGTCAGGGCATGTCATGTCATGTCATATGACAACATTACAAGGCATTTTGACCTGGTGTTCAAGTTAGAACAACTCTTCTGGCTGTGAACAGATTTGAGAAATCATAGCACGATGTGATGTCAGAACTAGTGATAAGCGAGTTAAATCATTACTATTCACTACTCGCATGGATAGTTCGGTTTTCGCGATACCTATTTCTCGGCGAGTATCGTTGGTGCTCGTGAGTGATGCGTTGATCGTTATCAATCTGACACAAATTGATTTCTCTCTTCAGTAAAGGTACCGTCACACGAGGCAATATTGCTTGCAATTTCACTGGCAATTTGCTGGTTGCAGTGAAATCATGGACACACTGTTCCATTTGTACACGGCAACAAAATAGAACAATGTGTCCATGATTTCACTGCAATCAGCAAATTGCCAGTGAAATTGCAAGCAATATTGCCGCGTGTGACGGTACCTTAAACAATGTGAGCTGGCACCTCAGTCAGAGCCTCTCGAATGTTAGAGTCTCTCTGGGGGGCACAGAAAGGTGTTTTAGGTATTTAAATCATAAAAAATGGCTACCCTTTTGCCCTGTCCTTGAAAGATTCATTTTATAGGTGGATGTGTGTGGGTGAAGCCAATCAGTAATTGACTACATCTTTAGTATGGACACAGCATGGTGCTTGAATGAAATTGCATAATACACCTACTCATTCACTTTGTGTTGAAGCAGTCATAATGATTGTGCTACAATTGTAATATTGTTTTTTCTCAGCATATTATTTTACATAAGATATCCAAAGAGGAACAATATTCTCTAACATTCTGCAATTAAGAAAGTATCCTCCTTCTGAGATTTTCAAATATGCAATACAATCTGTGGGAAACTGGCAGTTGTCAATCTCCCTGCTGCATCCCCTTTATATTATAGAGATAGAAAAACTAAACAGAATGAGATATAGTGTAGTATTGTGGGAAATAATTCAGTTTTTATTTTATATATATATATAAAAAAGTCCCACTCTTTCTGAGTTTCAGAACCCAGTTTGTGACTGACAGCTCCCTCTCTCTTATGCACAGAAATCCAGTTGAAGCTATCAGTCATTAAAGGAGTTATGTGGGATATAGCCCCCACCCCAGAAAAAAGTGCCTAAAAACTAACAGGCAGTTAGCTGCTACCTACTTGCCTGTTGTGCCTGGCACTGTTCACTGCCGGCTAAGACCGTTCCTGTCAGTGATTTTGCTGCTTCTCCTAACATATGTCAACAGAGGGGTGGTTTCTCCCCTCTCTCGATAAGCGTCATTGCCGACATCACGCTGATTTACAGCGGGCACCCTCAATCAGGTAGCGAAGAGCTGCTGTCAATCAGCATGACATCAGTTGTCCCGCCCTTTCCATAGAGGAGAGCGGAAAAGCTGCTGACAGTCTGTTTACCCTACCATGCTGTTTCTTACATTAGCGGTCTGTGCCCACTGTGTGTCAGCAGTGAATGGCAGTGAATGGTGCCGATCACAACAGGCAGCTAAGTGGCAGCTACCAGCCTGTTAATGCTTAGGCATTTTTTTTTATAACTATCCCGGAAAACCCATTTAAGTTGAACCACCCCTAACAAAAATGGTATTTTATTGAAAAAAAAGACAAATTATACTGAATCTTTTCCTCCAAAGCCATACATCATTCTGCGCAAATCTTCCTACGGTACTCTATGATATGTTGCCCGTTGATTGCACTGCTTTTCCAAACTGATCGGTTACTTTTAAAGAAAGTATAAAGCATGTTTGCTCTTGTATTTCAAATACATTTTAGCTTCAGACAAATTAGCTTTAAAACCTCCACGCAATAAGCTTTTAAGCTTCCAATAATAAAGTCTTTAAGTTTAGGCAGAATTGGACTGTAACTCTGTCTTAATTCTCCCAAAAATGTGATTTCTCTCAACTCAAATGTCATTTGCAGAGATAATAAGCTATAACATGCAAGATGATTTCATGGCAAATTCTCAAATTAAATTCTGAAATATTGAGATCTTATTTATAGGTGGCCTTCCAGTTACGGAGCTTTAAAGTTAACAACAGCTAATTGTTGTGAATTACAATGAACATATTTAGTTCCCAAAGCTCAATCTATTAGTCTTTAGGTGAAGATAAATTAGTATAACCTACCCTTGTACAAAGGTGAGAGTTAATAGTTCATACATTCACATTTATGAGACTGATGGAAACCACAGCCCCATCTTATGCTCCTTACCGCTTGCTATAATTGCGGGTGTTTAATGTTACACTGATCAAGGGCAATGGGATCAGAATTCTTGCTCAGAAGGTTACGTTGCAAGTCAAGTTTAATTTGCTAGTCTGAAACATGGAAATTGCTTACTGTTTGATAGCCGTATGTGGCACCTTTGTATCTTATCATAAAGCAAGGTTGCGTGTTCTACTTTATATCTGATCGAAGCAAAATATCACTCCAAGTGCTTAATGTGTTTGGAACAGAGTGTAATTGAAAATGAATCAAATTTTTTTTTTCTTCCTCTGAATAACTGTTATTGGCAACTTTAGGAACAATTCAGGCAAAATAACTTGTAAGAGCTTTAAACACTTTTAAAATGAATTTGATAGATGTTGGTTACCGCTGTTTCGGCTTCCCTATAGAGCTGATTTACTGTTTCTAAAATGAGACTATTGTTTTCCAGTAAGCCAAATCATCCAATGAGCACCTAACATACATTTTTCAGTTGAGAAAATGGCTCACATAGATGGGGATATTATTTTATATTAAGTACAAAACATATGGTTAAGAAGGAAACTTGGTGTAATAAAAATAGATAAATGGATGTCAAAATTGTTGCTAGCTGTTGTTAGGAATGATTAGCTTTTTCAGAGCATGTGCTTAAAAATAAAAAAAATAAATCACGTGTACGTAAACATTTCAAATATTCAATCACATTTTCTCTGTCAAGGTGAAAAAATTCTAAACAGTACTTAAAAAATGTTCTATTAGATTAATTATTATTATTATTATATATATATAGAATCATAGAATGGTGGAGTTTGAAGGGACCTCCTTGGTCATCGGGTTCAACCCCAACTCAAAGCAGGATCCACTAAATCATCCCAGACAGATGTCGTTCTAGCCTGTGTGTGAAGACTTCTATTGAAGGAAAACCCATCACCTCTCATGGCCGCCTGTTCTACTCGCTGATCACCCTCACTGTCAAAAAGTTTTTTCTAATATCTAATTTGTGTCCCCTCTCATTCAGTCTCATCACCCTCACTGTCAAAAAGTTTTTTCTAATATCTAATTTGTGTCCCCTCTCATTCAGTCTCATCCCATTGCTTCTAGTATTTCCTTGTGCAAATGAGAATAAAGCTGATCCCTTTACAGTGTGACAGCCCTTGAGATATTTATAGACAGTTATTAAGTCTCCTCTCAGTCTTCTTTTTGGCAAGCTGAACATGCCCAAATCCTGTAACCTTTCCTCATAGGACATGGATTGCAGACCGGTTACCATTATGGTCACTCCTATCTGCACGTGCTCCAGTTTGTTGATGTCTTTTTTTAAATGTTAATTTTATAGTACGTTGTACTGTAGCCGGAATATGTTCGCTATACATAAGTTTATTATTATTAAATTAAACTACAGAAAAAAACTAGAACTCCAGAATATCAATAAAATGATATTTATATTAATAAATGAAGACCAAAGGGTGAGAAGAGAACAGGAAGTAGGCAGGTTCCGTGTAAAGACCTTTCAATGTGATAAATAGTAAGACAGTACAAAGTATAAAATAATGTTAAAATAAAATGCAATATGGCACTTGTCTGGACAAAAGTGTATAATTGTGAAAATAGTTTCAGCGATAATAAGTCCTGGTAATGTTTTTTCAGAAATACAAACTAGAAAAAATTATGAATAATCTACTATATAATCGTCTAATGTTCTCTGTCTGTCACGGAAATCGCGCGCCAGCGGTAGAGCGCTCATTGGTGGGCGCCAAGTAGCTCCCACCAATGAGCGCACAGTATGCAAAACAGCCGCGAGCAGTAGAAAATTCCAAGCACAGTGAGTGAAAATGCGAAGCTGAAACCCGGCTTCTTGTCCCAAGTGATAGGTATGCTACACATGCCCACAACGCCGCCTGCAGACCCCCTCCAGCCTCCCACTGCACCTCTCCCGATGCCGCAGACCCCGCAAACCACCCGCATTAGACCCCCGCAACCCCCGATGCCCGCTCTGCCCCACACAAGAAGCCAGCACCCCCTCCTCCATCGCCCGCACAGCTCCGCTGCCCGCCCAGCCACCGCCTGCACAGCCCCACACAAGACCACATCCTCCCTGCTGCTCTGTTTTCTCTGCACTCTCCTCACCCCTATCAGTGCCTGTGTGTGGTGACCGGGCCGGCGGCTCCATCCATGCTGCAGTCCATCCTGCTGGAACCACCCCCTGCACATCGTGCCTGACCACAGCTACGGCATGGAGGAGCTGCTCCAGGACTTCTACCAGCTCAGGGAGCTGCACAAGGTAAGGCAGAGCCCAGGGAGGACAGGAGGCCAGGGAGGAGAGGAACCTAGGAAGGACAGGAGGCCAGGAAGGCCAGGAGGCCAGGGAGGAGAGATAGCCAGGAAGGAGAGGAGGCCCAGGGAGGAGAGGAGGCAAAGGAGGACAGGAGCCATCGAGGACAGGAGGCCATCGAGCACAGGAGACCAGGGAGGACAGGAGGCCATGGAGGACAGGAAAGGGAGGCCATGGACAAGAGAGGCCAGGGAGAAGCGACCAGGGAGGACAGGAAGTGAAGGCCAGGGAGAAGAAGCCTGGGAGGACAGGAGGCTTGGCTGGTCCCTGTTTATTGAGCATGCATAAGTTGACCCAGCCTCTGCCCCCTGATGACGCTTTGAGTAACTCAAACGAAACATTGTCAAAAACGTAAGTACTAAAAAGTAAAGCAGTTAGGGTGCGTGCACACGGTCCGGAGGAGCTGCGTGTTGGACGCAGCTCCTCCGGACCTGAGTGAAGCCTGTGGGTGGCCGCAGGGAGACCGCAGCCGCCCTGTATTCACCATGTGCGGCGGGTGCTGGGCGGCTTCTCCCTGCAGTCACCCGATGGGGGCCGTTTCCGACTACGCAGCATGAAATGAACATGCTGCGGAGGAACGGACTCCTGGCAACCCGCACCGACAGCTCCAAAGACGCTGCAGGCGGGTTACGCATAGTGAGGATGAGATTTCTTGAAATCCCATCCACTATGCTTGTACTGTACTTGCAGTGTTTTGGACACAGCGGCAAGAGCTACGTCCAAAACGATGCGTATACTCATCGTGTGCACGCACCCTTAGATAGTATAGGGAGGAATGAAAAGGATATTTTAATAAAAGTGAATAAAAAATAGGTAAGATTATGGCAATAACTAGATAAGTATTTAGAATGAAAATTAATTTGGGATTCGACCACCCTTTTAACTGTTTTCACTAGACAACCTGCTTAAGCATTTTATACATTTTAAAATTTCAATCATCCTTTTTTACAGAAAAATGTTTCAAAACAACTCTACATAATCCCGGTCATATATAGACATACTGTACAAACATTTGCCTGAGGTTTAAAGTAAATTGTATTAATTTACATATATTTAACATGTCTGTTCAAAATAAACCCTTCTCCACTGAGCCTCCCTCTCAGTGCTACCATTCCTAAGGAAGACTGAAGTGAAAAGTTGTGTTTCCAATTAAGCAATTAAATGGACTGGAAAACTGTAAATTACAGTGTACACTGCCCACTCCGGTACAGTAACTATGATTATCCCTCTAACTACTTTATTATCAATCAGAATTACTTCAGTTAACTCTTCTCGTCCCCCTTTAAAAAATAAACAAAAAATAAGTCTTGTAAAGCCAAAGAAAACAAAGTAATCTAACACCTTTTTCCAAGTACCTTTACAGATCATTTTGAAATACCGGGATGTCTTGGGGGACCTGCATGAGTGAGCTTCGAAGATAGTGGCTACAAAATAACAGATTTTTAAGGGGGTTGCCTAATCCTTACATTTATTTAATAAAATAATAATAATTATAAAATTGAAACAGACAAAGTCTGATAAATACAACAATAAAATTTACTCCCCAACTGTGTCACCAACATGTGTCTGATGTGACAAAGAGTGGCTACTGAAGTGTCCAGTATGCCACTTTTGCGGCCATTAATTGGTTTTTTGCAGTGATGTGTCAAGATATTCAGAACAGAATAAGAGAGGCAGACTAAGAAGAAACAATGTGGGATCAGTGAGCGTAATTTGTTTTAATTTATAGTTAGTGTTTAGGTAGTTTGCCTATTACTATTCATTACTCGCGCGAATAGTAAGGTATGCGAGATACTCAGTACTTTTTCAAGCATCACGGGTGCTCGAGAGTGATGTGTTGATCATGAACAATCTGACATAATTTGCCAGCTCCCTTCAGTGAACAATTGAAGCTGACACCCTAGTGAGAGCCACTTGAATGGTAGGTTCTCACTAGGGTGTAGAGCAGGGGTGGGGAACTCCAGTCCTCGAGGGCCGCAATCAGTGCAGGTTTTCAGGATTTCCTTAGTATTGCACAGGGATTGGAATCATCACCAGTGCAAGTGATTATGTTATCACCTGTGCAAAACTAAGGAAACCCTGAAAACCTGCACTGATTGCGGCCCTCGAGGACTGGAGTTCCCCACCCCTGGTGTAGAGCAATATGTTGTATTCTGTTAACATACAAAAAAAAACCATCATCCCTTCCCAGATATGCTTGTTCTATAGTGGGCTGTGTGGGGAAAGAGCACACCATTAATTGACTTACATGTGATGAGCACTCAACTCAACTTACTATTCGCTTAACACTACTCATAATCCATGTTGGACTCATTTTTTTTCTTTTAATTTATAACTACATTATTTATTTAAAAAAAACAACAATTAGAACTTTAAAAAATATGTATAAATTACAAATGCTTTGGGAATAAATGTGATATCCATGCTTAAAACACAAGCAAAGTAACTTTTGCAAACTGTAAAATAGCGTATCTGTAATCTTGATGATATTTCCCGCGTCGTTAATGTCCAATGCTCTTATTATCTCTTGACTGTCAACTGAGCCTTTCCAAGGTTTTCCAGATTATAGCTGAACCTCTTAGCTAAAACTGAACTGTGTGAATGGAAAGAGATAAAATAACACACCACAAGATTAAGGGAATGATGTTCTGGAGCTTGATCTTTTTGCCAATGGGGTTTTTAGAAGAAGTAGACACCACAGTGAGGATTCCTTAAAGAGGAAAGTCTGCTCAGTTTATGCATATTAATTTGTCTGACTTCAGGAAATAATTATCACATCAACCGCTGCAGAGAAGTACATGACTAAATAGGACAAGCCACACATGTGATAAAAGCAGTATGTGATATTTCTACTGCACATAAATGTCACATGTATTTAAAGCCAATATCCTCAAACACTATAAACATTTTACATTATTTATTAATTATTATGACAAGCAGTGGGTGAAAAAATTATTGAAGACACCACCAATTTTCTAAGAAAATATATTTCTAAATGTGCTATTGAGATGACATGAAGTTTTCACCAGATGTCAATAACCCATCCAATCCATGCAGGCAAAGAATTCAAACCAAAGATGTATATGAACCTAGTGATATGTAATAATGATACAGAACAAAATATTGAAACATGAAGAATAGTGATAAGAAAAGCCATTTAAAGTAATGATATCAGTTGAAATCTATCAGTAATTAAAAAGCAATCCTGCCACTTTGTGAAAAAAAAATTAGACAAGACAAGACCAAAATGTAACTCTTTGGAAGTCATAATACACATCAAGTTTAGAGGCCAAAAGGCACTGCAGATTACCTAAAAAAAACACCACAACAACAGTACATATTGAGGTAAGAACACCATGGTGTGGGGCTATCATTTAGCATATAGCACTGGAAAGTTCATGTTACTGAATGACTTGAACATCTACTTACATAATTGTATTGCGACTGAAGTGTCCGGGTGTCCCCTTAATTTGCCACTTGATTGGCCAACTGAACGGTCCACCTGAAAGGAAAAAAAAACTAAGCTGCCGCCATGTTGGCACGCCCAAGTTATGTGCCAATATGTCGGCCACATGATGCTGCTGTCCCTTCTGTGTCCAGGTCCTCAATCTGCCACCACCTCCTCCTTTAACATCACCGTCTCCTCCTCCTCCATCGCAGCTGCCACTACCAAACCACCTCAGAGCCCGCCATGCTCTCCATATGCATGCAGGTGCCATGTTTGGACACTCGCATGGCTACTGCGTATGACAAGGTGACCAAACACAGTGCCCACAAGCCTGCAAGCCCACCCCAATTCCCTACTTCCTCCCATTTGCATTTCACTGTGAAATGCATACGGGAGGAGGAACTGTTCCTCTGGTATGCAATCAAAAGTGGAACACATACTGCTCGCACACAGAAAGGATAGTGAGATCGCAGACATGTGGAATGCAGACATCACACTGTGAGGAGAGACAGCACACTGGGGGAGAGAGACGGCACACTGAAGGAGAGACAGTATACAGGGGGAGAAACAGTGCAGAGGGGGGAGCATGTGGGGAAAAGAAAGCGCAATATTGGAAGAGACAGCACACTGAGGAAAAGACAGTCTACTAGGGACAGCACACTGGGGGAGGATACAGCTCACAGAGGGAGAGACAGCTCACAGGGGGGAGAGATAGCACACTGGGGGAGAGACAGCTCAAAGTGGTGAGAGATAGCACACAGGTGGGAAAGACAGCACATAGGGGAGAAAGACAGTACACTCTGGGGAGAGACAGCACACAAGGGGGAAAGACAGCACACAGGAGGGAAAGATAGTGTACTGAGCGAGAGACATCACACTTTGGGAGAAACAGGACCCTGGACGGAGAGACAGCAAATGAGGGGAAGTGACTTCACCCTGGGGGAAAGACAGCACATAGGGGGATAGATTTTACACCAGGGAGAGAGTGCATGGAGGGAAAGAAAGCACACTGGGGAAGAGACAGCACACTGAGGGGAAAGACAGAAAACTGGGGGAGACACACCGAACTAGGGTGAGAGACAGCACACTGGGAGAGAGTCAGCACATATGAGTAAGAGATAGCACACAAGTGGGGAGGACATGGAGTGGAAAGCTCAAAAGAGAGCACACATGAGGGGAGAGGACAGCAAAGAGGGAGAAGACAGCAGACAGGGGGAGAGCACACAGGAGGGAGGCAAAGCATAGGGGCTAAGAGATCAAAAGGAGAGAGCACACAAGGGGAGAAGTCAGCTCATAGACAAAAGACAACACACAAGGAGAAATGACAGAACGAGGAGGAGACAGCTAAAAAAGCACACAAGGGGAAAAGACAGCACAGAAGAAAGAGAGACAACACACAGGGGAGAGGGTACAGGGGGAGAGATAGCACAAAGGGGGAGAAAGAGAGATCACACAGGGAGAGAGAGAAAATACATTGGGGTGACAACTTAAAGGAGACAGCACATGAGGAGAGAAGACAGCTCATGGGGGAGAGAGAGCAGACAGGAGAAAGACAGGTCAAAGGAGAGAGCACAAAAGGGAGAAGACAGCACAGATAGGAGAGAGACAGCACACGGGGGCAGATAGCAGACAAGAAGGAGAGCACACAGAAGGGAGATATTATCACCACACCCAGTGCCAGAGAGTCAATTGTTAAATTAAGGCCATACTGATATAAAAGCTTCAGGCACTTTCTAGTTTTTTTAAAAATCTGCTGCCATCTAACACAATGATAATGATGAAACTGGAAAGAAATTTCAGCAAGACAATGATCATATATACACAGCCAAGGAAACTCTCAAGCGGTTTCAGAGAAAGAAAATAAAGCTACTAGAATGATTAAGCCGATCACTGGAGCTGAATCCAATTGAAAATTTATGGAAAGAACTAAAGCCCAAAATTCATTGAAGGAGCCCAAGGAACCTTCAAGATTTGAAGAGTTTGTGGAAAATGGGTCAATGTCACATCTAAGCAACGCATGTGACTTGTTTTTCCATAGAGAAGGTGCCTTAAAGTTATCGTCACCAACAAAGGCTATTGTCTGAAGTAATAAATATATTTCAGTAAGCGTGTTCAGTACTTTTTCCCTGTATCATTTCTCATTATTATTCAGAACTTCCAGAAAATGGCTGCAGAGGCGGTACATGTGCAGATAGAGATCTCAGAGAGCTGAGATCTTGATCTGCACATGTGCCACCTCTGCAGCCATTTTCTGGAAATTCTGAATGGTAGAGACCAAGACTCAGCTGCCAGCATGCCTTCAGGAACACGAAAATGGAGGCTGCCAGTACACCTCTGCAACACCCTCACAGCCTTGCCACATCGTCCACATCCTCAATGAACCCTGTCTCCTGCAGCTTCGCTCCACTACCACAACCACCCTTTTGGTAAGGAAAAAAAAACAATATTTAGATTAAAAGATGCACCCCCATTTTCCCCCAGTTTAGGGGGGAAAAGTTGTGTGTTATAATCTGAAATATACGGTAATTACTTAAAAAATTAGTGAAGTGTTCAAAACTTATTTCACCCACTGTATATAATTTATGCTGAAATTATTTATAGTAGTTACATCTCTTAATAAAATTACTAAAAACTAGTAACTGACAGGAAAATCATGTTAGCTAGCACCAGAGAGCCATGTTTGTACTGATAAAGATGAGTAAACCTTTTGCAGTTTGAGTTTGCCAACTTACTAAAAAAAAAAATAGTGTCATTGGGAGTGAATGTGTGGCAGTTGCCCTGCAAAGATGGTGTGAAATATCCTGATGTTTCCCAGAGCTGTATGAAACTGCATACAACCAATTTCAAGCTCCTTATCGTAAACCGAGCTTTAGTAATGTTATTGTAACTGCTTTCAAGTGAAAAAGAAAAGCTGGGTCACAATGGCTTATAAATAAAAATAAACTGTGGTACAGTCTGTGGGTGTGCTGACTCCAGTTTTTCCGTATTATATAGATTGTGTGGTATGTACCAGGGAGGATTTGCACCACCATTTCTGAAAAAAAACGCAACTGCCGCGATTACCGCATAACGGCCCCACTTGCGGTTCACTTGTGGCAAGCCCCATGCAATGTCTATGGGGCTTGCGGTAAGTGTGCGGCAGGTGCGGTTTCGGCATTTGCGGCAGATGCGGCCACGAGAAAAACACGGCTGACCGCGTTTTTTTTGTGGCCACATATGCCGCAAGTGCCGAAACCGCAACTGTACCGCACTTGCCGCACCTGCCGCAAGCCACATAGACATAGCATGGGGCTTTCTGCAGGTGAACCGCAAGTGGGGCCGTTATGCGGTAATTGCAGCAGTTGCAGTTTTTTCACCGCAACTGCCGCGATCAGCAATTACCGCTGATGTGAAAGTAGCCTAAGGGCCTTTCACATCAGCGTTTTTCATAATTCGCGGCAGATGCGGTGAAAAAACCGCATCTGCCGCGTTTGCCGCATAACGGTTCCACTTGCGGCACGGTTGCGGTTTTTTCAATGTAAAGTATAGGCGTACTTGCGGCAGGTGCGGCAAGTGCGGTTTTGCACTTGCGGCAGGTGCGGCCGCGAAAAAAACCGCAGCAAGCCGCGGTTTTTTTCGCGGCCGCACCTGCCGCAAGTGCAAAACCGCACTTGCCGCACCTGCCGCAAGTACGCCTATACTTTACATTGAAAAAACCGCAACCGTGCCGCAAGTGGAACCGTTATGCGGCAAACGCGGCAGATGCGTTTTTTTCACCGCATCTGCCGCGAATTATGAAAAACGCTGATGTGAAAGGCCCTAAGTCAGCTCTCCTTTGTGCTGTCTTTTGTTCCAGTTTTTCACATCACACAGATTCCACTGGGTATAGTGATAAATATACAAGCAAATACTAATCCAGTGATGAACCGAAACATTGTGTGAGGAGAAGGTTTTTTTTAAAACTTCACATTTTGTATTTCCACCATTTTAAAAACAGTGACTCATGTCAGGCACCCAAAAAAAAACACAGAGGTTAAAGATGATCGTAATTATCACCGGGAAATACAAATTGGATTTGGACCAGTGTATGGTCGAAACGCATTGGTGGTTATGCCAATAAAGTTTTGAAGTTTTAAAGAAAACCTTCTCCTCACAGTTTTTAGTTGATTGATGGTTTTGAATTTCCTCATATGATCATTTCCTAAGGTGTAAAAATATTGTGCTTTCAAGTAACCATTCAGAATAAGGTGTCCTGTTTGTCTGTGTGCATACATGATAAATAAAACCATGTCTGGCCGTTACGTGAATTCTATCCTGCATTCTCATTTGTTTGCCCATAACATGCTCTATCTGTAATTTACAATCTCCTAGTAACCGGTTGAGAAGATAAGCTGCAGTAATTTCTCCCATATATATTTTAGCTCAGACAGTGGGATTTCTGCCCTTCATTCACTTTTAAAGTCACAGAGACCAGATGCAGCAACATGGATGACATTATACAGCAGAGCTTGGCTGTCTTGATCTGTATTAAACTCTGGTGAGAAGTAAAACACTCGTTACAGAGCAGAGATAAGAAATTCACAGAGGTTAAAGCTTAATTAGAACTTTCAGACATGAGCAGTTTCATGAGAATTAAAAAAATTAGAGAATCAATTATTGATTTGCAAAGAAAACAATACCTTGAAACCATTTCTACATTGCTCAAGCATCAAAGAGCAGGCTAATACAATTGTATGTAGTCTTGTGGCCTCCCCATAATGCCCTGCAGCTATGACATATTACAGATTATTATATCATGTGCAGTGGTGGTCAGTACCTGGGCCATCACAGATCAGTGGTTCTCAGTGGAGCACAGTTTGAATAGATGAGTAGTTTTCCATCTCCAAAGTCACTGGGCAAGTCTCTGTTTTCTGTGGAGTGTAAGCTCTTATGGTATTCTGGATCCTCTCTCTCTCTTCCCAACAGAGCGTAAGATTTTTACAGTCAATAGGATTTTCTCTCTCTCACCTGTAAACTGTATTTCCTAAGCAATTACAAGCTGTCCGGTATTGAGATTTGACAAATTTATTTTCTGTAAATCAATTCTTTGGGGACAATTCACATACAGGTCTCTGCACAATGGTTTTCTGACTGCTTCTTTTGGTCCCTCCTTTTGTTACTCATCCCCGCTATCCTTTCTATAAGGGTTACTAGGCTGTGACATGTCACATGACACCTGCAGTCTGTCTTCTCTAAGCAAGAAGGACGTCCGCTGCTTTTTCACATTGGATAGTGAGTAGCTGAAAATGGAGGGGAGTGTTTGATAAAGGGAAAAGGATTTTCTGTGTTAAAACATGTTGCCAAGTTTGTATATTTACTTCCAGTATTGACTTATACCAAGTTTGTTGAAAGTAAAGTTCTTTTTTAACATGTATAGTTGTGTGTAAACATGTTAACTGTTCTTTACTTATGTACTGTAAAATGCTATATGTAGTCTTTTAAGTGTTTTATGGCTTCTCTTCCAATATATAAGGCTTAGCTGTGAGCTGTTATATCCTTTTACTATCCAAACTCACTGCAAAATGACTGCTGTATTCCCTGCTTGTCCTTTTATACCTCCTGATTGGTTGTGTTTTACCATGTGATGTATTAGCAGCAAGTAATTATGAGGAAGTTTTCCCAATGTGTACAAGGTCACGTGACCCTATCTTGGATAATGCCATATAGGCATTTTAGATGCCAATTACTTCAAGTTAAAGAGGCTTAGCAAATTCCTAAAAAATACACAATTTTGATTTACATTGAATGAATTGTTTCATCTCTATTCATTTTACTATATAAGGTTTTATTTCGCAAACTGAAATTGGCTGATATTTTCATACAGACCATATACTTTAGGGTGGAAACACACTATCCTACTTACATGCAAGTGTCGGGCCCCACGGGACGGGGGTACTCGGTACCGGACCGGACGGTGCCGGGGGAGTCACGGGTGGCTTGGTCCGGACCGTGTCCCTGGCTCGGCAAATAAAGGGGAATATTTACAGGGGAAATGTCACTCGTGACGCCACCCACTTGATGCGGCCAGTGATGGGGGCCGCCGCTGCTGCAGAACCTCCGGGGGTGATGGAGTGGCAGCGAAGATGTTATAGTTCCAGTGGGAAGAACTGTATTACCCGGGGCAGGAAGGGTTAAGTCTCTGGTGAGGTTGTAGCACACTTACTTGCAGACACTGCAGGGATCTCTCCTCCAGACTGGTGCTGACAGGCTGGATCCTGTATGGAGAGAATGGTGTGCGGATAGAGGCAGACAAGAGAGGCAATTCAGGGTTTTCCGTGTCGTTTACTCTCAATTCTTCAAGCAGTTTACAAGTCAGTTGCAGTTCTTACAGTTCAAGCACAGTTCTCAATACACGGGCACATTCCCCTCTCCGGGTTCCCTTTGCTCTTCAGCCAGGCCTCTCTCTCTCTGTGACCCCTCACACAGTCTGTAGTGTCCTTTCCAGGCTGTTACATTCTCTTTGCTACGTGTTGTGTGACACTGGACAGTATGGCAGTGACTCGGGCTTCTGTGAGTCCTAGTGCGTCACTTAGCTGCCTGTCCTTTAGGGTAGGGATCTCAATCTGGAACTCAGACCCCTCGTCGTGTTGTCTGGGGATCCCGGGTAAACTGCGGTCCCCTCTAGAGCCGACAATCTACTCAGCCCAGCCTCCAGCAGTCCTCAGGCATGAGGCTCTACCAGGCTCTCTCCTTTCCGTTCCTTTCCAGTATTCTAGGAGGGCTACTCCGCCTGCAGTCAGTGGCTTCAGCTGCTGTCTAGGGCCCGGGTTCCACCGTCCCTCTCTGTTCTGTCACACTTCTGGTGGCATCAGCGTCGGATGGGCTTTCTCTCCCCTCTGGCTCGCACTGGTTCAGTACGGATTCTGCGCTCCTAGCCTTGCACTCACAGGACGTGTGTAAGTCTTTCTGTCTTTACATCTCAGCTCACATCGGCCTACTACTTTCCTTCACTCCTCCCCCTCACTATATACTCTCAAGTCACCTGACCTCTGGTGTGCCCAACCCCCTCCTCTGATCCACCACCCCTCGATCTCATAGAGTTCTAATCTCAGGGCTGGATGTTAACCTCTTCTTACACATGGGTTGTGTGGGCTGTGATGGTGTTGTTGTGCAACAATGTCCTACCTGCCTGGCTGCAGTTCCCTTTTGTGGCCTCCTGGACGCAGGGGCGCCACACAAGTCTCTCGGACGAGACTCGGATCGGTGACGCTGAACGGCCTCTTCCTCTCTGAACGGGAGTGTCAGCTGCTTGTGTTTTTGTGCAGCATCACACTCCCGTCCAGAGAGGGAGAGGCCGTCCAGGGTCACTGATCCAAGTCTCGCCCGAGTGACTCGCATGTAAGTAGGATAGTGTGTTTCCAGCCTTACATAGCTGCCAGTTAATAGGCTGTTCAGCATTTAGCTATCACTCTGGTAAGTTACATAGATATGCACTCCTGGTTCAGGTGATCATTCTACATTTAAAGAGGGGAGGAAGCAACAAAACACCTCTGGTTTGAGTTTATCTCCCCTGAAAAGAAAATACTTGGGCATGTTGAGATCCTTCTTTGCCCTTACATATACGGTCAGGAAATAGTATGACTTCCCCATGGATGGCCTGCCAGCCCCATTGATATCTAAAGTTTTGGCTGGTAGAATCATAATACATCAAATACTACGATTATATGCACTCACCTGTCTTCCTTCTCCTGTGTACTCAGTAGTCGAAACGCGTCGCCTAAGACCATGATACACTGACCGTTTGGAATTTTATGTGCAAAAAAATTGCTCTTAAACAATTTCTAATAAATTAAAATTTTATGAAGAACTCGGAGTGCCAAGTTCCTTACACTCGCTGGATAATTATTTGATTTGGTTGAATTGTAATAGGTATAGCCAATATTCATTTTAGCCCATATGTTCCTAACAATACGAAACATATATTTTTACAAAAATTGAATGTAAACCCTGCTCTATAGATGGACTTGGATTTCCACTGGCATTGTACGTAGAAGTGAATTATACAGCACAGACTAAAACTATCTCTTCCCAGTATAAGAGAAAGTTCATTATCTGTTCACATGGCAGTTTGCCCATCTAAACCACAGCACTTCCTGAACGTCTCGGATAACATGATGGCAGCAGGCCACACCACTTGTCAAAGACTTGGTTTGTAAGTTGATCGAGAGGCTGCTCTACTTAGTATACAGTATTCGCATTGCAAGTCATTACTGAATATTGCTTAAGAGGTGAAAATATATGGCCTATAAAGGATCTCAGACATATTTTCCTACAGAAAACAGTAATTTTAAAGTTTTGGAAATATCAAGCTTTTCATTTTTTTCCTTTGACTTCACACAGTATATACTTTATTACAGTTCATCCTTTGAACCACAGAAGATTTGATTGAAAGTTTGACAATATAAGCCTTCAATGCTGTAACCCATTTATAATTTACCTTTTTCATTCTGACAATATTTGAAGGGGGGAACATACATAAATATTTGACAAAGAAAGTGCGCCAAGATTTTCCCATTTGATGGAAGATCCTGCCATTATTTATCACTGTTCTGAACTGACACAAATCCTTTTTACCGCCATGATTCAAGGATTACCTTATCTTCTGCTATACTTAAAAGATATTGTATTATTACATTGCCTGCAAAAATGAAAGCTGTTTTACATATCTTTATATGAATGTTTTGCTCTTCAAAAAATTTGCATTAAGATCTTTAACAAGTCTGGGATTGAAATGTGCAGGTGTTCAGTGTACAATAAGCTATTCTCAATGATTAATGTGCAAAAATTCAGTATCAAAAATCCACAATAATATCATGCATTTAACCTTGAAAACAGAATCAGAATCTAAACCATTAACTATTTTTTTACTTAAAATGATTTTAAATTACATATTTAAGACCCATTTGGTATTAAAGTCTTTTTCCTCCACTTTAAATGCTAAACAGATGCAAGAGTTTGTGCATACAAGTGGCTTGTGTGACTGGACATGAAAATGGAGTGAAACATCTCTTTTACATAATTATTAAAATGTAATTGAATATAAGGTTCTTTTCAAACCATCATAATGGCTGGTTATATCACCAAAGTCATGATCTCTCTACTTGAAGAGGTCTATGCGAGTTCCTTCAAGGTTGGAGTATTTTTGAGTCTAAGAATAGTACTGAGGATTATGTGTCATTTTACATGACCTCTAATCTTCTGGAAAACTTTATGATTTAAAACATGACCATAACACAACATTTTCTCCAATAGATAATTTACAAAACTAAACAAATACTTCAAAATTTAGTGATAATAGCTCTGGCCACTTAACTACTTCATGACCAAAGACATCAAGGTACACCCTTGGACGCTTTGCTCCCTTTGATGCAAGCTCATGCACTGAGCTCACATCACTACCTGCACATGCTGGCTGATCTCATCAGTAGACAAGTGCAGCTAAGATATGCAGGAGGATCAGAGATCCACCCGCCGCTGTTAACCCCTTAGATAAGGATAATCCCTGAGGAAGGAGCAGAGGGTGTTCCGAAACGTGTCGGAATAAGGTTACACCATTGCACCAGACTTCTTGGGTCCTGTTTTTTTCATCCAGCAGTGCAGATCACCGGTACTTCGTCCTGTTTTCAGTTGTTTTCCACTTCCACGTGGAGGTGTGGATCCAGCAACAGCTGTACAAGCGCTAATACTGGTTGTGTGTTCACACAACCGGACAAGGTGAGCAAATTTCATCGGGCTATTGCCCCACTCTGCCTAGAGATAAGACCCTATGCGCATTTTTGTCTCACACTTTTAGAACCCCTTAGATTGAGCTGGCAAACAATGACAACCCAATCTAAAATGCTGCAGCAGAGATCGAGCTATTTCCCACCACAATTGGTAACCCTCTGACGTTATCATGGGGCATCAATGTGTTGCCATTAAAACATAGGGTTAGATAATGACCCCTGTTCCAGTTATGACTCACTTTCTGTGAGCCATACCAGAGCAGCGGCTTTACAGGAGATCATAATTTCTGCAATGAACAGGGATGCTAAAACATCGCTCTTACTGCAGAAGCAATAGGACACTGCAGTGCTGAGGTGCCCTAAAGGGCAATGTAAAATAAAGCAAAAGTGAAAAAAAAGTTTATAAAATCTAAAAAAATCAAAAAACCTCCTCTCCTTGTTCCCTATATTGATTTTTAAGGACCTTCCACCTCCCTCTAACTTTATCATTGTATCACTCTGTAACCATGATTGCCAGGTTGTCCCCAGCCCCACCCAGCAATCTGTTTATCCTATCCACAATATGCTAAACTCGAAGCACTCAGTAGACAACACAGTGTTCATAATTCACAGTCTCAGCAGAAGTTGACCTTGTCCGTGAGCTTAATTATAGAGTGCCCTATCACCAACATATATCTTGTCTTTGCTGCACTCTTATCTCCCTGATTCCTACAGCAGTCATTTTCTTGGGCTTGTATCTCTTATATCAGCCAAACAGACATAGTTATCAGGTTGTGCCAGATCATGACTAAGTTCCCTGACACTTTTCTCCAACCAATTCTTTTAACTGTTAACCAGCTAGTGACCTCTGGATCCAACCATACTCACTTCTACCCTTGTCCATATCACTGGTCACAGTCAGAGCATGCTCGGTGAATTCTAAACTGCTCTTCAGGTTTGCAATGCTCCTGAGTTTTAAAAGCTGCATATTAAAATGTATTAACTGGGCTTCCAAATATACAACACACTAACATTGAGCACAGACATATTCACTCTCAAATGGCTGAACAAGACATATATATAACCCACAAGATACACACCTGGCATTACATATAATTGCAAAAAATATGCAAAACAGAAAAGGAAAACACCAAACTATTTTCTTGTGTTAAACTATGATATTGTGTTTAAATATGCAATTCTCTGCAACTATGATATTGTGTTTAAATATGCAATTCTCTGCAACATTACCGCAGCCCTCACTCTAGGTGGATGAGATGAGTAGTAGTTTTCAGTGTAAGCGCTGCAGGCTGCGGCGGTGTATCAGGCACACACAAACACAATAGTCTCTGTTTTGGTACTTTTTTACTGATGTCTGGTAACAGGTACGGTCCAGGAGGGTAACCAGGTGGACGGTGCAGTTTGGAGAGTTGTGAGGCCTCCTTTGTTAGTGTGTGGGATGATTGGGGATTGTTCTACCTGGAGCTGAACCTGCCGCTCTTTCTCTCTCTCTCCCTCAGGATGCTACCCCACAACCGACGATGAGGACCTTTCTGTGGTGATCCCTATCTGGGCCTGGCTTGGTCCCAGCAATCAGCTCCTTATAGTACCTTCTTCTGTACTGAACTCCCTGACTGAGCTGATTCCTCCCTCAGACCTGGATCTTTATAGGGGATCTTGCTTAAGGCAGCATGTGAAGCTCCCCCTCCAGGTCTGGGATGGGAAGGTGTTGTGTGCTGTGTGCCAAGGTGTACATCCCTCCCTGCATCGGTGGGTCCTGTGGCAATCCTTGCAGGGGTGCCACATGTAAGAAGAAGAAAAGGGGTTTGCATGGGAAGGGATGGGCATGATTACCAGTTGCCTAAAATAACATTTTGGGTGACTT
Source organism: Allobates femoralis (assembly GCA_033576535.1). Classification (NCBI taxonomy): domain Eukaryota; kingdom Metazoa; phylum Chordata; class Amphibia; order Anura; family Aromobatidae; genus Allobates; species Allobates femoralis. The sequence goes on along the minus strand of JARQOC010000002.1, from coordinate 66,903,958 downwards.
TTGGTTAGAATACTGTCATTAGGAGGGCTTAATTACCCTTGTAAAATCTAGACTTTGTTAAATTTGATCAGAGTTAGCCTGTCTGCATTCTCTGTAGTCAGCCATGTGCATGTATCTGTGATGATTGCCCCAGCAGCACTGAAAACACGCTCTGACATCACACTAGCAGCAGGGCAGGCCAGCACCTCCAAGGCATATAAGGAGAGGTCTGCCAACTATGCAGCTTGGATACCCAGTAGTTAACTGGAACAGAAGCATCAGGAAGGACGTAGGTATGGTCACAATGATAGTCGTTGACCATCTTGTGAAACTTCTCCCTCATTGACATTGTTACTGGTCCAGCTAGCCCTTGCTGATGAGCCAGTTTTTTGAAGATGGCCCATTTTGTGGACATTTTACCACCACCTCTTTTGGACCTTCTGGCTGTGTCTCTCTCCATTAATGCATGCTGTTGCACAGAGCTGGTACTTCTGCTAGCAGCTGTGTCTGAGGGTGATGTTGCCATCAAATGATCAACAACGGCCCGCTTGAAGGATTCTATTGTGAAACCCCTTGGTGACTGCAACAGTAGGGAAGAAAATGTGTCCTTGTACCATGGGTCTAGAAAGGTGGCCAACCAGTATAGGTTGCTGTTGAAAATGTAGATCATGCGAGGGTCTTTGCACAGACAGTTAGATATGAAGTGTGCTATGTGTGCCAAGCTGCAAAGAGGCAAATGTTCTGGGACCCCAGAAGGAGAAACAATACCCATGCTTACCTCACACTGACTCTCCTCCTCCACGTCCCCCTTTCCAGCCATCCCATGCTGGACAGACATGAAGCTGGGGTTGGGCGTTCCCTGTGTAGCATGAAGGGTTCCCTTGGTACCACTGAAAAAGAAGTCCTCTCCCTCCTCATCTACCTCATTATCTTCATCCCCTAATCTTGCCTGATGAGATTGGCTGGGCTGTGTAGGATAACCCATTGTGAAATCTTGCTCCATACCCAGCTGCTGGGCACTCAAAAGATTCAATTTTTAGATTATGCAGCAATTCTTTCAGCAGATACAGCATAGGGATGGTTATGCTAATAATAGCCTGATCACTGCTCACAAGCTTGGTGCAGTACTCAAAGTTATCAAGCATCTCACAAATGTCAGTGATCCACACCCACTCGACAGTTGTTATGTGTCTTTTATGAGTCTCAGTCTGACGGGCATGTCTAAGCTGATATTCAGAAAGTTCTCTCTGCTACTCACTTATCCTTGCCAGCATATGATATGTTGAGTTCCACCGTGTTGGCAGGTCACAAATGAGTCGGTGGTTTGGCAAATTAAATTGCTTTTGAAGTGCTGCAAGACCAGCAACAGCAGTTGAGCAATGGCGGAAATGGGCGCAAATATGACGCACTTTCTTAAGTAGGTATGGCATTTCAGGGTATGTTTTTATGAATCTCTGCACAACTAGGTTCAGCACGTGAGCCATACATGGCACGTGTTCCATCTTCCCGAGCTTTAAAGCCGCCACCAGTTTACGCCCATTATTGCAGACATCCAGACCGGGTTGGAGTTGCAGTGGGGAGAGGCACTGATTGGTGTGTTGTTTTATTCCTTGCCACAGCTCTGCTGCAGTGTGTGGTGTTTCACCTAAGCAAATGAGCTTCAGCTTCAGCAGAGCGTTTTGCCGCTTTGCCTATGCGCTGCTGCACAGTTCCCAGTTTGGGAGTGATGTAGAGGGTAATTCAGCTATGTCATTCAGTTGTGTCCTGCATCTGTGCAACCGCAGCTTGTGAGCAAGAGGTATGATCATCTGCTTCCTGACCAGCAGATTGGGAAGGACGGATCACAGGTGACATAGCAGTGATTTGACACTCAGAAACCGATTTGGTACCTTTGGTTGCCTTTGCTATGGCCTCTGCTCAGCTTTGTATGGCAGATGCTACAGATGACAACATTTGGTTCAGAAGGACTATCTGAAAAAAATTTCCAGACAGCAGATGAAAGCACTCTTGCCTTGACTTGGGGCACAGAGGGATTGCTCTTGGCAACAGTTAACACACATCGCAGTCTGCTCAAACCAGTAGCCCTTGGTGCCTTTGTTGGTGCTATGTATCCACCTTCTTCCTCTGTGCTGTTGTGCTGGCTATGCATGCCAGCGTTCCAGGTTGAGTGGGTGGTCTCATCATCATTCACCTCATCGTACATGTCATCCTTCTTCCATGTTGATATTGTTGGCTGAGCAGATGGCAACTGTGTGTCATCACCATCAGCCTCCACCTCTTCACCCGGTATATCACGTGGATGAAAGTGACTTTCGTCTGGTCGTGGGTTTTCAAATATTTAGCCATGAACATACAATACCTAATCATGTTCCTCTTCAACGTCACGTGGTAGAGGCCAGAGGCAATGAAAGGATATGGACCAAACAGATCCTCGGAGTGGCCAAGGTTGGGGTCAAATGTTTCTTGTGACTCCTGATGGGTGATGAACTAGGAACAGGTTGAAAATAGGATGACCCAGGGTTTTCTGTATGGACAGGGGACTGTGTGGTAGTAGACAATTGGGTGCTGCTAGGAAATTTCATGGAGACCTTAGGCTAGGGTAAGACTTGCATCTGGTCCGAGTCTGCAGGATCCGTCATAAACTTAGTTTTTGCATGGAGCAGCACATAGCATTACCAGCAGGTAATGCTATGCGCCACTTGTGTAAGGATTGCTATGATAACTGGACGTTTACCACAGCCGCTGGCTCCACAGACAATCCCCGGATATGCACTTTAGCAGAGTGCACAGGAAACACTGTTTGCAGCATGTGCTTCTCTGTACAGAAGCTAAGTTTCTGACAGATTGCCAGGTTTGGGGGCAGATGCAAGTCTGACCATAGCCTTATCAGCCATCCAAGACAGTGTCTGCTCTAGCTTTACTCGCTTTTAGACCCGTTTACATTCCAGACCGGTAAATTTCGCCAGGAACATAGATGCATCAACCTTCTTCTCTCTCCCACACTCTGTGCCTTGTCAGGCACCACTGGCAACCCCACACCCACGTCCACGTCCATATCCCTCTCCCTTACAACAGCCTTTTTAGGAATTTGGGGTTTATCTGACATAGCTGCAGATGTTCAGATTCAGATATTGGGGAAAAAAGGAGCAGTTAGTGCTTTGTGGAAGGTAGCACTACAGCCTAGTACTGCTTTGTGTTTTATACACAGCACCGCAGCGGCACCAAAAAAATTGCCCTGAGGTTTAAGGCGAATTATTACACTCGCCAGTCACCACACAAGACAATGGTGCTGGCTGCATTTCAGTTGTGTAGTACCGTGCATGCTATTCGGTGTGAACACAGCAACGCAACGGCACAAAAAAAATTGCCCTGAGGGTTAAGGCGATATTATTATGTGTGCCAGCCACCATCCAAGAAACGGTGCTGGTTGCGTGTCAGTTGTGCAGTACCGTGTTATTAAGTGTGAACACAGCACCGAAACGGCACAAAAAAATTGCTCTGAGGTTTATTAAATGTAGGGTCTAATTAGACATTCAAATCATGGAAAATAACCTTATTGATGTGAATAAAAGTTCTCTCGAAAATCCACACAATTTGTCAAATTCAAATGTTGCAAGATCAGGAAATTTCTAAATTCAACTTGTAAATAATGACCGAACACAAAATAAACATATTCCACAATTATGTTTTTTGGCACAACTATAAATTGTACTAAAAATGAAGACATTTTGGAAATATAACCTCAAGATATATTATGCTTCATCCACAGTGTATAACGTCCCCTGAAGATATGATAATAAAGTGTTAGCAGGGAATGGATATTAAAAATCTCACACATTTGAAAATTCTTATGGAAATAAAAAACACGTGTTACAGCAGATTTGGCACAGCATCTTGTCTGTTTGAGATCCTATCTTGGTCTTTCATATCTTCCTGATTTTCTACAATAGACCCGGTGCACGGGCTACGAGCCACTGATAATTTTAAATGTCGTTTGACACCTTGCAATCTGATTGTACTCACTCTGCAAGGCATCATACATAAACTTATAGAACTGTCTTTTTTATCATAAAAAATGAAGAATGAATACATATTTTGTTTAAATATGAATTTTATTTGGCCAATTTTCTTCTTTGAATATACTGCATTTGTTAACATGTGGATATGAGTTACTTGCTTAGAGGGGACCTCATATTTAATTTCTCTTTTCTAAATGTCCCTTCTCACTGTTTTGTTACTTTAAGCATCTTCCGAAATGCATATTGACTTCACCAGCGCAGTTCCAGATAACTTTTTAATATAATTTGGTCCTGTGCAACACACTATGCAAATCTCTACAGAATGGTAGGATGGATGGGCTTGGACCATCCTCTGAACCATCAGCAGTGTAAATTATTTTGCCCTCTCACCTTAATTAATATAGATGTGAATTGCGAAGTTTCTTACATCATCCCAATCTATCAGTAAATCATTCTTCACTTACACAAGTTTGCTCACTTCCCCAATCAATGTAAAATCCCCATACCCCCCATTATAAGCTTATGGTGCTGTGCACCTCCTAATAACGGAAACATCTCTGACTCTAGGGAGCCTCTCAAGAAGAGCAGCATGAACATCATCAGCTTTGATGAACTAGGGTTAAAGTTTAAGTCTGGACCCTCTTTACAGTAACAGGTTGCTTTGTATGGCTGCAAACACAGACGTCTGTCAGTCATTGAAAAGAGAGGTCACGTGAGTACTATGCTCAGTACTGCTATTGGTATTTGACTAAATAGGTTGTGTATTTTTCACACTTGTATTTTTCTAGCTAGTGTCCTAATCCGGCTGAAACTTGATGCTACCTGATCAGGCCTGTCTCCATAGACTTAGAATAGAGATACAGGCACATGTGGTGGCATAAAGTTTCCATCGCATCCTAACAAATGAGTTTTTTTACCTCCTCTCGGATTTAATGGGGCTTTAATGGGGCTGGATATGGCCAGGGGCGGATCCGGCTTTCACACTGAGTATGCCCAGAGCACCTTCCAACGTCCTCCCATTAGGTGTGTCCCATGTAAAGTTTCACCTTTCTGACAGATCAAGCAAAAAAATGGATACAACCGTTTGCAACTGCAGCGGTTTTTGGCCTGATACAACACTCGGATCACAAAAAAACTGGATGTGGTCGGAAACGTTTTCAACCTGACCACACCTGAATTCAAGTGTGAAACCAGTCTAAGTGACTGCAGAATTGTCAATTCTTACATAGTTTGCACTGTGTGCAGTGAGGATTTTCTGGTGCCAGCGCCAGGAATGGCGGTCACATGATTGCAAGGATACAATATGCACTCTCAAAGCAACAAACTGACTAGACTATTTTCGCCACGCTCAAAATAAGTGTATTCCGCAAAGCCTAAAACAGTCTAGTTGGATTCTGGTCGGAAGAATACATATCTCATTTTTTTTGTCATGCAGCCTCCATTGCTGGCACTGACACCGGAAAATCCTCAAAGTGCACAAAATGTAAGGATCTACAAGACTCCAGTCACATAGATTGATGGCAGACTTGTCATTTTAAACTTGACAACACCTTTCAGATGACAGATTTTCTTTCAATTCATTATATAAGGGTATTGCCCTTTAAAATATATCATTCCTATTTAATACATACCATAACAACAACATCTCTGTTGTTTGTTCCCTGGTTAGATTACAAAATCCATTTCTTCTCTCCGAGGAAAAAAATATGTTTAATAAATTCTGGTTGCCACAAAATATGCAGTTTTCAAGTTCATTTTCTTCCTACCAGGAGAATGAATGATACAGAGCTTTCATCACGTAATCTCCTTTATTACTTCTTTATGTATATTCTCTCTGGATAAGTAATTTTACCCAATATTTTCCACCTTATCACATCCCCTGATTTTTAATAATATCTACAATATCCAGATATGTGAAGTGAGAAAACACTCACAGCATCTGAATCAATACTTTCCTGCTTAGTTTGTCAATGTATTACTCAACATGAGGCAAAATTATGATCTGTGTCAGTGCAATTTCCTCCTTCTAAGGACATTTAAATATTTTAACATGGTGCAAGGATTTGGAACTCTGTCTCGATTTTGGACTGATGCTTTTCTTCCTTGTTGGAATTTGTGTTGAGATAATATATTATTTTGCCATTTCTTTTTGTAGAATTTCTGTTAAACAATTTATTGAGAACATACTCCACAGGCGGATTTCATGGTGTTTTAAATGCCATTTTTGATCCACTAGATTAAAATGCTCCAAACTCGTTAAGGGGAGCAGGCATCGTGCTGAATTTGGTGTATCTTTCAGCTGCTCATGCACCAAAGTCATAAATGTCATAAATGCTTAAATACTTAACTAGAACTGGAGGATAGTTCTGCCACAGTTAGGGTGTAAATTCTAGCCAATTTGTCAGATAGTGCCTGACTACACCCCCTTCCTCTGAAAGTACCGTTACACATCACGACTTTGTGATCGATCTTGTGGGCGCCGTCATTTTTGACATCAATTCGACATCACTGGTGAGATGTTACACGTCTAGATATCGTGAACAGCTCACCAACGGTGTTGTGAGCAGGTATCATTCGCAAACCCTGTGAACGATCCCTGCTCATTGCTGTGAATGGGCGAAGTCGTCCATGACATCGTTATCGCGGTGTCACACAGAACGATGCAGCAGGTTGATGGAGTTGAGATCATCAAGTTTACCAACATGTTGGTAAACCTGTCAAATCCGACCCAACGATTTATCATTGCAACTTGCCAGAGTCACACGCAACGAGGTCGCAACGACATCACTGGTACGCCTCCAAACCAGTGACGTATCAGCAATGTCGTTCACGATGTTGTGCAGTGTATCGGGGCCTTAAGGCCATCCACTTTTAAAATAGTTAACAAATCTGAATGCATATACTAAATATTTGCATATACACAAATATTTGTGAGTTGTATATGGAAGTTTTCTGGCAAAGGGGAATGATGGATCAGCCCCTATGGACATAGCTATATATTGAAATGTAATATTGCTTAAAGCAGTGTTTCCCAAACTCCAGTCCTTATGGTCCCAAACAGGACTCGTTTTCATGATTTCCTTAGGATTGGACAGTTAATGGAATCATTATCAAGGCATCACCTGTATACTATATAGTATACAATACTAAGGAAATCCTGAAAGCATAACATATTGGGGGCCATGAGGACTGGAGTTTGGGAAACACTGGCTTAAAGGGAACCGTCAGGTCATTTATGCCCCCAAACCTATCACTACTTGACCCTGCAGCTTCCTAATACATCCCTAAGCATTCCTGTATGACCATATTGTGAAGTATAAATGTTGAATAAACGCTCTTTATAACTTACATTTTCCCCCATTCTGAGGGCTTTCCTAGATGGATGGGCAGTTTGCTCCAGGTCCATACTTCCTGCTCACTCCATGGTATCACTCCGCAGTGGTTGTGATAATTAAATCAGAAGCGTAGCCCCGAGTTTCAAATTCAGTGGGTGGTTCCTTCCTGGTATGATGTGCAGGCGAGCACTATGTCCAGTCCGGTGCATTATAGGGGATTTTAGCTGCGCAGGACTGGAAATGACACAACCGGAGCATCATACCAGGAAGGAACCATCCACTGAATTTGAAACTTGGTACCACACTTCAGAATTAATTATCACACCCATCAGGCCAACCGCCCTAAGTATGGGGTGAAATTTAAGTTATAAAAAGCATTTATTCCACAATTATACTTCATATTTAGGTCAGACAGGGATGATTAGGGATGTAGTAGAAAGCTGCAGGAACAGGTACTAATAGGTTTGGGGGCATAAATGAACTGATGGGTTCCCTATAATAGACTCTTACAGATAAAGGTGGTTTATACTCAACTTGCTGGTTGAACGTCTAGTGTTTGCTTTACAGTGTTCCCCAACTTCAGTGCTTAAGAGCCACTAACTGGTCATGTTTTCAGGTTTACTTAGTATTGCACAGGTGATAATATAATCACATGCACTGGTGATGATTCCAACCACTGTGCAATACTAAGGAAATCCTGAAAACATGACCTGTTGGTGAATCTTAATGACTGAAGTTGGGGAACACTGGTCTTGACATGGGGTGGTATAGTGGATAGGGAGTCAGGAGGCAAGATGGTAAGATGGGCAAGGCATGCAGGTGAGCTAGTCTTACTCTTAGACTGGGAGTTCGCTAACTCCCAAAGTTACCTCTGATAGTAATCGCTCCTGATTAGCCCTAGGCTAAGAGTCCATATGGACCGGTAAAAAGACAACCACTCCAATAAAGGGGTACATTAGCTTCAGCAAATAAGCCTGCACAGCACAAGTCCTCAAAGTGAAATTAATTCTTTCTGTGCCAACCAGTGGAGGGAACTGGAACTACTTCAATGCTGAGCGAGTCAAGATCTGAATGCTGATGGCCGCTTTACACGTCCCAACATCGTTTCGATACTGTATACAACGGCACGGGAGCGTAAACATTTTTGGCAGAAATCCAAGATCGCATAGGAGCTATCACACAGGGAGATATCGGCAGGCAACACAACTGCGATGTATACGCCCCCTCGTACGAGCGACCCAGGGAACGACCATTTAACTTGGGAGTGAATAGGAGAAGTTGTGCTCCAAATCGTTGTTGGGCTGTCACACAGCACGATCCTGCCAGATCGTCCATCCAATATTGGGCAGTTGGAGAGCCTGCATATTTCTCCCCCGATATCGTTTTGGCATCGTTCTTGCATCGAATTGCACATTTAAACCACACAACGCACGAACGATATCAGCGCCAACGCACGAACCACGTGACTTTTTATCTAAGTTGGACAATGATATCGGGACGTGTAAAGCGGCCATAAGGCATACCACTCCACCTTACCTCCACCTGAATGCTATGACACACATCTTCAGCTGCAGAGCTGCACACAGCAGGTTGAACTTAAGGAAAAAAAACTCAGATTTAATCACAACAGCAACAATCTTGGACGGCAAAGCAGTCAACACATGAAAGATCTAGACAGATTGACAGTGAAAGCCCTGATTGCTCAGTGGAAGAAAGCATTAATACAAACTCCAAATGATAACATGTCATTGTCAATTTACCTTTAAATGTTAAGGAAGAAGATAGAGGTTATCAGAAAAGATGTTTGAAAAATATTTTATTTTAGGGAATACAAAATCCTCTTTTTCATAGTGTACTAAGGCTGGCTTCACACTTGCAGATGGATCTGCAGCGTTTTGCAGATGCATCTGCAAGTGTGAGCATGCTGACCGCGGCCCCTATGTTTATAATAGGGCGCACGCGGTGTGAAAGCTCTCATTCACTCCTATATGTGTACTGTCAGCAGGCGTATGCCTGCTTACAGATCACACTCTCCGCCCGCAGCATGGACGCTACATCTCGCGTCCACAGTGCGGACGGGAGTGTGTGATCTGTCAGCAGGCATACGCCTGCTGACAGTACACATATAGGAGTGAATGAGAGCTTTCACACCGCGTGCGCCCTATTATAAACATAGGGGCCGCGGTCAGCATGCTCACACTTGCAGATGCATCTGCAAAACGCTGCAGATCCATCTGCAAGTGTGAAGGCAGCCTAAAAGATTTAGGACCACTGGTATTAAAAGGAATCTGTCAGAAAGTTTTTGGTATGTAATCTAAGGGCACCATGAAGTAGGGGCTGAGATACTGATTTCAGGTAAGTGTCCTATATTAAGATATTTGCTATTGTCTTGATACAATGAATGTTTTTTTAGCAGGAGATTATCACTGCCGGGATTAGGTCACGCATGCCTGCTAGACCAACCATGTCCTTAGCACTGATTAGCAGCTTATTGTTACCACAAAATGTACACAAAAAGCTGTTACTCATCAGATTGGGGGTCAACTTTCTGAACTACATTACATCTAAATATTCTGAATATATTACAACTGCTGCACCCAGTAAAATAAGGGATACATTAGTAGATTCAGGGTTTCTTTTTTTCCTAATTCTGCTCTCAGATGACTTATCAAAAACCTGGTGACTTATTTCCATTAACAGTAATGGTACCTTTACACGCCGCTACAGGATGGTGGAAACAACCGGGTAGATGAGAGAAATGTATCTTGCACCGCAAAATCAACCCGCGGTAGCGGCGTGTAAAGACGGTTGTTTCCACCCTTTCACTTGAGGCACCTGTTTCAGAGCAGAGCTCAAAAACAGGTTGATTTCAAGGCGATGGTTACGGCCTGTATCGGCGTGTAAATAAGGAATAAGAGGGTTGTTTCGACACCTTGCTATATACCTGGGGCGTGACACAGGCTCCGGGAAAACGCCCCCTTCAGCGATCATTGGAGGAAGCTCCTGCGTTACGATTGGTAGATGCTGCATAGGGCGGCATACTTAAGGAGCTGACCAGTCACACTACACAATTTCTCGTGCGTCATGTATTAGTCAGCCTCCTGCGCTGGCTGGATGATGCTATTGCGTTGTCCTATCAGCGTACGAAATTCTCGTAATCCACAATTGTGGCACGCCTATGTGTTGTCCCTGCTGCCTTTGTTTCGCCCATATTACCTTGTTATAGTGGCGTGTAAATGAGGTAAGGTGAGCTACAGAAGGTAACTTGTGGCACCCGGCGGTGTATCCAGGGATAGATGTAACCTACTGTAGCGCACCTTGTTGCGGCGTGTAAAGGTGGTGCGATTACCGTTTTCAACCGTTTGTGCGTGCTCGTTCATGTGAAGCACCCGGTTGTTTCCACCATCCTGTAGCGGCGTGTAAGGGTACCATAAGAGTCATAGAGGTTTCTAAGTTCCAGTACTAAATCTGTAACAAGTCCTCCACCTCTCATCTAGCACTGATATCTTTGTGAGAGCACAAGGACTGATCAGTTCCATCAAGCACAAGGATAGGAACTCCCTATTAAAACACACACAGGACTATTTGATTATCCTGTGGATTATTTAATATAACAATGTTAGGAAATTAATGTTGAAGTTATTCCCTACTACGGTATATTCTTAGCATAATTTTACTTATACATTTTGGAACTTTAAAAATCCATTTCTATATATATATTTTTTAAAGGCGATGTTTTTTCTCAAGGATAACCCGTCTCACCATCACTCATTCAGTATGGTGGAAAACAGATAATTTTGCAAATTTACATGGTGAATTTTTCAAGCCTATCATAAAAGATAGAAACTTGATTCCAGCTTACCCAGTTGCTCTATGCTCATCCACCTGGTGCTCAGACACCGGCCTTGCCCTGGCCTCACATCAAGGGTAATAGAAAAGATTGGAGTCTGGCTCAACAAGACTGGATTTTCCTTTTCTTTTTCAAAAGAAAATATAGTACATACAAAAGGAAAATTTACATGGTCGACATGACCCAGTTGACATGTTTCAACTGCACTAAGCAGTCTTACTCATGATTTGACCATTAGTCATGAGTAAGACTGCTTAGTGCAGTCGAAACGCTCAACTTGGTCATGTCGACCATGTAAATTTTCCTTTTGTATGTACTATATTTTCTTTTGAAAAATGAAAAGGAAAATCTAGTCTTGTTGAGCCAGACTCCAATTTTTGCTATTATCCTTATCATAAAATAGTTATTTTTCTATGTAAATGTAGATACATATGTCATTATAGCTTTTTATGAAGAGGTTATTACTCAGGGTATGAGCCCATTCTGTAGATTTGGTGTATAAATTTCTGCACCTTCCTCTGGAAGAAAAACACACCAAAAACAAAGATTTGGTGCGATTTTGGTGCGATTTTGGTGTGGATTTGGTGAATTTTTGGGGCAGATTTGTGCCCCGTAATTTTCTTAATAAAGTTCATGGCTGGAAAGGTTGAAAAATACGAATAAATCTGCGCCAACAATTGACATCTTGTAGAATATTTTCTGCACCAAATCTGCAAGGAAAAAATAAGCAATGTGTGCAAAACACTTCAGGATTCTCATTGACTTGCTTCAGCAAGGGCATGCAGATTTTTGACAAATCTGCAATAAAAATGCATCAAAAAATGCACAGTGTGCACATAGCCTTACAGTTTGTTAAAAAAAAATCATTATGGTGAGGAATCATGACCTGCATATCATGGTAACTATTATCTGTCTATGAAATAATCAGTGACCCTATTAATAAATTCACTTATTCAGATATTTAAGGGGTATCAATTTCAGTCAAAAGACAGACTTCTCCATTGTCATAAAGTATCTCGGAGTTGACTTAGCGGGTCTCTAGCGACCTAGCGTATTACTCTGACCTTGTCTACACCTACAGCTCCAGCCACTCAACTGACTACTTAGCTTGTTTTCAAGAGTTTCCCATGGGAATGTACTGAAGGCCATGAACTCCTCATTCCCCTGCAGTTAACTGCTTCCCTGCTTCTTAGTGAGCATAAGGTGCTTCCTTACAGTAAAATCAATGGTTTACTCTTAGTTTCATTAAAGAGCACATCAGTTTCTACAAAGATTGACAAATGGAAGTTGCATTTTATATTATCCCCTTCCTGACACTACTACTGTGCTTCACACGCCTATCTGTTCTCCACTCCATCTGTAAAGGATTAACACAGGCTACATTTCTGCAAGACTTTAAATGGTTTAGTGCCATAGTATATATTTACACCCTGGCATGGAAATACTTATCTTTTCTATATTATACATCCAAATGTATTGGTTGGTCATAATCAATGAGTTGATTAGTATAGGTCGCTAAGAGATTTGTATTCAATAATATTACTTGCTTTTAAAGGGTCTTATCCAGCATTCAGCTATATTTAAATACTAAATCCTGATAGTGTGCAATGTGCACACTATGCCGAATCCTGACGATGTGCAAAATGTACTTTATGCTGAATCCTGACAGTCTGCAATGTGCACACCATGCTGAATCTTGACATTGTGCAATGGGCAGTCTATCAGGATTCCACTTTGTTGCCTGCTGCAACGGGGTGGGGGGGTCATATGACTAAAAATATATAATTTGCAATTTTTCCTACTTCTTGAGAAAAATGTACACTATGCTGAATCCTGACAATGTGCAATTTACAGACTATGTTTAATCTTGACCAATGTGCAATATGCACAGTATGCTGAATCCTGACAGTTTGCAATGTGCTCACTATGCTGAATCCTGACAGTCTTGCAATGTGCACATTATACTGAATCCTGACAGTGTGCAATTTGCAATTTTTCCTACTTTTTGAGAAAAGTGTATGCTAAGCTAAGTGTATGAATATAAGTACAGTATATGCCTGTATAAAACATACAGGTACTGGCATTGACCTAGAAAGAACTTAAGCATGGTGCTTGCTCCATCTGAAAGGACTTGAGAATTAGTGGACTTAAGACCTAAGAAGACCTATACAGCGGATTGTGTGAATAAATAACATGAGTTTGGAGAACAGCAGTTTTGCTGCTTTACAGGACCCAGTTGTTCCTAGAGCAGTTGGTGGGGTAACAAGTGATCACTTGTGAGACAAAAGCTAGGAGATTTCTCAGGAAGAAGAGTGGCTCCTGGTGTACACTGCTAGTTACATCTGAAGCAGTATAGGCTGAATACCTTGTCAACTTGAATGATGTTATATCTTGAAGAGTCAGCTATTGCTGTAGGGATTTAGAAGGCCTAGAGTGAGGCAGTGAGGAGTATATGGTGCCAATTCCAAACTAAGAGAGGGTATAATTGTATTTAGTCAGGGCTTTGACATGAGGCAGATCTTCAGGGACTAGAAAAAAAACTTCAGTAAAAACCTGCCTAACAAGGGTAAAACTTAAGGCCCCGTCACACAGTACGATATCATTAACGATATCGTTAGTACGTCACAGCTTTTTGGGTGGAGCAATGACATCGTAACGATGTCATTGCATGTGACAAGTAGAAACAATCAACAATAAGTCGTTTGATCGTTGATGGGAGGTTTTTGAACCGGACCTAAAACCAAACGATGATCGTCCGTCCAACCTGTAGCATCGTTGTGTGTGACACCTTGATAACGATGTTGTTACTGACTTTGCCTATTCAGAACTGAAGGACTTAAGCGATCAAATGACTGCAAGTATCTTTCGCTTGTCGCAGAATCATTGCTGCATCATCAACGATATCTGTACGTATGACATTTCTCTAGCAATCAATGAGTGACTCTCAAGCGATCTAGGTCAAGTCGGATCGTTGATCGGATCGCTCGGACGTTGAAGTGTGTGACGAGACCTTTAGTGAGATCAGCAATGTGGAATATCAGACCAAATGAAGTTGTATCTGAAAGGAGAAATGACTTTGAGGATTGCTACCTAAGGGTGGCGCTAGAGTTCGTCCGCTTCCTTACTGAAGTGACAATTTGCAAATGTACCGAGACATTCTCGACAAACACATGCTGCCATTTACAAGGATGATAAAGAATGAACAAAGGTGGACATTTCAGCAAGAAACTGATCCCAAAAACACAGCCAAGGAAATTCTCAATTGGGTTCAGATAAAGAAAATAAAACTGCTAGAATTACCAAGCACTCACCAGATCTGAATCGAATAGAAAATTTATGAAAGGAACTAAAGTTCAGAGTTCGTAGAAATCTTCAGGATTTGAAGATTGTTATTGGTGTGGAAGAATGGGCCTAAATCACACCTGAGCAATGCATGTTACCAGTGTTTTCGTACAGGAGGTGCCTGGAATCTGTTACCACCAACGGCTTTGGTAGAACATATTAAATACATTTCAGTAGGTGTGTTCATAACTTTTTCCCTGTAATTTTTCATTATCACACACAACTTAATTTATCGACATCTATAGTTTGATTTTTTTTTTTTGCTTTAGATAGCTAGATGATACCTAGCTAGCTATCTACATAGACAGACAGACTGACAGACAGACAGACAGACAGACAGTAGATAGATAGATAGATAGATAGATAGATATCAAAAGAAATTGGCAGCACCAGGAGAAAAAATGGGTGCACAAAACCTGCGAAGGCAGTGTCCAAGCCTTCAGATAAACAAAAAATGAAAAAAAAACAGGCGGCACTCCAAATAATTAGGATGAAAATTGTGGTTTTAGTGATCCATACAAGGCGACGTTTCAGCAGATTTCTCTGATTTTCTCAAGCAATTGGCAAACATGAAGTGAGCAGTTAAACAGTGTTTCAACAATCCACATCTCATTAATTATTCAAAGTAGTGTTCATTAAAAAAATTATATCTCATCTCTAATAGTACATCAACTATAACAAATGCATAAAATCCCCTCTTGATAAACATTAAAGTGCATCAGTGCTTATGTGCAATACAGTGCAAAGTATGCTCCATAAAAGAACTAGGCCATTTTCATAGGGGGGCATTTTCACTAAAAAAAGCAGCATATTATAGAATAAAGGCTTACTGTAAGCATACATTGCAGATTTGATCATCACCCACATTATCTCGGCATCCTAGTAGCCGTTCTCAGCATGTCTGTGATGTAATCCGAGATCGGCCAATGGGTACAGTGCAACTGAGCATACTCTGTGTCAGCCCTCAGCGGTCACCATCTTTGAAGAGGACAAAGTTGCCCACACTCCACAGGCACTCCACACATGCAAACTGAGGCTAGTAAAGTATAAATCCTTAGTAGCAATGCCAATAACTTTAATTAAATCATAGTTAGAGTGCAACAGCCTGTGTGGGTTACAAGATGGGAATATATGAGTGTATCACCCATACAATCCCTCCGCACCACACATCAGTCTGAGCGCATATACCGTATGTAAGTGAACAAAACAGCATATTGCAGAAGTGGTATAAAGCCTCCAAACCAAGCATCCAGTGACTGTAGCGACCTATTGGCCGACCTCGGATGATGTCACAGGCATGCTCAAAGTGGCTACTAGGATGCCGAGACATCATGGATGACGATCAAATCTGCAATGTATGCTTACAGAAAGCCTTTTTCTACAATAGTACCCCCGTATGAAAATGACCTGGTTCTTTTATGGAACATATGCACTTTAATGTTATATATCAAGAGGTGATTTTATGCACTTGTTATAGTTGACGTACTATTATAGATGAGATATAATTTTTTTTAATGAACACTACTTTGCATAATTAATGAGATGTGGATTGTTGAAACACTATTTAACTGCTCACTTCATGTTTGCCAATTGCTTGAGAGAGGCAGAGAAATCTTCCGAAACGTCGCCTTGTATCGATCACTAAAGCCACGATTTTCATCATAATTATTTGGAATATTTTAATTATATTTCATTTTTAGATAGATAGAGATAGATAGATAGATAGATATACAGATAGACAGATAGATAAATGTATATATATTTGCAGACTCTTATAAACGCCATACCAGTTCCAACGACAGCAAACACTACAAGTGCATAGTGCAATTTACGAAGCAGAGAAGCTGTTAAACCAACTGAAACATCTTAGTAAATTCACTCTGCCTTCATTCTTCCTCTACCAAGGATAAATTGTATGTTTCGAAACGTGCTACACTGCAGTTGTGACAACTGAAAAATATTCATTATGTTTTACTTGTCTGCTCTCAAACAGAAATGGGATTTCTTGCATCTCAACAGTTCACATAACAAAAGTAGAGAAAAATATGTATTTTATGCTGTAGGATTCTTTTTTGATCCTATATTATATAGTATGTTGCCTCATTGTGAGTGATCTGACATCATGGGGTCGACTGATCAGAATTTGCCTTAGGAAATCCTAGCACAAAAATAGACTGGAAAAAAAAAATGTACTAAATTTATGAAATGAGAATACCCTGTAGCTTTCTATTGAATTAATCTGCCTCAGTGTACTTTTTCTTGCCGCGGCGTTCAATTTTATTCCAATATGTATGCAAAAATTCAATTATTTTAGATTGCTAATAAAAAATACTGGTTTGCTATATGTTTACAGTGAGAAAAGAGAAGTATATACAATACATTCATATGGTATAGTACTTACTGTCATAGAAATATATGGACTGATATAAAAATGTCTTTGAGGTTCTGTTTAATTTAGTGTATTTTATAATACAAAGGGCATATCATTAGATGAATGTTGATATTTTGTCATTGCCATTTCCAATCATCATTTTTTTAACCCCACGACGTTAGATTATTGTTATCATTTTAATATTTGCATTTGTAGTATTCTTTGCCCCAATCTGAACCTGGCCAAGTATTTGGCAGTTGATGTTTTCATGCTGCCGTGGAAGTAAAAAGTAACTACAATGTAAAATTGTGTTACAAACTTTATTACACAAGCATAGTATGTATTTTTAGGTTTAACAGATTCCTTTGATTAAGGCTGGCTTCACATTAGCGTTTGTGTCTGCATGCTGATGGCATGCAGACACAAACGCTGTCAAAAGCAGGGTGTAAATGATGTGTCCGCAGCGGATAATGTCCATCTGCGGACACATCATTGTGCAGGCTGCCAGCCAATCGGTGTTGTCAGGGGGCGGAGATCAGCGCCGGAGTTCTCCGCCCCCCGGCCGCCGGTAACCTCCGGGACGTGTCGGCGGGGAGAACAGCTGATTTGACAGCTATTTGAATCTTCCCGCACCGACACCGAGAGGAGATGTCGGCGCGGGAAGATTCAAACAGCTGTCAAATCAGCTGTTCTCCCCGCCGACATCGCTAGCACATTACCAGCGGCCGGGAGGCGGAGGACAGCAGAGGCTCCAGCTGATCTCCCGGTGGCCGTCAGTGAGCCCCTGTGACATCACCGGCGGCCACCGGGAGATTTTTCAATGGGTCCGCAGCGTTCTCCTGCGGTGTCATGCAGAGGACACTGCGGACCCATTGAAGCCAATGCATTTTTTGTGCGCTTGGGGACGCTTGCTGATTGTCCAAGGTCCCCAAACGCACAAAAAAACCCAACATGCTGCGTCCCGGGTGCGGATGCTGGACACCGGAAGCAGCAGATATCGTCCGCATCCGCACCCGAACGCAGCAAACGCAGGCACCATGCGTTCCTATGTTAAACATAGGAACGCAGTGCGCATGCGTTTGACTGCGTATGGGAACGCAGCAATACGCTGCCTTCCCATACGCAAATGTGAAGCCAGCCTAACAGACGGCTTTGATAGGGTTGTTGTTGGGCTAGATTTAGACTTTGAAGTGAAACTCCTATCACAGTTATCAATGATGTCTGCACAGCTTCTGTCACACATAGAAAATGTAACATATCAAAGTATAGCTTTCCAGTCTGTATATTTTTAATATATTGACTAATTTAGAAGAATATAGAAAAGGAAAACCACTGTACTAGCAGAGTAGACTAAGGCTAGGGTCACACATAAGCCCTTGGTCCATTTTTGGCATCATTTTTAGCATTTTTTTTTCTAAGTCCAAACACTGATAGAAAAACAGATTCGATGTAATAAACACCCTATCCGTTTTTTCTGCACCTAAAAACATTGCTAGGAACGTTTTTTACCCAAAAACGTTGCTCCCAACGTTTTTGGGGGCCATTTAAAAAAAAAAAAACATTTACATGGGGCCCTATGGAAAAACGGATCCATTTTTTCTAGCATTTTTTGACAAAAAATGACTAAGTCCAAAAACGTTCAGGGGCACAGGAGGCTCAAAAAGCACCCAAAAAAGAACGTATTGGTCATGGAAAACACTTCCAAAAACGGATTGCTATGTGTGACCCTAGCCTAAGATGGCACTGGCTCTGAATGCCCATTTCATTTTGTGCTGATGCATCATTGGATTGATAGCAGAGCATGGACAATTTACAGGGTAAAATATTGGAATTAAAATTAAGTTTATAGAGGAGAAAGAGGGAGCTAAACTGCTGGATGTAACTGCACTCTGTATTAAAGATCTGCAGAGTATGATAGACAATAAGTAAGATGGCACAGCAATGGAAAAAAATGTAGACTGTTCTTTAAAATAATTGCTGTCTTCTTTTATTGTCCATTTGCCAGGAATGTAATTCATTATCAATTAACTGTTCCTTCATGGTTATTATAGACTAGATGGTGGCCCGATTCTAGCGCATCGGGTATTCTAGAATATGTATGTAGTTGACACGCTGTGACTGACAGAACTTGTTCAGTCAACATGAGTGAACTACATATATATATATGTGTATATATATATATACATATATATATATATAATATATATATATCTACTATATAATTGTCTAAGGGTTTTTTGAGTGTGTCTGTAACCGAAATCGCGCGCCACCCAAAGGCAGCCCATTGGCCGCCGGCGGCCAATGAGCTCAGAGTATGCAAATAGCGCGTGCTGAACATTCGAATTTCGCGCCAACTTGCAGCCCGGCGGAAGCGGCGCATGAACGCGCTTCCG
Organism: Allobates femoralis; assembly: GCA_033576535.1. Classification (NCBI taxonomy): domain Eukaryota; kingdom Metazoa; phylum Chordata; class Amphibia; order Anura; family Aromobatidae; genus Allobates; species Allobates femoralis. Next base: position 66,884,669 of record JARQOC010000002.1, on the reverse strand, counting down.
CAGGTATGCACGGTCCAGAAAACGGTGGACCCAGTGCACGCGAGCCAGCTGGGAGTCTCCTGGCTGGCGAGCCACTAACCGGAGCTCAACCGCGGCTACCTGCGGCACGGAGGTCCACGGCGAGCCAGCCGGGAGTCTCCCGGCTGGCTCGTGCGCGCTGACTCCACCGTTTGCCGGACCGAGCCGCTGATCTCTGTGCCACGGTTGAGCTCCAGTCAGCGTCAGCCGGTCATCTTCAGGCTGCTCGCAGCGGTGGTGCACTTTGCGGCATTCAAACCGCGCGCCAAGCCGCAGTACTCTTCTGATTGGTCGTAGTGGTCACAGTGACCAATCAGAGGAGTAGCATGGCTTGGCGCTCGGTTTGAATGCTGCTATTCTGATTGGTCGCCGCGTTCAGCGTGGCGACCAATCAGAATAGCGGCGCACGCTATGCCGCCATATTTCAAATACACTGAGTACAGTGTATTTGAAATATGACGGCATAGCGCGCGCCGCTATTCTGATTGGTCGCCACGCTGAACGCCTTCGGCGGCGGCCAATGAGCTGCCTCTGTGTGGAACGCGATTTCGGTTACAGACACACTCAAGAAACCCTTAGACAATTATATTGTAGATGAATACAGAAAGGACCAGGCACCAGCGCGTTCATGGCATAAAGACTAAAATTATTTTAACTATTTACTTCCTGAGTTATTTATATTTTTAAGGAGAATCTTTCAACCCAAAGATGATGAGAATTTAAATACTATTTGTAATATATGGTGATGCATAGCAGGGTGGAATGTACAGTCATCATTGTGGTTGGCTATTGTCCAAGACAGCAGAAAAGGTTGGAGGCTTCATTGTAAAACTCTGGCAAATCCCAACCAAGTCAGGACTTTTGGCAAATATGGATTAGTAGAGCTCAACATTATCAATCAAAATGACTCAAGGGTTTAAAGCCCTACCTCTTTCCTTAAGTATATTAGTTCTTTCCCTTCACTACTTATGCTTCACTTTATCCATCAATCCATCATACACTTGTTCCCAAATAAATGAACACCCACTAATGAACTTTTTCCATTTTTATTTTTATTCCAAATTTAAACATATACTTTAACTTCCTCTCTCTCAATTTCTCCACACACGTGTATTCGTCTTGGAGGTTGATTATACCCTTCTAATTTGGAAAGATAAGAAAACCACTGTAGAAAGCTCTGGCAACAGCTTGTCTAATGGAGAAAAAAGAGTAATTTGATTGAATTAAAAGTTCCTGCTTGACACATATATTTATTTATTATTATAGCACCATTTATTCAATTGTGCTTTACTTGTGAAAAAGGCATACATAGACGTATGTATACAGGCTCCGCCAGCACTTATACAGGCTCTTCCCGTATGTATACAGGCTCCCCCAGCACTTATACAGGCTCTTCCCATATGTATACAGGCCCCCCCTCACAGTTTTGCGGCCCCCTCCCCTCACAGTATGCCCCTGCAAGCGCAGCACAGCGCACATACTATACCTTAATCAGTTGTCACCCGGTCTCCATCCAAACGCTCCTGACTCTGGCCCTGGCCGGTCACGTGACAGGAGGAGAATATGCAAGCAGAGCCAGGAGCGTTCGGATGGAGACCGGGTGACAGCTGATTAAGGTATAGTATGTGCGCTGTGCTGTGCTTGCAGGGGCATACTGTGAGGGGAGGGGGGCCGCAAAACTGTGAGGGGGGCCTGTATACATACGGGAAGAGCCTATATAAGTGCTGGGGGAGCCTGTATACATACGGGAAGAGCCTGTATAAGTGCTGGGGGCGCCTGTATACATACGGGAAGAGCCTGTATAAGTGCTGGGGGAGCCTGTATACATACGGGCAGGCCTGTATAAGTGCTGAGGGAGCCTGTAAACATACGGGGGGAGCCTGTATTACGGGATATGCACTGCATCCCCCCGCTGATGGGCGGGAGGATGCAGTGCATATCATGAATAGCAAATGAGAGGCACCACGTGACCGGCCGCTCTGCTTTCAGCCCCCTTCAGCCCTCGATATCGGCCCCCACCTGCCAGCTGCCAGTAGTTTGGCAGCTTTTGGAGCCCTTTGAGGGTATTTTCTATGTGTTCTTTGTAGCCTGCCATTGATTTCAATGGGGTTCGAGTTGTTCGTCGAACATTCGACGAACATTTGACGAACAAATCACTAATTCGACGAATTAGAACACTAGGGGGGTTGCTCATCTATAGTCATAGTTAGGGTTTTGAACTTGGGTCTCTGAAAAATGGGTAGACAATGAAGAGTTTGGCAGAGAAGAGAGACTGGGGTATAGAGGGGAATATCTCCCTTAACATATGCTGTTGTGAAGAATTGAAAAGCCCCGAAACACATTTGAAGTTTTCTCGTTCCTGCTGATATCCTTACACCAGCTTTGTCTACTAAACTGTCAAGCTTGTGATATTTTTCTATACCGTGCTTTACATTCATCCTAAATACTGGGCTGAAATGTCGTTCTTTTGGTTAGGTTTTGTCGTGCTTTACGTTATGACTAATCCTGAATTTACACAATGGGGTCTTCAGATCATTGTTCTGCATGTTAAAATGTAGATACAAAAGTTTTATTTCTCAAATTTTGAAAACTTTTTCTATTTTCCTGGCATTTCTAATAGGCTTTTGGCTTTTTTTTTCCGGTCAATTGATAATAATATTAACTTCTCATAGATTTTCTTAGGTCAAAGTCCAAAATGTTTCTAGTCTCCATGGATAATATCAAAAGCTTAAGTAGACCTCATGGCAACAGCAACACTGAATAATTTGAGCTCTGAGTAATACTTACGTTGGCCTCTATCACCCTCTAGGTATGTTTAGCCTGTAGCAGGTCAAAGGCAATTTATGTTGATGTCTTGGATTTGCTTCCATTTCTTTCTTCTAATAAAAGTATATATTGTCTCCTTTACCTCTTCATTTTCTGAAAGGAAAATGAAGGCAAAATAATATTTGTGGTGTGCACAGTAATTTTGGTCAATAATAAATAATCATATCAGAAAACACAATTACTGAGAGTTTGATGTTAGATCTTAGTATTTTTTCTTGAGTTCTCTTCAATCACATCTATTAACAAAGCATTCTAGACCATGATGTTGGATGAGTTTAGGGGAAAAAGGTGGCAATCACAAAACAAAACAAAAAAAAGTTGTTCTCTACTTTATTAATGGAATGATCTGAAAAATCTGTGAATGCAACAATCCTTGTTGAATATTGTCTCCGCATTAACAACAAAAATATTAGAATCTGAGAGTCCTCAGTGGTGGATACCTTTTAATGGATAACTAAAAAGACGTAAAATAATCGCAAGATTTTGAGACTCTAAGGTCTCACAAATAGAGGTTTGGATAATGCAGTAAATAAACCAGGTGTGGTGAAGCATAGCATAGAATGGTCAGAGTTTGGAGGGGGGAGAGAGCATCTGGGGCAGTAAACATCAGCGTCCAGAGATAAAAAGCAGATAGTTTTATGACCTTTGATTAGTTGTTACTCCAAAATTTGAAGATTCCTTAATTGATGTGAAAAGACATAAATCCATGTGACATATTCATTCCCACTCTGAATGTGTCAAAGGTCATCATACGTTTATATTCCCAGACTCTCTTGATTCTTTGAGATTTGAAATTACCCTTCAAACTTAGGTCTGGGGAACTTGCTGTCTACCTTATGGAGAGGAGTTTGCCTGCAGCCATAAGAAGACAGTTAAGTAGGTAAGGAGATTTAAAGCCACATCCCTCCTCTAGGAAATATGCAAATTTGCATTTCAGTGAGTCAGTGATGAACTCCAGAGCCACCTTTAGGTAGCTCTTCAAAGTCATAGTCGACTTTCTGACAAGCCTTTTAATATGACTAGAGATTTGTGCCAGATCAGAACCCCAAACTATAGACACTGCGTTTCGGGGTAACTGCCCCTCATCAGTGTAGTGTGTGGGATATTCTGATCTGGCTGTGTGAGTGGGCTAAGACGAGGTCTGGGGAATTTGCTATCTACCTTATGGAGTGGAGTTTGCCTGCAACTATAACAAGACAGGTAAGTAGGTAAGTAGGTAAGACCTTATCTTAGCCCACTCACACAGCAAGATCAGAATATCCCACACACTACACTGATGAGGAGCAGTCACCCCAAAATGCAGCATCTGCAGTTTGGGGTTCTGATCTGGCACAAATCCCTAATCATATTAAAAGGCTTGTCAGAAAGTCGACTATGACTTTGAGGAACTACCTAAAGGTGGTGCTGGAGTTCATTCACTTCCTCACTGAAGTCCAAATTTGCTTCAAAACTTTCAAATCCACTATGGTATGATCAAGGCAATAATCATCAGGGTTTTTAATCACTGGACGGAGTCTGAGCAACAGCTGCAGACGTTCCATGAACACTTTAATCAGTTTCATCCCACCATCAAATAACACTCAAGTATTCCTGTACTGAAATATACTTTCTGGACACCACCATTAAGCTACGGAACAATGAAGTAGAGACATCCCTGTACGACAAACTAATTGACCATCCAACATATCTCCGATGCAACAGTTTTCATCCAAAATACATGAAAAACTCTATTGTGTACAGTCAGACCATCAGATACAATCGAATATGTCCCAACTCTACAGATAGAGACAATCACCTTAAGGGCCTCAAAAAGACCTTTTTGAACCAGGGCTACCATCCAAGAACAATTGAAAACAGATTACAAGAGCCACCACAATGTCAAGGAATCATCTCTTACATTACGAATGTAAACAAGAAAACAATGGGGTCCCTATAGTAGTCACTTACAATCTAAACCTGGAAGTGTTAAGAAGAGCTACAAGAAAACTACAACCACTACCACCAAAAGATGCCAGTCCAAAATCTATATTTCCAGACCCCCTCACTTATATGTTTTAGGCAGCCCCCAAATCTGAATAATTATCATTGTCTGAAGCTCCCTGTCCTCTCCAACAACAACAGGAACATTTCCCTGCAACAAGAAGAGGTGCAAAACCTTTCCATTCATAATGATAATGGACAAGATAAAGATTTCCATCACAGATCAGAATTACAAGAACCAAGGTAACTTCAGCTGCACCACAACCATTGTGTTGTACTTAACTATATGTGCAAATGTGTGAGTGGGAACCTGTATGTAGAAGAAACAGGGCAGAAACTTTGAACAAGAGTGAATTATCATTACCACACAAGAAAAGAAAAAAAAAGGGATATTCCTGTGGCCAATCATTTTTGTAGCCTTGATCATGCCATAATGCATCTGAAAATACAAGAAGGGTAATTTCAAATTTAAAGAATCAGGAGAGTCTGGGAATATAAACTTATGATGACCTTTGACACATTCAGAGTGTAAATTAATGTGTAGCATGGATTTATGCCTTATTACATCATTTGAGGAGTCTTCAAATCTTGAACTAACAACTATCAAAGGTCATAAAACTATCTGCTTTTTATCTCTATGCGCTGATATTTACTGCCCCAGATGCTCTCTCCCCCTCCCAACTCTGACCGTTCCACGTTATGCTTCACCGCACCTGGTTTATTTACTGAATTATCATTGCCACACAATAAAAGAAAAAATAAGGGATATATTTGTGGCCAATCATTTTTGTAGCCTTGATCACGTCATAATGCTTCTGAAAATACTAGTTTTGAAGGGTAATTTCAAATGTTAAAGAATCAGGAGAGTCTGGGAATATAAACTTATGATGACCTTTGACACATTCAGAGGGGAATTAATGGTGCATGGATTTATGCCTTTTTACATCAATTGAGGAGTCTTCAAATCTTGAACTAACAGCTTATCAAAGGTCATACAACTATCTACTTTTTATCTCTGTGCACTGATGTTTACTGCCCCAGATGCTCTCTCCCCCTTCCCAACTCTGACCATTCTGCGTTATGCTTCACCGCACCTGGTTTATTTACTGAATTATCCAAACATCTATTTGTGTGTATGTATGTGTATATGTTAAGAATATGTGTCATTATTGGCCAGATGAAGAGACCTTAGAGTCTCGAAAGCATGTAATTATTTACCATCTTTTCAGTTAGCCATTAAAAGGTATCAGCCACTAAGGACTCTCAGATTCTAATATTTTTCTATCTACAGGCTAAGGGCCCTTTCACATCAGCGTTTTTTTCAAATCGCGGCAGTGAAAAAAACGCATCTGCCGAGATTACCGCATACCGGCTGCACTTGCGGTACGGTTGCGGCGCGGTTGCGGTAAACGCCATACAAGGTATAGGCGGACTTGCGGCAGGTGTGGCAAGTGCGGTTTTGGCACTTGCGGCAGGTGCGGCCGCGAAAAAAAACGCGGCTGACAGCACTCTTTTTCGCGGCCGCACCTGCCGCAAGTGCCAAAACCGCACTTGCCGCACCTGCCGCAAGTCCGCCTATATCTTGTATGGCGTTTACCGCAACCGAGCCGCAACCGTGCCGCAAGTGCAGCCGGTATGCGGTAATCACGGCAGATGCGTTTTTTTCACCGCATCTGCCGCGATTTGAAAAAAACGCTGATGTGAAAGGGCCCTAACACAGTGCAAACATTTGCTACATTAACAACAAGGCAGTTTTTTACAACCAACAAATAAATACAATAGAGCCAAAAAGGCTCCATGACTTTCCACTCTAACCTGAATGGATTATTTACTTACAAATAGGACGAAAGATAAGATGAGCTGATGGTTGAAAGAAATGATTGTCTAGAATGATATTGAAAGGGAATTAATTCATTTTTTCATGTGTAAATAGGAAATCTAATGATTGGTGAAAATGGGGATGACATAGAAGGATAAACTAAATTATTATAATATCATACTGAACATAAAGCACTTCTCCAGTGGGGGAAGGATCAGTGCTGAGGGATGCTTCTAATCTAAGGTCTATTACTTTAGTCCTATTCTTAGTCATTACCTCCTTCACTTTTTATCGGCCCCATCTTGTGACCTCAACTTATGACTGGTGGAAATCAAAAATAAAAGTAGTAAGCTGTCAATGTAAGTCTAAGAGTGCCAGAAGGAGGCTTTTATTGACTTACATTGAAAGTGACCTCTGGTTTGCTTTAGGAAACACTGACTACGTGTAGGGAAGTCAAATTAGATGCACCACTGCAATAGTAAAGTAAAATACAAAAAATGATGAAGTGATACATTACTTGTATCGTGCAAGTAGGAAATGGGAGTTTAGAGTGGGCTCACAGGGCATTCAAGGCAGGTAATCTCTATGTGTTATAACCACCACATGCCTCTAACAATTGTGATTGATGGAATGCTCTGCCCATGATTGTTAATCTGTTGAATGCCTCTGTCAAACTGTGAAAGTGACATTTATTGAATTTCGGCTTGGGGTGCACCATTCTCTGCACCTATTGACATTCCCATGACATGGTCTGCTAAAGATCTCTGTTCTTGTAACTACAGAGCTCCCTTGAAATCCTGCCTTGGGTCATGATTTTTGTTATATACACCAATGCAACATTGAGAATATGAAAGTTGCAATTTTGAGAGGTAATTTCAAATCACAGAAACATTGAAGGGTCTGTTAAACCAAATTCATAAAAACTTTCTACTGTATCTGAAAAGGATTAAACCTATCTGACAGATTTATGGTTCGTTATTACATCTGAAGAATGTTTTTCAAAGACATTGAAGTCTAAAGACAACGGGTTTACATATAAAGTAGGGTCATAAAAACTTTGATATTACTACACCTGCATCCTCTCCAGGCTTTGTTTTGTTTATTTAGTTAAATGTCCATTCATTATACCTCACGCCTGCTCTAGTTGTTAATGTATATATTTGAGTTTCTTTCAATATTTTGTCATACCGTACCTGATGAAGAGACTTGAGACGTCTCAAAAGCTCACCTTGTAACATCACTTATTTTATTTTTGTTAACCATTAAAAGGTATCACAACTATAAGATTATTATCTTGTTTCTCCCTCTGAGAGCAATCAACATTCTCTCAACCGGTTACACAGTAGCAAAGCTTATTTCTTCTAGTCAATTGGTTAAGTAACTGAGTACAGTGACATTTTGAAATCACTGTACTTTGTATGAAGAAAGCTTTTCCCTTTCCTGAGTGCGACTTTCTAAGCAGTACCTCCAAAAAGAGTCATGATTTCCATCTTCTCGGTGGTCAATGAGCCTGATACAGCTGTCTGCAGTTTGGGTAAAAGACTTATTAGCCTTTACCTTGCTACACACCACCCGGACACATACAGCATGCCACCAGGCAAAGGACAATTTTTGTTTCTCTGCTGAATATCCTAGACGTAGGGTTATTTTTCTTGTTACATGGATACAAGCTGGAAGGGCAGCTTGTGAATAATTTCTGTTTTAGGACAATTACTAAGGCAGTAATACATTTATACAGTAAACTTGAGCGCACCGTGCACTACGCGGCTTGTTTGGGTTGTGAACTAGTATAACCTTTCTATCTGGGCTATGTTTTACAACGATCAAACTTCAATGTCAAGTTATCTGTTGTATCTCTGGATTTTTTTCTTACAAACACCTGCTTTGAGTTTTCATTGTATTTTAGAAGTATGTCATTGAAACGTATTCATCCATACTCTACAATTTGTCAAAATTAGCTTTTCTGATAATTGTATATTAGCGTTCCTATTCTCTTGGCATTTGCAGTGTTATAGAAATTCAATTCTAACCCCATGAACAATCAACTGTTCGCTTTGAATTCACAAATGTCTCATTTATAAAAGTGTTTATTTGATAATCTCGTTTCACTATTGTAATAATATTATACATCACTCTATAGAACTGTAGAATAGACTGAAATACAGAAACATAATGCCTTTCTATATTTACTAGGGATGGGCGAATCTACTCGCTAGGACTCGTTACTCGGCGAGTAGTAAGGGACTCGCAGGACTCGGTACTCTGCGAGTTTCCCAGTGATTACTCGCACGAGTCCAATGCAAATCAATATCAATCCTAGTTTTGTCAGAAACGCTGACAAAACTAGGATTGCCATTGTTTGCATTAGACTCGGCTACTGTGCCAGTGATAGCAGGGAAACTCGCAAATAACTGCTGTTACTTTGCGAGCCGAGTCCAGCTGTCTTCTCTGTGCAGCTCCAGGGTCCTAGAGCCCGCCTGCTCACAGAGATGATATAGCAGTGCTGAGATTGTTCTCAGTCTGCTCATTCCCTGTGCATAGACATCAATATTTCACAGAAGAGGATTTTTTAATTAAAGATTGAGTCCCTAATGGCTTTTTTTTTTATTTCAAATAAAAAATTTTCTCTGTGTTGTGTTTTTTTAACCCTTTATTGGAGATTCTTAGTGGCTGGGTCAAACGTGGCCTGACATTAAGAATCTCGGGCTTAATACCAGCTTGTATAACAAAGCTGGTATTAACCCCTTTATTACCCAGCGTGCCACCGCCACCAGGGCCGCTGGAAGAGCGGGGTTCAGCGCCAGAGGATGGCGCTTCAATGAACGCGCCATCTTCTGGGGCGGCTGCGGGCTGCAATTTGCAGCGGGGGGTGCCCAGAAAGCTTGGGCATCCCTGCGCTGCGGATTCCAGCCCCCAGCTGCTTAGCTGTACCTGGCTAGACATAGAAATTGCGCGGAGCCCCACGCATTTTTTTTATTATTTAATGAATTTCAGAGTCAGAGTCTCAGAGTCAGAGTCTCAGAGTCAGAGTCAGAGTCTCAGAGTCGGAGTCGCCTCAGAGTCGGAGTCGCCTCAGAGTCGGAGTCGCCTCGGAGTCGGAGTCGCCTCGGAGTCGGAGTCGTCTCGGAGTCGGAGTCTCCTCAGAGTCGGAGTCTCAGAGTCGGAGTCGCCTCAGAGTCGGAGTCGCCTCGGAGTCGGAGTCGCCTCGGAGTCGTAGTCGCCTCGGAGTCGGAGTCGTCTCGGAGTCGGAGTCGTCTCGGAGTCGGAGTCATCTCGGAGTCGGAGTCGTCTCGGAGTCGAGTCGGAGTCGGAGTCGTCTCGGAGTCGGAGTCGTCTCGGAGTCGAGTCGGAGTCGGAGCCGTCTCGGAGTCGGAGTCGTCTCGGAGTCGTCTCGGAGTCGGAGTCGTCTCGGAGTCGGAGTCGTCTCGGAGTCGGAGTCGTCTCGGAGTCGGAGTCAGAGTCGTCTCGGAGTCGGAGTCGTCTCGGAGTCGGAGTCGGAGTCGTCTCGGAGTCGAGTCGGAGTCGTCTCGGAGTCGGAGTCGTCTCGGAGTCGGAGTCGTCTCGGAGTCGAGTCGGAGTCGTCTCGGAGTCGAGTCGGAGTCGTCTCGGAGTCGGAGTCGTCTCGGAGTCGGAGTCGTCTCGGAGTCGGAGTCGAGTCGGAGTCGTCTCGGAGTCGGAGTCGTCTCGGAGTCGTCTCGGAGTCGGAGTCGTCTCGGAGTCGGAGTCGTCTCGGAGTCGGAGTCAAAAAAATGCGTGGGGCTCCGCGCAATTTCTATGTCTAGCCAGGTACAGCTAAGCAGCTGGGGGCTGGAATCCGCAGGGCAGGGATGCCCAAGCTTTCTGGGCACCCCCCGCTGCAAATTGCAGCCCGCAGCCGCCCCAGAAGATGGCGCGTTCATTGAAGCGCCATCCTCTGGCACTGAACCCCGCTCTTCCAGCGGCCCTGGTGGCGGTGGCACGCTGGGTAATAGAGGTTAGGGCCAGCTTTGTATTATCAGCTGGCCCTAAGCCCGAAATTTATGGCGGTCACGCCAATATTAGACATGACCGCCATGAATTTCTATTAAATTGTTTTAAAAAAAACACAACACAGAGAAATTTTTTTATTAGAAATAAAAAAAAAAAAGCCATTAGAGACTCCATCTTTAATTAAAAAAATCCTCTTCCGTCCGACGCAGTCCAAAACGCGATGTCCTCTCTGCTCATCCCTGTGCATAGATATAGATGTATATGCACAGGGAATGAGCAGACTGAGAACAATTTCAGCTCTGCTACATCATCTCTGTGCACAGACATTCATGTCTGTACACAGGGAATGAGCAGACTGAGAACAATCTCAGCATTGCTACATCAGGCACCAGGCAGGCTCTAGGACCCTGGAGCTGGCAGCCAGCACAGAGGAGAAAGCAGGACTCTTATCTGTGCGAGTTTCCCAGCGATTACAGTTGCAAAGTAAACGAGTCCAATGCAAATAAATGACAAAACTAGGATTGCTTCAGGCTGAAGCTTCCGAGACACATCTGCGATTTGTAAATCTCACACTACTCCTATTACTCGCTTCCCATTCATTAACATTGGACTCGCTAGACTCGCAACGAGTAACGAGTCCTGTGCTCAGACTCGCTAGAGTCAAGCGATTCCGAGTAATTTAGGATTCGCCCATCACTAATATTTACGTAAGCTTTTCTCCAAATGGAGAGTGACAGCCAATCTGGTATGCCAGTAATGAGGAGACTTAAAGCCGCAATGCTCCTCTGGGAAGTAATATATGCAAATTGTCTCTTCAGAGAGGAAGAAGAATTGAACTATAGCGCCATCTATTTGAAGAAGCAATCCTAAAAGTCAATATAGACCCTTTAATGAGCCTTGTCATATGACTTAAGGCCGGGTTACATGCTGTGATGTCCCAGCAACCTGACCAACGATCGGGATTGCTGGGACATTGCTATCTGATCGCTGGTGAGCTGTCACACAGGCAGACTCACCAGCGATTAGCGACCAGGAAGAATGCTGGTAACCAGGGTACACACTGGGTAACTAAGCATAGTGCTGTGCTTAATTACCCGATGTTTACCCTGGTCTTCATGTCCCAGCGTGTACTGCGCGGCGCTGGGCATCGGCCGGGAGGTCGTTGGTCTCCTGCTGTCCCACACACTGATGCTGGCCGCCCCGTGGGAGACAAATGATGGAAAAATGGTCATGGCCATTTACCAATGATCAGCGATCTGCGAGCTGATCTCTGGTCATTGATACATGTTACATGCAGCAGCATCGCTACGAGGTCGCTGCAACGTCACAAAACCGGTGATGTTGCAACGATATCGTTAGTGATATCATTGTGTGTAACAGGCTCTTTAGGATTTAGATCAAATCAGAACCTCAATTTGCAGACATGGTGTTTTGCAGACATGGTGTAATTGCCCCTTGTCAGTGCTAAGTATGAGTCTGCTCTGGCTGAGTGGTGTCTCTTGCGTTCAAGTCTCCTTGCTCTCTGAAGAGACAATTTGCATACAGTTATTTAAACATTTTTAGGTTTAAAGATGTTTGCTGCCCTTTTTTAATGCATGCATCAGCATCTAATAAAATAAAGAAAATGGTGCAAATCTATTAACTTCTCAACCGGTCTTCTTTTAGTATTGGGCACACCACTCTGTAAATCCACTGATGGTCATGGATATGGCCCTGCTGTAAATCATTGGTCTTACCAGGTGACATGTCTGTATGACCCAAACAGGATGCGCAAAGCCAATTGGTTATGGCAGTTGCCTGTAACTTTCTGCAGAAGTCACATGCCTAAACCAGAAAAGGAACTGCAGAGACTGGAGCAACATAGGATTAGTAGTTGACTTTGCTTTTTTATTCTCTCATTAAACATTGATTAATGCTCGAAAAAATATGAAAATGAAGCATAATTTCTTCTATGTATACTAGCATACAGTTTTTGAAGGAACTCGGACATGAAGTTTTTCCAAACATTTTGGAGATACAAAGATCTTTTAGGGTTTGTAGGATTGTGCAAATCCTTTATGTTTCGTTGTGCAATCCCAGATAGAATCAATGTTGTTGAGTTCAGGGCTTTGAGGGGACCATATCAGCACTTCTAGGACTGTTTGTTTTATTTTATGTCAAGGATCTGACATTTGCTGAATATTTGAGCAGTTGTCCTGCTGCAGAATAAATTTGAAGGCAATAGGATGCCTCGCTCATTATACTGCAGGCTGAATAAGTATCTGCCTGTGTTTCTCAGCAATATAGACAGCAAGAAATTGGAAATGTTGACTCCAGATAGATTGTGAGCCAAGGAAACTTAGTATACCAGATGAAAGGCACATCATGCAGGTTTACTAGTCATGGGCAAACCCAAACTGTAAAGTTCGGGGTCCATACCAAACACCTAGTGATCGGGCATGGAACCCAAACATGGACTTCCCTTACAAGTCCATGGTACTGTTTGGGTTTGGCTGTAAAAATAAACAGTGCATAAACATAAGCATGATTACTTACGGGGGTCGGCACTCTTGTACTTCTGGGGCCGCTCATTAAATTCCTAATTATTCACTGCATGGTAGATGCTAGAATGTATGGACTGTTTCACCGTTACTGGGATTACTGCAACAGCCAATCACAGTCACCCACTCTCTGTGATAGTATCTGCGATTGGCTGTTGCCCACTTCTCCCATTGTGCTTGCATCTGGAGTTTCCTTTCAAGTCTTGGACTGCATTTAAGTAATTTAAATTAGAGATTTGGTTAACACTATTGGTGTCCTCAATACTGAGAAATACAAGCAGATATTTGTCCATCATGCAATACAATCAGGAAGGAGACTGTTACTGTTAGCTATAGCATAAATGCTTATGGTTCTCCAATGCAAATTGTCACTTAAGTAAACAAACTCTAAAGCCATCAATCCAATATGAACTTATGGTTGTTTAACACATTTCCATTTCCTCTGTTTTGAACACTTGTATCATCAACATTCATTGGGTGTGTCTTTGTAGGACATTTAACGTGGTTGGGATTCAGCCTGAGGCTTTCCAATTTTTAGGGATATTTTTGTATTGCTTATTGGAATCCATCTACGTGTATGTAAATTCTAATTAACAATTTATAGGTGTTTTAGGTTTTCTGTATATCGATAAAATATGATTAAAGTTTTCATATTGTACTGGAAATATTGATGGATGGTCTGATTTGTAGATTTTACATAAATTAGACAATTACTAATTCAACTGTGTTGGTGGATTAAAGGTTTATAATATCTTATAACTATATGTATAAATATTTGACAATACAAGTATAATTTCCATTATATTGCCCATGAGTTTCTGAGGATCTTTTAATAGTCAGGAATGTGACTTCTGCAGGCAAACCATATCAGGTTGAAAAAATACTAACACTTTTGAAAATATTCATAGTTTGACATTAATTTAGATGCACAAAATTTGTCACAGTGGCTTACACTTCAGAGTAAATAATACAAATCTTCAAAATATGTTTGACTAACTTCATATCTCTGTTTAATTAGCTTACTTTACACCAGCTTTTCACAACAAAATTATACTGCAATTTGTCACATCCTATTTTTTCCCCTAAGTCACTTCTCTTTTCAGGGCATGTGCAAAAGATCAGTAGCCACACAGTGGATGATTTCTAGAAATCCCATGCTCACTATGCTTCTCCCCTCTCCAATGTCTTTTCAGCAGCTGTGGGGGTTGTCGGGCTTCCCCATATCTGCCGCATGTTCATTTCAAGCTGCAAAGTCGGAAGCGGTCAACATCAGGTGGATGCAGGCAGAAGTCGTCCTGCACCAAATGCAGATCATGGGCACAGGGTGCCTGCGGTCTCCCTGCATGCACTCGTGGGTTGCCGCAAGTCCGGAAGCACTATGTCCAACATGCAGTGCCTCCGGATCTTGTGCACACCAATTTAGTGCAAGGATCTAAAAGTGTCTGAAATGAATAAAACAAAAAACTGGCCTCTGTATTAGACTTCTGGAAAATATTGATTAACAAATCTGCCTCATTATATCTTGCTAAAGACTGGGATGTTCTAACTCTGCCCAAGATGCATCTCCACCACTGTTCCCAGTGTCTGCAATTGGCTTCAATGCTTAATGTCGTGTAAACAGTACAGAAGCCAATAAATGATCTCAGCGGCTCTGAATTGCTTCTTCAGTCTTCATAGGAATTCCTCACTTAGGCTAGGGTCACATTTGTTATTACCGCGCTGCACAGGGGGTCGCACTAAAAATGTTATGTTTAGCAGTATAAACGTGGTGATACCGCCATGTTAGCCCCGCATTTACGCTGCCCATACTCACCTATGGAGGCTCCACCCCTAATGCGAGGTCAACACCGGCATCAGATGGTAATCTCGCAGTATTTCCAAATGCGAGCAAAGATGTTGTCCACAGCGAGATCACCATCTGATGCCGGTGTTGATGTTGCATTAGGGGTGGGGCCTCCATAGGTGAGTATGGGCAGCGTAAACACAGCACTTCCATGGCGGTAGCACCGCGTTTATGCTGCAAAACACTATGGGCATGGTAATAACAAATGTGACCCTAGCCTAAGGCCACTGAGCTCACTGATTGGCTGTTGCTCTGTCAATGTGATGTCATCACTACAGCCAATGCCAAAACACAGACAACTCGGCGTAGACTCACCGGTAGACCCTGAGATTGTGAGATCAATATGTTTTAGAGCATGTGCAGGAGGAGAGAAATTTAATTGAAAGGGAACAAACCTTTTAGGGGAATAACTTGAGCGATATTCTGTTTCAGCATTGCGACTGAGATATTTCTGAGATTGTTATGATTAGCTGAGACAGATCATTTTACAAGAGTTTCTGCTTGATAAAGCAGACTTTTGTGTAGAGAAAACTTGGTAGAAGTAATCATGGGAATAACTGACTTGCTCCATATCCTGAACAAAAAAAATCTATTTAGTTTCAGCCTCATTCAAGGTAGGTAATTATGGATTCTATTTTTGTGCTTTAAGTTATGTAAAGTGAAGAGCAGAAAAATTCAGCAAATATGTTTCAACATTTTATTGTGTGCAAAATTATTTTATACTATGGTTTAAGTTTAAAAGGGTCCTGAAAGGCTGCTTTCACATTACGATTTAGTGCCTGTACATGGGATCCGACTTTGAAGGAGGATCCCACGGACAGGCACGGATCCACACGGATCCCTGCAATCGGATGGCAAATAGCCATCCGATCCGATTATATGCAGGATCTGTGTGGATCCTGCAGTCCCCTGTCTCTCCCTGCTGCTGCCTCCACCATCTTCTTCCCTCTGCTATTCTTTTCTGTCCCCCCGCTATTCTATTCTGCTCCCCCCCCCCCCCCGCGCTCCTCTATCATCATCTAATCCCTATCCTGTCCCCTCTTGTCTTCCCTGTGTGTAAAAAAAAATAAACTCCTCCCGGAGTATACATCACCTGTCACCGGCTCCCAGGATGCAACACCATCGGGGCTGTGATGATGTCACAGAGCCGGTCACATGACCTGTCAGCGGACCGCCTCTCTGACATCATCACAGGCTCTTCAGCCTTGATGGTGCTGCATCGTGGGAGCTAGTGACAGGTGATGTATACTCCGGGAGGTGTTTTTTTTTTTTTTTACACACAGGAAAGACAAGAGGGGACAGGATATGGATTAGATCAGGATAGAGGAGCGGGGGGACAGAATAGAATAGCGGGGAGGCAGCATAGAATAGCATGGGGAAGAAGATGGAGGAGGCAGCAGGGAGAGACAGGGAGAGGCAGGGAATACGGAGCCGACATTGGATCCGAGGTGAAATCGAATCCGATGTCCATACACTCCCATGATGTGGGCACTCAGATCAGCATTGATCCGATGCTATCCGATTTGAGTCACGGACACAAAATCGTAGCAGGCTACGATTTTGTGCCTGTAATTAAATTGGATCGGATCAGATGGTGCCAAAATCGGATGCCAATAGTGGCACATCTGATCCGATCCGATTCCCATAGGGGAACATGGGATCTGATTTCGGATCCGATTGTATCTGTTTTGAAACGGATACAATCGGATGACCGAAAATCGTAATGTGAAAGCAGCCAAAGTGAGAATACAAACAAAGAGCCACACCACCTGGCTGCACCTAGGTCATAAAGTTGGGGAAGCCAATAGCATTCCGAAGATGAAGCTTAAGGGAGGCTCATTGCAAAAGGAAAGAGCTTCTCTATTAACTTGAAATGTTGTAATAGAACATTTCAATATATGAATATTAATGATTACAAAATGTGTAAATCGTGTAAGTACGCAAATATTATAAGTACGGTACAAACATGTTAGTGCAAAATAGTGCTTGCTAGATCGATAGCATGGCCGCTTTTACTTTTGCAATTGTTACATCTGTACAAATGGAGTTTTATTGGAGTCTATCTTGCTAGATGTCATGAGAAAGTGTTTAGAAACGTTGATTGACAAGTTCTAGGGTTGTGTTAACTGTAATTCTCCGTCAATACTCCTAGAAACAAATATTGATGTTTCCTTTCTTACCTTTCCTATAACTTAAAGAATTCAAAAATGTTTGGTATGAAGTCAACAGCACGGAAAAACAATGACTCTTTCAATATATGTATACAGTGCCTACAAGTAGTCTTCAACCCCCCGCAGATTTAGGTGGTTTGATAAGATGCAAATGAGAGCCTTCAAACTGCAAACGAGAGTAGGATTTATTAACAGAAGCATAAATCTTACAAACCAAAAGGTTATGTTGCTCAGTTGAATTTTAATAAATTTTAAACATAAAAGTGCGGGTCAATTATTATTCAACCCCTAGGTTTAATACTTTGTAGAATAACCTTGTTTGCAATTACAGCTAATAATCGTCTTTTATAAGACCTGATCAGGCCGGCACAGGTCTCTGGAGTTATCTTGGCCCACTCCTCCATGCAGATCTTCTCCAAGTTATCTAGGTTCTTTGGGTGTCTCACGTGGACTTTAATCTTGAGCTCCTTCCACAAGTTTTTAATTGGGTTAAGGTCAGGAGAGTGACTAGGCCACTCCATCACCTTGATTTTTTCCACTTGAACCAGGCCTTGGTTTTCTTGGCTGTGTGCTTTGGGTCGTTGTCTTGTTGGAAAATGAAATTACGACCCATCTTAAGATCCTTGATGGAGGAGCGGAGGTTCTTGGCCAAAATCTCCAGGAAGGCCGTGCTATCCATCTTCCTATGGATGCGGACCAGATGGCCAGGCCCCTTGCTGAGAAACAGCCCCACAGCATGATGCTGCCACCACCATGCTTGACTGTATGGATGGTATTCTTGGGGTCGTATGCAGTGCCATCAAGTCTCCAACATCACGTGTGGTTGGAACCAAAGATCTCGATCTTGGTCTCATCAGACCATAGAACCTTGAACCAGTCTGTCTCAGAGTCCTCCAAGTGATCATGAGCAAACTGTAGATGAGCCTTGACATGACGCTTTGAAAGTAAAGGTACCTTACGGGCTCGTCTGGAATGGAGACCATTGCAGTGGAGTACGTTACTTATGGTATTGACTGAAACCAATGTCCCCACTGCCATGAGATCTTCCCGGAGCTCCTTCCTTGTTGTCCTTGGGTTAGCCTTGACTCTTCGGACAAGCCTGGCCTCGGCACGGGAGGAAACTTTCAAAGGCTGTCCAGGCCGTGGAAGGCTAACAGTAGTTCCATAAGCCTTCCACTTCCGGAAGATGCTCCCAACAGTGGAGACAGGTAGGCCCAACTCCTTGGTAAGGGTTTTGTACCCCTTGCCAGCCTTGTGACCCTCCATGATCTTGTCTCTGATGTCCTTGGAATGCTCCTTTGTCTTTCCCATGTTGACCATGTATGAGTGCTGTTCACAAGTTTGGGGAGGGTCTTAAATAGTCAGAAAAGGCTGGCAAAAGAGATAATTAATCCACACATGTGAAGCTCATTGTTCTTTGTGCCTGAACTACTTCTTAATACTTTAGGGGGACCAAACAAATGCTGGTGGTTTGAGGGGTTGAATAATAAATGACCCTCTGAATTAACTTTTAACGCTTTAAAAAAAAATAATAAAAAATTTAAAAATCTTTTTGGCTGCAGTGCATTTCCCACTTCCAGGCTGATCTACAGTCCAAATGTCACAATGCCAAGTTAATTCCGCATGTGTCAACCACCTAAATCTGCAGGGGGTTGAATACTACTTGTAGGCACTGTATATTATGTGTCTATGTGAATGTTGTGAATAGGAATTCAGCCTCTTAATGGGCTTTCTAGCATGTCCTGATTGATTGTGTAAATTTGATTTTGTGAGATATTGGAGTTCTTAAAGAAGTTCTTAAAGCTAATCTGTCTGCGCTTTTCTTATCAGGTTCTGTGCTGTTCTTTACTTAAACTAAAGGATTTATCATTTGATGATTAAAATTACAAGAGTACTTTGTCAAAAGCACAGCAGTCTGACGTGCCCCCTGCTGTGATTGACATCTCACTGTAAATGCATAATCTCTATAGAAAGCCTTGTGTGGGAGGGGGCAGCTCTCCCAGCAATGCTGTGTTGCTAAAACTAAATGCTTTGATTGTACCAGAACAGCTGCAGCCAGTAATCAATGTGATTCTCGTCATTGTGCTCGAGTTTATTTGCCCACATTATGTTGCTGAAAGATGAGGTAGCAAAATCCTGCTGACAGATTCCATTTAAAGGGATCGTTTGATCCTAAAAAATATTTTCAAAATAACAATTGATGGCATAATCACTTTCCATACAGCAGTCAGGTGGTTAGAAGAGGGCGTGTCTCTGATAACGCATTCTTCTATGTGCAATAAAAGAAGAGGAGCGCATCAAGTAAGACCTGACTGTATGTATATAGGGAATAGAAGCTGGGGAGGCCACGCAACAATGGTAGTTGTGCAACCCTTCACAACCCTGGTTTTAGCAATTCGGTGAGGTCCGGTATGAGAAGGAGAGCTTCGTGAACCTTGGAAGATAGGCTTTAGCCGTTGGTCTGGGGGTCTGGATGCATGACCACAGAGAGGCATTTCCATTCGACGTCATCACAAGTCCTTCAGTGTGGGGAAGCGATTCCAATAGCCAGAGTAGCTCCAACCACTCACCCACAAGGGGGGTCTTTTCATGCACAAAGGTAAAAGAGAATGCGGCTTGTGTAGGAACAGTAAGTAAAAGGAATTTGGGCTTAGGAATAATCAGTTTTGTAGCACAAACCTTTATTAAGATCTCTCTAATCGCCTGATGAAGATAGCACTGGCTGTTGAAACATGTTGTGGCGATTAGAGAGATCTTACTAAAGGCTTGTGCTACAAAATTAATTATTTTTAAGCCCAAATTCTTTTTCCTTAGCCCTCCTACACAAACCGCATTCTCAACGCATTCTTCTAGTCATCTCACCGCTGCAGGCAATCTCGAGCTTCAGCTGTTCTGTTGATATCTGGATGTCAAAGACATCACTTCTAAAGCTGATGAAGACCCATAAGGTTGACAAACAGTAGGTTCAAAACATCAATGAAACTTTTCAGCATCAGACCACCCCTTCAACTAAACTCAGGATGAACCCATCTGAATAATGCTGAAAAAAATAAAATGGAACAACAAATGATGACATTCGAGAGTCAAGAGCCTTCAAGACAGTCGGTCAACCGTGAATGAATCCAATAGGCCAAACTCCTGGTAACCCTGGAATTCTGTTGATATGCTGGATGGGGAGTTACTAATGCCAGTTTTCAGTGACAGACCCAACCATGTTTCCTACTGGGCAAATACTCTAGATCTGTGTTTTCTTTACATCCTTTTTAACTCCAGATAGGTTATTTTTTTTCGGTTACTTTTTATTCTGTCGCAAATTAATTTATAAATATATTTCATGTCAAATATTTACAAAGTCCATTTGTATCTATAAAGACAAATATAGCGAAGGCTATGCATGCAAGAATAAAGAAATCCCGGCTCATTAGACTTGGGCTATATAGCGCGCCTGTCATCAGCATCACTTATAGTCGTCAGATTCCTTAGCGGTTTCCTAACTCTTGTGACACATCACACTTGTCATGCAAATAAGTCCTGACACACTGGTTGGGAACTATGGATAAAAACCTAAATTGCTGTTAGAATACATTTTATGTAAAACTGGAAGAAAGAATACTTACTGCAAAGAAAAATACAGTAATTTTGAGTAGAAATGTGCGAATGTCTTTATTATTTATCACAAACCAACTTTAAAAGGAATCTGTAGCCAGCCAACCCCCCCTTTCTAATGCTTACTGTAATGTGTTTTAGCAAATGTTATTGCACCTGTAAAAATGACACCATTAAAGAGGAATTTAAGGCGCTATTCTAAAGTGTATTCTGTATATGGACTATGTGGAATTAGCTTTTAAAACACAATGGATGGGATGGAAGCACTTATTGATGTCTTTATGCAGAACAAAGTATATTAATATCTGAATATACACTTATACTGTTTATAATGTGTGTGTTGAGAATACATTTTTTTAGCCTACCATTGTTTTTATCACCAGATAAGTTTTCTCCTTGTGGAGAGTGACATGCCCGTATGAAGAGACTTAAATGCCGCAATGCTCCTTTGGGAAATGAAGTATGCCAACTATCTCCTCAGAGAGGAAGTGGGCCTAAATTCTAGTAACACCTATAGCAGCAATCCTAGAAATCAATATCGACTCTTTCACGAGCATTGCCATATCATTTAGGATTATATCTAAATCAGAATCTCAATTTGCAGACACAGTGTTTCGGGGTGTTTGCGGTGCAAAGTATGAGAGCTGGTTTGGCTAAGATGAGAATCTAAGGGTAACGTTTCTCTCGGTGGGGAGTGACATGCCAGGTCTAGCATTCCAGTATGTGGAGGCATTAGAGTTGAAGTCCTCTTTCTGTCTGAACAGGAAATTTGCACATTTAATTTTCAAATTTTAATTATTAATTAAAGAGGACCTTTCACCACCCCTCATGGATTTGAATTTAATGCAGCACTGAATGCAGCATGCATGCTGCATTCAGGCAAGGGGTCCCCCATGTGTCTGTGTGGCTTGTACCCCGAGATATAGGCTTTGTAAAACTTACAGTTAGAAGCCATGGAGGTAGTCCCTGGTGCTGGAGCCACCTCATTCCATGGGTGCTTTTCACGCCCTCTGCGTCTCTGTGCTGCCTTCCTCCATGTCCTCGCCCCCTCCCTCCTGCCAGTCATTTCATCCTTGCCTGCGCCTCCTTTTGCTGCTTGAAGCAGACGCAGAGCGAAGTATTGCTTCTCTGCGCTCCCAAGCGCATGTCCCTCCTCCTGCTCTGATGTACTCTTCTTTCCCTGCCCTTCTCTGTACATGACATGGAGTAGGGCGGGCAAAGGGGATGACGTCAGAGCAGAAGGCGGGACAGGCTTCCAGGAGCGCAGAGAAGCAATACTTCGCTCTGCGCCTGCGTCAAGCAGCAAAAGGAGGTGAGGGTGAAATGACTGGCAGGAGGGAGGTGGCGTGTACATGCAGGGAGGCAGCGAGGACATGTAGGGAGGTGGCAAGGACATGGAGGAAGGCGGCACAGAGACGCAGGGGGCGTGAATTGTACCCGTGGAACGAGGTGGCTCAGCACCAGGACTACCTCCATGGCTTCTATCTGTAAGTTTTACAAAGCCTATATCTCAGGGTACCAGCCACACAGACACATGGGGGATCCCTTGCATGAATGTAGAATACATGCTGCATTCAGTGCTGCACTTAGATTCAAATACATGGGGGGTGGTGATAGGTCCTCTTTAATATTAATTATTTTCCCAGGGGAGCATTGCAGGTATTTAGGTCTCCTTATACTGCATCATGTCAGTCCCCACAAGGAGTAAACTTACTTCTTAGATCCCTGTCTTAGCCTCTCACTTAGCCAATCTGGATCTCTTACTTTGGACTGATGAGGGGCAATATTCTAGAACAACGTGTGGGCAAATTAAGATTCTGGTTTGGTTATTATCCTAAGTCATATAGAAAAGCTTGTTATAATAATTTTGACTTTTAGGATTGCTACTTCCAATAGGTGGCACTAAAGTTCAAGCCCTCTTCCAATGTACAGAATAACACATTGCCTTTACCATGTATTTCCCACTTTGAAGTCAGCCTCTCACTGAAAACTTCATTAGTTAATAGGTTGAGTCCTCTCACTTGAAAATCGCGCTCATCCTCTGATGACATCCTCATTCCAGTGATAAGATTGAAGAAATACGTAAATATTCTTGTTGCTCCCAAACATGTTACAGACCAGCCAGAAAATTAAAGCAATAATACAGACAAGGGCACAATTTAATGAAATAACATAGTATTGATGCACAGATGAGTCCACCCTTCACTTTTATACACTCTGAGACTCCAATATATAACAATACCATTGCATATAGTATGGTAATATGCTAGCAATATTTTTGAAAGGTTGCAATTCCCATCACAACCACTGGGTGAACAAATGTAGACACATATAAGCATAAACAACACTAATATAACAGTGCAAATTTTTGTATTTTTTTTAAACTAGTCATGTTTTACCAACTATCTCTGGATAGTCAGGTCAAGAGGAAAAAACAAGCAAGGATAAAAATATAACATTAAACTGTTTAACACAGGGTGCCGAGTCCTCTTTCTTTCCCCATTTTTTTGACCTAGAGAGGGTCAGGCAAATCTCAATACCTTGTCTCTGTCTATCTTTGGTAGTAGCTCCTAGTGAATTCACATCACATAATTGTAAGGGTATATTATATTAGTATTTTGGTAACATAACTGGAGTCTGATTCACAGAAAAATCATAGACGGATTTATTCTACAGACATCAAGATTTTTAAAATTATAATATCCACCTTTAATGGATTATAAATATCACGCTCATATTAGCAAGTGTTCTGGGTCATATATTCAATATATATATATAACATTTTTCCATTTTGAAAAATAATTCTAAATAATTGATCAAGAGTAAACTGTAAGTTATTACCTAGAGATCTTATCAAATCATAGCAGATGATGAATAGGAAAAAAGCCGAAAAGTTAGAACCAAGAGTTAAATAATAAATATTAAGAATACAAACTAGCCAGTAACCATGTAAAAATGGAAGTCTGGTCTAAAATGACAAGTCTGCAGGCTCTCTGCATGACGGGAGACTGGTAAATCATCACATTGTGTGAACTGCACGCTGTGGGGATTCTCCGGTGTTAGCGTGTCGTCGGCTGTCACGTGACCGCAAGTATACGATATATCCAAAGAAGAAAATGAGCGTCACACACCAGGATCTTCTGTGCAGTGTACGGATTTTTCCTTTATGATAGACAGGGTTACAAAGGTGCAGGAAAGGGAGGACAGCAGGGTAGGACAACGGTCATGTTTTGCCCAGGTAGGGCTTCAATGAGTCCAATACATAGTCATTATCTTCTTTGGATATATTCATTTCTTAATAACTGTGCAGCACCTGATGACTCAGAGGTCAGCCACATAGACGTTGTGCTTTAACTCCCTGTGTAAGGCCCTTTCACATCAGCGTTTTTTGAATCGCAGCAGATCGGTGAAAAAACGCATCTGCCGCGATTACCGTATACCGGCTGCACTTTGCGGTTGTCAACCCTACATGATAGCCCCATGCAGTGCGGTACAGTGCGGTTTTCGGCACTTGCGGCAGAGGGCCGAAAACTACTGCCGCATCTGCCGCCCGCTTTTTTATGCGGGCTTGCGCAACATGCTGCAAGTCCGCAATCGCACTTGCACACCAGCAGCGTTATTTCCCGCAATCGCCCGATTTAAAAACTTGTATAGGGGCCTATGCCCCAGCGAAATGTGTCGCGCAGTTGCAGTGACCGAACTGCCGCGTACGATCGGCGCACACTTGTCGCTTTTATGGGCCTCGCAATGGCCTCGATCGTTGCGATTACCGCTGATGTGAAAAAAAGCTTAAGGTGACTAGTGACCTGTTTTTCTTTTCTACCAGCAAGTATACAATATGCAACTCCTGGCCAGAATCTGACGACACCATTTGCGGGTAATTCAATTCAAGTGTATTGCATGGGGTAACACCCATCTACATTCTGGATGGGAGTCAATATCACCTCAGAATAAGAATCTACCTCAATCTCATTTAAAGGGAATCTATCACCAGGTTAATGCTATGAGTTTACTGGGTGCATATACTGCAAAGCAATTAGAGTTCCTGGATATGGTACACTCTCTATGTACATTGTATAGTGACTGTGAGCTGCTTATCAGATGAGAATGTGCGGTAGGGACCAATGTTCAGGTGACATGTGGTCCTGGCAAGTGGAAATCACCTGGTGATAAAACCTTCATTGTAAGTAATCAACAGCACACAGCCAAATAAGTGACACATCCCTAAATTCAGTTTTTTAACCCCTACATTATCCTGTCCTCAGATTACACCAAAGACCTGCTTTATTCAGTATCCGTACTACATGATTCCCCACCATTTCAGCCAAATATACAAAACAGTATTTCGAAAACAGATGCCTTTTAGTCTGAAATCAACTCTTGCCCAAAATAATGTGAATTCCATGCCCAGGAGACATACAAACTGCCAGACCATGTTATTATTACATTATTCAACAGATCAGAGCAGTTATCTATCAATAGTGACAAATATCATACTGTTAAAATCCATTAAAGGAGAAGGTAAGCTTTATTAATGCTGAGAACCTATGTCCCATGCTGTGTTTCATTTCCATTTGGCTTGGAGAGCTGCTGTTCTTTATTGCTCAAAGTATAGTTTTCTGTTACCTGTTTTGTGGTGGTGAAAAAAAATGATACCTTAAAGTATAGTATCATAACTAAGATAGGTCCTGTGAGGCCACCACTATATCTTCCTCAGCATATCGTATGAAATGATTGTGTAGAACACAAATTACTATTATTATTATTTATAATATTATTATTATTATTATTTGCAAGCAACATTATTCATGCCAAGTGAATTGTGTTTTTTAACTCATCAAGGCGTCCATTTATAACGAATCATACAATAGATAGGAACAATGACTAGTAAGTGGATACATTGGGATACTGGGAAAGCTTGGGATCTTTGGAAAATAATAAAAAATTAAATTAACAAAAAAATTGGCTGAACCCAAAAGAGTAAAACTACTCCTAATTTTTAAAAGTTCTCTAATATTATCAATACTTGAGGGTCAACGGTCTGTCAATCATCTCCATGTACTGTAAGCCTGACTTCTGACTGGCACAAGCTATTTTTACCTGCCATATGCATTTTAATCTTAAACAGATTATATTTTATTAAATAAATCCAATCTATATTTCTTTTATTCATGAAGTTATTTTACTTATGCTTATGAGCTGCGGGGCAGAGATGATGAATACATGGTCCTATGATCTGACTTTTCATCTTATGTGGTGGCGGATACAGATAGAAGAGAACTCTTGTGCAGAAGGAGTATATGGGCCCTTTTCAGCATACGACAGAAGCAATTTGCTGCTTTAGAGGTAGTTGGCGACAGCGCAGGAAACATCAATGATATGTCCGACCCTCATCTTATACTATGTGTGCTAGCCATTAGGCATTAGTTTTCTAGCATTAGGGTACGGACACACTGGCATGAAACTCGGACAACTGCAATACGAATAAAAATCGCATTGCCGTCGGACCAATGTTATTTAATGTCCGAGAGCACATTTGCGAGTTTTTTTTTCGTTTTTGTCTCATCCGCTTCGCGGACGACAAGTCGGTCACAGTATGATGTGACAGTACATGATTCACTGCCGAGATTCGCCAATGCAAGTCTATGGGTCCGACAAAAATCACGGACCGCTGTCAGACCGCACTCGGACATTATGACTCGGATCCGATTTTTAATTGATACATTATCATTCTGTAGCTCAGACAACTGTAAAATATGTTGCTGTAAATGATTATACAGTAAATAGCTACTGAGAAAAACAATGGATTGCACTCGGACAGCATTCGAATGTGATCTGAGAGAATTGTCAGACAGTCGCATCGCAGTTGGATGCAAAACAGACCAAAACTCGGACAACACTCGTCTGACTCTCTGATACGTCAATTGTTTTTCCAGCCTTAGTTTTTTTTATCCTAATGCCTTCATGACCAATGATGCATAGGTACTTCATTGGTTGCTACCTCCCTTTGATACAAGCTCACATGCCGAGCTCACATCATTCCCTGCACATGCCAGTTGATCTGACCAGCAGACATGTGCAGATAATAGATGTGGGTGGATCACAGATGTGCCTATTCCTGTTAATCCCTTTAGATCATGCTTTCCAGCTCTGAAAGTGTGATCAACACACGGTAGTTGGGATCATGCTATTTCCCACCACCATCGACGAGCCTGTGATGCGTTCATGGGGTACTGATGTGTTGCCATAACAGTGAGAGGTCATATGAGGACCCTGTTGCTGTCATGACTCACTTGCTGTAGATGCCTGCTTTGTGCCGGCAGTCACCGGAGATGATCATTTCTGCAGTACAGAAATGGTCATCAGGATGGTTCTGTACTGCAGGAACGATCAGACTGTGCAGTGTGAAGGCGCCATAAGGAAAGGATAAAATAAAGAGAAAGGTAAAAATGTAGAGGTAATTGGATTGATCTGCTGGGGATCAAGTTGAAGTCGAACTTCCTAAAATTTGCAGTTTCACGCAACTTGAACATTTTGAGATTTGATTTGTGTTTCTCAAAGAAAAAAAACAAAATAAACGTACCAAATCCCACACTAATGAAGCTTCATGAGGACTACTGTAATTTTGTGTTGTGTCTTCTCCTAATGCTCTCTAGCTATGACGTCTTGTTGATAATCATACTTTGTACAGTGATGGTCAGTACCTGGACCATCACAGATCAGCATTCCCAGTTGAGCATAGTTTGTATGGCAGAGTTGTTTTCCATCTTAAAAGTCTCTCTGTTCTTTAGAGTGTAAACTCCTAAGGTCAGCAGGGTCAACTCTCTCATGTAGAGTGTAAGCTCTTATGGTTAGCAGGATCCACTCTCTCTCCTGTGGAGTGAAAGCTCATTTGGTCAGCAGGGTCGTCTGTCTCTACTTTCTGTGTCTCTTTATCTCCCCTGTAGTGTAAGCTCCTATGGTCAACAGGATCCACTCTCTCCTGTGGAGTGAAAGCTCTTTTGGTCAGCAGGGTCGTCTGTCTCTACTTTCTGTCTCTCTTTATCTCACCTGTAGAGTGTAAGCTCCTATGGTCAACAGGATCCACTCTCTCTGTTGAGTGAAAGCTCTTTTGGTCAGCAGGTCATCTATCTCTACTTTCTGTCTCTCTTTATCTCACTGTAGAGTGTAAGCTGTTTCGGCCAGCAGACTCCTTCTATTTTACTGACATTCAACTACTAGTAATTACAAGCTTTCAAGTATGGAAAATTCACGCAAGCTTATACAATATGAATTACATTTTTGTGGAAAACTTGGAAAAGTAAAATTCAGAAGATTCACTCACCTCTAAACTGAATATGCTATCTTTCCATTAGCTCCGAGAAGAACTAAGCCAAGAATCAACCAGAAGGGTTAAAGAGATAAGCTGATATGAGCATAAATTGATTTTAGGGGCTATCAAGTGGGGAGTATCAGCTATTCATAGGTGTATATACATATAATTGAGCTTCTATCAGTCAATTCAGTGTGTTTATTTCAGGGCTCTTTAATATATGAACGTCGTTAGAGCGAGTAAGGCTGGGGTCACACATGAGCCCTTGGTCCGTTTTTGGCATCATTTTTGTCATTTTTTTTTCCAAGTCCAAAAACTGACAGAAAAACGGATTGGATGTAATGAAACACCCTGTCCGTTTTTTTCTGGACCTCAAAACATTGCTCTGTCCGTTTTTGAGCCAAAACGTTGCTTGCAACATTTTTGGCATCAGTTAAAAAACGCATGCGTTTTTTTAACATGGGGCCCTATGGGAAACGCATGCGTTAACGCATGGCACATATAGGCACCTGCGTTAACACATGCGTTAACGCACATGCGTTTTTAATGAAAAAATGACTAAGTCCAAAAACGTTCAGGGGTGCAGGAGGCTCAAAAAGCACCCTATAAAAAACGGATTGGTGATGAAAATCACTTCCAAAAACGGACTTCTATGTGTGACCCCAGCCTAAATGGCGTATTATTTAGTTAGTAAACACATACAGAAAATATGTTGGGAATGTGTTAAAGACATGTATTTATGGAATTCCATCTACAGTACTATAATTCTGTACTGATTCCAATGTGATGACCTTGTCATAGACAAATGTCTTCTTTACAACTATATATAAAAGAAGCAATAACATTAAAAACCGATTATCACTACAGTTGTGTATTGTTTCAGGTTCTCCTATTACAATAGTCAGTGAAAAAGAGAAAACAGTGCCTGCACAGTTGCAACCACAGTTTTCAACACATTTGAGTGAAATTTTGCACACACATCTTTATCCCCAGACTAAAAATACTGCAAACATATCTAACATTAAGATGTTAACATTACACGTATGCCCTTCATACCATGGGACATGCCCTTCCATTTTAAGCATCTGCAGTTCCCAATCTGACTTAGCATTGACTATGACTATAAACAAAGTACAGGTCAATCACTCAAAGTCGTCAGCATCAATATGAAGAGCCCATGTTTTTCATATGGTCAACTTTACATTGCTGGCTCTAGGGAGGTAGGTCCTGACATCTTTTCATATATGCACTTGAAGGTAAAGCAAAAAATGTTGTTTACCAAAAAGCTCTACCATAGACGACGGTGTATCTGTAAATCAATCTAAAGGCCCCATCTCACGCTTCAATGGTCAAACTGATGCGTTCAAAGATCCGACTTGACCTAGATCGCTTGAACGACGTTCAATGATCGCTAGTGATATGTCACACGTATAGATATCATTAACGACGCAGCAACAATTCCGCGACAAGCATATTTGCGGTCGTTAGCTCGCCTATGTCCTTCACTTCTCAATAGGCGAGGTCGTTAACGACATCATTATCGAGGTTGTTACACACACCCATGCTGCAGGTTCAACAAACACTCATCATTTGGTTTAAGGTCCAGTTCACAAACCTCCATTCACCAATCTGCCCTATTATCGTTGATCGGATCTACATGTCACATGCTAACGACTCAAAACCCGTGACATTTCAACGATATCGTAGTGTGTGATGAGGCCTTTACTCTTTTAAAGGTCAACAACTAATAGGTTACAATGAAGGGAGGGAGGGAGGGTGAAGGTTGGGCTATGCTGTCCAATGAATCAATCTTCTCCCTGAGGAGACATGGGGACGCCAGATGATAAGTTAAGAGGATATACGAATTTGTAGGTTCTGGGTGCTGGAAAGGAGCAGATTTTTATCTTTGCAGAAGAGGAAACCTGACTATGACATTAACAAACTCTACTGTTGAATATTACATTTTTCAAGTAATTGTAGATTATTGTGCACTGCTGGTCTTTATGTATAGGCTATATTAAGAGTAGCAGGACTCATAGGTTCATCCTCCGGTGAGAGGGAACACCAGGAAAAATCAGGGTGTCTAAAACTCCACGGTCAGGTAGAGTGAGACAATAGATCTTCAAAGGATAGAGTGACATAATCTGCCTAGTATCCTCCAGTATGTATTTTTAATTCATGTATGTTTCGGGATGGGTTACGTATTTTTTGATATGTTTGGATTTTACCTATACTACGAGTAGCTAAATTTTAATTACACTGGGAGTTTTGATTTTGGATATTGGACTATGCTGTTCTGTTATTTTTTTGTGTTTGTGAAAGAAGTGTAAGTTTTAACTTTAATAAAAATGTGTGCAATAATTACGTAGTTGTATTACGACATATTTGTATAAATATATACTATAAAGCCAAACTAACAGAAAAGAAGTGTTGAAAAAACACATTTTAAATGCTGAAGATGTCAACTTCAGGGTGAAACTTAAAATTAAACCTAAGCAAGTGTAACTAACAATTTAACATATCATTTTGCTAGTATTTAATAATATTCAATCATTTATTTCTTTCCATTTCACATCATTATGATATTTTCCTACTAATAGTTCAGATACCAAGGGAATATTGAAGACAATAGCAGCTGGTAATGTTTGTAATAATTATGCAAGTGATTTGACAGTTGTAAATCGGGATGCATGAAGTTACCCTGGTGCTTATTTAAATGTGCAATTTGCCCACTGAGGAATTTCTGAAGAAAATGTTCAGATTTTTTTGATTTTCATTGCAGTTTTACCAGTCAATCAGAAGTTTATTTTTTAAAATTATCCACTTATTTAAGAAAATAATTTAAGCTTCTGGGCAGGAAATTAAGCAAAAAAGAGTATACAGACATTGCAGCCGGGGATCACAGAATATAAGAATAAAAAGACATTACAGCCAGGGATCACAGAATATAAGAGTATACGGACATTACAGCCGGGGATCATAGAATATAAGAGTATACAGACAATACAGCCAGGGATCACAGAATATAAGAGTATACGGACATTACAGCCGGGGATCATAGAATATAAGAGTATAAAGACATTACAGCCGGAGATCACAGAATATGAGAGTATACAGGCATTACAGCCGGGGATCACAGAATATGAGAGTATACGGACATTACAGCTGGGGATCATAGAATATAAGAGTATAAAGACATTGCAGCTGGGGATCACAGAATATAAGAATAAAAAGACATTACAGCCGGGGATCACAGAATATAAGAGTATACAGACATTACAGCCGGGGATCACAGAATATAAGAGTATACAGACATTGCAGCCGGGGATCACAGAATATAAGAATAAAAAGACATTACAGCCGGGGATCACATAATATAGGAGTATACCGACATTACAGCCAGGGGGTGTGACTTGCTCCATGCTGTCTAGTAACAGCCAGCCTCCTGATATTAGCTGCGTCACTACAGTCCAAAAACAGGGTGTATGGTAGGCGTATGGCCTGCTCTTTGCTTTTGTTAACAGCCAGACCCCTGATAATATCTGCTTCTGCAGAAATATAAAGGGGTGGGGGACAAGAGGCGCAATAGTGCCCTATCACTAGTGACACTCTAAGAAATCGGGGTGGTGCTATGAAAGCACTCACCTGGTACAGTTGGGATCCCCACAACTGGTTTGAAGGCGTAAAATACTCAAGAGCTGCTGCAGAACCTCCACCAACCACTGACCAGTGGTGATATCCAGAATGATGATGGGAGTAAAGGTGTGTCACGGTCCGCGCTGCTCCAAGCTCAAAAAACTGAGGAAAGTACCAGGCAGGGCGCCGAAACGCGTTGGAGGAAGGAGAATAAAAGCTTGGAAATCTGTTTGATGAAATTCTGACTCATTGGTGAGTTTTTTTTAGCTTGGAGCAGCGCGGACCGTGACACACCTTTACTCCCAATATCTGCTTCTGGTCTGTCCAAAAGGAGGGGCGTGGCATTATTGTGGCGATGCCCCTCATTCTCAGGCTGCAGGAAAGCAGATACTACTATAAGGCTTGCTTTTACATGGTTGCATGGAGAAGCCTGCCCCCCGATAATTAATGTAATATAATGTAATATAGTTTGGACTTTGTTTGGACTACATTGTGGCAGTTTCCATATTTATAGACACAATAATGCCAATACTGGAAAGGAAAAATAAAAACATACAGAGAGGTACCCTTGTGTGTCCCTGAGGGTCGAGTGGGGATTTTTGGAGGAGGGGGTTGTGAGAACACTCACCTTCTGTGGTTGTGCACCTCTGCACAACCATAGTGTGGGGTGTGGGCCTCTGTTGTGTGCAATAGAAACCCCAAGTTTATTGGAAATATATCATTAATTTCCCTATAACAAATACACATTTTTCTTGTGGCAAGACTATAAATTGTGTTGCTCTCAATGAGATCTTTGAATGCAGCAAATTAGAGCAAGTGAACTGTTCACTAATTATGTTTATTACTGGTCTACTTTAGGTTGTAGATTTGATTTCAGACTTTGATTCAAGTATGTTATTCCTATTAATGCCAATGAATTTCTGCTAAGCATGAATGGATTTGGTGCTTAAGGGATGCTGTAGGTAATTCCCTGGTGCTCTATGCATTGATGATTGAGGTCTTTTTCTTAATAAGATGTTGGATAGTAAACGTTTCGAGAAATTACCTTTTTACATGCATTGCAGATAAGCCGTTGACTCATAACTCTCAATCATTTAATACACATTATGGAAAAGTGATACAATTATTTTAGCAGTGGAAATCATGTCCCACAATTTCTTGTCAATAATAATCAGTTTAAATTAGGTGCTCATGTTTTATTGGGGAGAGCACTTAAGAATTTCAACAATTTTGGCATATTTGATAAGGCTCAATGGTGGTTATTCATTGTGAATTTATGTGTTTATGAGTTTTACTATGAATTAAAGAACAGAATTTGGTTTTTATTACCAATATTATGAGACTCATAAATTATCTGAATTTTATGTGAAATATTCTTAGTCATACAGGTGAATTTGATTGTTCAGGTGGGGAGGTGATTTAATAAAAAGTTACATTTGTTCTGAAACTTGGCAAAAGAAACTAAATACATAATCTGGCTGATTATAACATATATGGAGGCTTTATTAAAATGAGCCTGTGCTTCAACAAACTTTGCATAAATCAATTGAACAGATGACTATAATAGACAATATAATGTATCTTATTAAAGAAATCAGTTTCCTTCTCCACTTATCATCCACTTCCCCTCCCCCTCTGCCTCCTGAACTCACCATTCATTGTAAAAAAGAAGCTCCGAGGAGACAGACTGTGGGTATCATGTGACTAAACCTATTATTCTTTATATGAGGGAGGGTGGTTGGAGAAGAAATAATCAGCAGGGAAAAGAACAGGCAGAAAGAAAATATTAGTTCAGAGCTCTATAGCAAACGCTTAACTCACATCAGAGCTTGATTCAGATCAACACAGCTGAGCTCTGCTGTACAGTGTTCTTCACATTGCCACAGCTTGCCTCTGTAAGCTAAAAAGCGAACAAGAATCCATCTCTGTATGCTGAGCTGTCTATGAAATCATCGCAGCTTCTCTCTTACCCCAACCACCAGTGGATTGCAAATTACAAATATTGCAAAAATAATGAAAGACTAGGGAAATAGCAGGACATAAGTCATAAATTGTCATAAATGGTGTTATTCCTTGTGCACACACAGCATACATTATTCTGAAATGCTACTGAAAGCACATTTACCTTTTAAAGTTTTTTTCTGAGTTAGACATTTTTTTCCCCAAAGACTTTTTAAGTTTAGAAAATTTTACAAGATTTGTCACATGAACAATAGGTAGGAATGATAGGTGAAATTAAAAAGTACTTATAAAAAAAAACACTTTCACTTCATTTGTTATTAATCCTCAGAGAGGAAATTAAGAATTGTGGTTTTATTGCTTATTGCTGATGCCTGGGTTACCTTCCCTAGTTTCAGTCTAGTAGAGGTAGCTTGTCTTCTAGGCAAAGAGCGCAGTTCTTGAAAGCTCTTTCCCATTTAGCTTTAAGCGCTGCTCTGAAGTTGACCGTAAGTGCTGTTCAGTAGTTGTCCAATCTATTCAGTGGCGGACCTTCAGCCTGGCGGGCCCTGGTGCAGCTGTAGGTGAGGAGTGTGGGGGATTCCTAGCAGCTTTAGGTGAAAAGTGGGGGTGAATGCTGGCAGCATTAGATGAGGAGGCGGGGTGTTAGCAGAGGCGGTTTGCGAGCGGCTCCTACCTGCACCAAGCCGCGCATTGCAGGTCTGAGTGCCGGAGCTGCAGAGGAGAGGAGGGGCGGGAACAGCCTAGGGGAGCAGGAAAGCTTCCCTCAGTTACCCTCCTCTCCTCTAGCACAGGGTCATGGGGGCCCACTACAGGTGCTTGAGGGGCCCCCTACCTGGTAGGGGCCCTGGTGCAGCTGAACCAGCTGCACCACAGTAGGTCCGCCCCTGAATCTATTGTATCTGGCCACCTTCAGTGCAATGGACTTTTGTGCTTCTCTGGTGCTGCTGAGGCAATGCTCGAGGCACTGCTTTCAGCATTATAGAGCGGTCAGTTTGGGACACTGATTCTACCATGTTACTAATCCTAACTGTCAATTAAGCATGAGTGGACAGCTTCTATCAAAGCTTAGTGGCAGGGATGGGGTTCTCGCCTACAATATACATGAGAAAACTTCTTAAATTCACCACCAGATGGCTTTTATGTGCTAAACACTGATTTAATATTGGTTCAATGTAAAAATGGAGGCAGAAAGCTTCAAACCTGTTTCTAGTGGTGATTTTATGGGGCTGAGCTGAGGTCAAGTTTTTGTCCTTGCTGTTTGTGTAAATGACATGTCAAAACATTGTGTTTTATTTGTTCAAGCAGCTGTGCCGTTCACTGCAATTCATGGCTGCGGCAATTCAGGATCCGAGAATGTCAATGCAATAAAGAAAAATACTACATTATCTACCTGTTTTTATTGTGTATGTGTCCTATTGTATCAAGCAATCAAGCATTTCACTTTAATAAAAGTTGTTATTTTTTTGCTTCTTTCAGCACTTAGAGATAACAGAATCGAATTGGTCCGAGCTTCCTGGCATGAATTGAGTATCAGCGTTAGTGATGTCACATTGTCAGATGAAGGGCAGTACACATGTTCCTTGTTTACAATGCCGGTCAAAACTTCCAAGGCTTTCCTCACAGTCCTGGGTGAGTACATCAGACTGACAAAATGAGACAAAAATGTGGACTTTGATTAGATAAATTATATCAGCCTGGAAAGTTCTACTTTATGTTTATGAACTTATACATATACCCTCTCTGCCCTAAAAAAAATCAACCAAAACATGTAAAAAAATATTGTGAAAAATTTCTCCAAAAATTTGTAAGATCTGGAAAAAAAACTTGTAGAAATGTTTTCATGTATCTCTGAATTTGTATCATTCTAGACTGTTAACCAAGGAACAGATATAAATTCAATCACTTCAACAGTTGACCAATCCTGACAAAACAACTGTAACAGGTTCAACCGAATTCTAGCTAAAGTTATTGGTCAACTTAATAAATTAAGGGTCTTCCCATCTCCAAGATCCTTCCCCAATATGTAGTAGTGTGATAATTATAATATTAGCCAATATGTCCAATTTGAAATATGGCTTAAAGGGTTATCCGGCTTAAGTCTATCTTTACACTATTGGGCTACACAGATACATGTAGGTAAATGATAATTACTTACCTGATCTGCTGTAAGCCCTTCTCTCTCAGCCAGGTAATGTCAGGAGTGGTCACATGACCTCTCCTGCAGTGATTTTGCTGCTTCCTGTGATGTCACGTCCCGACACAAGAGCTGTAGTTTATCCCCCGCCCTGTACACAGCATCACAGCTGAAGTCACTGTGAGTGACAGCAGCCAGCCCCCTCCTACTAACTCAACTCATGCCTGCTGACTCTGAGTAGCGAGGAGCTGTTGGAGGCTGTATGCAGGGACACCCAGCGGCTTCCGGACAATTGGATATCTGGCGGAGGGAGGCTCTGTGTGCTGTGGCTCTTATCACCTAATGTTTCTTTCACTGCACTTTTACTTCTGCTGCACTTTCACTTCTGCTTGTCAATGCAGTTATTTGAATGGGTCCTCCCAACTTAACTGTCCCTAATCCTAGTTTCAAAATCAGTCCTGAATAGATGAAGTTGACTGAAGAATCACATTCAATAAAAGTGAATTCTGAAAATTTATTTTGGGTGGTGGTGGTTGTGGGTGGCTTCGGCACAGCTAGTAGTAATGCACAATGTGCCAGTACCACCAGTGAGCACCATATTTGCACACCCATAAAGTGGGTGTGCAAATATGGCAGCAGCACATGATAGCAGAACATCCGATGATGGAAATGACTCTCTATGTGTCTCAGTGTGCTCTCTGCCCCCGTGTGCTCTCTATGCCACCCTTGTGCTCATTCTGACCATCAGTGTGCTATCTCTGTCCCCTTGTGTGCTCTCTATGTTTCCTTGTGTGCTCTTTCTGACCCTAGTGCGCTCTCTCTCTGCCCCCCGGTGCTCTCTCTCTCTCTCTGCCCCGTCTGTGCTTTTTTCCCCTTTGTGTGCACTCCCTCCTCTCTGTGCACGCTCTGATGTCCCCTCTATGCATTCTCCTTGCCCCATGTGTGCTCTCTTTGCCCTACTGTGTGGCCTCTGTGACCCACCTGTGTGCACTCTGTGCCCCCCTGTGTGAAATCTGTGCCCCCTGATACACCACTGTGTGAAGTTTCTGCCCCCTTGTCTGTCACGCCACCGCCATCTTTGTATACCCAAATCCAAAGATGGCATCAGTATGAGTTACTGGGCATGCGCGTACCCAGCATGTACATGCTAAGTTACTCAGGCTGCAGTCATCTTTGGACATCCAGGTGTCCAAAGATGGCAGGAACATGATGAATTGCACATGTGCTCCAGATATACATAGGTGCAGTCCTCATTCAGCAATGTGGGTGATGAGAAGCAAGCTGCGGTGTCAGGTGGCATTTGCTTCAATGCACTGCCAGATTTGTGTTGTCAGTTTCTAATGGTTGTCATCGACCCCTCTGATGGTACTGCACAATGGGCCAATGTCACTAGCAAGCACCATATTTGCACACCCATCACTTGGTGTCAATTATAGCTGTTTCCAGCAAATGATACAGGGCAACGGATGGAAGTGAAGGACGGGACTTCGCATTTATGTAAGTAGATTTAAGGCAAAAATATTTTATTGGAGGAAGGTTGAACTCGAAGGAACTTGGTCTATTTTCAACCTATGTAACAATGAGATGTTTTTGTAAATACAGTATATTTTCCATTTTTCCATCTTTGCAAATCATTAATGAGTATGTCAATCATATGATCTCCATAATTCCGTACCTTTTCCTTCTTGTTGTTACAAGTTTAAATTTGAGGAGTGTGTCAATCTACTCAGCTCCTCCTGCTCTATGATATGACACCTACACATAAGATTGTACATAAACCATTGTACTTCTAAAACCTGTGTTTTATTTCTTAAGCCACAGCTCTTTTTTATTGTATTTCTGTTTCCAATTATACTCGAGGGATAGTATTTTGGCTACAGCCAGCTTAAACCTTTCAACTATATATTCTTAAGGACACGGCGCTCATAAAACTCTAAAATTAAGGAAAGTTTTATAGCTGCTTTCTTTTTTTCCGCCTTAGTGTTTCTCTTGGTTCCCGTCATTTCTTCCGAAGACTATTAGTTTTTGTTGTTTTATTGGGAGCGCTTCAACATTTATACCTTATTCCCTAAACGATCTCTCCCTTTTTTCCCCTTTGAGGGTTTCAGGGACACTAAAAATGAAAGAGATTCATCGAGAATGCCGCGAAATAACACTTAAACTCAACACTTTATGAGATTCATTGAATGTCAGCGGCTGAATCAGATGAAATTGCTATAGTTTATTGCAAACACACCTATGTTCCTAACCTGTTATACAATTTTAAAGATTGATTTTTTTTTTCCTTCCTTTTTGCCCGTGAACTTCACTTGTTTTAGAATACCAGGCTGTTTCACTTAATAGGACTAATGCTGGATGCCAGACATATTAAAGTTAATCCAGCTGCTGAATTGGTTTTGTGCATAGTATTTGAAAGCTGGCTTTTTTAAGCCCCACTGGGACAATTTTACAAAAAATCTTTACAAGTTTGCCATTAAGGACAAAAACTACCCATTCTAAGCACAGTATTTCAGGATAATAACTTCCTCAGCTTAATGCTTTTCCACAGAGACCCATCTCTGGATCCAAAGTATAAATGTCTTTCTAAATCCTCCATATGAACTGATGGTTTGGCGTTATTCAGCCATTGCAAAGAAATTTTTTTTTTTCCTATGCAAGCTTCTCTCTGAATATGTAACTGATAAAGAGATTTAGTCGTTTTTATTTCATCTAACTTCTAAAGATGTCATTGCACTTATTATCAGCTGTGCTTTCTTTTCCTTGTTTACTGATTTTTTTTATATTTATATTTTATATTTTTATGTTTTCTTTTATGCAAATTCTATATATATTTTATAATATTTTTTCTATATTCTCAATTTATTCTATTTTCTATATTGTCTGACGTTTCTTGTATTTACATAATATAAGTCAGTGATGGGAAAGGAGACGTTCAAGTAGAGATTGTGATGTTCGCCCACAGTTGCTTACATACTCCACTTCTCCATTCTCATGTCAGTTTTAAAAGATGAACAAATGTTTTAAAAATAAAAATGTGTTATATTCATAACATTTTTCAATAAAGTTTAATTTGTGTTAAAATATATTTGGTGACCGGTCTGCAAACCATGTTCCTACAGAAATTTGATAGGATTTTGGAAGTTTAGCTTGCAAAAAAGACTCAGAGGAGACTTAATAGCTGTGTACATGACCCCCCAGGGCCGTGGGGTACCTGGTCAAGGCGTTGATTTAGTAGGGATGTTACGAGGCCTGTTGTCCGGTCCCATGGCCCTAGTGGTCGCTGTAAAAGGGGAAAAATAAAAAGTGAAATGTCTCGTGACGCCACCTACAGTTCCTGGGAATAATAATACTGGTGCTGCTTGCAGATCTCCGGGGTGATGATGATGCAGCTTGTTGGTAACGCTCCAAGTTAGTGGAGCTGAGGTCCCCATGACAGTTGTCGTAATAGGGATTTACGCTGGGAAGCAGTTCATTCAGTGGCCCTGTCACAATCTCAACACAGGAGCAAGTGTACAGCTCCTCAGGCAAAGGTAAATGAAAATACTTCACACAGTCTTTAGCTTTGTACGGGTTTTACTGGTAACACTTCAGGTAGCTTGCATGTGCTACATTTCTCACGGGTTCACCTGAGTAGTCACCAGGGGACCAGGATGTCCTATTTGGGACCCTCGGTGGTGTGCCTGCCATTTCCTTCCTCTTGTTCCTCACTGCACTCTCTCCTACTTTCCAACAGCGCTCCCGCATGCAGAGCCCTCAGCCAGCTCCCACGGATCCTCTTTGGAAAGTTCCTTTCCCGTTCCCCCAGAACCTATAAGGGGCCTTTGATGATTATGCCAGGTGTCGGCCACGACTCCTACAGAAGTTCATGCCTCCGGTTCGGCGGCTCGGGGATGAACACCTGCACCGCACTCAGAGCCGGTCGTCCATTCCGGGACTGAAGCCCTCCAGCCGGTAGTTGTACCGGTCCTGGATTCAGGTGCACTGCAACACCTGGTGTCCCTACGGTCCCTTTCTGTCAGGAGATCTCTCCTGAGAGGTCCTCTGCTGTGCTCCTCACAGCATCTACTCGCCTCAGACTTCTCACTAACTGTCTTCCCGATCTTCCACTAACCCACCTAGCTCCTCCCACCGGGACTGGGTCTCCTTGACAATGGGTCCACCATGTACTGCCTGCACTAAAGTGTGTGGATGGGTAAATTGAGGGTCCCTTATGTGACATCCCAATCCCCTAGTCACAGGAGTACCACACTCACTTTATGGGTGCAGTACCCCTTTGTGACATCCTGACCATTGGTGCGTCACATACAAATATCTCAAGGGATGTCACACTGTAGAGGTATCAGCTTTATTCTCAATTGCAGAAGAAAAGACTAAAAGCAATGGAATTAAACTGAATGTGAGGAGACACAGATTAGATATTAAAAAAAACTTGACAGTGACAGTGAGGGTGATCAATGAGTGGAACAGGCGCCCATGAGAGGAAGCGAGTTCCCCTTCAATGGAAGTGGACAGACATCTTTCTGGGAGGATTTAGTGAATATCGCTTTGTGCAGGGGGTTGTACCAGATGACTCAGGAGGTCCCTTCCAAGTATATTATTATGTGATTAACCACAACTCAAAACTGCTGCAAAGCCTCCGATTGCCCTTAGAATATGTATGATGTTGTTTTCTTTTCCCGACATGCTAATATTCTTCACTGTTGTGGTGTCACACACACAAATATTAGGCTGCATACACACAGCACCGCATATTTTACCCTTGATCGAAATAGAACTGCAACATTTATGCCACAATTTTTGAATAACAGCTTCTTCAATGTTTCATCACTTTCCGTTCCTACCTCTATAGCTAAGCTGTGAACAGTGAAGTTTTCTACCTATACAAATTTACCATAAAATGGCTGCTTCATTTCCTGATTCTGCTTTTATGTCGGATGTGACAATCACTGATGATTGGTTATACCATAGGATGTAAAAGCTACAAGACACTGTCAGGATTCTTGGACTCAAGTTCATGTCGACTTTACTTGGCTGATGCAATCTTTTGCGTGATGCACATTGTCAACAGCCATTCAAATTTCACCAGCTGCAGAAACAAAGAATCTAATAACTGTAGATGGCATTTGCCGAGTCCAGGGAATTCCCAAAAAATTTACATACATTTGATTTGAATCAAATTGATGCATTCATTTTTTCCTTGGTTTAAATTGATTATTATTAGAAATTGTATTTTTTTATGTTTTAGATTTTATTTATGTGTTTGACTTCAAAAGTTTATTTATCTGGACTTTGTATTGGTTTAGGTGTTCCTGAGAAGCCACATATTTCAGGATATTCATCCCCAGTTATGGAAGGAGACCCAATACGCCTGACATGTAAAACATCCGGTAGCAAACCAGCTGCAGATATTAGATGGTTCAAAGGCGACCAAGAAATTACAGGTAACGAAGTTTTACATTAAAATTGTAAATGTGGTGCAGTTTCCTAATAAGATTTTTCCCATTGGTACTTACTTGTACCGTAGTTCGGTATTCGGATTCGGTAAGTCTAACTGAACACTTTTTACTAATATTTGTAGCGAATAGTGAACATAATGCAAGTTAATGGGGAACTCTGATATTTGGAAGATTCCCAACACAAATATCGGAGTTCCCCATTGACTTGCATTATGTTTACTATTCAGGACAAATATCCGAATAGTAAAAAGTATTTGGTTAGACTTCTCCCAACCTGAATACGGACCTACTCGTTCTTTACTATTTATAATCAAACTAGCAGTAGGGTTTCTATTGGGGTTGTTTTCTCTACAAAGCAAACTAATAAAGAAGCAAATCTGCAATTTTAAATATAGGGGTGGGACAAATTAACCATATGAGAGATTATGTGATTGGAGATTAATATCAGCATGTGTTAAAGAGAATGTTCCCTTCTAAATGTAAACTTAGTACCACCTCCAATTTGTTCAGTTTGTCTGATTTTGGACTAATTTGCTTATTTCTGTGCCTTTCTTTTTCAAAGTTATGCCTCTGGTACTAATGATGATGTGAGTGGTAGCTATTTTTCCTTTGATGCTTTCAAATAAAAATATTTGCTATACCCATAGATGTTTTGTGATATATACCCAGTTGTTTGAAAAAAAAAATCACATTATTTTTACTGAGAGAGAGGACATAACTTTGAAACTGAGGGGCACAGAAGAAAAAGAAGAAACTGTTTTAAAATCTTCGATCAGCACCAATTGATGGATTTACTCAGTTTAAATAAAAAAAAATATTTTTAAGGCCCCTTTCACATCAGCGTTTTCAGTGGATTTACCGCACCTGCCGGGTCGGCCTCCTAACGGCCAACTTGTGGTGTACTTGCGGCAAGCCACATTCAATACCTATGGGGCTTGTGGCAAGTGCGGTATTGCCACCATCCAGCACTCGCGGCAATTGCGGCCGTGCAAAACCTGACCGTATTTTTTTTTGCGGTTGCAACTGCTGCAAGTGCGGGATCATGGCAATACTGCACTTGGCATAGCTGCCGCAAGCCCCATAGAGAATGCATGGGGCTTGCCTGATCGCCGCCGTAAGTGCAGCCGTTAAGGGTCAACTCGGCAGATGCAGTAAATTTACCGGATCGGCTGTGTCCGGCTAAAACGCTGATGTGAATAGGGCCTAAGCAATATTTAGTTCAGAAATGATAATAGTAAACAAGATGAAATATAAAACGATGGGGACAGTGTTGCAAATGTATGTAAGTGCTATGGAATTATTAGTGCTATTTGAATGAATAAATATTATTATTTTTATTATGACGGATGTCAAAAAATGCAGATGGCTTGATAATTAATGGTGCATGAACAGTTGTTGTGAAAATGATAGTAAAGTAGATATACATATTATTTTGTAAAATTTGTTTGACCTCTTTGGGGTCTGTAAGAATGTACATCCAAAGGGATAACCATGTAAGTGGAGTCCCAGGTCCAGGTAGTCCAAGGCAGTGGAACTAGTGTCTGATGGACCCCATTATGTATGTTATATATATGTCCCCCATCCTGGTGTATATGTTCCCTATCCTGGGATATATATTCCCTATCTTGTGCCCATTCAGGTATATATTTTTTCTATCCTAGGCCCATCCTCATATGTATGTGCCTCATGCTGGACCCACCCTGCTATATATGTTTCACATCATCTTATATATGTCCCTTGTGCTGGGCCATCCCAGTATATATGTTCCCCATTATGGTATATATGATCCCCATACCTGGCCCACCCTGTTATATATGTTTCCCATCCTGTTATATATGTTCCCTATCCTGAGCCCATCCTGGTATATGTGTTCCCTATCCTGGGCCCATTCCTGGTATATAGGTTCCCAATCCAGGTATATTTGTCTCCTATCCTGGGCCTATCCAGGTATATATGTTCCCCATGCATTGTCCATCCTGCGATATATGTTCCCCAATCTGATATATATATATGTCCCCAATCCTGGGCCCAATCTATTATATATGTCATTTATCCTAGGCACACCCTGGTATGTATGTTCCCCATCCTTATATATAAATCCCCCATCATGGACCTATCCGGGTGTACATGTTTTCCGTTCTGCCACTGTGCTTTAAAACATAAAAAAAAAAAC
Organism: Allobates femoralis; assembly: GCA_033576535.1. NCBI lineage: Eukaryota > Metazoa > Chordata > Amphibia > Anura > Aromobatidae > Allobates > Allobates femoralis. The sequence goes on along the minus strand of JARQOC010000002.1, from coordinate 66,841,224 downwards.
TATTCTACTCAACTAATTGGTAAGCTTGTATTGGTGTGCTGGGTCCTGAAAGATAACACTACAGCTTAATGTGCATCCACGGTCTCATATCCAACTGAAATATGTGCTGGCACCAGCAGGCCTCCACCTCGGAGCCCGGTCTCGGTCATGACCTCTATGACCGCAATCATTATGCCCCTGATCCCATTGTTGCTATTTTAGGTCTCTTTTAGATGGTCGTGACTCATATAGGTGATCAATTCATGGATTTATTTAAAAAAAAATGCTCATTATAGTTTATGAGGCTGTTCATTTGTCTTTGTCATATAAAAATTGCTGATGAAAATCAGTTTTTCTATTATACAGAAATTAGATCTTTAGAAGGTAGGTTGGCTTTAGAAATAGAAAGAATAAGACTGTCCTCATTAGTTGGCCATACTTTACCATTTGTTTTGCCATAAATAAAAAAGACGATCTTTTTTGCTGCACCAACATTAAAAAACATTTTGTACATTTTTTTTCTTTTATCTGTTTGTTGTAATATAAATTAGTACCTCAATAGCCTGCAATGTTTTGCACTTTCTTAGGCTGGGGTCACATTTGTCTGCAGCGTTTTCCTGTGCGCTGTGATAAGGCGCACGTCATGCAGCTTGGTGTGTGACTGCTGCAAAGATAAACAGTGGGTTGCTATGGGGCTGTGTTCCACAGGCAGCACTATGGTATTACCGCTATGCACTGCTTTTTCAAGATTTTAGTGGGTCTGGCAGCCTCAAATAAGACCCCAGCCTAATAGAAGTAAAAAAAAATGAGTTAAATTTCTTTTTTATTTAATACTCTTTTCTTTTTGGATACTTTTTACTTCCAGTGAGCAACATGAGGCTACTGTGATGTAATGCGGTCACGATAGTGTCTTACTGATCTGGCATTTTTATGGATAACAGTATTGTAGTTTCCAGAAAGGTATCAATTTTGTCAACTCTCCCAAGAATGTGGCCACACAGAAGTTTAAAAGTCACAAAAAAGTTGTAGATTCCCTAAAACATCTAAAAACTCTCGATGAATGTCAAATCTAAAAGTGTAGATTATTCTGTATTCCTTCTCGTACCCAGCAGTTTGCGCGGGGGTCAGATAGTGCGCAGTCATTATTTTAGGGATTAATATGAGATTTCAGGTTTGACTGGATATTGTATTTCATTCAATCCATGTGAAGGGTCATGGATTACTGAACCATTGTTACCAATGTTTATCTGTCTCCAGTCCTAGGCACTTACTTGGTATAATCTTAAGTCTTTTAGACATTTGCTACAAAATAATGTAAAAATATTGGAAAAGTAAGTCTTTAACTTTTACCTTGCACAAATATTCTAAATATAATTTTACTTTTACCTTGGACGTTAATACACTCTTACAAGTGCTTTTCTATTCTCATCTTTTAAATTGCACATTATAAAGAAAAGCCCTGCTTCATAATATGCTTAATAAGGCTCACTCAATGTCTTCCACCTGTCACCTATCTAGAAATAAAACTGCAGTAAGGGATGGAGCGCCGGTGTTTTCTTACTGTTATAATGAACCTTTCAGTGAACTTCTGACTTCTTTTTAATGTAGACGTTGAGAAAAAACAAGAGAGAGATAGCAACGGAAAGACATTCACGGTTATTAGTGTGCTGGATTTCCGAGGGGATCGTAAGGATGATGGCGCCGTTGTGAGCTGCAGAGTGGACCATGATTCTCTAAGTTCAACACCTCATATAGCAACACAGTCCTTAGACATCCACTGTAAGTACAGAAATGGTGTGAAATAGCAATTATAAGAATGTATGACCGCAAAGCAAATGGTTATTGTGTCCAATGTTACTGATTTTGATCCTTTGCCTTGTATGGGTTCTGGATGCTTTCCAAGCCGTAACATATGAATTGTGCAGGCTTTTCTTTTTTTACATTCTTTATTCAATTTTCAAGCAAAAGTTACATGCACATAAAAAGATTTTAGCAAATCTCTAATTTAGAGTCTCGTTAAGGTAGATTAAAAAGCTTCGGTTAAAACAGGGTAGAGAAGTGAAATAAGAAGCTCAATCTTGTCATAAGAGGTTTACAATGCTTAAAATAAACAAACTTAAAGAGGACCTGTCACCTCTCCCCTTGGATATGAAGATAAGGGCAGCACTGAATGCAGCATGTTTGCTGCATTCAAGCAAGAGGTACCCCATGCCTGATGGTGGCTGGTACCCCGAGATAATAGTTTAGTGAAACTTACAAACTGGAGCCAAGTAGGCTCTCCCTGGTGCGGCAGCCTGTGTCTCTGTGCCGCCTCCCTGCTGCCAATCATGTCCTCCTCGCTCTGTCTATGCTCCCTGTGCTGGTGACGCAGGCAGAGCGAGGTAATGCTTATCCCTGCCCCCGTCCAGCTGTCCCATCTACTGCTGTGATGTCAGAGCATTTCCCCGCCTAGCTCCATAGCATAACATGCAGCTGGGCAGGGAAATGATTTGATGTCACAGCAAGAGGTGGGACAGGCAGCCGGAGGCTGAGATAACATTACCTACTGCGTCACCAGCACAGACAGAGCGAGGAGGTCGTGATTGCCAGCAGGGAGGCGGCAAAGAGACACAGGCTGCCGCATCAGGGGCTGCCATTTGGCTCCAGCTTGTAAGTTTTCTAAACTATTATCTCAGGGTACCAGCCACCATCAGACATGGGGGATCCCTTGCCTGAATGCAGCAGACATGCTGCATTCAGTGTTTCCCTTAGCTCAACATGTATGGTTGGTGACAGGTCCTCTTTAATAACAGAGAACATATCCAGGCATATAAAGTACAACTGTCCCAACCTTGGAACAAGTAAGAGAAGGTTGGAAAGGGTTTTTTGATGTGACGGATGGATGTCTTGAGAAGTTAAAACATCTTGCATTAGTGGACAGAGAAATATATACAAAAAGAATATGGTAGGGCAAGTATAATGCGGGGGGAGACGAGGCATTGCTGTGGGCCCATAAAACACTGTGGCATAGGTATAGAAAAGGAGGAACAGTCTGTCAAGAGCGTTAGGGCTAATACGTCTAGCGTCCGTTGGTATTACATAGATCAGAGTTGAACTAGGGTATTCTCCATGGTAGTGTTTAGACCAGGGGAGCCAGGTTACTTAGGAACCTCTCATCTAGATAATTCCTCCAAGCGATGGATGTCGTGAACTTTAGTAATCCATTCACCCAATGTTGGAGAAGTAAGCTGTTTCCAGTGCAGTGCTATCAGATGTTTAGCGACAGCTATGAATAATGGAATTAAACCATGTTTCTTGAGAGTATAGATGGAGGGAGAGTATGGTTTCCTGAGCAGTAAAATCTTGATTCATTAAGCCCATTTCATACAACGAGTGTTTATGTGTTTCCAGAACTTTTGTATCTCTGGGCACATCTAGAAAATGTGTGTGAGACAGCCCTTAGATTTTGAGCTTCTCCAGCATAGAGGCAAGTCGCAAAACCCTGGTGATACAAATGCTCGGTGTCCTGTACCACCGGGAAAGGATTTTGAAAGCGTTCTCTTGTAACAGTGTACATCTAGAGAATCCATGGGAGTTGACTAATATTTGGTGTACCTCCCGGGAAGACAGTGAGATATTTAGCACCTTCTCCCAAGAGACCAGGTAAGAGGTGTACATTGAGTAGTAGGGGTAGCAAGGATAGCATATAATTTAGATGAAAGTTTTGGAATAGGAGAATTTAGTTTGACCAGTAATTCAAACCAGAGCCAATCTGTCTTGTGTTTAAGTACAGACCTGAACTTGTTCATTATAAACTGTATATGCTGTTTTTGAAGGAAGTCAGAGAGACTCTTTGGAGCTGCAGTGGGCCAGTTGTCTATTTATGGAATCTAATTAGATAGAAGTTGAAAAGATTGGGATATTGGGTATGGGTTCCCAAAGACCATAGACGCCTCTATAGTTTGGGTCCGACAACCACGGTGTAACATTAAATGAGATGCTCTCTGAGAAAAGGCTATTCATACAGTCTTTTCTGACAGTTAATCTCAATAATGACAAAACTAAGATTTTATGTACTTAAACTTATCTAAATTACATGAAAGACTGACTACAAATTGGCACCCATGTATATCACTGGATTCAATCAATGTCATCTTGAATATAATATATATATTATATATATATATAATATATATATATGTTGCAATATTACAAGGTACCAAGCTGGCATGGTCCTGGATGGGAAGTAAGTGTAACCAGCATGGCTAGTTTTGTTGATGTAGGGCCAAAAACATAGGTTCCAGTGCTCATGGTTCTGGGAAGGTTTTAATATGCCTGGATTTGGGTCTTGGTTGTTAGAGTCCTCAAAAGAGAAGGGTATGACTAACCACTCAGATACTTCCAGCACACGTTTTCAAGACTGTCCCAGACTTGCTAAGTGCAGCTGAGTTGTCTTAGCTTTTGTCTTTGTGTGCAGGAGGTAAGACCTGACTTTTGTGGCTCAGTGTCTGTCAGAGGCTGAGTGAAAAAAGGACATCTAAACGGGTGAGCCCATGCAATATATAAACTGATTCTATAATGGTTCTATTCTACCTTTTTTTGCCCATAAGAATAAGAGACTGTTTTTGTTTGGACTTTAATGGAAATTATGAAAATCATAAACTTCAGGTGTGTTGGACTTAGCCATGTTGCATGCCTGTGTGAAAGCTACTGACTACCCAAAAGCCTACAACATCTGCTATATACTGTCTATATATATATATATAATATATAACCGTATATATATTATTGTGATAGGGCAACTCGCTTGTGGGCATCATGAAGCAACAAGAGGCAGCGTCTTCACAAATTATAGGCCAAACCGGTTTATTCACTCCATCAACCGACCACAAAACAAATGCGAAACTAGCAGCCTTAAGTGCAGGCCAAAACAAATGGAAAGGAACAGTCTTTTATAGCGCACCGTCTCAGGTGTCGCCTACCTGCGTTCACACAGGTTGGTAAGTCACCAGCATCTAGCTTGGCCTGGAGACTGCACACACATCACACACACACACACACACACACACAAAAAACCCTGTGCTGAACACCAGGCTACAGTTTATGGCCTGTAATCACACCCAGCGGTGAGGTATGTGGGTCCTGGACCCGCCCGTCTCTCACAGAACCCATTAAGCCGGACCCATGTTCACTAAGTGAAACTCCCAGTGCAGACGTGCACTAGAGAAAAATAACTCTGGCTTATGTCACAGATAACAGGCATCTCTGCGACACATACCTCCTGTCAATTATGCGACCCCTCGCCACCTCACAATATATATCTATATGTATATATAAATACTGTACATTAATGAGAAAAAAATTAAATTTACTAAATGGCTGCAATGAAACAAAGAGTGAAACATTTCAATGGGTCTGAATACTTTTCATATACGCTGTAAAAACATTTATTGGTGCATGTAGTTTGCACTGTAAAATCTGGTTACAAATACTCAGGAAATTGGACTTAAAGCTTGATTATGCTGCCAAAACAAGTCATTCTAATTTTCAGTCAGTCTATACATTTCTGCTGTAAGTCAACTATGGCTAGCTAAGGAGAGCAAAAACATGTTGTTTAGCATAGCCAATAGAGATCAGGCCCAGGACAGAATAAATCTCTTTCCCCTCCTGGCTATTAACATATAGGCCCTTCTTACTTTATCTGCTTATAAAGACTACAATGCTTACTGCAGAGACTCTGCTTCTGTTCTGACTAGCAGGGCAGAAATCTTATTCTACTGGCTGATGAACAGTGAAGACATGATCATTATGAAGAAACCTTACTTTTGGAGAGAAAGACAGTATAAATATAGAGATAAAAAATATTAAGGCATCTGAGAAATGACAAAGAAGATACAAAAAGTATACGCTTTAGGGAAATTACTGCAGGCTTTTCTTAAGGCGTCGTCTGTTTTAAAAACTCAGCAGGTATACAGCATCTATAAGGTGTTAAGTGCATATATTCTGCTATAGAACTGAATTTGGAGCCAATAATTAGCATACATTTATACGATCTGATAAATAACTTATTAAACTTTACTGACGACATGTCCTGTATGTGCCGTGATACTGACAGGATTTTCCAGGGTGAATGAGCATTATTTCCGCTGGTTTTCCCAAACTTCTACAGTCAGTAGACTCAGCAGTAATCATCAAACTTCTATGTGGTTTGTAATAATCAGGCACCTGGGAGTTTATTTAGGCACATTAAATTATATGTTAGTACATTTGCGTTACCATCAGTTAGAAAAAACAATATATACTAATGCATCTCATTGCTTTAGAATAGCATCAAAAAGTTAATTTATTTCAGTAATTCAAGACAAACAGTGAAACACATATACAGTCATGGCCAAAAAGGTTTGAGAATGACACCAAAATGATATTTTCACATGATCTGCTGCCCTCTGGTTTTTATTTGTGTTTGTCTGATGTTTATATCACATACAGAAATATAATTGCAATCATATTAAGAGTACCAAAAGGTTATATTGACAGTTAGAATGAGTTAATGCAGCAAGTCAATATTTGCAGTGTTGACCCTTCTCTCAGGACCTCTGCAATTCTCCCTGGCTGCTCTCAATCAACTTCTAGGACCAAGTCCTGACTGATAGCAGTCCATTCTTGCATAATCAATGTTTGCATTTTGGCAGAATTTGTTGGTTTTTGTTTGTCCAACCGTCTCTTGATGATTGACCACAAGTTCTCAATGGGATAAGATCTGGGGATTTTCCAGGCCATGGACCCAAAATCTCTATGTTTTGTTCCCTGAGCCATTTAGTTATCACCTTTGCTTTATGGCAAGGTGCTCCATCATGCTGGAAAAGGCATTGTTGGGCGCCAAACTGCTCTTGGACGGTTGGAGAAGTTGCTCTTGGAGGACATTCTGGTACCATTCTTTATTCATGGCTGTGTTTTTAGGCAAGACTGTGAGTGAGCTGATTCCCTTGGCTGAGAAGCAACCCCACACATGAATGGTTTCAGGATGCTTTACAGTTGGCATGAGCCCAGACTGGTGGTAGCGCTCACCTCTTCTTCTCCGAATAAGCTGTTTTCCAGATGTCCCAAACAATTGAAAAGGGGATTCATCAGAGAAAATTACTTTACCCCAGTCCTCAGCAGTCCACTCCCTGTACCTTTTGCACAATATCAGTCAGTCCCTGATGTTTTTTCTGGAGAGAAGTGGCTTCTTTGCTGCCCTCCTCGAAGCCAGGCCTTGCTCAACAGAGTCTCCACCTCACAGTGCGTGCAGAAGCACTCACACCAGCCTGCTGCCATTCCGAGCAAGCTCGGCACTGCTGGTAGTCCGAATCCCGCAGCTGAAACAGTTTTAAAATACGGTCCTGGCGCTTGCTGGTCTTTCTTGGTGCCCTGAAGCCTTTTTGACAACAATGGAAGCTCTCTCCTTGAAGTTCTTGATGATGTGATAGATGGTTAACTGAGGTGCAATCTTTCTAGCTGCGATACTCTTCCCTGTTAGGCCTTTTTTTGTGCAGTGCAATGATGGCTACACGTGTTTATTTAGAGATAACCATGGTTAACTGAAAAGAAACAATGATACCAAGCACCAGCCTCCTTTTAAAGTGTCCAGTGGTGTCATTCTTACTTAATCATGACTGATTGATTCGCCAGCCCTGTCTTCATCAACACCCACACCTGTGTTAATGGAACAATCACTAAAACAGTGTTAGCTGCTCCTTTTAAGGCAGGACTGCAATGATGTTGAAATGTGTTTTGGGGTTAAAGTTCATTTTCTAGGCAAATATTGACTTTGCAAGTAATTGCTGTTAAGCTGATCACTCTTTATGACATTCTGGAGTATATGCACAGTGCCATTAGAAAAACTGAAGCAGTAGACTTTGTTAAAATTAACATTTGTATCATTCTCAAAACTTTTGCCATGACTGTACTGTACACTCTACACCCTATGTTGATTGGAAAAAAAAAACAGAAATGTAGAAATTTGTTCAAATTTACTAAAAAAGAAAAACTGATATATCACACAGTCATAAGTATTCAGACCCTTGGCTCAGTACAGAGTAGAAGCACCTTTTGAGCTACTACAACCATGAGTCCTCTTGGAAATGATGCAACAAGTTTTTCCCCCTTAGATTTGGGGATCCTCGGCCATTCTTCCATGCAGATTCTCTGCAGTTCTTTCAGGTTGGATGGTGAACATTGGTGGACAGCCATTTTGAGGTCTTTCCAGAGATGCTCAATTGGGTTTAGGTCAGGGATCGGCTGGGTCAGTCAAGACTGGTCACAGAGTTGTACTGAAGCATCTTAGTTATTTTAGCTGTGTGCTTAGGGTCATTGTCTTGTTGGATGGTGAGCCTTCGGCTGCATCTGAGGTCCAGAGGACTCTGAAAAGGTTTTCATCCAGACTATCTCTGTTCTTTAAACAGAATGGTTTCCATGGTCAGCGCTGCTGCTTTAATCAATGTGCTTCACAAGGGTTGTTTCCACCATCAGATCCTTTATTCAGCCATAATCAACGCGTTTCAATGCTGTCCCAGCACCTTCCCTGAGGGTTCGGTTATGGCTGAATAAAGGATCTGATGGTGGAAACAACCCTGGTCTCCTGATTTTCCTGCGGTTTTGGCGTGACGGTGGAGTTTCTGCAGCAGCTGCTAAAGCGCTCAAACTGGTTGTTGGTTTCACAACCTGAAAAGGTGAGTGGACCCCTATATAATCCACATACAAACAAAAGTGTCTTTTTGATAAGGCACAATCTGCGCCTCTTGTGTCTCCTTTTATGCTATAATTATCTCTGTACTTGGCCACAATCATGTTTCCTTCAATTGCAACCAGTCGTCCTGATCCCTGCAGCTGAAAAACACCCCCAAAGCATGATGCTGCCATCACCATGTTTCACTGTTGGGATTGTATTGGGCAGGTAATGAGTAGTGCCTGGTTTTCACCACACATACTGCTTAGAATTATCACCAAAAAGTTCTATCTTCATCTCATCAGACCAGAGAATCTTATATGTCATATTCTGAGAGTCCGTCATTTGTTTTTTTGCAAACTCTATCTGGGCTTTTAAACATCTTGCACTGAGGAGAGGCTTTCGTCAGGCCACTCTGCTATAAAGGCCTAACTGGTGGAGGTCTGCATTGATAGTTGACTTTGTGGAACTTTCTATAATCTCTCTACTGCATCTCTGAAACTCAGCCACAGTGATTTGGGGTCCTTCTTTATCTCTCTCACCAAGTATTTTCTCCCATGATTGCTGAGTTTGGCTGGATGGCCATGTCTAGGAAGACTTCTGGTGGTCCCTAACTTCTTCAATTTAAGGATAATGGAGGCCACTGTGCTCTTAGGTTCTTTCAGTACTGCAGAAATTATTTTGTACCCTTGGCCAGATCTGTGCCTTGCCACAATTCTGTCTATGAGCTCCTTGGGCAGTTCCTTTGACCTCATGATTCTCATTTAGTGTGACATGCAGTGTATGCTGTGAGGTCTTACATGGAAAGGTATATGCTTTTCCAAATCAAGTTCTATCAGTTTAATTAAACACAGCTAGACTCAATGAATAAGTAGAACCATCTCAAGGAGGATCACAAGGAAATGGACAGCTTGTGAATTAAATATGAATGTCTGAGTAAAGGGTCTGAATACTTATGATATGTGATATTTCAGTTTTTCTTTTGTAATAAATTTACAAAAATTTCTACACTTCTGATTTTTTCAATCAATATGGGGTGCAGAGTGTACATTAATAAAAAAAAATTAACTTTTTTGAATTTACCAAATGGCTGCAATGAAACAAAGAGTGAAAAATGTAAAGGGGTCCAAATACTTTCCGTACACACTGTATTACCGTATTACACCTCAGGAGATTTACAGTAGCAACCAAAAGGTTTTTTCTTTTCTTTTTTTTTTTAAAGTGTGATTACTTGTCTCTTGTTGTTGTGAGGCCATGTTCCTGGTGATGAGTTGAAAGTCTATAAAGTTATCATGCAAGACCTTAATGTTAACCAAAATGCTTATGAATATAGGTATGGTCATATAATTAAGGAAAACTGACTGCCAAACGCTTTGGATATACTATTTATTGATCACAACATAGAGAGTAATTCATTGCTTACAGTGCAATAACTTATTATTTTGTAGCATAACCTCTTGCTTTAATTAATGCACCACACCGGCAGGACATTGAAGCCACTCGGCAATTCAAGACGTTTTAAGGGATCTTGCTCCAGTCCATTTGCAAACCTGCAAACATTTCATCTTTCCTGCCCTGCCCTCATTGCCCTAACTCATTCCAAACATGTTCAATAGAGTTCAGGTGATTGGCTTGACCATTGCAACAGGTGAACATTTTTCTTTGCTAATATATTTTTAATTAAATTGGATGTGTGCTTAGGATCATTGCTTTGCTTGAATTTGGTTTTATGGCAGCATTACATTCTTCAGTATATCCTTGTATATTTAAGCATTCATATTTCCATCAATCCTACGCAGAGGGCAAATGGCAGATGCAGAAAAGCAGTCCCAAACCATGACATCACCACCATCATGTTTCACTGTAGGTGTTCGGTAACTTACATCATTGTGTTTTCCAGTTGGGTAGTATATATAGTGCTTGCCATAATTAGCAAACAAATTGAATTTTGATTCATTTGACCACAAAATCTTAGACCAAATTGTCTTTTTCATTTGCTGTGTTTTTAGCAAACTCAGGTTGGTTCTTCTGGTTCTTTGCAGAGATGATAGGCTTATTGACTGGAACTCGTGCATTCAACCCTACTGCTCTTAGCCACCAAAGTACAGTTTGGTCACTCAGTTTGACCCCATATTCTTTGTTTATTCGACACTTGACTTTGAGAACAGTTTCATCCCATAGCTACCTCTTTTGGGCTTTTGTCAGACGGTAATCTCTAAATAATAAGCTTCCTGATATCTAATGATTAGTTTGGCTTTCTTTTTGCCATGTTTTAACTAAAAAAAGAACACACAAACAAAAAATAGGACAAATAATTTTAGTCAAAATTAGACTACTCATGACAAAATATGCAAAACATTTGGCCCAGTAAATTTGGAAAACATATAAAGGGATAAAACAATATGAAACACAATATTCATCTTTAGATGCTGACAGCCATCTTGTTTATGGTATCACAACAGAGAGACAGAAGTACTCTCACTTTGATTTCCACTGTATGTATTTACTTTGAAAATCCATGTTAGAATGGTTTCATAATTCTATTTTGAAACTTTAAACAACAGTTTTGCCCACCTCGCCTATTGAACAACTCCTTAACATTTCTCCTCCATGTGCTTCTTGCTGATATCTCACACAGCTCAGTTCAAGCTGCAGCTCTCATTCAGGGTGAGAAGAGGCTAAATAAACTTGGATTCATTAGCATTGAGTTTTTAGTGTGACTGATAAAATGATGATTTTAGTATCAGAATTAGACAACCAATCTGTCATAGATTTGCAAAGTACATGAAGATAAAAAGAGATTGAGGTTTTAACTCTGTGGTGGCAGTGAAATAAATGGTTGCAAGTAGGTTTCAAAGTTTTATTAACCAACACATTTCGCAATGGACCACTACTTTAGCAGCGCTATCAGAACCGCAACTATTTTCTCCTCTGCACTACTTTATCATGGCACACTCATTATGTGCCCTGATGAAGTAGCAGTCCGCTACGAAACACCTTGGCTAATAAAATTACAAAACCAACCTGCTACCCTTTATTTCACCGGCAGCACAGAGTTAAAACCCCGATCTCTCTTTTTTATTTTCATGTAAACATGTAAGCATCAGCAGCAGCCATTGCAAGCTTCTAAGGTGGTTGTGACCCTCACAACTCTAAAAGGTGAGCTCATCCTTATCATCATCTAACAATTTATCCATCAGATAAAGCCCCATTTGCGATTCCTTCCTTTTCAGCTTTGCCTATAGATTTGCAAAGTAAGTACAGCAGCCTCATCAAGTCTAATAAATCTGTTTAATATTGTATGCAGATTGTATTGTAAAATCTGGTTATGATTTCTGCTAGTAATTAAAGAGGATAAAAAAAAATGACTGCAGGAAGGATTAAAATTGCCTCCTTCCTGGTTGGTATTCCGTAGATAGACTTATGGTAATTGGACTGGCTCATCCCATAATTTACTTGGTACAAAGCTGCCCATTGAAATAAAATAAGATCTCTCAGCCAACAATTAAAATGTCTGATCCCCCATTAATATGCTCGTTTGTTCTGCTCATTAGAGGAGTATTGAAGGAATTGCTTCACAGCTTCACAATTATTACTGTGATACATCACATACCACTGATTATTCTAACGGAACCGTACATTCCTATATTGGCCAAGTTCATCCAAGTAAACAGCTTATAGAATTCATCGGACTGTTTGTGTCTCATCTTTGTACCTACATTTACTATGGTTTTACCCAAGTGTTATTTTTTATCTTTTTAGATTTTTGAAATAATGAACTAATTATGATTCTGTTAGAAATAACATGTGAATCTTTAGTATTCATGAGCTCATTAAGAAAATGTGCATTTATTTTTTTACCATGTATTGCCTCGGGGGACACATTTCTATCCAGATGTAACTTGCCCCTTGGATAAAACAAGTGTTAATAGAGGGCAGTAAGTGGATGTTTTCATGAACTGAAAATATCCATTATACAGAGAAAATTCAGGAATTGTTCTCTTATATTCTGCAATATTTGTCTTCGGCTTCCTTTTCACTCTCCTGGTTTATCACTAAGTGTTTCTTCTTGAATACAAGCATTAGTCAAGATTAGGGATGGGCGAGTCTACTCGCTAGGAACTCGTTACTCGGCGAGTAGTAAGGGACTCGCAGGACTCGGTACTCGTGCGAGTTTCCCAGCGATTACTCGCACAGTAACGAGTCCAATGCAAATCAATGGCAATCCTAGTTTTGTCAGAGACTCTTACAAAACTAGGATTGCCATTGACTGCATTGACTCTACTGTGCAATATCGCAGGACTCGCACATTTAACGAAGTATCCAGCTGTCTGTCTGTTCGGCTACGGTCTGCAAGCTGCCGCTCCAGGGTCCTAGAGCCGCCTGCTCTCCCTGTGCACAGAGATGAAGTAGCAGAGCTGAGATTGTTCTCAGTCTGCTCATTCCCTGTGCATAGACATCTATATCTATGCACAGGGATGTAGCAGAGAGGACATCGCGTTTTGGACTACATCGGACGGAAGAGGATTTTTTAATTAAAGATGGAGTCCTAATGGCTTTTTTTTTTTATTTCTAATAAAAAATGTTCTCTGTGTTGTGTTTTTTTTAACCCTTTATTGGAGATTCTTAGTGGCCGGGTCAAACGTGGCCTGACATTAAGAATCTCGGGCTTAATACCAGCTTGTATAACAAAGCTGGTATTAACCCCTTTATTACCCAGCGTGCCACCGCCACCAGGGCCGCTGGAAGAGCGGGGTTCAGCGCCAGAGGATGGCGCTTCAATGAATGCGCCATTCTTCTGGGGCGGCTGCGGGCTGCAATTTGCAGCGGGGGGTGCCCAGAAAGCTTGGGCCTCCCTGCGCTGCGGATTCCAGCCCCCAGCTGCTTAGCTGTACCTGGCTAGGCATAGAAATTGCGCGGAGCCCCCATTCATTTTTTTTTTATTATTTCACGAAATTCATGAAATAATAAAAAAAGGGCTCCCCTATATTCTTGTGTCCGGCCAGGTACAAATAGGCACTTGGGGGTTGGGGGCAGCCTGTCGCTGCCTGCTGGATCCGACTGGTTCCAGTAATACGGCGAAGCCCACGTCAAATTTTTTTCTGACGAATCCATAAAACAATGTAAATAAAAGGGACTGCATCTTTATTAACCCCTGGACCATGGGCGAGGGGTTAATGAAGATGCAGTCCCTTTTTTAGGATTGTTTTATTGATATTTCAGAAAAAAAATGACGTGGGCTTCGCTGTATTTCTGGAACCAGCTGGATCCAGCAGGCAGTGACGGGCTGCCCCAAACCCCAGGTGCCTATTTGTACCTGGCCGAAAGCACAGGTCTGGCCGAAAGTCGAAGTTGACTGAGATAGACTCTCGGACTCTAAAGCGAATTGTGAGATAGGATCGCAAGACCACGGCTCCGAAATCACTGCTGAGCTCAATGAACACCTACAGAACCCAGTTTCCATGAAAACTGTTCGTCAAGAGCTGCAATTAGAAAACCGCTGCTTTCAATGACAAATGTTTCCAAGCGTTTTGAGTAGTGTAGAAACCTCCAGAATTGGTCCCTGGAGCAGTGGAAACATGTATAGTCTCAGACGAATCATCGTTTACCCCATTTTCTGCCTCCGGCAGAGTGTACGTTTGGAGACAGTCGAAAGAGCATTCCATCCAGACTGCCTTCTCCCAACTGTAAAACATGGCGGAGGTTCTGTGATGATCTGGGGTGCTATTTTGTGGAGATCCGCCGGGCCAATGATATCACCTTGTATGAATCCATACCTCGGAGAATTGAGGCTGTAATTGCCGCAAAAGGTGGACCTACACCATATTAAACTAACTTTTTCTTGCATTATTTTGTCTAACCCCTGTAGATGGAAGCAAGTACATGGGAAGCTGAAACTTACCTGATTCGGAGCCACGTCTAGGACTAGTTAAAAGTAATTTCAGGAATAATTTTTCAGCTCATACCTCTATTAGTATATGAGGACACTTTCCTATAAGAAAAGTTTTGTTTTTAGTGGCATCAATTGTGCTGACAAACTTCTTCCTTCCCCAAACCAAGAATTATTTCTTTCCAGCTTTGCTGATTAATGCCAACCCAGTGAATACCTTTCTCCTCAGGCAGAAAACTACTGGCCAAAGAGATGTGATATACTGTATGTGAGCCCGCCTTACACAACACCATCTGTGGAAATTAGTCTTAATCACCTAACGTCACTGAGATAATTCTATTAAAAAGCTCCTTGCAGAAATTACTTTTATAAAAAGCGAAAGTCCAAAGTAGAAAAATTGTTTATACAGTATGTTTGTTTGGGTAAATGGAAAACATACATAGAACTCCATCACTAGTGAACCGACCTCAGATATTTACGATCATCTTTAAAGGGGCATTCCCATCTCCAAGATCCTATCCCAATAGGTACCAGGTATAATATTAGTAATATTAGCACAAACCTCCAATTAGATATGTAGTACTAGCTGTGAGCCCGATGCAAATGCATCGGGTGTCTAGAATATTTTTTAATTTTTTTTAACATTTTCAAATAATCCCCATAGAAAGTATAGGGGGACTTGCGGCAGGTGCGGCAAGTGCGGTTTTGCACTTGCGGCAGGTGCGGCCGCGAAATAAACCACGGCTGACCGCGGTTTTTTTCGCGGCCGCACCTGCCGCAAGTGCAAAAACCGCACTTGCCGCACCTGCCGCAAGTCCCCCTATACTTTCTATGGGATATTGAATGTATGATACACTGTATGACCTAGTGGTACTGTATAGGCTCATGGTTAGCACTGATGGTGCAGTGAGCACGACGTGCTCGGTCAACTGCACTGCTCAGTGCAGCACTGTAATTTGGCCATGTTAGCATTAGGTGGCTCATGTAGCACTGTAATAGGTCGTGTCAGCACTCAGTGCTCAGTGGTACACTGTACGTGGCTCTGGTCACACTGTACGTGGCTCAGTGTCACATGTACGGTGGCTCATGGTCAGCACTGACGTGGCTCTGTGGTAAACACTGTACGGTGGCTCAGTGGTCAGCACTGTACGTGGCTCAGTGGTCAGCACTGCACGTGGCTCAGTGGTCAGCACTGTTTCGGTGGCTCAGTGGTCAGCGTGACGGACAGGGGGCAGAGTGGTCAGCGGAGGACGTGGTGGGCAGAGTGGTGAGCAGTACGGAGGTGCAGAGTTTATCACGGTAGGACTAGGCAGTGAGTGGTCAGCAAGAACGGAGGGGGGGCAGAGTGGTCAGAGCGGAGGCCGACAGGGGGGCAGAGTGGTCAGCGCGAGATCAAGGGGGACAGAGTGGTCAGCAGAGGCGGGGGGGAGGGGGGCAGAGTGGTCAGTGGAGGCCAGGGGGGGCAGAGTGGTCGCGAAATATTTACTCCATCGCCATCTGCATGTCACACACTGTGAACAAGGCGAACCCAGATGGAGGCCGGGAACACTCGTGATGCTTCCCGGCCGCCATCTTGTTCAATAGTACGGGCTGGGCGACATAGAAATAGCGGGCGGAAGATGGAGGACAGAGGAAGATGCAGGAAGACGTAGGCGGGTGCGATCTGGTGGTAAGTATGATAGAGGCACAGAGGCATCCGGCAACGGCTCGCAATGGCCTCGCGGCCATTGCTCGCGCATTGCTACGGCTCGCAATGGCCGCTACGCGGCCACTGCTTCTTGTGTGGCATGGCTGCCTTGCGGCAGCCACGTCCACGACAACGAAGTTGACCCGAAAATGCTGGAAGTGCGCTAAGGCAATTATAAATTAGATTTATAGTGGCTCAGTAGTTAGCACTGTACGGTGGCTCAGTGGTTAGCACTGTACGGTGGCTCAGTGGTCAGCACTGTACGGTGGCTCTGTGGTCAACACTGTACGGTGGCTCAGTGGTCAGCACTGTACGGTGGCTCAGTGGTCAGCACTGCACGGTGGCTCAGTGGTCAGCACTGTTCGGTGGCTCAGTGGTCAGCGGAGGACGGAGGGCAGAGTGGTCAGCGGAGGACGGAGGGCAGAGTGGTGAGCAGAGGACGGAGGGCAGAGTTTATCAGCGGAGGACGGAAGGCAGAGTGGTCAGCAGAGAACGGAGGGGGGGCAAGGTCAGCGGAGGCCGAAGGGGGGCAGAGTGGTCAGCGGAGATCAAGGGGACAGAGTGGTCAGCAAGCGGGGGGGAGGGGGGCAGAGTGGTCAGTGGAGGCCAGGGGGGGCAGAGTGGCGGCGAAATACTTACTTCCATCGCCATCTTGCATGTCACCACTGTGAACAGGGCGAAACCAAGATGGAGGCCGGGAACTCTCGTGATGCTTCCCGCCGCCATCTTGGTTTCAATATGTACGGGGCGGCGACATAGAAGATAGCGGGCGGAAGATGGAGGACAGAGGAAGATGCAGGAAGACGTAGGCGGGTGCGATCTGGTGGTAAGTATGATAGAGGCACAGAGGCATCCGGCAACGGCTCGCAATGGCCTCGCGGCCATTGCTCGCGCATTGCTACGGCTCGCAATGGCCGCTACGCGGCCACTGCTTCTTGTGTGCATGGCTGCCTTGCGTCAGCCACGTCCACGACAACGGAAGTTGACCCGAAAATGCTGGAAGTGCGCTAAGGCAATTATAAATTAGATTTATAGTGGCTCAGTAGTTAGCACTGTACGGTGGCTCAGTGGTTAGCACTGTATGGTGGCTCAGTGGTTAGCACGGTATATGGTGGCTCAGTGGTTAGCACTGTATATGGTGGCTCAGTGGTTAGCACTGTACAGTGTCTCAGTGGTCAGCACTGTACGGTGGCTCAGTGGTCAGCACTGCACGGTGGCTCAGTGGTCAGCACTGTACAGTGGCTCAGTGGTTAGCACAGTATATGGTGGATCAGTGGTCAGCACTCTACGATGGCTCAGTGGTCAGCACTGTACGGTGGCTGTGGTCAGCACTGGACAGTGGCTCAGTGGTTAGCACTGTATATGGTGGCTCAGTGGTTAGCACTGTATATGGTGGCTCAGTGGTTAGCACTGTATATGGTGGCTCAGTGGTTAGCACTGTATATGGTGGCTCAGTGGTTAGCACTGTATATGGTGGCTCAGTGGTTAGCACTGTATATGGTGGCTCAGTGGTCAGCACTGTACGGTGGCTGTGGTCAGCACTGTACGGTGGCTCAGTGGTCAGCACTGTACGGTGGCTCAGTGGTCAGCACTGTACGGTGGCTCAGTGGTCAGCACTGTACGGTGGCTCAGTGGTCAGCACTGTACGGTGGCTCAGTGGTCAGCACTGTACGGTGGCTCAGTGGTCAGCACTGTACGGTGGCTCAGTGGTCAGCACTGTACGGTGGCTCAGTGGTCAGCACTGTACGGTGGCTCAGTGGTCAGCACTGTACGGTGGCTCAGTGGTCAGCACTGTACGGTGGCTCAGTGGTCAGCACTGTACGGTGGCTCAGTGGTCAGCACTGTACGGTGGCTCAGTGGTCAGCACTGCACGGTGGCTCAGTGGTCAGCACTGCACGGTGGCTCAGTGGTCAGCACTGCACGGTGGCTCAGTGGTCAGCGGAGGACGGAGGGCAGAATGGTCAGCGAAGGACGGAGGGCAGAGTGGTCAGCAGAGAACGGGGGGGGCAGAGTGGTCAGCGTAGGCCCAAGGGGGGGCAGAGTGGTCAGCGAAGGTCGGGGGGCAGGGTGATCAGCGGAGGCTGGGGGGGCAGAGTGGTCAGTGGAGGGAAGGGGGGGCAGAGTGGTCAGCGGCGGCCAGGGGGGCAAAGTGGTCAGCGGAGATCAAGGGGGACACAGTGGTCAGCAGAGGCCGGGGGGCAGAGTTGTCAGTGGAGGCCGGGGGGGCAGAGTGGCGGCGAAATACTTACTTCCATCGCCAGCATCCTCTCCATCACCTCAGTATAAGGTCCCTGGGCCGGTGCCAGCACTGCAGAGAGGAGCGGACGCTGTGAAGTATGGAGGATGCGGTCTGTGCTTTTCTCCAGCTGCTTCCTCATCAGTGAGCAGGACGGTGTGCACAGCTCAGGATGGCTCCTGCTCTCAGGGTGCTCTGGGTGCCGGCACCTCCTGTTCCCTTCCTCCTCCCTCTCTGGCGCAGAGACTGGAGACTGAGTCCAGTCAGAGGCCGCAGGTTCCCACAGCGGGGCTCTGTGAGTCCGGGCAGAGTTCCCAGCCTCACCGGAGACAGTGACCGGGAGCCGGGCCTGCACCCGCCGCCTCACACAGGAGCCCGGAGAGTACAGCGCCTCGTCCCGTCCTCCGCCCCCGGGAGCAGAGCGCCTCGTCCCCGTCCTCCGCCCCCGGGACATGGGGGTGCCGCTCTCCCGGCTGCTGCTGCTCCTCACTCTGGCCTCCGGGTGGTGACCGCCGCCTCCGCTCCGGTCCTGAGGGGTATACTGGGACATGGGGGCGCCGCTCTCCCGGCTGCTGCTGCTCCTCACTCTGCCCTCCGGGTGGTGACCGCCGCCTCCGCTCCGGTCCTGAGGGGTATACTGTGTATAGGGGAATGTGTGCTCCTACTCAGGCTGCGCGAGCAATGGCCTCGCGGCCATTGCTCGCGCAGGCCAGCGACTCGCATTGGCCGCTACGCGGCCAATGCTTCGCCGTGGTGACGTCACATAGTGACAAAGCCACGGCGTGCCGGGGTCCGACACAAACGTGCCTTCGGCAATTATAGAGTAGATAGTTTTCCCGATTAGTGGTGTCATTAACCTCATGTGCAGAGCATTATAGCTTAGGCATCCATGGTTATGACTGTGCATATAGTGATAGTTAGGCAGTTGCTCGTGGTTGTAACCATGGATACCTAAACTTTAATGCCCTACAAATGAGGTTAATGTCATAGCTAATCATAAAAACTATACTAAATTTGTAACTGAAGCTATTTACTAAAGCTCCTTTCACATCAGCAGTATTGCAATTTCGCGGTAGATCCGGCAGATGTGGCCACATCTGCCGAATCTACCATGTAACGGCTGACTTATGGCACCAATCTGGCAAGCCCCATTCATTCTCTATTGGACTTGTGGTCAGGTACAGCTGGTAGCAGTGTTTTTTTTTTGCGGTGCCGCAAGCGCCGCAAATGCCAGATTCAGCAATACCGCACTTGCCATACCCAACCGCAAGCCCCATAGAGAGTGAATAGGACTTGCCGGAGTGGTGCCGTAAGTCGGCCGTTATGCAGTAGATCCAGCAGGTGTGGCGACATCTGCCAGATCTACAGCAAAATTGCAATACCGCTGATTTGAAAGTACCCTTATATTATTATGATTTATAACAGTTGCACACAGCAAATAAAATCATTATGATCGATTTTGTATTAAATCACTAGTCGGACACTTCCGAAGCGTCTAGGACTGAATGATATATCAGCGAATGATGCGTGCAGAGCCCAGTAAGTTGGCCTTTTGCAGCTGAGAGATTCTTATTTTGTAAACTCCAATTATATTCAAGTGTTGGCCAAGGTTTTTGGGCACCGCACCCAGTGTGCCAATTACCCCTGGGACCACCTTCACTGGCTTGTGCCAGAGTCTTTGCATTTCGATCTTTAAATCCTCATATTGTGTCAGTTTTTCAAGTTGCTCCTCCTCAGTCCTGCTGTCACTTGGTATTGCCATATCGATGATTCACACTTCCTTTTTTCTTACAGTGGTAAGGTCCGGAGTATTGTGTTCCAATACTTTATCAGTCTGAATTCGGAAGTGCCATAGTAGTTTTGCTTGTTCATTTTCAATAACCTTTTCAGGGTTATGATCCCACCAGTTCTTTGTGACAGGAAGATGGTAATTGTGGCACAAGTTCCAGAGATTCATCTGAGCGGCTGTATTCTGCCTTTGTTTGTAGTCTGTCTGCGCGATCTTCTTGCATCAGCTCAGTATATGATCCATGTATGGCTGGATCAGACTTGGTTTTGGACCTACATTTTCAGGCAGCGCTTGCCGTTAACACTACCTGGTATTAGCGCTGCCTGGAAACGTAGGTCTAAAAAAAAGTCTGATCCCAGCCATACATGGATCATATACTGAGCTGATGCAAGAAGATCGCGCAGACAGACTACAAGCAAAGAGTGCTGCCTGGAAGTTGGGTCTCATAGAAACTCATTGTGTACCTTAGTTGCAGCCGCACACAGAGCTGCAGGAGGTGTGCTTTAGCTGAACCCACAGAAAACACTGCCTGAGGAAAAGCGGCCATCCTGCAGCTCTGTGTGTGGCTAAGGTACATAACAGGTTTCTATGGGCCCCGTTTCCAGGCAGCGTTTGCCGTTAACGGCTGTCCAGTATTAGCGCTGTCTGGAAACGTGGGTCCAAAACCAAGTCTGATCCCAGCCTATCATCTGCTTCCTTAAACAGTCGACATTTGGGGTCTGCAGTTGATTTTTCAATTCTGGCTTTATTCGCATTTGTGCGGATCGCTTGCTCTTGGGCTGCTAGAATTAAGCTCTCTGTTTCCTTTTTTAATGTTCCATTAATAAGCCATAACCAGGTCTTTTCCTTGTCGACTTTACCCTCAATTTTCTCAGAATTGTCCATGCAGAGCTTTCTTTTGCCAGTTTTCTCTTCTGCTTTGTATTGCATTTTTACAGTATTCCTTTTTTGACTGTTGTACTTTAAGCAGTTTTCTGTTGTTAACTTCCATCAAGGCTTGTTCTCCACTTCATTCACATAATCTGCCAGTGCGTGTTTCTCTTCTTCTACTGTTTGCTTCACTTACAAAAACCCTCTGCCTCCTGATTTTCTTTTATTATTATTATTATTATTATTATTATTATTATTATTATTATTATTCCTACTACATATTGGTTTGGGATCTTGGAGATGTGAATACCCCTTTAACTTTCTGCTAATTTTGCTCCTGTGGTTCCACACATTGTTGCAAAACAGCTACCATAGTAAAGCCCTGATCAAGCTGCAACCTGACTTATATCATAAATATCTTCTGACAGAGTATCACCATTTTTTTTTTCAATGTTTGTCTTGTACAAATTCATGTTGGATCATATCAGGCTAAGAGAAAACATCTGTATCTACTTTCACTCTGTAAACTTAAAAACCAATTTATGAATTACTTTATTATTTTTTATGCTTTGCTTATACAGAGTCATCATATTCCATAGCATTTTATAGAAACTATCATCACTGTCCCCACTGGGGTCACAATCTAAATTCACTATTCATCTTTGAACTATGGTAAGAGACCCTCACAAACACAGGGAGAACATTCCATCTTTTTGGGATTTGAAGCTCAATGCAGCAAACCAACAGCACTAACCACTAAGCCACCATTCTGCCTAGTAATGGGATCGCTACCCATTTGATTGATCATCATGTAATACTGCATTTTCCTGCCTGGCTCATATGTGAATTGGTTTGTTTATTAAAAAAAAAGTTTAAATCATAAAAAATTGTGTAAGAAAATAATAATTAAGGAATAAAAAAAAAAAAGCCAGAGTACTTGGAATCATTAATAACAAGATTTTAATACCTAAAGGCATCTTAAGAGTTCCCAATGTTATTCTCTAGGATCAGTGCTACAAAGCCTCATGGAGTCTCTCATTTCTTGGCTGTTTATGTTGGTGTTTACGGTGTTTTCAGACCATAGGTGTTAAATGAAATCTCTCTTTCCAATTTTAAATTAACTAAGGATAAGAGCCAAGTCTGAAAATCAGCATGCTGCTGCTATAACAAATAGTACAGGACTGATCCAAGCTAATTTATTTAGTAATTCTCATTTTTCTTTTGGCTAGGTGATTAATTTTGGTAAGATTTACTAAGTGCCTCATATTTAGCATCAAAATGCAGTTTAGTTTTAAAGCTATTCACAGAATGTTAGCGAAATATAGCTATCATAGCAAAACACAAGAACAGTCGTAACCCTTATGCAAGAGTTTTTATTTTTTAAGTCCACCTGTGTCGCTTACCAGGGTAGGGGCACTCAGTGACTGAGCAGTGGTCGGATCCTGTCACTAGTGGTGGTGGTTGTGCTCAGCGCATGTGGACCTGGGGACAGCGGTAAAGGAGTTCAGCTGTGGGCATGCAGGGTTAACTCTTAATTACTGTTCCCACTTATGGTCGCGAGTGGTGTTTCCCATGGTGTTGGTGTGATGGAGGGTAGCACGAGAGATCAGGAGACATGATGTTGTAACCAACCAGATGATCTTTGCTGTACAGGACATGCAGCCTGACAGGATATATGGCCAAAGAGGAAAGAATTCACATTTGATGGCAACAGTTCAGATAGGCATTTAGTCTCAGTACACGTTACTAGAGTGTCCTAACAGACCTCTCCCTGTAGTCCAAACTGACATGATAGGGTTTCTTGTTTGGTTCCTATCCCACTAAGGTACTCGCCCTCAAATAGACTCCATGGTTTTAATTCCCTTGTAGATAGCCTACAGGAGTCAGGTCCTCCGCTATTAGAGCAGCCCACTTAAGGGGATCAGTTTCCTCCTACTTCCTTCCATCTGATGTATCCTTGCTGGTGTACCACTGAAGTCTGAGGTGACTTAGGGTGCTGCAGCTTTTACGCACACTAGACTCATGCACTAGCTCTGTTGATAGGCTCCCAGCTCAATGGGGAATTTTAACTGTGTGTCTGTGTGTTGTGTAAAACTGCTGCCATCCTGACTATACACAAAACAACAAAGAGTGATTTAAGGAATGCTCCAGTAATGCCCACTCGGGGTCACTACTAGTGATGAGCTAGTGTAATCATTACTATTCGTTACTTGCATGGATAGTACTGGATTTGCAATACTCATTACTCGGCGAGTATCGCTGGTGCTCGTTTGTGATGTGTCGATTGTTATCGATCTGTCACAAGTTGCTGGCTCCCTTCAGTAAACAATAGGAGCTGCCATCTCAGTGAAAGAAGATTGAATTTTAGGGTCTCTAGGGGGCACAGCAAGGTGTTTTATGCAATAGATATGTAAAAAAAATGCCCCGGAAATGCTCATTTTATGGCCGGATGTGTGTGGGTGGAGCCAATCACTAATTGCACTCGTTATTCGGACGAGCATGCGAGTATTAAAAACTACTTGCTATGAATCTCCCGAATCCTAGTTTTTAACTATCCTCTCATCACTAGTCACTACATGTGCACATGTTGCATATTTAGTAAGCTTTTTACCTCAATAATCCCTGAAGGTGGGAATGCCTGGGTCTTGTACCTTGCCACGCTCCTAGATTAGACTCACATATCTGTTTTACCTCCAGGAAGTGAAGGAACAGAAGTGCAAAGAAACAAACAGACAAAAACAGGCAACTAAAAACAGAAATTTAAAGGACTCCAAGTCTTCTCTAATTTGAATCTGTGCAGCTGCAACATTGACGAGCACCTCAGCTCTGTAGAGACAACCTGCTTCCACATAAAGTTTTTTGGAGCTCACCACGTATATCCAGAGCCAAAGCATGTATGGAGATTGCAAACCGGAGAGTGCCAATTACCAATTGGTGTGCTTGCAGCATTAAGTAGAATTGAAGTTACAACAGGAGGCACAAACCATCTGGTCTAAAATTTCTTCATCTTTATTTTAGCAAAAATAAAAAGTGCAAATCACCTTAAAAAACGGATGCGTTTGGGGCACCGAGATGCCTATTATCATTGCTTTGTCCGAAACTATTCCACTTTTTAAGATGCTTTGCAGTTTTTATCTTTCCGTTGGATCCGGATGAAAAAACGCCAATGTGAAAGCACCCTAAAGATGAAGAAGTTTTAAACTGGATGGTATGGATGGCATATGCCTCCTGTGTTACCTCATTTGAATTCTCCTTCCACATGGTCAGAATAGAAAATCTTTATCTGGCATGGAATAAAGCCAGGAGTGGGCATATATAATGGAAGTGTGTGATAATAAATGCTACAGCTGGAACTCAAGGTTAATTGTATTCAGCCAACATTGAAAGGGTGCTTAACCCTTTACGCATAGATTGAAAGTAAATATACTTTGATACAAGATACAGTCATGTAGGCTCCGCAAGGGACCTGAAATCAATTAAGCATTGGAACTTCCTGATCTCAGAAATCCTAAAGTTAATATCAGAATGTGACACAGTCATGACAAATATATGCTGTTCAAATGAGCATTTTGCACCTGCATGGCAATATAAACCGCTTTATAAAAGCATTACGCTACCTTCTAACATGGGGAAGAACGTTATCATGTAGAGCAAGTGTGGTCTGGTAATATCTTTCCTTTTTTAAACTTATAAACTGTGCATGCAATGGTCATACCAATGGTCTTACTCTATTGGATATCTCAGGGGAATTCTGACACATGTAAAACCCGCCTAACATGAATGAGTATAAAAGATGAAATGATATAGATCATAAATTATAAATGACACGGTAGGTCGTCAGACTGTCTAGAAAGCAGAATAAATTTCATTCCTATGCGGCCTTTCTGCTGAATAGATCTCACTAGTTATTCAAAGTGCAATGACAGTTTATCTGGGTTACAGAGCGCAGTATAGGGATATGCAAGTTTCGCTGTGCTGGACACTTTGGTTACAGCTGAATATGTTGTTTTCAGGATGGGCAACTAATTTGTATGGTTTTTGCTTTCATGTACTTATTCCCTTAAACCATGCTATGGGTGCAGTCATTTTAAAAAATGTATCAAAAGTTTGCATATTCGATGTTTCTTCAATACTCAGTCTGCCTGCGCACTGCAGGGGTGCCAATGGAATCAAAGAGAATGGCAGCCAAGTCAGACTCATTCCCTGCTTTGTGGAATTCAGAATCTGCTTATGTGATATAGCGAAATCTTACTAAAAAAGCACATGTAAAGATATTACGAAGCAGAGAGGAAGGTCAAAGAGTGGAAGTAGCTGTGATGTCTTAATATATTTATGCTTTGGATAGTTAAAGGGATAGGAGTGACTTTAGAAGCAGGATGTCTTTTATTATATGTTAAAGTGGTTGTCTAGTCCGAAAGAAAACAGTTATAATTAGAAGATATCTGGGCAAGCAAATCTTGAGGACTCCCTGAAATACATGTGTGGCACCCCAAGGGTTAAAGTGCCACAGAAACATCAACACAGGTTTAATCCCCACACAACACTACACGAGAAAGTGGGAGGAGCTTAGGTGGCACCTGCACTAGTGGGAGGAGCTAAAGTTGTTTACCACAGAGCAGAAGTGACAGTTAGTTCAGTTTGAGTCTGGAGCAGGAGCAGAGTCTAGTAGAAGTGAAGGTCCTGAGAGGTCTGAGGAAAGGAGACAGAGGAACAGAGGAACATACCCGGGATAAAGAGTTACCCCAAACTTAACCCTGGAGAGGCGCTTAAGACGGATACCGGATCCGAGGCTGTGCCTGAGACAGACAGGACAGTAAACACCGGCATAGTGAAGGTCCACCATCTTCACAGCACCATAGCAAAGCAACACGGAGGAGTCAGTGACACAGAGGACTCAAGTTGCCCAGCAGATTGGTACCCGTGAGCAGAGACAGGGCCAGCAGTACAGCTACAAGCAGCAGGGCCACACACAGCGCTTAAGTAGGAAGCCAAGGACCCGGTCAGGGTGGGAGCAACCTGGTACAGACTCCGTGGACGATATTGTGTGATATACCATCTGCAAGTAAAGACTTGGAGAACAACAGAAACCATGAGTGTGTCTGATCCTTATACTGAAGTCCCACTTGCCCTCATAAACTGCCATTGCCTCTAGTCTCATCATCTATACTGCTACCCCTACTCTCCTGCAGCATCAATAACTATCCTCACAGACTTTAACTACTACTACCACTGCCCCGGGGAACCCAGTTCTGCCCACAGGAACTATTCTATCCAAGCTGCTATCCCATCATCCCCGGAGGTTCTGCAGCAGCGGCGGCCCCATTTCTGGCCGTATATAGTGGGTGGCGTCACGAGTGACAAATCCCCTGTGAATAACCCCCCCATTTTATTGTGCGGGCCCGGGACATGGTCCGGACCAGGACCGCCGTGACATCCCCCAGCAGCAACCCAGTCCAGCACCGTGTACCCCTTCCCAGGGGGCTCCACACTGGAACCCAGACATTTCGGAATAATGAACTCTTTCATTCCATGCAAATAAATTACCGCGAGAAATGTTCGAATTTGCCAAATTCAAGATTGTCAAATCGCACAGATTATAGAGGGAGATTGGATTCATAGACAAGGTATTCTATGAAAAATGATTATTCTCTGCTAGGCTCTGGGGTCTTCATAGACATCAGAGCATAATAAATGTATGATGTTAAAGTAAAAAATATAATAATGATACTCATTCCACCACTCACTTGTCCACCGCAGTCCTCCTTCCAGTTCTCTCCTTCTCTTTTTTTCCCCTTCCACCACGTTGTCAATCTTGTTTAGCCTCTTCACTCCAAACTGTGGCTCCTGGCCCGCCAAGACCTTCGATGTTGCTACTCTCTGTGCTTTCATTCAGGTAATATACATGGCAATGTTTGATGTGTGCCATGTTGGCATAGTACACAGTGTTAAGGTCTAGCTGAGGGCCCAAGAGGCCAAAGAGGATGTGCATGGCTGTGGAAAGGGGAATAGGAAGCATAGGTGTGGAGCATCAGACAGTAGGCTGCAGGAACAGCGGAGTAGGTGGGCAAAGGGGCAAATATTTATTTTTTTAACTATTTGTACAGCCTTTTGTGGTTTAGCAGATAGCAGCCATATTGCTGAAGTTGCACAGAACAAATTGCAAACGTTCTTAAAAAGAATCTGTCAGCAGATTTCTCTATGTAATACGAATATGGCATACTGTAAGGATTAAAACATAGAAATCATTGACACCTCTTGACAAGGTCTAATATCTCAAGGGCTGTCACACTGTTGAGGGATCAGCTTTATTCTCATTGGCACAAGGAAAGACTAGAAGCAAACTGAATGGGAGGAGACACAGATTAGATATTGGTATAAATAGTGAGGGTTATTAACGAGTGGAACAGGCAGCCACGAGAGGTGGTGAGTTTTTTTAATAGAAGTCTTCACACAGAAGCTGGACAGACATCTGTCTGGGATGATTTAGTGAATTCTGCTTAGGGGATGGCCAGATGACCCAGGAGATCCCTTCCACCTCTACCTTTCCACGATTCTATGAAGGTCTGAGCTTCTGTTTACCTGCAATGTTTGTTTTAGCTTCATCGCCTTGTGTATTGGCAGTACAACATTTCCTTTTAGTTATTAGCAGATCACTGTGTATGGACATTGTACATAAAGAGCCTGGAGTGGGCCAATGCAGCTCTTTGATGTTTGAATTTAATAACTGAGTGTGTCAGAACCACTGCACCCAATAATTTAAGTGATATATTGTTGGATTCAGGGTCTATTTGCCTACACCATGCTGCTGAGATGCGGGAGCAAAAACTTGCTGAAAGATTCCCTTTAAGGATACAGATTTTTGTAAAATTACAGGAGAATTTAATTTGTCTTGTATACATTCACTCATATTTAATTAGGTAGAACAAGAAGAATCTAGGCGTGAGATTAAATTCTCGTTTTTATTCTTGTATGGGGCAAAGTCAACCATACATGATGGCCTGACATCTGACTCTTGTCTCTATCACAAATTGAAACATCATACGTCAGTGTTACATAGACATGGCAGCTCACAGATTACGTTACATGTTTTTTCTACCATTTTTATGTATGTCAGTATTTTATGAGTGCTTTACAGTGATGCAATACAGTTTATTATTTTGTGGAGCAGGGATGCGAAACTTCAGGCTTTGAGGACCACTAACAGTGCAGGTTTTCAGGATTTCCTTAGCATTGCACAGGTTATATTTGAATCACCTGTACTTGTGATGATTCCAGCCTCTGTGCAATGCTAAAGAAATCCTGAAAACATGACCTGCTGTCGGCCCTCGAGGCCTGGAGTTCCCCACCCCTGTTGTAGAGTAAGGAGGAATTACACAGTTTGGATCAGGTACGTAGAACCATTATGCCCAACGTATTACTTCTCTGCCCTAGACAGAACCTGATTATAGCATAGAAAAAGGGGCAAATGCCCAGGGCCCTCATCATGAAAAGTTTTCCAAAATCCCATCTAACCTTTTATTGTTTACTCCAGACCTTGTGATGAATAGCAATGTTATCCTTACATATCTTTAAGATATCAGCAGCATACATACAAAGTTATAAACATCTTCCTTATTGTGGATGCATTAAAACAATAGTGATAGCTGCCAGTGACGCGAGGTGGGAGAGGGTGCAACAGATGCAGCAAGCCGGGACTATGACCATTTTTCTTAATTTGCGTTCATATGTCCAATGGGTTGCATCATTTAAAACACATTGGAGGCCATTTAATATCACAAAATTACATGACAGGTTCCCTTTAAAAGACATCTGTAACCAGGTGCTACATTATCTCAGCGCAGCATAATGTAGGGGCAGGGACCCTGTATTCCTTAGTTTGATGGGTGTAACAGTAGTGATTAAGGCAGCTTTCAAATCAGAGTTTTTGTACAATTGCGGCAGATCCGGGTTGTTTGCTGCATCTGCTGCATAATGACTCACTTGCGGCAAGCCCCATTCATCCCTGTGGGACTTTCGGTCAAGTGCGGCCGTTACGGTTTTGCCGGATAAGGCATGTCCGGCACGTGCAGTCGAAGGAAAAAAAAGCTTCTAGCAGTATTTGTTTTGCACGGACACAAGTGCCGGATCTGCTAGATCCGGCAAAACCGCAACTGCCGCACTTGACCGCAAGTCCCATAGGAATGAATGAGTATTGCACATCAGTATTTGAGGTCATAACCAGGAATTGAACAATCAGAGGAAAAGTACTGTATAACAGAAACACGTTAACAAGTCTTTGGTCCCTTTCACATCTCTGCGTTTGCTGCGTTTTGCTGCGTTTTGCTTCATTTGCGTTTTTTCCGCGTTTTTACCGCAAAAAACGCATGAAAACGCATGCGTTTTTGTCCCCATTGATTTTAATGGGAACGCATGAAAAACGCATGCAAAAACGCATGTCAAAATGCATGTGCGTTTGCAAAAACGCATAACGCATGCGTTTTTGCAAACGCAGCCCAAAACGTTGTTTGCCACGTTTTGAGCTGCGCTTGCAAAAACGCATGCGTTTTGCGTTTTTGCAAACGCACATGCATTTTGACATGCGTTTTTGCATGCGTTTTTCATGCGTTCCCATTAAAATCAATGGGGACAAAAACGCATGCGTTTTCATGCGTTTTTTGCGGTAAAAACGCTGAAAAAACGCAAATGAAGCAAAACGCAGCAAAACGCAGCAAACGCAGAGATGTGAAAGGGGCCTTTATTTATCACTCACTCTTGGTTTTGTGGTTTTGGCTTCTAAATACTGGAGTAAAAACTCACGGAATACTTAATGTGTGCACGAGGCATGAATGGTAGAAAAGTAAATGGAGGTATAATCGGTTTCCAGAGGATTGAAGATATGGAATAGATTCTAGTGGAGCATATTCCACATACACATGATAATTGGGTCCCTTGTGGTAGTGACATATGGATTAAACATGGCATATTTGCCGCTTATAGTGGGTCAATAATTATTTTGATTTTTTAAATATTACTGGATTGCAGAACTAATGGGCAGGTGTAAATAAACTTCCCATTGAGCCTAACTATTGCCCAATTTGATATGCTGCTATATTCTGGATGGGACTACAAGGCAAACTTCTCATGTAATCAATTAATAGAACATGTGGTTGTCTCTCTATTACTATTAATATTTATAAGACACCATTGATTCCATGGTGCTGCACATGAGAAAAAGTTACATACAACACAAGTTAAAAATACAATAAACAACCTAACAATGACAGACTGGTACAGTGGGAGAGGACCCTGCCCTTGCAGGCTTACTTTCTATGGGGCAATGGGTAGGGAGACAGAAGGTTGGGTCAGCTCTGATGGCGGTAGAGCACTGATTATGGTGGTTGGGGAGTGCCGGCTCCTATAGTGATGGATCACCAGCTCCAGTGGTGGTGGAGTGCAAGGTCCGCTGGTGGTGGAGCACCTGTTTTTATGGCAGTAGGGTCATTGCTGGCTGTAAGGAGTTCTGAAATGACATGGAACCTGTGTACATTTCACTATAATCTGCATATAGGTTTTGTTCAATCCCCATTAAAAAATCATCAGATTGGCACTGCTGCAAGTATATACCACTGGAGTAATCAATGCTGGCTAAAAGACACCACCAGACGTCGTAGTGCTCAATGGTGCAGCAATACAATCTTCAAAAATTCTGATAATAGGAGAAAAATAGGTGGCTCTCACCACTTGTGCTTTTTTATTCCAAGATCTCATGGGAACACGAGTGAAGACGTAGACTAGGCAGTTGTTTACAGCTTCATCTGGCCGTGACATCACACCTTAGTGTCGCCCCTTTTAAATCCACCAGTAAAGTGAATAATTAAGTAGAATATTTATCAGACAGACTAACACATCTACTATAGACACTATAAAACAAGTAGTTTATAAAACAAGTTAGTCATGATCAGACAGAGACTGAACCTGCGGGGCTCAGCAGAGACGGAAGCTGATTAAACAGTACAGGGTTGCTTGATTGAATATTGAGGCATGACAATATAGTTGTATTGCATGCATTTAAAGCAGCCTTTAAGTGACATCCCTTTAAGCCATTTTTTTCCTTATTTTGGCAATTCTGATTTGATTTGTCCTTAAACCAGTACATCTCTTATTCTTTTAGTATATCTGCATGAAACAATTGGTTGCTTTACTGCTATTGGTTCTAGTAAAGGATCACTATATTTGAATACTTTGAAGTTTGAGGGCATTTAAAGCATATTATAAAGCCAATGGGAAAATGTGTAGTTTCAGCTCACCTCTCAAATGCTTGGTTAAATTCACTGGATGGTCTCCGATAACAAATCCAGGTTTGGATAAAATAGATGGGATTTAAATAATTAGTGAGAATCCAGCACTTGTTTTCCACTATGAATAAAAACTAAAACTTTTATTGAAACATACAAATTAAATTCATAGAAATGTTAAGAATCAGGACATCCTGAGGATGGAATCGTAAAGAAACCTACGCGTTTCGAACCAGCATTTGTATGTTTCTATAATTCATTAACTTTCTAAGTATTAATAAAAGGGAAACTTTAAACAATAATTTTGTTGTCAGTATTTTATTGGTTTCTGTCAAATAAATGTAGCTTATTGCCAAAAACGTTTGTAGTTTTAGCATCTACTAACATTCACCAATCATGAGTCACCATTTCAAATTTCTAGCCTGGATTTTCTTTTTGTCTTAAATTTAACTTTTTATCAGTTGTATGGCATTTCATATGTCTGAAATAGATCTTTGTATAGTTCCCCCTCTATTGAAGAATTGGAGGTGGATTGACTCCTTCTTTCCAATTATAGCCTAGGAAACTAGTCCTCCTACAATCTTCGCTGCCGTCGGGATGACAGACAAGGACCACAAAGCTTCTTAAATGCTGCTTTTATTCCCTACGTGTTTCGGTGCTGTCCCAGCACCTTCCTCAGAGGTATAATATCCCTGAGGAAGGTGCTGGGACAGAATCAAAACACATAGGGAATAAAAGCAGCAGCATTTAAGAAGCTTTGTGGTCCTTGTCTTACATCCCGACGGCAGTGCGGATCATAGGAGCACTAGTTTCCTTGGATTTGATTACACCGCCACTGTGTACGTGGAAGTGCGGATCCAGCGGCAGCTGTCTAGGCGATAATACTGGTTGTGGGTTAACACAACCTAACCAGGTGAGCATACAAACCCACGGAGATACAATGTATCTAAAACTATAAGACCCATTTGCGCCTTTTGTCTCTCTCTCTTAAGGGGATGTCACACGCGTCAATATCGCTGTCAATATCACTGCTGCGCGTGACATTGCAGCGATATTGACACGTGTGACATGCTGGTAAATCGCTGGTTGATCATCGCCAGGTTTTCGCACTGGACCGAAAACCTGGCGATGGTCGCCCGGTGCTTGTGACACCGGGAGACGCGATCAGCCAGCTCCCAGCACCTCTCAGGAAGCGCTGGGAGCTGGTATTCAGGGTAAACTGCGGTAACTACTGGCTGGTATCTAAGGTACTAGGGTCCCTAGTTACCCGCTGTGAACCTTAGATACCAGCCCGTGAGCGGAGAAGACTGGTAACTAAGGTATACATCGGGTATCTAGACAGCGCGTGCTGCCTAGTTACCCGCAGTTTACTCTGGATACCAGCCTGCAGACATCGTGGAAACGATATTTAAATAATTTGCACGATGTCGCAGGTAAAATGATCGCTGGTGAGTCTGCCTGTGTGACAGCTCACCAGCGATCAGCCGTCAATGTCGCCAGCGGTCAGATCGCTGGCGACATTGACATGTGTGAGGCCGGCTTAAGACATTCTTTCCAATTATGTATGTCTTCCTTTTCCTTCACTTCAATGTGTTCCATCTCTGGTAGTTATCGAAATACAAAGCAATGTTGCCAAACTTGGACAGGTACCAGTAGATGCTTTTAACATCTATGATGAGAATACCAATTTCAATCATTGTAAGACGGTGGCTTTTTTGTAACATTATGTATATTATTGATCTGCTAATCAGTTTCTAAAAGTTCTATTGTTGTCTATATGACTAGTTAGCTGATCCTGACTCAACTTCTGTTCTAGCGCTGTCCTTTTTTCCAAGGTGCTCCAAGAATAAACAATAAAGCAACAGTCACAATCAGTTTCGCTAGTAATTTTTCATTGCAAAGAAGGTCTACAATGCATTGCAGGTCATTGTGTTGTTGTATTAAAGGCCTTTGCAGCATCGATAGGGCTAAATACCCTTTGACATCATTTATTTCTCAAGCATATGGGTCATCACACATTTGGATGGTGTGCACGAGAAACTATATAACATACAGTTACTTGCCCATTATTCTCTATGTAATCAAGCTTTTGAAAGAGCAGTGAAGGCATATCTGTAATTCCAACAGAAATTTGTGATGCTTTTTTATAGTTGATTTATGCCCCACTCTGCTGCTTGAAAGTGTATTTTGAAACATAAAATAGCTTTTAGCTGAGCACTGAAAGTGAAGCTAATTTATATAGTAGTTGTAACAATGTTTCAGTGCTCTAAGCAGAACCTAAGTCAGAATAGAGTGGCAAGCACTACTATCAAAGTAATTACTTTCCACAGTTCACATGGAAAAAATCCACCTGCATACAAAAGGACTTTGAGGGCTTTGACCATTAGCGATCACTGTAACCCTTTTGCGCCAGAGCTTGTTTTTAGTTACTTGGGAAAAGGTGTATGACGGTCCGCGCTACAAGAATGACTTGCATCAAAGAAAACGCTGGCAGATGAAGAGTTAATCAGATCCTTCTTTATTTTCCGACGCGTTTCGGTGCCCACCTGGCACCTTCATCAGGGATACCTGGCAGGTGGGCACCGAAACGCGTCGGAAAATAAAGAAGGATCTGATTAACTCTTCATCTGCCAGCGTTTTCTTTGATGCAAGTCATTCTGGTAGCGCGGACCATCATACACCTTTTCCCAAGTAACTAGATGCTTTTCCACGGGTGAGTGGTTCGGTGGAGGTCCAGCAGCAGCCATCAGGATATTATTCCTAACAAGCCTTCAAACCAGTTGTGGGTGACACAACTGGATCAGGTGAGTGCTTTGCTCACCCGGTTGTCAACCTAGTGTCAAGTGATAAGGGCACTATTGCGCCTTTTGTTCCCCCTCCCCTTTTGTATTTGTCAGAGCTTGTTTTTAACTCCCTGACCGGGCCATTTTTTTTCAATTGAGACCTGCACCAATTTATTTGGTAATATCTCTGATATTTTTTTAATATATGCCAGTGATTCTGAGAATTTTTTTTAATGACACATTAAAATTAATGTCAGTGGTAAACTTTGGTCAGTATTATTAGCGTTTATTCATGAAAAATAAGAAGCGTCGGCTGGAGTTTGCAAAAAAATACGAAAAGTGGACAGTAGAAGATTGGAAAAGGGTGATTTGGAGAGATGAGATGAAAGTCAATAGAAAAAGTTCTGATTAGTGCAAGTCGGTCTGGCAGAAACAAGGGAAAAAGGGCTAGCGGATCGAGAAACTGTAGGAAGTTCGGTGAAGAAGGCCTCATGACATGCAGTTGTTTCTGAACCAAAGGTATTGGCCACTTGACTAGGATCAATGGTGGTCCGATTGCTGAGCTACATGTGAGTATCCTATAAGAAAAGTTACTTTATACAGTCAAGTACTGTGGGTATGAAAAGGATGACCTAGTGTTCCAGCAGGACAATGGCCAGAGCATATGACGAGATTGGTAAAGACAATGCAGTAGAGGAGCTGGATTGGCCCCCACAGTCCTGAGACCTCAACCAATCAAACACTTGTGGCTACAGGTGAAGAAAAAGCTGTAAACATACCCAAGTGAGCTGACCAGTATGCACAAACATTGGGAATGTGTAGTAGAGACCTGGAATCAGATTTCAGTTGGGACACGCTTTAATCTGATCGAGAGCATGCCCAGAAAGATTCAATGTTGAAAGCCAAAGGTGGATTTGCAAAATACACCTACATACTAGGTTGCAAAATACACCTACATACACATGCATATACTACATAGTTACTAACACATTTAAATTTAGACTATTATTAGCAAAACAGTAACAATGTAGTGGTAAGACAAGAATCTACATAACTAATCATATGCTAAATACTTGCAAGTCAAATTTATTTTTGAGATAACCAAGAAGATTGTCTATAAAATGAAAGTCGTCTCACGCTCAAAGCTGTAGTGGATATGGAGATATGGAGTTTGAAAATCAATAGTTCAAAACATTGTTACCCTTTTGCTCATCAATATATCTATCGGTGTGGTGAGCACATTAAATCCACAGGTGCTTCAAAGAATTTTATAACTTTGACCCAGAAAACAAAAAAAAATAATTTTTGCCACAAAAAATGTTGCTTTAGCTCCTTATTTTAGATTTTCACAAGGGTACCAGGAGAAAATGGACTGTAAAATTTGGTGTGAAATTTCTCCTAAGTTCAACAATGTGGGGAAAAACTATTGTTTGGGCACATGGCAGGGTTCAGAAGGGAAGGAGCGCCATTTAAATTTTTGAGCACCATTTTGACTGAAATGGATTGCAGATGCTATGTCACATATGGAAAATCCCTGATATGCCAAAAAAGCAGAAACCACCACATTTAACCCCATTTTAGAAAATACAACTCTCACGATATTCATTTAAGAGAGTAGTGAACATTTTTCAAAAGGGGTGATAGATGAAAATATGAAAATGAATGACATACTTTGTTATGCAATTTCTCCTGAGTATGTTAATACCCCATATGTGGTTTAAAATTATTTTTGAGGCACAGTGTAAAGCTTTGAAGGGAAGGAGTGCCACATTGGAGTTCAAATTTTGCTGGAATGGTTTGGGTTGCCATATCAAATTGACAGAGGCCCCTGAGATGCCAGAACAGCAGAACCCCCATAAGTCATGTAATTTTACAAACCACTACTAAATTCATCTAGGGTTGCGATTAGAAAATTAATACCACAGATTCTTCACATATTTTTATACCATTCGGCGTTGAATAAAAATAATTACATTTTATTCACTAAAATATTGTTTAAGCATCAAAATTGTAATTTTTAAAAGGAAGGGCTTGTAGGAAAAAATGAACTGCTCAATTGATTGTGCAATTTCTCCTGAGTACAACAAAACCACAAATATGGTCAGAAACTCCTTTTCAGGCACAGTGCAGGGCTCAGAGAAGTAGGAGCGCCATATAATAGGACAGAGTTTGCTGGTATGGTTTCCATGTGTCATAACTTTGTGCACAGCTTGCGCTTCTGGAGATCTGCACTCCATAAATGAAGCAAGCTGTTCTCACTACAATAATTCCAAACATGGTTACTGAATGTGGTTTAGGCACACTGCAGGACTAATAAAGGAGTGTGTTATATGGATTTAGAGTCTTTTCAGAGGCTTTGTATTATACAGCAAGGCAATGCATTACATCAGTTAGTTTTACATTGACAGATCACATTAGACCCTGCTGCTGGCTGGGTCTCAACAGGCCACCCTATGTGGCTGACCCATAGGTCATTA
The DNA here is from genome assembly GCA_033576535.1 of Allobates femoralis. NCBI lineage: Eukaryota > Metazoa > Chordata > Amphibia > Anura > Aromobatidae > Allobates > Allobates femoralis. The sequence continues at coordinate 66,804,553 of JARQOC010000002.1, read as the reverse complement.
TGTTATTTCCATCTGCCAGGACAACTCTCGGCTTCCCTGTGATCATGTGACGGGAGTGTTGGAGGGGCGAAAGAAGAAGCGCACTTCCTCTAACGAACCTCTAAATGATCACAAAATGTGGAAATAGCAAAGGGTTAACATTATTGGGTGTTTTTATTTAACATGTTCTCTGTGACATATATTTTCTTTATTATTCCTGTAAATCTCAACTACAACCTATTCATTCTGCAGTATCAAAAGAGCATAATTGAAGCTCTGCCTTTTATAATACATAAAGCTGATCTACAACTAATGATATTTGAAATAATAATGAACATTATAAATTTAAAAACCTATACAAAGAATCTTCTAAAGTGGAATAGTACTTTGAAGATATTTAAATTTTACAATATATATTTACAATATTTAACAAATGTTCTAAAATACTAATTGAAAAGAATTCAATAAACTAGATTTCTCATCCTACCATAAATGTCGTAAAGCTTCACCATGAATTAAAATTCTATTGAACTGTCAAAATCAGAGTTGCATTTGTTTTTTATTTTTCTTATGAGTGTAATAATTGCACACTAGAGATGAGTGAATTGATGTGAATAAAATTCATGTCAAATGTCATGAAATTCCCTTGTCTGTGCAAATTTGAACAGTTTGCAGTTCCGCTTGAGTAAATTGTCAAAGACCTGTCTACCACCTTTTAACCGCTTCATGACCAAGGACGTATGTCTACGTCCTTGGCGCCCCTCTCCCTCTGACATGATCTCACATGCTGAGCTGGTATCATCCCCCACACATCTCAGTTGATCTCATCAGCTGAGATGTGTAGCTAACAGCTTGGATCGGTGCTTTTAAACCTTTGGATCACACTGTCAGTCACTGACCACTCGATCCAAAGCAGGAGCGGCACAATCCCGCCGCGATCAGAGATCCCTTGATGCAATCACGGGACCTCCATCTCTTGCCTTGACAGCCCGGGTCCTCTGATGACCCCGAATGCTGTCTAGGATTACTTCCTGTGAATGACAAAGAGCTCTGGCAACCAAATGAAGTGATCATTTGTGCTATTTAGAGATGGGATGCAGCTCATCTCAATATAACACAAGCAATTGGACTGTGCAGCACTGAGGCCCCCTAGTGAGCAGTGCAAAAGAAAGAAAAAATTAAAAAGAAAAGTTTTTTAAAAGTATGAAAAAAAATATAAAATTTCAAATCACCCCCCTTTTTCCTCACTGAAAATAAAACTATTAAAATAATAAAAAAAATGTAGAAAAGTCTGATTTATCAAAATATAAAATAAATTAAGCAGATCTGTAAACTGCGTAATGGGAAAAAAAATTCCAAATGCCAAAATTAGTTTTTTTAGTTACCACAACAAGGCAATAAAATACAATTATTACGGGTGATACAACCATTACATCTAGCAAAAAATGGTATTATTAGGAATGTCAACTTAAGCCACAAAAAATAAGCCATCACATAGTCTCAGATGCCAAAAAATTAGAACGCTACAGGTCTCGGAAAATGGCGTAAAAGTGCAATTTATTTTTCTTTAAAAACTTCTGAATTTTTTTTCACCACTTAGATAAAAGTAAAAGTATAGATGTTTGGTATCTTCAAATAACCTGAGGCAACATACTGACATGTCAGTTTTACTATAAAGTCAACACAGTGAATAAGAAAAACAAACGTGTAATTGCACTTTTCTGCAATTTCATCACACTTGGAAGTGTTTTCCAATTTTCCTGTACACTAGATGGTAAAATAACTTATGTGATTCAAAAGTACAATTTGTCCCACAAAATACAAACCCTCATATGTCTATATTGACAGAAAAACAATAACCCGAAAGTTTGGCTATTGGAAGAAGGGGAGGAAAAAAGCGGAAAACAGAAAATCCCCCGAGGGTGAAGGGGTTAAACATTGAGGAGGAGGATATAAGCCAAAGAAGGCTCATATGACAACAAAAGGAGCCTCACTTGCTTTATCCTAATGTTTTACAGTTATAGCTTTACATGGTTTAGAGCAGCCAATGGGGGGAGGTGGGGCTTGAGAGTCACAATAAAGCCAAAACAATGACATCACAGTTAAGCATTAGAGATTTTAGGAGAGATAGCTATAAAGCATTGGATGAATACCCCAGACAGACCATGCTGCCCTTATGCATCATTGCAAAAATTGAGTGTAGTAATTGGTCTATAAAACTTACAAAGATTGAATTCATAGTGGGAGAGGCAAGAGAGCTTAGATCAAAAACAGCCACAGACTCAGTGTGATTGATCAATGATGTATTGTAGCTGATATTTGTCCTGTTGAATTTAAATTACACATTTTTTCATCATTCTTCATGCACAAGGAAGCAGCCAGCCAATGGACTCAATATTTCTCACACAAAAAATTGAAATCAGTGTCAGTAAGAAAAAGTGTGCTACTTGTCAAAAGAGACTGAACAAAGTTTTTTAATTTTTCATGTAATCATATTTGACAACGGTGAATAACTATTTTTTTAAAAAGACAAAAGAAAATTCCCAAACTTAGACATTTAATTGCAATTGTCTCTCTGCGGCCTCCCTGCTAAGATTCTCACACCTCTCTAATCTGTCCTTAACTCTGCTCCCCGACTAATGCACCTCTTTGATTGCTATTCCTCTACTTGTCCCCTCTGCAAATCCCTCCACTGGCTCCCAATACATCAATGAATCCAATTCAAATACTAACACTGACTTATAAAGCTGTCCACAATCTGCCCCCCATATATCTCTGAACTAATCTGAACTAATCTCCCGATATTTTCTAACTCATAATCTTCAATCCTCCCAAGACCTCCTCCTTTCCTCAACATGTGTTCGTTCCTCATCTAACTGCCTGCAAGACTTCGCCAGAGCATCCCCCACCCTCTAGAATTCTGCACCTCAAAACATCCGACTGTCCCCCACGGAACCTTCAAGCGGAGCCTGAAAACCCATCTCTTCAGAATAGCCTACAGCCTGCAATGATCACGGTGCCACCTCACCACCACTGGACCCAGTGCTCCACCACCACTGGACCCGGTGCTCCACCCCCACTGGACCTAGCGCTCCACCACCATTGGACCTGGCGCTCCACCACCATTGGACCTGGTGCTCCCCCACCACCAGAGCAGACCCAACCTACTGTCTTTCTCCCCACTGCCATGTAGAATGTTAGCCCGCAAGATCCGTGTCCTCTCCCCTCTGTACCACTCTGTTACTGTTAGTTTATTTATTGAATTTTTAACCTGTTTGTATGTATCCCTTTCTCATATACAGCGCAATGGAATCAATAGTGCTCTATAAATAAATAGTAATAATAATAATAATCCACAAGTGTGCTTATCACAATTTGTTTTTTAGTGCACACCTGTGTCACTAGTTACATATTAGATCCAATATTAGATCCAATACAAAAAAATGTACAAAAATCTGACATTTCACTTTTTGGGAACTCAGCTTAACTAACCTAATTATACAAACATACACATCATGACATTACTGCAGTCTGTTAATGCCTTTTTCTTTACAGGCCTGTACCTACCTCTGTAGCATTGCAGGTTGCAGTCTTTTTATTAAGGAAGGGAGGATGGAATTTAAAAAAGAATAAATAAAAACTAAAACTCAAAGTTTAAATGTTTTGCATTCCGTTTTTACCAGGGCAATTTGACAACAGTACATGCCTCAACAATATTGTCCAGACATGTACCTGTTTACCAATGTAGCAATTTTTAGTTAGCGCCTTTCCTCAATCTCTGGAACGGACAGAGGAAATGATGTCCCAAATGAAATGGTGACAAATATTTCGGGCGTTGGGCTTGTACATTGAAAATACAGAAAGGCAGTATAAGTAGAGAGGAGATCATAGGGAAAGTTACATTTGAAAAGTGGTTACATTATTAAATTAGACAGAAATTCACCTGTGGTATCGTTTAACTCCTTTAGAAATATAGATTTTATTTATTTTTTCTCTATCTTTTGAAAAGAGGCTGACAGTCTAATCGAAACTGATGATGATACAAGTCATGGTGACCAATCAACTACTGCAGAAACAGCCACTCCATCACCACTGTAGATTCAATCACTAATTGTCACGACAAAATAATGAATCAGAGTCCTCAATGGTTTATACCTTTAAATGAGTAACTGAATAAATGGTAATAAATAGAAGTGTTCATGACTTGTCATGGGTGTGTCAAGGATGACAGACAGTCCTGTGATGTCTGGCTGTAAAAGGTTGCAGTGTTTGGCTGCACAAACGTCTCCCTGACACTGTATTCTTTCTTCTATAGTGTAAATGGTGTCTGATATATCTTCTCTGCTAAGAGGGTTAACCCTAGAATGCATGACATCTGAAATATACGCATTCACAAAGTGACCTAAAAGGCCCAGGTTATACTTCCTAGGGTTAATTTATTTTCTTTTAGAACTCTACATATGTATATCCCCACTTTTCAGCTGTTAATTATCATCACTTGCATCTTTAAATACTCACATTTCACCTTTGTGTTTACTTGTGATAACATTATATTCCTATAAAGGCCTTGGATGCAAGCAGTCAGCTTATATTTACAGTGATGTGCAAATTAATTGGGACAAAGCAAGTCTTTACTTGTTTTTCTTGCATTAGTTTTACTATTGCTGATAAGTGTTTTATCAGTTCTTGGTGTCGTTTTCCTTTTTCTTCCACATTTCATTTTTCGTTTTGGAGAAAACGATCTAGTTTCATTGTGTGTGTGAATTATTCTTGAAACGGTAGATTTTCCAATTCCAACGGTGGAAGTGATTTCTCTTACAGTCAGACTTGTATGATCATTAAGAGTAATAATTCTAGACCTCTTCCGTGGAGTAACATCCATTGTTACAGGCACGAATCACACTGAGAGAAAAAGTACACTAATCCACTCATCACAGAAACAAGCTCTCAACTGAAGCTGAGGGGGCAGCTAGCTGGTATTTTCTGACTAAAACCAGTCAAACCACATTTTGTTACTCAAGGTTGTACACTCACACCTATTCAAAGCAGTTAAAACTGATTTGAATCACTGACTGGTAACTCCAGCTTATGAATTTATTTACAAAAATGCTTTCTCCCAATTAATTTGCACAGCACTGTATCTTTAGAATGTTGTTATTTGTTGCTGAACCTCTTCCAAAGTCATCCTGGAGATAGGTAGGTTGTATACTTTCCCTGTGTGTGCCTCCTGTGTGTTATTTAGTACTTAATGGGGTTGATTAAGTGTTCATTCCATCTATTCCCTACCTAGGGCCCAGATCAGGGTTATCCAGGGCCAGGTATCCAGCTCAGCGCATAGGTGCAGAACATATCTAAGTTGGTCAGTGAGCCAGGGCCTCCAAAAGGTTTGGCTAGGGGTCATTATCTCTCCCTTCCCTAGACTCAAGTATTCCTTCCTATTCCTGTCGTCGTATGCAAGGTACTTTCCTGTACCTAACGTGACACCAGTTCTTCTTGTTTTTTTCCAAAATTTGAACCTAATTCTGATAATATGTAATCATTTCAAAATTGAGCTTAAGTTTGCATTTACAAGAATACAGGAGGAGCTTCAGACTAAACTGTCAAGGCACACAGCTGTCTGGATACATGCTTAACAGCATTAAGCAGCTTGATGTATTATAATAGATGTAAGCTGAAAACATTACACAGTTAAACATTTTTTATACATTCAAAACTAATTACACAATTTTTGAGTTTATACGTTTGGAACTATCACAATCATAAACATTATAGTGAAGGAAACTACCGGATAGTAACGCTACCGCAATCCAAATTTCCATCTGGGAAATAAGGTAACCATCTGCCTCAACGCATGTTTAGCTATTATATTGTCAAAACATGAGGGAGACCAAAAAGAAGACCCTCTATAATTTTCGCATAATATTCCTTTAATGTCTACCAAATGGACATCAACATTCCATTTTATCTATGCAATGTATTGCAATTTTTAGCAAATGTATTTATATTGCTCCTGTCCTATTCCTTAGATTTTTTTGCAATATTTATTTTCACATGCAATGAAAAGAGTAGAGACCATGTCCTGTTATATAATGATCATTAACTGGCCCAGTGGTCATTTAATGGTGGAACCTCAGTCTGCCAAAAGAGCAAATGTGCAACATGTAAAAACGCACCTGCTGCAAAATGTCCTTGAAAATAATTCCAGCATGCTAATATTTTGTGTAATTGATGAAGAATAGCTGCAAGCCACATTTACTTTATGGAAATTAATTGAGGATAAAGTTTTAATTTATACATACTAAGTAGAATATAAATAGTATATGAAGTATGTAACATATATAAAGATATTAATGCCAAAAGTCTTCGATTCCTTAGAGAACGTTCCTGATTTCTAGCCTTCTTAACATAAGTAATATTCATTGATTATTCTCCTAATTTCACAATCATCAGTTACAGAACCTTAATTTGCAATGAATAGTGATAAATTGCTGTATTTAGAATTGCAATTTTCCAGAGATACCAAGAAAATTAGCTTTCTGCTCTCTTTGCATGTTTTATTCCCTTTAATATTGGAGCAATTAACACCTTTAGAGTCCAGTCAAGTAACTGGTTTGCGTTTAATTCACACAATTCCAATTTTACATGTTAAAACCAATGTAGAATGTGTCTAACAAGATTAAGAATTCAGATAAAAGGAAAAAAAAGAATGACAAACATACAGATAGTGCACACAATATATACTCTGTATACCAAATGACAATTACTTTAGCCAAAGTCTCTTACTCTATATTTTAATTTGGAATCCAATTTGAATGACAAGTTTACATACAAAGCCATCTAAAAGTATGGCCCCTGACCAAAATTATTGTTGTTGTGAACAGTAAAGAGGATTTGTTTAGAATAAAACTGATAATTGATAAGTATCATATCAGAAATTTTATTGTAGAGTGATACCAAAACTTAAATAGATAGTAATAAAAACATTTATTGCACAAATATTAAAACTTTGCAAAGGATCAACAAAAATACAAAGGAAGAATACCTGAAACATACATGGAGAAATGTTAATCCATCAATCGGAGTCCACTGAACAATCAGCAAACAACTATTGACTTCCAGAGTCTTATCGTCACACTTGGGAGGTGAGGGCATAAGGTAACTTGATGGTGTGATGGGCAAAGGGGGTCAGGAGAGCGTAATCTGACCCTGATGCTGGGGTCCCTAGCTGGCCCTGATCTCAGAGGTACCTCTGATGCTGAGGAGTTCTGAGCCGCCACCCTTTACCCTAAGCTCCTGATTAGCTCTAGGCTGAGGGCCCCTACCTCCACCCACGGGTCTGGGATGACAGCTTTTCCCACGGCAATAGAACTCCAGGAGAGGCTTCAGCACAGTAGCAAGACATCTTCTCAGCTCAATGACCAAGAGCCAACTAACTCTATAAATGGCATCTGACAAAGGAGAGGGAACGCTATTTAAAGCCAGGGAGAGGAGATTCCCGGTGAGTCACACTTCAACCACTCAACCAGCAGCTAAACATAATAGTGAGTGCAGCTCAAAAGCACAGCACAGGAGGGAAGACCTTCACACCAATACCTCATGCAAGTCCTTAAAGGAAAACAAGACATACAGCAGCATCCAGTGAGGTCAGCGGTAACTAGGCAAGTGACACTTATAACTAAGTTAAGTGAACTATACCGGAAGTGGTATAGACTCTATATGAACTATTCCTACCATAATGTTGCTCTATAGGGTCAGCTGACGTGGTATTGGAGCACCCTAACCTATGGTGAAAATCTTCCATTGCTAGGTAGTGGTCATTCTAGGGACAGCGATTTTCTTGACTTTGTGTTGGTTTGTGTCAGGTGTTCTCCCTTTGTATTTTTGTTTGTCCTGTGATGAGTTTTAGTATTTGTACAATAAAGGTTGTTTTTATTTTTTCTATCCAAGTTTTGGTATCACTCTACAACAAGATTTGTGAAGAGTAATGCAAGCTGAAGGTGAAATTATCTCTAAAAAATATAAAGTTAAATATGACACATGTCCTTTATATTTTAGGATGGGAAAAAACATATTTTACCTTTTATACCTTAAAAATTTCAAAAAGGAAAATGGTCCAATACAAAAGTTTGGGCACCCTTGCAGATTTGTGTGCTCAGATAATTAAGCGTCACGTTTCAAACACTAAGTAGCCTGTTAGGGTTATTTCTTGTTCCCGTCTGTCGTTAGGAAAAGCCAGATGATGCAAATTTCACAGCTTTAGAAAAACCCAACCTCTAACCTTGTGCCAAAAAACAGCACAGGCTTCTTCTAAACAGCTGCTTAGCACTCTAAAAATGAAAATGGTGGAGGCCCACAAAGCAGTAAAAGGAGATACAAATATAGCAAAGTACTTTTGAGTTGCCCTTTCCTTAGTTCGAAATGTAATTAATAAATGGCAGTTGCCAGGAACAGTAGATTGCTAGAGAGGCAAATAAGGACTCCCTCTTGACTGCAAAAGACTTTCAGGAAGATTTATTAGACTCTGGAGTACATTGTTCTACTATTTAGAGACACCGACACAATTATGGCCTTTATGAAAGAGTTATTAGAAAAAAACTCTCCTGCATTCACACCACAAAATTCAACATAATAAGTGTGCAAAAAAAATCCAAACAAGCCTGATTCATTTTGGAAACAAGTCCTGTGGACTGACAAGGTTAAAATAGAATAATTTGACCACAATGATCAAAGCTATGTGTTGAGAAAAATGGGCATAAAATCTCAGGAAATGAACACCTCACCAACCATTAAGCATGGGGATAGATCAAACATGCTTTGGGGTTGTGTTGCCATCAATGGCGCGGGGAACATTTCACAATTAGAGAAAAGATTGAATTCAATCAACTTTCCACAAATTTTTGATGCGAACATAACTGTTACGTATTGACTGCCTTGTAGTATGGAAGTGCTGCTGCTGTGATTTAAATGAATCTTTAGGTGAGCTGAGGGGTGTGTATGGGCTTTCTGCTCCCCACTCCTCGGCCATAAATGGGTAAGATCACATCCACCTGTTATTGCTGATTCAGTTCACTTCTGGACTGTGACCTGTTGTCAGCAGACACTGATCTGAAGCTGCTGTTTCTTCCTCCATTGGAAGCTGCTGGGTTACTTGGTCTGTGGGTGGAGGTAGGGGCTTATGCCTAGGGCTTCTCAGGAGTTTTAGGGCCTTAGGCTGCCGGCTCGGACCTCCTCGCCTTCAGAGGTGCCTCTGAGTACAGGGTCAGTCAGGGACCCCAGTATCAGGACCAGAGCAGGCTCCCCTGGCTCCTTACGCCCAGCTCCATCCTACTTCTTGGCATCCCGCCTCCCCCCCTGATAATAACACCATCTGTAAAAAAAACTGACCCACTGGCCTTGGGTACTTTTGTTCTATGTTACCAGGTTTCTACTAGCCCATTCAAATTGAGGTTTTTAATTCAGAGAGAAGCAGCGACAAAGTGTAGGTCTCCAGTAAAGAGAGATGCCTCGATATGGCTACTGGGCCGGTATGAATACGGTTATATTTATATGCTAAGTGTCTCATTTTTATATATATATATATATATATATATATATATATATATATATATATATATATATATATCCTTAGTTATAAAGTTGTTTTATACTCTTTTAGATTCAGATTTGCATGTTTTAGTTTTTCAGAGTGCAACTGTCTTTTTGTTACAATGCGTGGACAATTTTGTCCAGGTCAGAGCATGACTGCCCCTGCCAACAATTCTCTTGCTTCTTCTGAAGTAACAATTTCTCTTCCCCTGAGTCTGCGAGGGATCGAGCTTTTGATCAAAATGATGTCAGGAGTGACACCCTATCAACAGAGCAGACCAGAAAAGAAAGAGTTGCTCTATTGATATGATGTCAAAGGAAATTAGGCAGACCAGGCAGGAAGTAAGCAACTACCTGCCAGTAAGTTCTTAGCCTCATACAAAAAATAACCAAAGTCATGAATGGACTTTATAGAAAGTATATGTGCCTTTCTTCAGTCCTGAATCGGACAAGCCCTTGGCTGAGGGACTCTTCTCTCAGGGAAGAACCCATCACTCTAACCTTGACCGATCAACAACTACTGTGTACAGGGGTGCATCAAGCCTCCCTGCCGCCTGAGCCGTATAGAGGACTGGGGGGGTGCTAGTAGATCTCAGCCCCGCCGCCCCGGTAGCCTTAGTTGAGGACTGGGGGGCTGCTACTCAGGCCCCGCCACCCCTGTAGCCTTAGTTGAGGACTGGGGGGGGTGCTGGCAGAGTGCAGCCCCGCCGCCCCTGCAGCCTACAGTGACAGAGCGCCGCCCCCATCTTACCGGGGTCGCTGCTGCTGCCGCCGTCTCTCATGAAGCCGCCCCCTTCTCTAATGCTGCTCCCCCTGGCTGCTGCCGCTTGGGACTCAGGGCTGACACTGTCCAATGGATGGTGCGGCCCTGACTGTGTATCATGCTATGCTTTGGGTTGAAAGGGCATCATGATATGTTATTATTATGTTTTAATGATGTCTTATGTTTGCAAAAGCCACTTGTTATCCCTTCGCCCACTGCAAAAAAATCTATTCTATAACCCCAATGGGAAAATCCATTCTTTTTTAACATTTATTAAAAATAGAATTGAAGTATTTAATTTCCCTGATCAATGACAATCTAACAGCTTGTAACTGAAAAGTAAGAAGCGAGAGAGGGAAAACGAAAAAAATTACTTCTAAAACATGAAGCGGGAGGCTACAATCTACATGTTTAAATGAGATCAATTAGGTTAATGATGGATGGAGATAGGAAATTAATGATTTAAATGCAAAACAATTTAAAATGCTGCTTCATTGCCTTCAAAAATCTCACGCTGGAAAATAATAGGACTGGATTTCTAAAGGTTAATTGTGTATTAATACCCTATGGATGGTGTTTTTTTCATGAGTTACCTAATAAAACAAACTTTTAAGGATCAATTATTTCTTAATATTGGTATAATTATATCTATTAGAGTTATATTTACATTTTAACCCTTATGGTGACGAGGGCAAAGACCCAATAAATCTGTTTTAGCAGAAAGGTTTTGGCTTAGTCCCATCTGATAAAACACGTAGATATTCTTCCTACAATCATTGACACTTATAACATGCTGGCCGTAACATCGATTCAGCAATATGGAAAATGCAAATGCACTGATTTTAAAATGACATTCATATAAATTTGATGTTTATTTGTACGCCATAACAAGGAAGCAATCCAAACTTGTACTTCAATCTAATAAATATTTTTTCTTTGATTTTAGCTCACAAAATTATTTAAACTTCTTTAAAATGGTAACACTGGTCAACAGCATTTTTGGTGCCAAAGATATTTCATTGAATTTAGGGTAACTTTGGGGTGCTGATTCTGAATATGTCATCAGTTTTGCCAGATTGGCTCAAGTTTTTGAGATTTTTTGTAAAATGTGTAAAAAAAAAGACGTTTTTTGCTACACGCGCATTAACTTTATTGATATTGTCATGAATACAATAAATTTAACAAAGTAAATGTTGATTTTAGTTTATTTTAACTAGTTTTAGAAAGTAATCTTCAAAAATGAACAAGACATGAAAGATAGACATTTAATCGCTGGAAAAGCGCTTTTTATATGATTTCCTTCTATGTGAGCTATTGGGGCAGTCACGCTGTAGATTCCAGCAGTAATCAGCCATCATATGTCTGTCCCATCTGCCTTGGTACCTTTCCTCCATCACCATAATATCCTGATGAAATCTCTCCCCTTGTTCTTCGCTAAAATCTCCAAGGTTTTCTGGAAATCTGTCCAAGTGACTGTGAAGATAATGCAATTTAATGCTCATGTGTACACCCAGATTTCTAAATCTCAATAGCATGTTTTGTACCAGTTCTTCATAATTGTCTGCCTTTTGATTTCCCAAGAAGTTCTTCACTACCAACACAAAACTACACCATGCAGCAGCTTCAATGTCATTCATTTCCTTAGGAAAATTTGAATCTTTAATGAGTTTCCGAATTTGAGGACCATCAAAGATTCCTGCCTTCAGTTTTTCGCTACTAAGACCAGGGAAAGATCTGCAGATGTACATGAAGCAATTACCATCTTTGTCTAATGCCTTGACGAACTGCTTCATTAATCCTAACTTTATGTGAAGTGGTGGTAGAATGATTTTTTCCCTGTCCACCAAAGGTTCGTTCACTATGTTTGATGCTCCTACTGTCAAGGTGTCCCTTGGAGGCCAATTCAGTTTCTCCCAGTGCTGATGTTTTGCTCTACTATCCCACATGCAGATGAAGCAAGGATACTTTGTGTATCCACTTTGCTGTCCAAGTAAAAAGTTGACCATTTTTAAATCAACACATATCAGCCACGAATGTTCATGGTAGCACAGTTTCTCCAAGACCATTTTGACATTTTGGTATTGTTCTGCAAGTTTAGTTGAGTGAGCTACTGGAAGAGATGCACACTGATTGCCATTGTTCAACAAAACACATTTCAAACTCCTTTTAGAACTATCTATGAAAAGCCTCCAGTCTACAGGACGATATACTTGTAAACCCATTTGCAGCATCAGGCCAGGAATATCCTTACAATATACAAGTAGGTCATCTTCACAGAAAAATGGAAGAAGTGCTTCTTCTCTGGTCCTGTAAGATGTAATTTTAGTTCCAGGCGTCAGACAATTTTTTTCACTTAGCCTTGAAGCTAAAAGTTCGGATGCACTTTTTGAGAGGTTGAGGTCTCTTATTAGATCGTTGAGCTCTCCTTGGGTAAATTGCGTAGGTGTTCTGAAACTTCCTTCATATTCTAGTTCACTTCCAGAACTAATGCTTAGCTCCATACCCTGCATTTCATCATCATCATCATCAGGTGGGGGAAGGTCAGGTAACATGGTAAACACAGGTACAGGCACATCTTCACAATGAGGGACAGGCCTTCTTGCAGATTCCATGTTAGGATACTCCCATTTTCGTTTCTTATGCTTATTGAATCCTTGTACTTGCACTGCACAGAAATAACAGTCATCATGATGATTTTTTTGCTCTCTCCACACCATTGGAACACCAAATTTGAAGCTTGTTCTTTGTCCTTTGCTCCATTTTCGTAATAATTCGATACATGCTTTGCACACTATGTGTGGTGCCCAAAACTTGTCTTGGTCCCCAAGCATTACCCCAAAATAGGCAAAATACACTTTTTTAACGAAGTCTGTTATGTTTCTTCTATGTTTTGTCAGTGTATATTCACCACAAATGTAACAGAATGAGTCTGGATCGTTAAGACAACTTCTTCTTGATGAGTTCATGCTTTTCACTGGAAAACAGACAACAACATAAAGTTAGTGCAAAAATCAAGCTATGAACAAACTTTTAGAACACTAATTAACACAAAACTATATTGAGAACTGCTCAGTTCAAGTACTAATCCAAAGAAATTAATGAGATGATGCGTCGCATTTACCAACAAGTGCTATAAATAAGATACCAAAAATCTCAAAAACTTGAGCCAATCTGGCAAAACTGATAGCATATTCAGAATCAGCACCCCAAAAATACCCCAAATTCATTAAAATATTTTGGGCACCAGAAAAAAAATTTTTTTTTGTTGACCTGTGTAATTAAATCAGTTAAAGGGAACCTGTCAGGTCGTTCTACCCCTTTATTCTATTACCACATGTCCCTGCACCTTGTGGGCTTGTCTCTAACCATCCCTGTCTGATATAAAAGGACCCTATAAAGATACAGAAAAATGACTTATATTCTTACATACAATCTCTAGTCGGAGATTGGAAAGGTGTGCTCTGGGGCTGGATTTTCCCCTCCTCGATCTGTCTCTGCACGCCCCACTGGGCATCCTTATTTCTTCTGCTGTGCCTCCTCCTGTTCAAAAAACCTGCCTCCCCTGATAATGTGATGCACCGGCCGGAATGTTATATCCGGTCCGGTGCATTGTGGGGGCTTGTCACGTGGTACGACTAGCTGCAATATGCACACTGCACATGCGCCAGAGCCTGGCAGTACCACGTGACCAGCCCCACTATTCTCATGCAATGAAAACATAGGGGTGACTTAAGGTACCTTCATACGCCGCAATCTCGCCTGGCGATCTGAGGCGATCTAAGGTGCGCGTGCATGTTTTTCATGGTTGCCTCAGATTGCAGATGTTGGCCTCACATGCCACATTTGCGCCCAGAAAGTAAGGCGAAGTGTCGCCTCACGTACAGCGGAAGCAATCTTGCTTAATCTCATCCCTGGTTCACACGCCGCAATCTCAAAGGCAATGTGGGCATACATGTTCAGTGCTGCGAAGAGATAGGCATGCCGCACTGGTTTACACCGCGCCCCTTACGCGCTCATTGGACAACACAACAGTGTTCCGATTGGTCAGCCTGCTCTGAAAGGCTGGCTAATACATGACGCCATTGCCATTGTGTGGTGCTGGACGGACAGCTCATCAAATATGGCGCGGTGTCAATTATTGACAGCCAATGGGAACACAGTAGCCCACACCAATCAGTTTACACGGGGAGCGTACTACAGCACGCTGTGGCACGCCTACGGGAAATCATAGGCGACGCTGATTCCATCACTATCGCCCTATCACACGCCACAACATGGAAATATCACCTTCGTGAATGCGACTGATTTCAGAGCAGTGCTCAGGAATCAGGCAACAGGAGAGAGGCGATTTATCACCGCGAAATTCACCAATCACACGCCGCAACTGTGAGGCAATTTTACGGCGATTGCTCCAGGGCGACATATCGCCTTTAGGATTCACAGGCGAGATTGCAGCGTGTGAAGGTACCTTTAAGGTGAATATTCACCCATTGTTATATTGGAAACATCGATGCTTAGGCAGTGCCACCACTAATTAGAATGTAAAACATAAATTTTAGTTTAGATTAAGTTTATTGCATAATTGTTTTTTAGTAAAAGTTTTATTTACCGTATATACTCGTGTATAAGCCGACCCGTGTATAAGCCGACCCCCTACTTTTGCCCCAAAACCTGGGAAAATCTATTGACTCGCGTATAAGCCGAGGGTGGACCCCAGCACAGGTATGCAGCCCCCAGCAGTGGTATACAGGCCCCAGCAGTATGATATACAGCAGCCCCCAGTGGTTATACAGCAGCCCCAGTGGTATATACAGCAGCCCTAGGGGATGCACTCCTATATACAGCAGCCCCAGTGGTATTGCAGCCCCAGTGGTGATTAGCAGCCCCTATATACAGCAGCCCCAGTGGTATTGCAGCCTACGCAGCCCCAGTGTATGCAGCCGTGTGTATACAGCAGCCCCTATATACAGCAGCCCCAGTGGTATTGCAGCCCCTATACCCTTTTAACAGCAGCCCCAGTGGTATTGCAGCCCCAGTGGTGTATACAGCAGCCCCTATATACAGCAGCCCCAGTAGTATTGCAGCCCCAGTGGTGTATACAGCAGCCCCTATATACAGCAGCCCCAGTGGTATTGCAGCCCCAGTGGTGTATACAGCAGCCCCTATATACAGCAGCCCCAGTGTATTGCAGCCCCAGTGGTATATACAGCAGCCCCTATATACAGCAGCCCCAGTGGTATTGCAGCCCCAGTGGTGTATACAGCAGCCCCTATATACAGCAGCCCCAGTGGTATTGCAGCCCCAGTGGTATATACAAGCCCCTATATACAGCAGCCCCAGTGGTATTGCAGCCCCAGTGGTGTATACAGCCCCTATATACAGCAGCCCCAGTGGTATTGCAGCCCCAGTGGTGTATACAGCCCCTATATACAGCAGCCCCAGTGGTATTGCAGCCCCAGTATACAGCCCCTATATACAGCAGCCCCAGTGGTATTGCAGCCCCAGTATTCAGCAGCCCCAGTGGTATTGCAGCCCCACACAAATGCTGGCATACGTCCCCCCTGTTGTAAGGCCCCCCCTGCTGATTACTTACCATCCCTGGTCTTCAGCAGCACCTCGGCGCCGGTCCTCTGTGCTCCGGTCCTCCGCGATCCCGTCCTCTGTGCTCCGCTCCACGGCTGCATCCGGGTTCCCCGCGCGTCGCAGAAGCAATGACGTCATCGCGTCGGCGACGCGCGGGGAACCCGGATGCAGCCGTGGAGCGGAGCACAGAGGACGGGATCGCGGAGGACCGGAGCACAGAGGACCGGCGCCGGGGTGCTGCTGAAGACCAGGGATGGTAAGTATTCAGCAGGGGGGGCCTTACAACAGGGGGGACGTGTGCCAGCAGATTGGGGGGCATTATACACATATATGCACTGCTCCCCCTGGCGCTGATTGACAGGGGGATGCAGTGCATATGTAATGAGCGGCCCCACGTGACGGGGCCGCTCATACAGCAGCCTCCCCCCGCCTCCTCCTGCCTCCCCAGCACCCGGACAGAGCCCCCACCCCACTCACCCCGTATAGTGACTCGTGTATAAGCCGAGGGGGGGACTTTTCAGCCCAATTTTTGGGCTGAAAAACTCGGCTTATACACGAGTATATACGGTATATTGGCAATACCCAGTTTTGAGCTTTGAGAAATTGAAAAATGAATTGCTGTTCTCTTTGTGCTGCCATTTTACCAGGTGTTTTAGTTAGAGGTTCTAGGACACATACCAAAAGTGGGGAAAGTCCCTTTTATGCATATAACACCTTTGACAGAACTTACAAATTATGTGTAGTGACTATAATGCAAACATATGCCGATCATAAGTTATTCTGAGCTGTTAGAAGAATAGCCGTTGTGCAGAAAAAGCAGAGAACGGCGTCACCCCAGAAAAACTCTTTTTCTGCATGGTGGGTAATCTTTGTACATTGACGGTGCACTCTCTTTCCTGCTCATTACTTCTGGTCAGAGTCAGAAAGTGAATGCATTGTCACTGTGCATATCTCACAATGACGAGAATCTGCTGAGCATACGTCAGAATTGACAACTGACACATGTTCAGTAGAGAAAAGAATAGCTCACCACCTGAAATGGACATGACTGATGATGCTTCATTTCATGAAGAAATAGGAGGCTGCCAAAATAAGTATAACGTCTGCCCTCCAAAGGCTATTCTCTGACTATTCCATGATGTACTGGTGATTCTCAAATGAGTTTCCATAAAAGAGGATGTACTAAAAAAATAAAAAAGTTAGAATCAGTAGTGAGGGAATGGTAGGCAAAAGCATTTCAGAAAACAGATTAGATTATGACATTGAATAGCTAGGCATTGAGGATTAAAGTAAGTTTTAGTTTTGGCTCACTCCTTTAAAGCACCCCCACCACATTTGTTTTCACCACTATAGTGGCACTGTAATTGTAACTCTCCTACTCACTGGTCATATGTTCAACTTCCGGGAGGCGTACCAACGCTGCTCCGGTTCCAGAACACGATCATATGCCCGTTACTTTTGACTGGCTAGAAGTCGGAAGTTACATCACAGGAACTAAATTCATCTCTACGAGGCCCATCATAATGATGTTCTGAAAATTTCCTCTGCCACGGTCCATGGAACACTGGAGCTGTCATCAAGTCACTTTTCACCACAGAACATCTGGAGTGCCACTGGAAAAGAAAGAAGGCAACAGAAGGTGACTATAAGTAAGAGGGAAGGCAACTTAGATTTGAAGCACCTCTCCAGCAGTGCAATGAAAAATAATGCTTTAATAATTTTGTTCAGAATATCCAATGTAGGCGGGGATTGATGTTTATTCAAGGGTGTAAATGTATGAAGGAAGATGAATCATTTGTTTTTTTCAGCATTCCCTGAGGTTTCTTGAAAGTGTTAATGCTCCTGGTTAGCTGTAATGAACTTTATCTTCCTTAAGAACCTATCTTGGACAGCATTGGTCTTTATGTGATCACCAGTGGTGTAAATGACATAGGCTATGGTTACATTAGCGTTTTTTTTTTCCATCCGGATCCGGTCTTGAGCACTAAAAATGCTCAAAACCGAGTCCAGATCCGCAGCCCATAGGTTCCAATACAAAACCAGATTGCACTATTTGCAATCCGGTTATTGGATCCGGTTTTGGAGTCTGCGGTGAAAATCATGCGGGCAGCATCCATCGCAGCATTTCCAAATCCGGATTCGGCATTTCCAAATCCGGATTCGGTTTTGTATAATGGGCGCCTATGGGAGCCCATCCGGCTACCGCAAGGCACCTGTGAATGCCTGCAGTAGCCGTATGCTTTGATCATCCCTGCGAACAAAGGGTTAATGTTAATAACACTGGGGAACAATTTGAAAAAAAATTTCTGTTGAGTTAGGTTTTTGAGCTGATTTACACTAAAATTGGCATGCTGATTCCAAAAATGTAGTCAGTTTTATTCTAGCACGTCAAGTTTTTCCTCCACAACTTACCTGCCAGAATAGAACAATTGCACTGATATCTGTAATAAGACTTGTTATCTGATTACAATTCGACTCATATAGAGCTACGTGGCAACTTGTAAGAGTAGTCACAACTGAGACAGTGTGGTACAGCTCCCTTTACGTCATAATTATCAATATCTTGAAAAAAAACACTTTTTAGGTACAGTAGTTTACATATTTTTGAGAAGACAAAAATCCTATATTTCAAAAACTTGACGTGATAGAGAAAAACTGAGATCATTTCTGGATTCAGCATCCAAAAATTAATTAAGAACAGTTGTCTGACCTAACTCCTAAAAAATTGTGTTCCCCAGTGTAATAGATGTGGGCAACATGTCTCCAGGGAGTGCCCACCCTCCCTAGAGAAATGCTGTCCACATAGGTTGGCATGACAAGGGTTAATTAATTATAAATCTTGAGCGCCGGCAATTGTCGCGTTTACCTATTCTGCTTAATGATAGCCACCGGCTTCTGCCTCTGCAGCAGTAAACTACTTACTTTGCTTACGCACCAGGGACAGGACAGCATCCTCTATAGGGAGCTGTCCCTGGTGCCTACATCTATTATTAACATTAATCCTTTGTTCATCCCTGCGGCAGCAGGGATGAACAAAGCATCCCGCAACCGGATTGCACATTATGAGCAATCCGGTTACCGGATGCAGGTTTAGGGACACATTTTGTGTCCAAAATGTGTCTGAATGCACATGCGATTACTGCATCCGCATCCAGATCTGGATGCAGTAATCGTAATGTGCACTCTAAATGTGACCCTAGCCATAGTAACTTCTCAATAAATCTATGGTGTTATAAAATTTATTTTGTTTTTTGTTAACACTGCTTGAGTTATCTGTATATACCGTAGTTACCTTTATACGATTAAATCTTCTTAAAGTTTCCAAAATGATCTAAAAATGAGAAAATAAGATGCATCCTACCTCCATGACTACATCGGGGTAGAAAATGTGATGTAGGTTTAGCTGGTGTGAAAGGTACTAACAGAGATGAGTAAAGTGATAGATTTATCAATGCAAATACTTTCTTACATTTGTGGAAAGACATCAATAAATTATTGTGATGACACCAGATAAAGTAAGGACATCTTTAATAGGGTATTGTGTGTTACCTGAGCAAGGCAATATCTGCAAGGAGCATGGTGTTTCTTTCTCCTTGTTCTCATTTAACTTCTTTTTACACTCATGTTTCTTCCCATGTGCCAAATAAAATGGAACTGAAAAGTTAATTGGCTTCCTGAGAATATGTGATAAGAAAACATCTGAGATCTCAGAAGATTATATTACCAGCCATTCCACGGAGGGGAACCAATGTCTTTGACAGCTATATAGTACAAGAACATTCAAATGCTATTTTTTTATTGTATATGCAGAGGATAATTCATAAATCATAATATATGGTGTAAGATAAAATATCAATAATTCAATATATTTTACAGTAAAATATTTAGCTTTTTCTAGAACTTTTCTAAAGTACTAGAAGTTTCACAAACCCCGTTGCTAGGTTGATTACATTTTTTCATTAAAATATAACTTGTACCATATCCATTCCCATACTAGAGATTAGAGAGTTTTTCCCGCACAGTTCTACATGCTGTACAATTGGAAAGGTATACACTCATACAGTGAAAAGCCTACAAATGAGTAAAGTGCCTTCTGCCATTGTTTAATATTCTACTATTGTTCTAAGCTTTCTCATTAATGTTAATGTAAATTGTTTTCCACTTGCATTCACGGTTGTTATATGTGGCTGAGCAAATGTATTTGAATTTACGTTTTTTGCCAAAGTTCTAAAAATATTGCCCAATTACCAAGTGAGGCACGGTCTTCTTCAAGTGAGAAACAGTATTTACTCATTTAGTCTTGTGTAGTGAAATGAATCCTGCTCATAGATTAGATGATGAAATACAATTTAGCGTTGGAGGATTCCTCATTTGCACAAAATGATTTCTAATCAAAGGAAATAAATATTATGAGACTAAAAAGACTAAAAACCTCTTACAGGCAATTCTCTTAAAGCGTGCTTATCAAGAGTTACCATATTCAATAGTATGTCCGAAGGGTTGTCGTATATATTGTTACTTAAACATAATGATACCAGGGATTAATCCAGACTAGAAAACTAGCGGACCCATAGACGTTTGGGTACTGGGAGTTCAGCAGGACATTTTAAAAACGTCTGTTTGGAACCAAAACGTGACCGGCACTTCAATGAAAGTCACTGATTGGGCAGTTCATACAGCCAGCCACAAACAAGGCACTTCAGTGGTTTTATTTATTTTTTTGCACTCTACATACGATAACGTTGAATTTATTCCCCCCCCCCCACAGCCATTCCAACACTGCAAGCTGCTCACACTTGGCTGAGCAATGAGTGTATCCGAACACAGCAATCAGGGGTGCATCTAGCCGCCCTGCCGCCAGAGCCGATTGGAGGCTGGGGGGGGGTGCTAGCGGATCTCAGCCCCGCCGCCCCTGCAGCCTACAGTGCCACAGCGCAGGGCAGCCGCCCTCTTACCACTATTACCAGGGAAAGCGTCAGTCTCTCCTGAGGCCGGCCGCTGATGTTGGTGCCGCCGCCCCCTTCTCTGATGCCGCTCCCCCTGGCTGCCGCCGCTCTGAACTCAGGGCTCACACTGTCCAATGGACGGTGCGGCCCTGACAGCAATGCTCGCTCCAGTAGATTACATACTTAAAGGGAACCTGTCACCTCATTCTAGCCTCCTGACCTATCACTAGCTGTCCTTCACACTTCCTAGCTGCTCCCTAACCATCCCTCTCTGCTGTAAATCCACCCTATAAAGATTGAGAAAAATGACTTATAACTTACTGGAGGTCGCTCTGTCAGGAAACTGGAAAGGGTCATGTGGTACAAGCTGGTTTCAATATGCACACAGGGCATGTGCCAGAAGCTGGAGCCGTACCACGTGATGCACCCCCACAATGCACTGGGCCAGGTGTGACGTACCGGACGGTGCATCATAGGAGGAGAAGTGGGCGAGAGATTCAAAGAGAGGAGGAGAACAAGAAACAATAATGGCACCCAGCGGGGCATGCGGTGATGCAGCGAGGAGGGAGGAATGGAGCCTGGAGCCACCTTTCCAGTCTCCTGACAGAGCAACTTCCAGTAAGTTATGTAATTTTTCAACATCTTTATAGGGCGGATTTACATGAGAGAGGGAGCAGCTCGGAAGGTGTAGGGACAGCTAGTGATAGGTCAGGAGGCTAGAATGAGGTGACAGGTTCCCTTTAAAGCATCCACTCTCTAAAACTGAAAGCTGAAAATGTTTGAAAAGTCTGTATTCAATTCAAGCCCTGACCTTTATAGTCTGGTTCGCTCAACCCTTATCCAGACTAAGGCCTTTTCTACACACTTTTAACAGAATATGTTACCGTATTTTTCCACTTGACAGAATCATAATGTAGAGACAGAGACTCTCATTCCAATTATGTGCCACTTACTAAGCTGTTTGCAGTAGTTTCAATAATCACTAAAGGAATGGTAAACCTGCTGCCATGCAGTCTTCCAAATTCATAAGCTCTATATCATTACACCCTCAACCCGGGTTTTGCAGCTTCTTGACTATGCACAGTGTACACAGCTGTCAATCAGTGGTGTAGGTGTGGCCTATACAGAGCTCAGCATTCAGAAACTCATAGATTTTCTTAAAAAAGTACACAGCCCAGTAAGTGACAAGTTGCTGAGATCAGGGTCTTTTATTTATGGTGAATCTCAAATAATCTTAGAATGGTGTGTGTAATATTCGCCAATCTCTAATACTGTACCCAATCTGTTCTCTTTTCAATATAACAAGAGTTTATCTTTTTACAGTCCCTATGAGGAATGATTTGTGTGCTCTGACCATTTTCCCAATGCTGTAAAAACATAAAATGGTGCTGATAGTCCAACTTCAAACTTTTATTGTGGCTATGATTGTCCTCAATGATTGACAGCACTAAAGTAGGCGAGGACATATTCACAAGAACTTATGGGAAGTCTCGCCACACCTGTCATCATTATCCTGCTCTGTGACTCTTCAGCAGTGTGTAAAATGACGTTGGGTATTTCTTTTTCTTTTGGCTAATTCATGTAAATTGAATTGCACATTTCAGGAAATTTTACTCAAATTGGATTTGCCACAGATCGGTCCGATCATCTCTACTGGTTTCAGATTTCCTTTAGAGGGGTTGTCCAATACTAAGACTCCTTCTCATTCCCCATGCGTGCCCCCATAAAATAACCTACCTACGGTGTTGGTGCTATTCCAGCCATGTTGGAACTCATGTTCCCAGGACCTACATGATATTGTAATGACATGCAAACCATTTTACCAATCACCGCCAGCTTCTTCCTCCCCACCTTCAGACTTTTAGGTAATTAACAGAAAGTGAGTACTGTAGATAGCCGCTCATTTCCTGGAGAGTACTCCTGTTTCTGAATGTGGGAAGAAGGAAGCTGATAAAGTGTATTGTGTATCTGGGAATTAAAAATAACTTTTAATAATGCCACATAAAAAGGGGTCTTTGTCCTCGCCACTCTTAGACAAACCCACATAGATACAGTGAGAATTACACCCACAAACTAACAAGCACACAGTTGCTGGGTATCCCAGTCACACCCCAGTGGGCCACAATAGTCACGTAGTCCAAGCAGGAACGATACACTAGGAGTCACACCAAAATGATACCCGTTAGCTATTTTGGGTCTACATAGTAACATAGTAACATAGTTTTTAAGGTTGAAGGAAGACTTTAAGTCCACTAGTTCAACCCATAGCCTAACATGTTGATCCAGAGGAAGGCAAAAAAAACCCCATGTGGCAACACTAATCTCCACATTGGGGGAAAAAATTCCTTCCTGACTCCAGATACGGCAATCAGACTAATTCCCTGGATCAACGCTTTATCAAAGAATCTAGTATGTATAACTGGTAATATTATAGTTTTCAAGAAAGGCATCCAGGCCCCTCTTAAATGTTAGTAGTGACTCACTCATTACAACATCATGTGGCAGAGAGTTCCATAGTCTCACTGCTCTTACAGTAAAGAATCCGCGTCTGTGATTATGATTAAACCTTCTTCCCTCCAGACGTAGAGGATGCCCCCTTGTCCCAGTCTCAGGCCTAAGAGTAAAGAGATCATTAGAAAGGTCTCTGTACTGCCCCCTCATATATTTGTACATTATTATAAGATCACCCCTAAGCCTTCGTTTTTCCAAGCTAAATAACCCAAGTTTAATAACCTGTCTTGGTATTGCAGACCCCTTAGTCCTCTAATAACTTTTGTCGCTCTTCTCTGGACCCGCTCTAGTTCAGCTATGTCTTTCTTATACACCGGAGACCAGAATTGTACACAGTATTCTAAGTGTGGTCGCACTAGTGACTTGTATAGAGGTAAAATTATGTTCTCCTCATGAGCATCTATGCCTCTTTTAATACATCCCATTATTTTATTTGCCTTTGCAGCAGCTGCCTGACACTGGCCACTAAATGTGAGTTTGTCATCTACCCATACACCCAGGTCTTTTTCAGTGATAGTTTTGCCCAGTGTTTTATAATTAAGCACATAATTATACCCTTTGTTTCCTCTGCCCAAGTGCATGACTTTACATTTATCCCCATTAAAGCGCATTTGCCATTTAGCAGCCCAAGCTTCTAGTTTACATAAATCCTCCTGTAATATAAAATTGTCCTCCTCTGTATTGATTACCCTGCAGAGTTTAGTGTCATCTGCAAATATTGAGATTCTACTCTGTATGCCCCCTACAAGGTCATTAATAAATATATTAAATAGGAGCGGGCCCAACACTGACCCCTGTGGTACCCCACTGTTAACTGTGACCCATTCTGAGTGTGTTCCATTAATAACCACCCTTTGTTTCCTATCACTAAGCCAGTTCTTAACCCACTTACACATATTTTCCCCTATCCCCATTGCCCTCATTTTATGTATCAACCTTTTGTGTGGCACCGTATCAAAAGCTTTTGAAAAGTCCATATACACCACATCCACTGCATTTCCTTGGTCCAGTCCAGAACTTACTTCTTCATAGAAGCCCACATATGTTAATTTAGACCTGCTATATGAACGTAAAAAGAGCGTATTCTCTACTTCCCTTTAAATAGACATTGGTCCACTATGAGACAGGTCAATATCTCCTAGCGAAGAAAACTAATTGGTATTATTAAAAGTTATTTTTTAATTCCCAGATAAACAATGCACTATATCAGACTTTCCAATATATTGTGGTAAAGGACCATTGAGGTCTTATGGTCCAGTGATATACTATTTCCTGAGCTATATATCCGACGAAGAAGGAAGCTGGCGGTGATTGGTCACAGGACTTGTGTAACAATGTAATAATAACAATGTAGTGTGGGACCTGGGAATGCAAATTTCTACATTGCTGGAACCTCGCCAGTAGGGTACACTTTTGTTATGGTGCGCACATGGTGCTTGAAGAGATTGTTAAAGTAGAGGATAACCTATTTAAGATTACTGACTGAGGACAGAGGGGGACATTAATCTTTGATCACTCGAAATTCAAGTCTATCTGAGGTTAGTGGTGCATTAAAAGTCTAAAACAAGGTTTACTCTAATCCAATCAGTATAAAAAATGTATAAAAGTAAAATATAAAAAAAAAAATGTCAGAGAGCTGGTTATATGTCCAAGACACCAGACACTGCCAATTAAATAGGGATAAAATATACTTTTTTTTTGCCTAAATCAGTTTTTTTATGTGTAATCGTATGGTTTGTAGCAAAGAAACAGTTGCACTCTGAAATGCCAAAGTACGTATACGACACTGCACGTTACGGAGTGCCAGCAGTTTTTTCTTGTATAGATTAAGGGGTCATGTCTTCTTTCTGTACACCCCTCCCCAATAGCCTTAGGAGATTTTATTATACATTAGCAGATTCCTACTCACCCAAACAAATGGAGGTTTTTTGAAACCCAGGAAGAGACATTGATTTAGAATGTGTATCCAGTAAGGAGAAATGCATCAACATTACTAATGGGCAGATATAGAAATGGCCATCTTTATATGCTAAGTGTCTCAATGTTTTCATATATTTTCCTAAGCAATAATGCAGTTCTCCATGACTTGTAAAATAACAATTAGGCTAAGGTCACATTTGCGTCACGGAAGCACTAAAAGCTAGCATTTTTTCCATGTTGAAATGTGAAAAACCGCTAGCATTAACGCATCCATAGGCTCCCATGCAAAAAAAACGCATTGTCAAAGTGGAATGCATTTGACGCTAGGTGCTTTTGCTAGCGCTAAAAAAGGGAAAAATGCCATAAAAATGTCATGGGAAAAAACAGCATCCTTTAACACATCCTACCAAAGGATGCAAGGTCCCAAATGTGACTCTAGCCTCAGACACTTATTATTTTGACTAATCTAAAGGTACCGTCACACGCGGCAATATTGCTTGCAATTTCACTGGCAATTTGCTGGTTGCAGTGAAATCGTGGACACATTGTTCTATTTTGCTGCTGTGTACAAATGGAACAATGTGTCCATGACTTCACTGCAACCAGCAAATTGCCAGTGAAATTGCAAGCAACATTGCCACGTGTGATAGTACCTTAAGAGTATAGAAGCAATCCGGGCACCGCCACACAGACGTTCAAGTGCGCTCCCACACGCTGCATTATGCAGTCACCTCAAGGCAGACAGGTGACATGAAGATGGATACAGTGATGCTCAATCCTCCAGTGTAAGCACATATGGTAGATAGAGACAATAGAAATCAGATGGCACTCCCCACTTTTAGCCTTTACTTCACTTTATTTCATCCTCAAACCCTGGTGCAGACAAACAGGGGAGTGAGGGGGAGGGAGAAGACAAGGATGAAAGCAGCTGTTTTGCACCCTGGTCAGGACCAGTGGAAGCAGTGGCGTAACGATCGCGGTCGCAGCAGTCACGGCTGAGACCGGGCCCGCACCTATAGGGGGACCCGCGCCTCCCTGCTGGGGAACCCAGGTCTCCAGCTGCCTCCCACGACCACGATTGTGTGTTAGAGGAGAGGAGGTGACGTGGGGGAAGCTTTCTGCTTCCAGCGGCTGATCCCTCCTCTCCTCTTATCTGCTGCCCTGGCTCCAGGTAACAGCAGCGCTCAGAGCGCAGAAGTAAAACCCCCCAAAAACACCCCACCGCTCCTCAGCTGTACCTGACAGCAGACTCCCCCCGGTCCTCAGCTGTACCTGACGTCACTAGTGGGGCACTGGTCTAAAAGCTGCACCGGGGCCTGCTAGGTTCAAGTTACGCCACTGAGTGGAAGCATCAGCTGGGTGTGAAACAGCTGTTGTCATCCTTGTTTTCCCGATCACCCTCCCTCCCCTGTTTGTCTGCAACCGGATCTGATTATGAAATAAAGTGAAGGCAAAAAATTGTGAGTGCTGCTTATTATAATGATTCACCCTATGAATCAAAATTAGTTGACAGATCTTACAAACATTGACAGGTTACATTTAATACTTTGTATATTTCTTATATTTTTATCTCTTGAAACTTTATTTTACATCTGAGTCTAACAGGAAAAAAAAGAAAATGTATTTGCAGCATTCACCATAAGAGGACATATGGTTGATCAAGTGACAGCCTGAACATCTGGATTATGTGTCATTTTCAGCAAATACTTGATGAGAAAACGGAGCAACATATTTTCATGATCAGTCATTTAAAAAAATGAAGCACATTCAATAAGATGCCAAACAAACAGTTTTAGCAGGAGCATGTACAGTACCTTCTGGAGGCTGGAGGATATGAGCAGCCTTAATCCTTTTCATGCTTTCCTGCTTTTCTGTCAAAAACAAGTTGTAAAAAATACATTTATTTAAAGCAAATCGGGATAATTACAATTTAATTTATGTTTAGCTTCTAGTTTTAGTTCCGTTCTTGTTCAGTTTTAATGTTGACGTTGACACTGTGTCTCTCTATTGATGTTTTTGCTATATTATCTAAAAAATTAAATACGGTACCCTATTTTCAATTATTGTACAATTCCACTGTAGGATGAAATAGTAAAAGTTTACAGTCTAATTTAAATAGGACCTTTAACCAAACAAATAATAACACCCATTTGGCCTTAACTCATCAGGTGCCGATTAATTTGTATAAAATAATAAATGTTTTATTCCATTTTGCAGCTACTATTTTATTGAGCGTCCAGTTTTACATTAAAAAAGAACTGTTGATAGGTCCTTTTTTTAAAAAATATATTTTTATATGTTTTTATAAAGGGCCGTCTCCAAGTTGCTGTGGACCAAGGGCAAAAGAGTATCAGTAAGCCCTATTAACACATACAATGATTCATGGTTATCATATAAAAGCTGCAGGCTGTGAATATATAGAGAGTCTGCAGGCTGTGAATATATAGAGAGTCTGCAGGCTGTGAATATACAGGGTGGGCCGCTTATATGGATACACATAAATAAAATGGGAATAGTTGGTGATATCTACTTCCTGTTTGTGGCACATTAGTATATGGGAAGGGGAAAACTTTTCCAGATGGGTGGTGACCATGGTGGCCATTTTGAAGTCAGCCATTTCGGATCCAACTATATTTTTTTCCTTGGGAAAAGGTTCATGTGACACATCAAACTTATTGAGAATTTCATAAGAAAAACAATGGTGTGCTTGGTTTTAACATATCTTTATTCTTTCATGAGTTATTTACATGTTTATGATCATTTATAAAATGCGTTCAAAGTGCTGCTCATTGTGTTGAATTGTCAATGCAACCCTCTTCTCCCACTTTTGATATACTGATAGCAACACCACAGAAGAAATGCTAGCACAGGCTTCCAGTATCCTTTGTTTCAGATGCTGCACATCCCGTATCTTCACAGCATAGACAATTGCCTTCAGATGACCGCAAAGATAAAAGTCTAAGGGGGTCAGATTGGGAGACCTTGGTGGCCGTTCAACTGGCCCTCGACGACCAATCCACTTTCCAGTAAACTGTTCATGTAGGAATGCTCGGACCTGACACCCATAGTGTGGTGGTGCACCATCTTGTAGGAAAAGCTCAGGGAACATACCATCTTCAGTGCATAAAGAAGGCAACACATCATCATGTAGCAATTTCAGATATCCAGTGGCATTGAGGTTTCTATTGATGAAGAATGGCCCCACTATCTTTTTTATGTTTGAGATCTGTGCTAGCATTTTTTCTGCGGTGTGGCTATCAGTGTGCCAAGAGTGGGAGAAGAGGGTTGAATTGACAATCCAACACAATGGGCAGCACTTTGAACACATTTCATAAGTGATCATGAACTTGTAAGTAAGTCATGAAAGAATAAAGTTACGTTAAAACCAAGCATACAATTGTTTTTCCTATGAAATTCTCAATAGGTTTGATGGGTCACATGACCCTCTTCCCATTGAAAAAAATAAAGTTGGATTCAAAATGTCCGACTTCAAAATCGCCGCCATGGTCACCACCCACCTGGAAAAGTTTTCCCCCTTTCATAAACGAATGTGCCACAATCAGGAAGTTGATATCACCAACCATTCCCACGTTATTTAGGTGTATCCATATAAATGGCCCACCCGGTATTATACAGTGGTTGCGGGTGATTTTTGATTATTGATTTAACTTCTCCTTGTAGTGATATAATTCTTCTTTCAGTAAGTTTCTGTTTCTACTGCACTTGGCAGCCTCCTTAGCGCATGGACAGTACAAACTTTACAATAACAAAGAGTAATGTGGCAGGCCGACTGTGTCTGAAATCACTAATGATATTTGATGCGCCTGGGCTAATCTGCTGCAGCTATACATTGAAATATCTGTGGCCATGATTCTTTGCCCCGGGCCCCATACACTAGTAAGGGTAAGGGTCAAGATCTGGCAAGCAAGTTAGAAGATGGCAGTTGTTACTGATGAGATTCTATGTAAATAAAACAGAGAGAAGGAAAAGGATTTCTGTTACTAGCTCCTCCCTCTGCCTCTATCTACTCCTTCCTCCTGTCATCACAGAATCTAATCAGGAACTTTTTTTCTACCACTTTAAATGTAAGCCACTGTCATATACTCACCTTGAGGCGGCTTCACTTTTTAGCAATACCGCTCTGGTCTGGATGCACCATCTTGAGCTCAAAATTTCTGACTGGCCAAAGTGATAGCGGGTGATGTTGCTCTGAAAATTGAGTATCCGACAGGGACTTGTATTTAAAGCACCACTCCAGCGGAGCAATAAAAAAAATTACAAAGTGGTGCTTTACTAGACAACCCCCACTACACAGGCGTCAAGGGCACATTTTTACAACAGATATTTTAGAAAGTTAGAAGATATGAAGAGTTCATTAACCTTGGTCTATTAATACTGTAGTAAATAACTCTTCAGTTATTAAATGCTATGGAGAATGCACTGAACAACTCTTTAATAAAGAAACTTTGGCTTAAAATCTTCTACAACCGTTTTTTGCCAACTAAGCAGCTTTTCCTAGATCTGCATATATCTCCAGTTAGTTAAGCAAAAAACGGCTCTATAGTAATTATAAACAATTTATTACTTTTTTATGTTACTTTAAATTCAAATCTTCATATGATTTGCGCAAAAATTCATTTCTTACCAGGGTTTCCAAAGAGTATGTATACATAGTACTTAATCAACATAAAATTCAAGACATGGAAAATCATTCAAAATCATTATCTTGTAAAAAAATATACACATGGGCTTCATCTTTGGCACCTGTTGTCAGTAGAAATATACCTCTTTTGGCCACTTTACACGCGGCTACAGGAAGATAGAAACCGGCAGGTGTCGGAGACAATTGTACCTTTTAACTTCAAAGCACCTTGCAGATACCTGAATTACACGCAGCCACTTCAGGTGTTTTGAAGGTAAAAGGTACAATTGTCTCCGACACCTGCCGATTTCTATCTTCCAGTTGCCGCGTGTAAAGTGGCCATTAGAGTTATTGTGCGGAATTTGCATACAACTCCATGACAAACAGACAAAGCAATACATATCCCTTCTGGAATTTCGTAAAATGTCCATGCATATCTTCAATAGCACATTCAGCCTTATAAAATTTTCCGAGTCACCTTTTATCTTTGGAAAGTCCTTGTGCCTCAGTGCCATGAGTGTAAAGGGCTAATGACACCTGGCTTGAGGACCCACGAAATGTTGTTTTATATGTGTGCTGGTCAGCATGGTTTCATCATGGAGTTTCCATAAAGGACCTAGGTGTTGATGTTGGTCTCTACACCTTATTGAGATATCATGCATATATTTTTCATAAGTCCACAATAAATAGACAAATAAAGCAATGGTGATTCCTTATGGAATTACGTAAAAACTCTATGCACCTTGGCCCTTTGAATATAAAGTGCAAACGGCAACTGGCTTGAGAGAGAGGAAGAGTCTCAGAAATGTCACTATAGATGTGTGCTGGTCAGTGTGACCTCATCATGGAGTGTCCATAAAGGATCTAGATGCTGATGTCGGTCTCTACACTATATATACATTGAAGAACTCACTTCTACGTCCTTCATATGCCATCTGCCGGCTGCCTTTTACACTTTATATTCTGAGGTGCATGGATTTTCCAGAAATAAAAAAATATGTTTGTGAAAGTTTCATAAGGCTCAATGTGCAATAGTATGCACACACATGGACATTTTAGGAAATTCCAGAAGGAATCTGCATTTATCTATTTGTTGTAGACTTACGTGTATTAGACGCATATTGTCTCTATAAGGAAAATTTGCACTGATGACTGGTGCTGAAGAAGCAGCCCATGTGTATGTTGATTGCAGGATAATTATTTGGATTGTTTTTCTATGCCTTGTATTTTCTATTGATTAAGTACTATGTGTAGGGATTTGCTCTGGTAGGCAGCGGCAGGGACGCAGTAATGAGGCAGCACATAAGCTTAAACTCCAAACTTCAGTGTTTTATTCACACTTTAAAACAGCCCATGGCAGAAGGAAAAAAAAACAACACAAATGTACTCCAACCTGGAGAACCACAGGTCTCAGACTCACCCTTGCACAGGACAGGCTTAACTAAGTGGCCGCCTGGTCAGCACTAGTGACGTGGTTAGTTGCAGTCCATAGGCGACCGCCAGGTGCCTTTCCCAGGGATGTTTGAGTCTTGTCACAGACCCTTAAGGCCACTTTACACACACAGATATCTGTGTCCAACTTCTGAACAGATCTCTGGTTGCAGTGAAGTCATGGACACATTGCTCCATTTTGTGGCTGTGTACAAATGTAACAATGTGTCCATGATTTCACTGCAACCAGAGATCTGTTCAGAAGTTGGACACAGATATCTGTGTGTGTAAAGTGTCCTTTACAGCAGTATAACTAGACAATGCTGCACATCCAGGCTTACACCAGCCTAGCTCCTCTCTGATGTTTTCCACTAACTGCCTTATCTAGGTCTGATTGCTCCACCTGATCCTGACCCACCCTGACTCGGAAAATCTGGATCTTTAGGGAAAATCCAGGCCAGGTTTTACCATGCTGGGAGCAATATACCTACCATCCAGCACTAGACCCTTCACTGCACCACATATGTAAGGATACGCTTTTGGAAAACCTAGTAATAAGGCTGGAACACACCACGGTGTGATCCGGTCCGGGGCTTTCCGGGATGACCTGGACAGCCCCGGACTGGATCAGCACACAGAACCGGAGGGCCAAATGTGCCCTCCGGTCCTGTGTGCAGCCGGATGCTGCTAATTGCAGCTGCAGCTGCTGATTTTTAAAGACCGCGGCTAGCATGGAGTTAGCCGCGGTCCTGAAACAACAGCGGTATGCAGCCGCCAGTGTCTGGTTCCCGGATCCTCCCAGTTCGGGGCAATCCGGCCCCATAGGCTCCCATGTTAGGGAGTGCCGGATTGCCCTGGCTCCGGGAGAATCCTGGAGAATCCAGCCGAATCCGGGATCCGGTAGATTGGGGAGATTTTTCTCCCCCGGACCAAAAAATGATGCAAGCATCATTTTTGTGCTCGGAGAGAATAATCCGTATTCCCCTGGATTGACCCGGAGTGATGAAACCGGATGGCAGAGAGCTGCCATCCGGCTCCATCCGGCCCCATAGGCTGCTATGGGTCCAAAAACCGGTCCAGGGCTGTCTGGTTTACACCGGATAGCCCCAGATCAAAAAATCCATGGTGCGAAGCCAGCCTAAGTGATATTTTTCTCAAATTCTTTGTAGATTTGAATTTAAAGACACATAGGGTAGGGTCACACTTGCATTTTTTTTTTTTTCTTAATCCTGATCCGGTTTTGAGCTCTCAAAAAGCTCAAAACCGCATCAGGAAACGCTCCTCATAGGAGCCCATTCTAAAAACCGGATTGCATTACATGCAATCCGGTTTCTGCATCCGGCTCTGCAGCCTGCGTGAAAAATCATGCAGACTGCAGTTTTCAGAGTGGTTGTAACATCCGCAATGCGGTAACCGCATTGCTCATTGTAAAAAACTGATTGCCATGTGTGACCCTAGACGTCCAAAAATTAAAAGAAAAGCTTCACAGAAGAATGCCAGAGCCCAGACCTGAATCCAATCTTTGGGTGACCTGAAGATGGTGCTTTAAGCAGGAGATGCCCTCATAATTTGGCAGATTTGGAGAACAGCAGCAATGAAGAATGGGCAAAGATGCTAATTCTAGTTTTGCCATGCTGATAGACTACTACCCAATAAGAATGAATGTTGGCAACTTAAATTGACACTTCAAAAATATTTTAATTACCTCCCTGCAATCCTGTTTTTGTTTTTTTCCTCCTCTTTTCCGAGAGCCATAACGTTAAAGGCCACTTCACACACACAGATATCTGAGTCCAATATCTGAACAGATTTCTGGTTGCAGTGAAATCATGGATACATTGCTCCATGTTGTACACAGCCACAAAATGGAACTATGTGTCCATGATTTCACTGCAACCAGAGATCTGTTCAGATATTGGACTCAGATATCTGTGTGTGTGAAGTGGCCTTAATACTTTTCCATCAAATATAGACATATGAGCGCTTGTTTTTTGTTGGATGAGTTTTACTTTTGAATTACATCATCAATTTAACCATATTATGTTCAGGAAATTGTTAACATTTCACAATTGCTTTTTGCTTTTTTTTTATTTACCATGTTTACTAAGTAGTAAAACTGACCTGTTGGTATAACTCCTCTGATTGTTCACATCTAATGCAGGTTTGCGTTTTGCTTCATTTGCGTTTCTATGTGTTTTTACTGCTAAAAACGCATCCAAAACGCATGCGTTTTTGCCCCCATTGATTTTAATGGAAACGCATGC
Organism: Allobates femoralis; assembly: GCA_033576535.1. Taxonomy (NCBI): domain Eukaryota; kingdom Metazoa; phylum Chordata; class Amphibia; order Anura; family Aromobatidae; genus Allobates; species Allobates femoralis. The sequence continues at coordinate 66,770,929 of JARQOC010000002.1, read as the reverse complement.
AAAAATGCATGTGCATTTTCAAAACGCAAAAACGCATGCGTTTTGCAAACGCAGCCAAAAGCATGGGCTAAACATCTAAATGTTGTGATACAAAATATGTGTATTATTTTTTGTTTATAGTCTTATTTTCAAAGGGGCAAAAGGGGGGTGATTTGAATGTTTTTTTTTTTTACTTTTTCATATTGTTTATTCACACTGTGTGTATTTGATCTGTTTTTGCAGCCATAAACAGGAGTGGAAGAGGAATACAGAAATGGTGCCCTTGTTTCTATTATGCTTTTCATCTGATTAGTCCACTCCTGGTTTTGTCTACAAAAACTGATGAGCAGCAACAGACCAAAAATGCACAGTGTAAATGGAGTCTTAAGGCCATGTCACACGCTTCAATCTTATGAGCGATATTGCTAGCGATCACGTGCACGCGCGATCGCTAACAATATCGCTCACATCGCTGGTGAGCTGTCACACAGACAGACTCACCAGCGATGTTGAGCAGCGATATCGCTGGTAACTATGGTAAACGTCGGGTTACTAGGCGCCGCGCGGCGCCTAGTAACCCGACGTTTACCATAGTTACCATCTCCCAGCATAGGCTCTGCCGCTGGGAGATCGTTCATCGTGGTGTCACACACCACGATGATGCAGATTGATCAAGCGATTATCGCTTGATTTGTGCTCCGGCTCACAAATCTGCGATCAATCAATCAAGCGATTTTACATCGTAAAATCGCTTGGTTACACGCAGCGACGCACAAACGATATCGCTTAAGCGATCAAAAAAGCAGATCGCTTAAGCGATATCGCTCATAAGATTGAAGCGTGTGACGTGGCCTTTAGGGTACCGTCAGACCTGTCGACGGCGCCGGAGATATTGGCGGCGACTGGCGGGAGCACGCACGTTTCTGGCGCCCCGCCAGCGTCGCTGTCCCCCATTTACATGGGGCAACATCTCCAGCGACTCGCCTGCGATCTGACAGGCGGCACATCGCTAATGTGAAACCAGGCGACCACTCAGAGGCGCCGACATCGCATCTATACATCAGGTGACGAAGGGGCGATATCGGCGCCGATAGGCCACGCCCCTACATCGCCTAATACATCGGTGGTGCCGTTGCCAGGTGTGGCGGCATCCTTAGAGTGCTTTAAAACTGCACAGTCCGATTGCTTTTGCTACACAGAACCATGCTAATTCACGTCTCTCTACTGCAAAAATAATCATCTTCTGTAAACACCAGCACTTAGCTAGCGTTCACAGGAAGTGATTCATGACACTGAAAGTGGTTATCATCTGACCTTGCTGTCCTAGAAACACATCAGCAAGCTGTGATTACGTCATGGGGTCGGCGATGGTGGTACAGTATGGCTTGATCCCCACTTTGGCATATTAGATTGCGCTGTCAGAATGTAATAGTGCGATCTAATGGGTTAACAGGCATAAGTAGATCTCCAATCAATCCACACCTGTTAACTGAAGATGTCGGCTGATCAGATCTGCTGACATGGGCAGGAAATAATGCGAGCTTAGAGCATGAGATATAATAAAAAACAGGTATTTTACAGAGGTACAGTATGTACACTTTTTATAGCCACTGTGCATCTATATAGTAATTGAATTATGTTAAATGACAGGTTAAACAGACATGTTAATGCTAAGCAGATAAAAAAGGAGAAACAATTTTCAAAACATCTCAATTTATTTGATATTGAGTAAAAATGCCTTGTGCAGAAATACATACTCTTAGTTGCCTTGGCATGTTATCAGCAAAGTTAATAATGAATGTCTGAGGACTATTCTGATAATGCTAAATGCACTTGAGCACATGCTGCAAATCATAAAGATCAGCTGCTGCCTGACGTTGACATATTAAAACAGAGCTCCAGGAACACTTTGGAATCATGGTCCCACTACCAAATAAATGTCACGCCGAGCTGTTACTTCTCCCTAGAATGAAACCTAAAGGGGTTGTGCTATCGTACATTATGTCACCCAATACAATAATCAAGAGTGTATGGTTTGAGTCTTGTTCCCTCTTGAAGGCATCTTCATAGAGTTGATCTCCAAACATCTCTGGCTATAAAATCATCCAGAACAGAAGCCAATTTCATCACTGAGAGGATACAACATTATTCAAGCCTCTGGTCTCCTTCTAGAGACCTTTCAGTCAACACCATGACAAGACTTTTGTGAAGGAACATCACACCAGACTCCACTAGTTTTTAATAATAATCTTTATTTATATAGTGCCAACATTCTCCACAGTGGTGAACAAATCAGAGATTCATATTCAAACAATCATAAGAAACAGTTGTGGAAAATACAATAATTAAAATAAAAAAAATTAATAAACAAAATAATGAAGACCCTGTTTGCAAGACCATACAATCTAAATTAAGGTGGGAGTGACACAACGTACAGGGGCTTATTTCCAATAATGGTCCAGACATCTTGAGAAAGTGTGGAATTGATAAGAACAGAGTAGGTGGCTACTAGCCAATCTGTGTAGAGCTTTTGGGCTTGATGGAGTTTGACAATTATGTTCAGGGAAGTAGTGGATAACCTATGTCTAAATTACTTTGATTAGGCAGAATGATATGCCACTCTGAAAAGATGTATTTTTAGGGAGCACCCAAAACTATGTAAGTTGTGGATAGTCCTAATATCTTGGGGTAGAGCATTCTAGAGAATTGGTGCAGCTCGGGTGCAGTCTTGGAGTCAGTAATGGGAAGTTCTGATTAGTGCAGATGTTAGTCTAATGTCACTCACAGAGCGAAGAGAACAGATGAGATGATTGACAGAAATTAGGGTAGAGAGATAGGGAGGTGCTGCACCGTGAAGAGCTTTGTGGGTGAGAACAAGCAGTTTGAATTGGATTGTATAATGTATATGTGGCACCCCGCATGGTCAGGCGTCACAGAGGTATTGCACCCATAAAAGAGGTGTAATTGCCCCAGCTGCAAGTGGACCCTAGGTTGGTAGGTGGGACCCATTCCCAGAGCTCCCATATTCGTTATGCAATGGGAAGTTACCCAGGAGGAGATATATTCCCCTCTTGGGTGATACCAGGAGGTTTTTTGGGTAAGTGGAACGAGGCAGAAGGTTCACCCTGGGCGGTTTCAGGCTGAACCGGAGGGAAGAAGGGATCTTGAGGAGATCCTGAAAGAGGGCGCCCGACGAGAGAAGTCCGGACACTAGAGAGAATGGGAGGTCCTCAGAGTGGAGCGACCATACTCCAAGGGATACTCCAGTCCACCATGGGAACTCTGGGCCCGAGGATCTTTCCAGAGTTCATCTTTGCAGTTGGCAACCGGCTGCTGGTGCTTGTTTATCAGCCACAGCACCCTGCCAGATGGAGTGGTCTGCCTGCTTCCTCACCACAAGGGAGAGGACCCCCAGTACTACCTACACGGAGCTATTGGGTATAGGCCCATCCTAGGCGGGGAAGAAAGGACATGGGTTTGTCAACGAAGGTACACCACGGGTTCCACTATACCCACTGGGGTCCACTTGCAGCCACCCGTAGAGCTACCTTTCATTATAACATCTTGCTGAACTGTCAACTTTGTTTGATGCTGCTACAAGTGACAGTAAAGTACCCGGGAGAAAGTGACTTTGCCAACGTGTGTTTTCCTACATCATCTTGTTCCCTTCCAGGAACGCTGCCCTGGAGGAACAGCCCTACCTATAGGGGGCTTTGCCAACTCAGCCACACTACCATCTACCTCCGGCGGACTGTGGCGGCGCTGGTGACCCATCACCAGGTACTACAGGTGGCGTCACATGACAAAAAACTAATCTCCTGTAACTACATCCCTTTTTGAATTGTCAACCAGGCCACAGGATCAGGCGCTGCCATCTGTGACATCCCTGAAACAACCACCGAGCCTGGTACCCGAGTACCCAAGGGCCTGGGGCTCAACATATAGGTAGCCAGTGCAATGACTGTCACAGAGCAGAATCGTCCGAGTAATGGTTAGCTAGATAGGTGACCCTGGCTCCTGCATTAAAGGGAACCAACCACCCCAAATGACCCCCCCGGACTAATAATATCGTTCCCTACTTGCAGCACATACATGTGCTGCAAGGTTTTTTGCTAAAAAAACTGCTTTATAAAACTTAAGATAATGCTTTAGAAACTTTATAACCAAGGGACGGGTGGGCGTTACTTACATGTGCAAAAGCCGAGATTCTGCTGTCACTCATTCTCCTCTCTGGCTCGCAGCAGTAACGGCCAGCCCTTTTTGCAGCGTCCCAGGCTGGTGCACGGGATGTCATGCCCGTGCACACGTCATCAGCTACAGTCGGGTTGCGAGCGCGCGCTCTGACTTCCTGCGCTCGGCTGTGGAAGTCAGAGCGCGCGCTCGCTTCCCGGCTGTAGCTGATGACGTGTGCACGGGCATGACATCCCGTGCACCAGCCTGGGACGCTGCAAAAAGGGCTGGCCGTTACTGCTGCGAGCCAGAGAGGAGAATGAGTGACAGCAGAATCTCGGCTTTTGCCACATGTAAGTCACGCCCACCCGTCCCTTGGTTATAAAGTTTCTAAAGCATTATCTTAAGTTTTATAAAGCAGTTTTTTTAGCAAAAAACCTTGCAGCACATGTATGTGCTGCAAGTAGGGAACGATATTATTAGTCCGGGGGGGTCATTTGGGGTGGTTGGTTCCCTTTAAGGATGGTCTGGAGAGGGGAGAGTCTAGTGAAGGGGAGGCCTCTAATAGAGAGTTGTAATGATCAAGGCAAGAGTGGATCAGGGCCACTATGAGGGTTTTAATTGTTTCCATTGTGAGGAAGAGGCGAATTCTGCAGATGTTCTTTAGTTGCAGTTGTACTTTATTCTAAGTACACTATAATCCCTGCATTACATTGATTTAGTGGTAAAACCAATGGGTACAGCCATTTCTCCAAAGTGTTCCAGGAGCCATGTTTCAAATGTTTCATTATTCACATATCATTAGCATGTGTATCTGTCCTGTGACTTTCATTTCAATGTCTGTATATTAGATAATGGCTTTAGAGTGCAGATAGATAGATAGATAGATAGATAGGTAGATAGATAGATAGATAGATAGAAATATAAGGACGTTTGTTTAGGAAAACTTTTTCTTTTCAGTTTTACTAGCGTAGAGTTCAGTTCTGGCAAGCTTGATTAATTGATGTAGGGGGGCTCCACTTCACAGCTTACCACCTGGATCCACTTACCCTTGTTAGTGCATGAAAAAATATAGTCTCAGCAGGAAGCATTCAAATGGTTTTAGAGGAAGAAATTTAATATATTCTCCAAGTAAGTAGTGATAAGTGTTTTGGAACATTGTGCTGTCTATGGACGTCTCCAGAATTCGAAGTACACAAATCAGCGAAATCATATTATAACGCTCAGATATTGACAAAAAACACATTGCAAATCTAAGATATAGAAATATATGTTTTTGTTATGTAATACACTGACACTCAGACATAATCTACTATAATTTTGAGATAAGAGGCTACAGATTGTAATAATTCACATACAAATAGTAGCAAGCACAAAATAAGAAATTGTAAAAGAGAGGAAATAAAATAATGAGATTCCAGACGTTGTACAGCTGATGTTTTAGAGCTTGATACATGGTACAAGTCATGGAGATATTATGTTATTAGCTGTAATTTTCTGTGGTTTTCATAAACTGACTTCCTCAACAACTTTACTGTACAAAGAAAGCTAAAATGTAGGGTTCTATAGGAGTTACTTTATGTTATTCGTGCTTTTTTCTACCCTTTCTTCGTCAAGCAAAGGAGTTTTAAATGTGTTGTCTGTGGATAACACTTCTTGAGTGCTCGGCCAATATAAACCTAGTAGATATACTCATGTATCTTAAAATTCACTCCTCAACATTTCAATTACATCACTAAGAAGGAAATGTCTTGGAATTAGGGAATGAGAACGAGGTATAATGGGTCTTTTTTGCCCTGCCCTTCTGATGTAATGCCAAAAAGTCTACAATCCAGAGACTTATTAGCAGTTGTGGTTTATTCTACACGTTTCGTAGCCTACACTGGTTCTTCATCAGGACTGACCACAAACTTAGTATGACATAGTATCGTTGCCATACTATTCTTGGTAAGGCTACGAAATGCGTAGAATAAATCACAATTGCTAATAGTTGTCTGGATCATAGACTTCTTTTCATCTGCATTATATCAAAAGGGCTGCGCAAAAAAAGGTGTATTTATTACTCCTCATACTCATCTCTTTTGCCTTTGGATCTGCAGAAATCCTAGCTTACATGCACTTTATTACTTCTACAAGGTAAACACACCTATTATATCTATTTCTTCTTTACCACCAGATAAGACCCTATGCACTTTGTTTCATTCCCCAGGATATGCTATAGATGGAATTAGGGAATGTACGGGATCAACACGCATTTTAATGATATGCAATTGATAAGAAAATGGAAACCGGATTCTGAAAATATCTAAATTTTTTCACACTTATATGCCTTATTATATTATGTCATGTTGTCTGAGGAATGTTTTGCAACAAAAATTACATTTGAATAAACAACCAGAAAGTCAACATGACCTGTTATAATAGTACCGACATATACACATATTAAAACCAACGAACCAGTATGTCTTTACAGTACATAAAATAACACAATGCACCTCATGCATTACAAAAAGTTTTATTTGTAGATAAGGGCGCTTTCACATTGGCGTTCGGCACCGCAGCGTATGGACTGCATACGCATCTGCAGTGCCGAACGCAGACATTTTCATGTGGACGCAACAGTGATGGGTCTGCATGCGTTCACATGAAAATGCCCATAGAAGGCATTTCCTGATGAGCCCGGCTGTCAGGAGGGGAGACAGGGGACCCGAAGCAGCTCCATTCTCTCAGAGCCCGGGCGTCGGGAGGGGAGAGAGAGGACCCGAAGCAATTGACTAGCTGAGTAGTTTAAATCGCCCGCGAACACCGATAGGCGGCCGGTTTAAACCGTTCAGCTGATGCTGTCGGGGACACAAACTACTCAGCTAGTCAATTGCTTCGGGTCCTCTCTCTCCCCTCCCGATGCCCGGGCTCTGAGAGAATGGATTCCAATGTGATCCGCATAGTTTTTCTGCGGTGTCCTGCGGATGGCCGTGCGGTCTCATTGCCCTCCATGTATGATTTGTACGCCTGCAGAGCTGTGCGTACAAATCATACATTCTCAGCCGCACAGAAAATGCAACATGTTGTGTTTCTGAGCGCCGAGAATCAGCGCATGCGGACGTGAACGCGGCCATCCGCAGGGCACTGCATACACCATGCATCCCCATGTTAAACATGGGGATGGACGATGCATGCGGTCTGCTCGCGTTCACCCACCGCACTACGCTGCGGCGGGAAACGCCAATGTGAAATCGCCCTAACAAGTGATTGTCACATCTTGTAAGCATAAGTGCATCAGTGAAAGGGGGGATTACAAAGATAAAGTGCAGGGTGCAAAGAGAGGTCAAACACAGGACCCGGTATTTCACATAACAGTCATCTCAAGGGTAATGACGTTGATATAAAGTCCCCACAGTCCACAGGCAGCAGGCATCTTCGGGTATGATAGCTATTTATTAACTCTTTGTGTCCCTGATATTGGTTTCAGTTGTATTGTCTATGATGGTGTAATTAGGCTGTATTCACTTAAGGGGGTGTCACACGCGTCAATGTCGTCAGCGAGATGATCGCTGACGACATTGACGGCTGATTGCTGGTGAGCTGTCACACAGACAGACTCACCAGCGATCAATTGACCAGTGACATCATGGAAACGATTTAAATATCGTTTCCACGATGTCCTGCTCCCGCTGCCAGCCTGCTGGAAGCGGGAGCAGCCTGGTCTCCAAGGTACACGTCGGGTAACTAGGCAGCGCGCGCTGCCTAGATACCCGACGTGTACCTTAGTTACCAGCCTCCTCCGCTCACCCGGTGAGCGGAGGAGGCTGGTAACTAAGGTGCACTGTCGGGTATCTAGGCAGCGCGCGCTGCCTAGTTACCCGACGTGTACCTTAGTTACCAGCCTCCTCCGCTCACCCGGTGAGCGGAGGAGGCTGGTAACTAAGGTACACAGTCGGGTATCTAGGCAGCGCGCGCTGCCTAGTTACCCGCAGTGTACCTTAGTTACCAGCCTCCTCCGCTCACCGGGTGAGCGGAGGAGACTGGTAACTAAGGTACACAGTCGGGTATCTAGGCAGCGCGCGCTGCCTAGTTACCCGCAGTGTACCTTGGAGACCAGCTCCCAGCGCTTGTGACAGGCGCTGGGAGCTGGAATATCGCTAGTCCCGGTGTCACACGCAGCGATGCTGCGTGTCCACCGGGCGACAATCGCCAGGTTTCAGAGCTGGTTCTGAAACCTGGCGATCATCAACCAGCGATTTATCGCTGGTTGATGCAGTATGTCACACGCGTCAATATCGCTGCAACGTCACGTGCAGTCGATATCGTGCAGGCGATATTGACGCGTGTGACACCCCCTTTAGGCTGCAACTAATGTAAAAGACTGCAACTGAATTGTTTGTTGGGGAGGTTTTATCCTTTATAGTAAAGTCATTACCCTTGAGATGTCTGTTATGTGACATACTGGGTCCTGTGTTTGACCTCTCTTTGCACCCTGCACTTTATCCTTGTAATCTCCCCCCTTTTTCACTGATGTACTTACGCTCACAAGATGTGACAATCACTTGTTATCTACAAATAAAACTTTTTGTAATGCATGAGGTGCATTGTGTTATTCTATGTACCGTAAAGACATACTGGTTCGTTGGTTTAAAAATTACATTTGGGCATGCAATTCATCAAGATCAGTTGCTAGCAGCTCTTTTGCAATTGCTGCCTTAAGGCATCCTTGAAGAGTGTAATAGGAGTGCAGAAACACTTCAGACCATGATAGCACCTTTAGACTGCACCGCATATACAGACTGCAGCCATTCTCTTTTTTGGAACAATTTATCTGTCCTTGGGGCATACTTCTGTTTTTACATGAAAAGGACTCAAATTATTTACATAAGTAGAAGCATGTGTGGCGCCCCGCAACGAGTGCGTCACAGGAGGGTATTGCAGCCATAAATGCAGCCGCAATATTCTCTGACACAGCAGTGATCTGGTTAACTTTGAGATCCAACCCTGCATGCATCACCTAGAACAGAGGGCCAACCCAGGGTCCTGGTGGGCGGAGTGCTAGGGAAGTGTGTAGGAAGTACAGACACTTAGTTAGTCTAGAAGAGAGAAGTCTGGAACAGAGAAGAGAGAACTTGAACTTGGAGTAGGAGCAGGGGCTCTGCACCCCGTGCAGCCCCTGGGCCGTCACCGGTCGGGTGTCAGCACCTAAAGCCTCAACAATCGGGATCGGCCACTACTAACCGCGGGTTCCAAAATACCCCGTGCCCCAAAACCTCACAGCCGGTTCACTGGTACCGAAGCTGGCAGCAGTTCACCTCTGCTACGCGAACCAGAAGCGTGGAGGAGCAGCTTCACAGGAGCACCCCACCACCAGCCAACTTCCAGTCGTCTAACCAGCGGTGTACCCACCGAGGGATCCAAGGCTCCCAAAACATCCACAATGTACATCTTGGATAGGGCATTGAAGCAGCCTCCCCGTACCCGATCTGGTATTCCTGGGCGACAATGGCAACCACTTAGCTAGAATGGAGGAACACTGCGGATCTCTAAGGGACACCATCACTGCTGAGTCCACCCGGTCCACTACCCGTGAACTGTATACCATGTACTGCCTGCTGGTTACAGTAAAGACCCGTTGCAGAGACTTTCTGTGTCCGTGCTTCCTTATGAACTGTCTGTCCGCACTACAATGTAACCGCAGCTGCTGCACAACATCTTAAGCAGCTCCAGCCTCCGGGGATCACCGCTCAGCCTGTGGGGAGCGTTCCATCTTGCTGCTGTCCATCCCCCGGAGGTTCCGCAGCGTCGGTAACGATTACCGAAACTAGTCATAGGTGGCGTCACGAATAAATTAACCCCTTTAATCTGTTCCTACAAGACGTCTTCACTTTTGATCTGCACTCAACCGGGCCCCACTACCGGCAGGCGTGGCCCACCTGTGACAAGGAGGAAGGAGCGACAGCCTGTCTAAACTGGAGTCCACGGGCTGACGGTGAGTCACATGAGTCATCTTTACTATGTCAGAACAAAATGAGATGCTACATATATGTAACCATGCAACAGGGTCTGAAATTTCAACATTAGTACAGAGGAAAGAACAATTGGATTACAAAAAGCCCACAGGAAGTGGGAGTGTCGCAGACCTTCTTCACCAGCTCTCTACCAGAACGGTTACCGGTTGAACGGGTGTGGTTCCCTCTAAAGACGAGAATGGCCAGCACGAGACTCCAAGACCTAATGCGGGAGGTCGAGGCGGAGGCCAGAGCAGCCATAGGAAAACCGGGTCCGGGTCCTGCCCTTACCATAGACGGCAGCCCCGACTTTTGGCTAGAGGCTCTACAAGACCTCCGGGTGCGGTTACTTGAGACTGTGGAGTGGACGATTCGCAGCTGGAGTGCGACCATAGGCAGAAGACTCTATCATGCGATGCAGCAGAGCCGACCGGGTACAGCCTCTCCCGGCCCAGACGACGTCGCCAGCTTCTCAACCGCCTCACCGTAGCCCACCACCTGTCCTGCTTCGTCACCGGAGCCCATAGACTGCATCATTCCAGTGGAGGCCACAGCTCAGCTCCTTCCAGCGATAGAAATCGCAGCCGACCCCGTTCCTGAGCCGGAGCTTCCAATACGCTCCACCGAAGAAATCGACATTTACCTGGTTCCATTTGCGGAACAAGTGACTAGTTTCCACACTGCCGACACTGTCGCCTGTTTCTCCCCTGAACCGGAGGCCTCCTCTGCAATTACCGAGGCCTACCTGGTGACCGGGATCAAAACACCACTTCCCGCTGCTACAGAAGAAGAGGCAGGCAGCCTGGAAGTCCTGCAAGACGACCTCGAGGAGAACTTTGCAGCACAGCCACCCATCGACCCAGAGGTTCCATTCCACCATCTCCGTCAGCCGAGCAGCCCGGCGTAGTCATCCAGGGAGAGATCGAGGATGATGACGACGAGACCTACAGCCCAGCTGAGGACCTCTACACCGGGTTCGCCTGGGGAGACACCAGGGATCCTTCAGCCAGGCGATCTGCTCGGGTACACTGGTCGGGTGCCGCCGCAGCAACATCTTCTCCGGTTCCGTTAAACCGGGCTCCTCTCCAGACTGCCCACCAGACTCAAGCCGTTCAACAACCAGCACGCCGTAGTGACTTTATCCACACGCCGCACCACTCCGACGAAGAGGTACGTCGCATCCGAAGGGAGGAGTGGCACGCTCGGCTGCACGCCAACATGCAGGCCCGCGCTGAAGCCCGCCGCCAACCTCCATTGCCTGAAGAGTTCCGTAAAACCGGACGGGTGAGCACCTTTAACTTATCCACCGGGTGGGGATTCATAAGGGAGGAGGGTGTGAGTACTGAAGTATTCGTGGGGCGCCGTGATGTGGAATCGCACCTACCATGAGGGCATCCTAACTGAGACTTATATAGAGGGGACATTGTAACCTATGAGCGATATATATGCTGTGACGGGTGGTTCGCTATACGAGTCTGGAACCCTGCCCTCCATAAGTGACTTTGTTGTTTGAACTTTTCACCAAGAGACTTCTTCCTGTGTGCAAATAACACCGCGACTTGGCGGCTACAGCCTGAACTTTAACCTAAGGACAGCCGACCGCCCGCCGGGTCCGCGCAATGTGTTAACCTGTTTATTCTACTGCCTCACTTTTATGCAAAATAATGACCTGTCATTAATAAAAGTGTATTACCTGTTATCTATTATATAATCACGAATGGATTTCGCGCACCACACTCGCATGCGACTCGCCGTGGTCATGTGGATACGAACGAAGCATTGGCCGCGCAGCTCTAAGGCGACTCGCTATGCCCGCGCAGCGGGCATGGCGAGTCGCCTTAGCAGCGCGAAGCATTGGCCGCGAAGCGGCCATTGCGAGTCAGAGACTCGCTCTGCTAGAATCCCGATGCATTGTGCATCGGGCACCCATCTAGTAAAATATAAAACCCTCTGTAATGTGGGTAGTGTGACGCTTGGGGACAAGCGTATTAAACCAAGGGGGTGTGTGGCGCCCCGCAACGAGTGCATCACAGGAGGGTATTGCAGCCATAAATGCAGCCGCAATATTCTCTGACACAGCAGTGATCTGGTTAACTTTGAGATCCAACCCTGCATGCATCACCTAGAACAGAGGGCCAACCCAGGGTCCTGGTGGGCGGAGTGCTAGGGAAGTGTGTAGGAAGTACAGACACTTAGTTAGTCTAGAAGAGAGTAGTCTGGAACAGAGAAGAGAGAACTTGAACTTGGAGTAGGAGCAGGGGCTCTGCACCCCGTGCAGCCCCTGGGCCGTCACCGGTCGGGTGTCAGCACCTGAGGCCTCAACAACCGGGATCGGGCACTACTAAACACGGGTTCCAAAATACCCCGTTCCCCAAAACCTCACAGCCGGTTCACTGGTACCGAAGCTGGCAGCAGTTCACCTCTGCTACGCGAACCAGAAGCGTGGAGGAGCAGCTTCACAGGAGCACCCCACCACCAGCCAACTTCCAGTCGTCTAACCAGCGGTGTACCCACCGAGGGATCCAAGGCTCCCCAAAACATCCACAACGTACATCTTGGATAGGGCATTGAAGCAGCCTCCCCGTACCCGATCTGGTATTCCTGGGCGACAATGGCAACCACTTAGCTAGAATGGAGGAACACTGCGGATCTCTAAGGGACACCATCACTGCTGAGTCCACCCGGTCCACTACCCGTGAACTGTATACCATGTACTGCCTGCTGGTTACAGTAAAGACCCGTTGCAGAGACTTTCTGTGTCCATGCTTCCTTATGAACTGTCCGTCCGCACTACAATGTAACCGCAGCTGCTGCACAACATCTTAAGCAGCTCCAGCCTCCGGGGATCACCGCTCAGCCTGTGGGGAGCGTTCCATCTTGCTGCTTTCCATCCCCCGGAGGTTCCGCAGCGTCGGTAACGATTACCGAAACTGCTCATAGCTGGCGTCATGAATAAATTAACCCCTTTAATCTGTTCCTACAAGACGTCTTCACTTTTGATCTGTACTCAACCGGGCCCCACTACCGGCAGGCGCGGCCCACCCGTGACAAGGAGGAAGGAGCGACAGCCTGTCTAAACCGGAGTCCACGGGCTGACGGTGAGTCACATGAGTCATCTTTACTATGTCAGAACAAAATGAGATGCTACATATATGTAACCATGCAACAGGGTCTGAAATTTCAACATTAGTACAGATGAAAGAACAAGGGAAGTTAGAACTATTTTCCTTAGTCTTACTTTAACAGGCTTTGTTTCTCATGAATTTTTAAGAAAAATTAATCAAAAATGTATATTTTGTCATGTTTTAGAGACAAAGCTATAGAGCTCTCACATAGTTTTGGCACCACAAAAGAGATTTTTAGCAATTACATTTTCATCAATAAGGCTTAGGCTAGGGTCAAACTTGGTTTTGGACCCACGTTTCCAGGCAGCGCTAATACTGGAAAGCGTTAACGGCAAGCGCAGCCTGGAAACGGGGCCCCATAGAAACCCATTGTGTACCTTAGTTGCAGCCGCACACAGAGATGCAGGAGGTGCGCTTTAGCTGAGCGCACAGGAAATGCTGCCTGCAGCGTTTCCTGTGCGCTGAGCAAAAGCGGCCGTCCTGCAGCTCTATGTGCGGCTGCAACTAAGGTAGACAATTGGTTTCTATGGGGCCCTGTTTTCAGGCTGTCCAGTATTAGCACTGCCTGGAAACATGGGTCCTAAACCATAGGCTTTAGGTTATAGGTCGACGAGAGCACATTTATAAAAATGTGCATCAAATGCGCATAGTATATAGGCCCGCCAGGGCTTGTGTGGTGACAATGATGAGGCCAGGGCTAGGGGTACTTGGACACCAGGACTGATGGCTTCTCGGATGGGGATCACGGGTGGTTAGGTTCCCGGTTCCGTGCCCTGTTTATCATTCGTTAGATGGTGGGAAGGGAATATTTACAAGGCCACCTATAGTTCCCAGTAATATAGGTACCGGCATGCAAGCCAGCCACTGAGGTGATGATGGGTGCAGCAGAGTGTGGTACAGCTCCCCACATGTGGAGCTTTTATCTCAGGGCAGTGATGATGGAGGATGGTGAGGAGGAGGAAGATGAGGGGAGTAGTTGTTGCTGTTCTTACCCATCCGGTGAGGTGCTGCTGATGGTGCTGAGCCCTCCAGGCACCAGCGAGAAAAATCACAGAGACCAATTCAACTCAAACTTCTGTTTACTGGGTACCAGCAGATGTTAAGATGATACACGGTACAGTCTGGTTTACTAAGTGTCTGTTGCCTGTTCAGGGTCCCCCTTATGGAGTCTCCAGATGTTCCCTCTTAGTCTTTCAGGGTCTACTATATTCTTCTCTGTCTTTACCACCTTCGCAGAGCTCTCCCGCCAGTCCTACGGTCTGTATCTAGTAGGTAAGGTTGTTTCCTTGCCGGTACGGACAGGAGCAGCAGGAGCGCACTATTCCCGCCACCGGAATTTGGCCCGTTACCTCTAGTGTCCTGAACCGGTTTCAGCCCTGAGGGGTGAGATGCCCTTGAGGCGCTAACGGCAACCCGATTACTATGAGCCCGCAGCTCGTCAGTTTGCGGTCAGAGATGAACTACTGACCGCCTTGGCTTCCCGTGCTGTCGGTGGTTCCCCAAACGTGACCAGCCGGCTCCAGCCAGTCCTGGTCCATTTCCTTCTGTCCTGGGCCCCCACTTAAAGATGGGGATCTCTCCTGCCAGCGGTACAGTCAGGCAAATCCTTCCTGACTGCCTTCCCGGCACTGTTTGAGGTAAAACTCTCCTAACTTCCTGGTTTTCCCACTCTAGACTAGGCTCCACCCCCTTTTGGGACCTACTAAATAATCAGTGTCCCCTATGCTAAGGTGGCCTAGCCCTGTGTGTGTGTGTGTAACATGAGACTCCACAGGTTAAACCCTGAACCCACAACTTACAGAGATAACACATTTGTTGTCAGAGTATAATACCTCTCTGTGGTGTCTAGCCAGAAGTGCACCACAACAACATTGTGCATTATTGCACTGCATAACATTTTTATGGATCTTTTAAGGCATAAAAATATGTAGCATGTCAATTCCTTTACTAATTTTACCTTGCGTACTGATTGACACTTCTGGGTTTCGGCCACGTCACACGTCACGTGGTGTGCGATGAAACCGAAACCTGGAAGTGCCTGCTAGTATGTAAGACATGACATGCACTACAAGGTGGGAGCAGAAGGGACGGATGCACAATTTTTCTGCATCAAAGAGCAGATATTACATAGCAAAAGCACAACACTTTTGCTGCATAATACATGCCAATAGTGGATTCAGATTTCATGCAGAAAATTCTGCACTACTTGCGCAGCATCGGCTCCTAGCCTTACATGAACTGAAAAGGTGCCGACTCAGTGATGCTAAATGCATTTAATAATACTATAGTCAAATAGTGTCTTCAAAGACTGTGAGGTCAGCGAGACTGGGGATAGAGGAGAAAAGAGAAGGCGCAGATCTAAGTGCAGTGTATTAGTAGCAACAGTTGTTCTCAGGTATTATTCTCACCTTTCTGGTGTCTTGTGCAGTTCGCATATAATCCTACAGAGGGATATTTCCTGGATCTCCTGGCCTGCTGCTTGTTCCCAGAGAAGCAAGTCGCCCAGAGGGAGGCTTGTGTTGAAGTGCAGGAAAAAATTTTTTTTCTGGTTTGAATTGAAGCGCTTCCAGAGGGATCACAGGGATGGCAAATTATTTAATAATACTATAGCACATTTATGAAATATAATGACTTATTTAAACAAGGATTAATACCAGGAGCGAACACAACATTATATTGGCCCTTTACAGTTCAATAATGTGCCTGTGACACAAGTTTCTTGCCTCTTTGGAAATGTTCCTGGTTGCACAACTGGTATGCCTGTCCCTGAATATCCTGTAGAGATGCTATCAGACATTTGGAAAGAGGATGCAACAGGTACAGGTGAGATTCATCACCTACTGTATGTGTTTAGGTTAATAGAACCTGATCAAGGCTTTCAACTGTTAATAGTTTGCATTTTTAGCTACTAACTTGAATTTTTTAATGGTTATGTAAGAAATATAGAGGTGAAAACAAGTGCACCGTGATGGGAGCCCATTTTGATTCATGTTTTAGCAGCTTAAATTTTATTTCTATATTTTAGGCAAAAAGCCATTTTCAGTAATAATTGAATTCTTCTTCTACGCTATTTCTGTATTTCAAACCAAGTCAAAGACTGTCTGTCAGTTTAAATTAAGACCTGGGAATTGAATTTGTCATATATCTAGAACTAAGTTTTCCAAGTTGACTATTCGCAGTATTTTCATCACCAACCCTTAAGTATTGAAGAATGGCACAAGTTTATGACACGTAAACTTTGTCTTCTTCTGCGTAGCTCATGAGTCTCCTCATCATATGTTCAATTGGTGAAATGTACCAATGGGTGATGCATCATGCACTGTGTTAGACAATTACATCCACATGTGGCCATTCAAAGACCACGTCTGTTAACATTAGGTTAATTATCACACCTTCATATTTCTGAATTAGTTTTCTAAATCTTGACAGAAGGCACAGAAAAGCTTTGATCAGTGTACAGTGGCGTAACTACCGCAGTGGCGGCTGAGACCGGGCCCACCCTGGGGGGGGCACGTGTCCCGTGCTTACAGCGCCGGCCAGAGAGGAGGGAGGACGGGAAGTGAGAGAAACCCCACTTCCTGCAGCTCTGCCTGCTCCTCCTCTCCTCGTCACTGCGGACCAGGGGACACTGGATGCCTACGGCGGCCGCGGTAAGTATAGCTGGCAGTGGAGAAACTCTGCCAGCACCCCCCCCTGGTCCTCATGTGAGGTGGGACTAGCTCAGAAATTTCTAATAGCACCCCCCCCAGGTCCTCACATGGGGGGCCCGGGGGCAGATCTTGCAGCGGGGCCCCGGAACAAGCTAGCTACGCCACTGTCAGTGTATGTTACTGTACACTAGTATTAATGAATTAAAATTATACTTCAACATGACAAAGTTCCAATAAAAAGTTTATCTTTTTTTTAGTTCCAGGAGAAAAATGAAGTAATTAATTTAAGGCTAGGTTCACATTCCTATTTTTACCATACAGCTGGAAAAAAAAGAATGGTTCACTGCACTTTTGTACCTGCCTTAAAATGGCAGACACTACCAAAAATGGGGTCAGAAAGAACAAAAAGTTACTGTTTATGCCACATTAAAGCTAATGACTTCCTAGATTATTTTTAGCATTGCTTCATACAAAATCCTTGATGGAGTTGATGCACTGCATTTGTCATTACCTGCTTAATTTAAATAAATTATTTGTAAAAAAAAAAAAGTTAATTACTAATGTTTTTAATTATATTTTTACTTTTCTATTTTTAGATACTCCTACTGTGAAGATCCTGCCCTCCACTCCTCTTCCTCAAGAAGGCCAGCAGCTAATTTTAACGTGTGAATCTAAAGGAAAACCTCTGTAAGTCTTGTTTAATTTTTACAAACTCCTGTAAAACAAAAAGAATATTAAAAGCACAAAGTAGTTATTGTGAGTTCATGGCACTAGAAAAAAAAAATGTTTTTGTTGGTCTTCCATAATCACCTCTGTTTCAGTGCACAGGCTGCACCTTGTGCTGCAGCTCATACCCATCAATATGTAGGGAGTTGAGCTGTCATATCTCACACAGACAATAGACAGTAAGGGGCATATTTTCTTAGCAGCTTTTTAAAAAATTGCACTTGGAGTAAAATAACTTTACAACTGATCTCCCCAAGTAATGGTAAGCCTGGGGACAGACTTGGATATGGACCCACGCTTCCAGCCAGCGCTGAAACCGGACAGCAGTAACGGCAAGCTGGAAAACGTGGGTCCATAGAAACCCTGTGTTTACCTTAGTAGCAGCTGCTTTTCAGGAGCGCACAGGAAAATGCTGCAGGCAGCGTTTCCTGTCTGCTACTGAAAAGTGGCCACCCAGCAGCTCTGTGTGCGGCTGCTACTAAGGTAAACACAGGGTTTCTATGGACCCACGTTTCCAGCCAGTGCTTGCCGTTAACGCTGTCCGGTTTCAGCGCTGGATGGAAACGTGGATCCATAACCCAGTGTGATGCTAGCCTAATTGTGTCCTGTTACTCTATGTCAGGGGTGGGCAGCTCCAGGCCTCGTGGGCCATACACAGAGCAGGTTTTCTGTATATCCTTTAGCATTTGACAGTTGCTAATTCAATCTCCTACACAGGTGATGACTCCAACTGTCAAATGCTAAGGATATCCAGAAAACCTGGACTGTGTGCGGCTCTCAAGGCCTGGAGCTGCCCACCCCTGCTCACCCCTGTCATGGAGATCTTCAAGGGGTTGTTCACTACTAGGAAAACCCCTTCTGAATTAACATCTTTCTCCCAGTTAAAACAATAAATTATGTACTCAAATTCTGTACTGTCTCCATTATAGCGCTGTCAGTAACTGCGGCTCTGGGCTCATGTGACATTGTGATGTCACTTGAGCCCTGCATCCATTCATCTTCAGCTTTCTTCTCCCCCACCTTCATATCAAATGAGCTATTAACAGGATGTGAGTTCCACAGATGCTGCTTACTTCCTGTTGATGGCTTCTTTGTTCAAAGGTGGAAAGAAGAAAGCCAGTTGTGATTGGACATTGGGCTCATTTAACATCACGATGTCACATGAGCTCCAAGCCACAGTTACCAACAGTGCTAGAACTGTGGCACTATGAAACATGAGTACAGAATTTATTGTTTTAACGGAGGGAAACATGTTGATTGAGAAGGGGTTGTCCTAGTAGTGGGCAATCCCTTTAATCAAAATTTGAAAAAAGTAGAAATTCAGTCCAGTACCATCTCTAATCCCTGCACCATCTTTAACAAAATAGTAATGTATTTACAATAAGAATGAGTGTTAGCAATTAAAACAAAACAACACATATTTAGTGACATTAAAGGGAATCTGTCAGGTCAAAAATATATATGTAACTGATATAATTTTCTAATTTCTCTAGTGAAGCTCTTCCTATTCATGTATTTCTTTTATTCATACTCACCTCCTATCCTATGTAAACTTCCAAATGAAAGATTCATTCTACCTGTCAATCACAGTGATTGATCACTTGCTTCTCTGCTGCCCACTTCCCAATGAATGAATATTCATGCATCACTGCACTGCCCTGCCCTCCTCTGGGTCTGTATGCTATGTGTGTGGCTCTCTAGGAGCAGGACCTCATTGCTGACAGAGGAGAAAGGATGGGGGAGGAGGTGTGTTCTCTTAGCAGATGCACATCTGATATCTCCTTTGTGTGTATCTGAGGCATGTGTGTAGTGTGTGCTCTGATATATTTCTTTGTGTTGATCATTTGCTCAGCAGATATGCACATTACATATATGCAGGAAAACGAATGTTCATATAAACAAAAATCTCTCACAGGCAGCACAGGCTAGTGATGTTGCTACAAGAGTTGTGGCACAAAACACCTCCCCCCTTTCAACGCCCTCCCCAGCAGCCTGCAGAATCCTGAGATTCAGTGTAACTTCAGCACATAGGGAAGGAACAGTATAGCAGCTTGGATAGGTGTGGTTATTTAAATAACACTTACACACTGTGACTATTTACTAGTCCAGTCAATTACTTTTGCAGCTGCCTGCTGGATGTGCAGGTGCTTATAGCAAGAGAACTACAGAGAGTACAGCAATGATTTTTACATAGTCTGAAAAGTCTACCCAAGCACTATTCAAATGTACTATTAGTATCATACTAAAAAATGACCTGACAGAGTCCCTTTGATTATTAACCTAAGCTGGGTAATAATCTTTAAGCCACTATGGAGTACCAGGTGTATTGTGGGAATACTACCATTAATCACAATATCACCAAGAGGTCTGCATGTATGATGAATCGAGGTGTCCATCCTTAAATTTTCACAGCTTTGACTACTGACGACAATGTCAAGCTATTTAAATTTAGCATGCTAGTGCAACAAAGTGGCAAAACCATGGACACACCATAATATACATTACAACTACTAGCTGTTTACATATACTGTAGATACATATAGCATGTATAACTCCAAACTGAGTATCAAAATGTTATTGTAAAGCTGGCAGTCTTACACCGCATACTGTATTTGTAGATAAGTCAATAAAATCTAGGACATCTTGGTGTCTCCATTGTGGGCACCAAATTAAACAAAAGACAGACTCTCATACCAACCAATGAGTACAGGTACTAGAAGAAAACACATATTGGAACCCTTAAAAATTCTATATTCTTCCTGCTTGTGTGAACAAGTTGAAGACTTGCAGTATAGTTTAAGACACATTTTCTCGTCTTGACTCTTCTTTGAGCAGCTTTGGTAAAACTACTCTCTCCCGTGTATCAGATTTACTTGGGATGTTCCTAAAAAAAAACAAATATTCCTATTGTTAAGGGTTTCTGTTTTGAATGTGTAGAATATGGTGCATTTTATAGTCCTTACTTCCAGTCTTCAGTTTGAAGTGGAAAATTCCATTTATAGTTCCTATTTTTTTTTTTACGGTGTTATCCAGATTTCTAAAGATATGAGCGACATCTGGGAAATTAAGCTCTGACTGTCATGTTTCTACTCTGTTGTATAAAATGTGTGTAATTGCCCTTCCTCTAGGATGTTTTTTGAGGCAATTCAGAAAATGTTGACATTTCACTTATTTTGAAATATTAATGCAACTTTTTCATAATTATGTTCAGCCTCTAAGGCTTAACTTCTGATTAAGAGCAAATTTAAAAGGTTGGTCCCAATTGATATATGTTTTAATGCAGATTTAAAATAATTAGATTTTGACTGAAGAAGCTGAATACAAATCAGCAACAGAAAAGACCATATCAGAGCCAGGATGCTTAGGAGCACATGAAGTTTCCCACATTCGCAGCAGAGATGAAAAATAGAAATTTATTCTGACAGTTAAAAATAATAATAATCATTGCCTGGATTCAGGCTTTGCCATGCATTCTATTCCTACCTTGAAATTGCTATTTCTTTTGAAAAACTTGTGTCTATGCAAACTATTGTCACGTTATAATTGTCTTTGCTCTACTATCTAATTATTTGCTGAATTATTGTACATTTTGCATAACAAAATCTATACAGCTATAGGCAAATGCACAGTATCCGAGAGAATAGCAGTTCTATGCTAAAAAGATAAACTACTCAGCCTTGGCCTAACTGGTGTAACACAAGTTTGCAGTCTGGTTTATATGAAAGGTCTGTGCATGAACTCTACTAAGGCCTCGGACACACATCAGTGAAAATCGTCTGAGGGTACTGTGCGGAAAATTCGCATTGCTCTCGGACCAATGTTAATTAATGTCCGAGAGCACATTTCCGAGTCTCATACACTTTTTCCGCGTCCGATTCTCGGATTGCGAGTCAATCGCAACATGTTGCGATTCTATGCGAGTCATGGACGAGACTCGCCAATGCAAGTCTATGGGTCCGACAAAAAACACGGATAGCACTTGGACCGCACTCGCAAGCCACACTGATCAAAAGTCAGATGACATTCGTCCGACACTCGGATCCGAGAATCGGAGCATTTTTAAACTCGGATGTGTGACCATACCCCAAAGGATGTGTAATAATTATATCACTTTGCTTTGCCAATTATAGCTCTTCCATGATTGTTAAAACAGGGTTGAACCCTTGTTTATTCCCATTCTAGCTGGGATTGAAAGACAATGCTCCATCAGGCTCGCCACCATGCAATCCAGTCCACAGTGAATAGATATAGCAACTAATTTCTTTTAGCGAATCTTTTGTCCCAGTACAATGCACATTCAATTTTCAGAGTCTAGACTAAATTCCAGCACCACTGCTGCACTATTGTACGCAGACTTCCATACCACGTGGCAAGAGTTGTAAAATGTGCTGCAACACTTACAGAAAAAGGTGCAAATATTTCAATCCAAAAAAGCAAAAAATAAGTGGCACTAACCATCCATAGAAAATCCTTCAATGATTGATATTAAAGTCCATGCAGAAAAGTAGGAGAGCAAAGGATGCAGAGGGTAAATGGACAGCAGGTGGGGTCATGTTGAAGCATTCTAGTCATGCAAAACAACTGTTGTCCATTTGCCCGCTGCATCCTTTGCTCTCCTCCCTTTCTCCATGGACTTTTAATATGAATCAATAAAGGATGTTCTTTTATGGATGGTGAGTTCCAATTACTATTTGCTTCTTTTGGTTTGAAATACACATTCAATTTACTTGTGTAGCTATGGTTGAAGCCAGAAGTGTACATACACCATATAAAAAGACACATAAGCATGTTTTTATCACTATCTGACATGAAATCAAAATAAACCTTTCTCATTTTAGGTCAATTAGGATTAATATAATCATTAATATTTGCTAAGCACTAGAATAATGAGAGGAGAGATAGATTTAAGGCATTTTATTATTTTCTGCAAAGTCGCAAGATTACATACACTAAGATTACTATGCCTTTAAACAATTTTGGATAGCTGAAATAATGATGTAATGTGTTTGCAAGCTTCTGATCTATTGGCAACATCTCAGTTAATAGGAGACACAACTGTGGATGTATATTAATACACTACTGAAACACACTGCTTCTTTGTGTAGCATCATGGCAAAATCTAAAGAAAACAGCCTAGATATCAGGAAGAGAATTGTGGACTGGCACAAGTCTGGTTCATTCTTAGGTGCATTTTCCAGATAGATGAATGTGCCTCATTCATCAGCACCAACAATTATACGTAAGTACAAACAAGATGGGAATGTCCATCCATCATACTGCTCAGGAAGGAGATGGGTTTGGTGTCCTAGAGATGAATATGCTTTGGTCTAACATGTGCATATCAACCCAAGAACAAAAGCAAAAGACCTTGTGAAGATGAGGGTGGAAGCTGGTAAGATTGTGTCATTATGCACAGTCAAATTAGTACTGTATTAAAGAAGTCCTGTCACCCCCATGGTGCTATGCTAACTGAATGCACCACTGAGTGCCGCGTGTCTGCTACTTTCAGGGAAGCAGTCGCTCATGTCTATAGCCCCACTGTAAGTTGTTAAAAAGGCTTTAGAAAGTGTACAGATAATGACTCTGGAGGGACATAGTAATAAGTCATCATTGTTGCTGGTGTCCTCCCCGCCTCCAGCCCTCTCTGTGCCACCTCCAGCCCTCTCTTGTTAAGCCTCCTGTATGTGTCATTGCTGTTGCTGGTGTCCTCCCCGCCTCTAGAAAACAAGAACAAAGACCTACATTTTTGGAGACATGTCCTGTGATCTGACAAAATGAAAATTGAACTGTTTGGCTTTAATTAACATTGTTACATTTAAAGGAAAAAGGGAAAAGTTTGGAAGCCTAAGAACACCATCCCAACTGTGAAACATGGGGGTGTCAGCATCATGTCGTGGAGTTGTTTTGCTGCTGGAGGGACTGGTGAACTTTGCAAAATGGATGGTGCCAAGAGAAAAGAAGATTATGTGGCAATACAGAAGTAACAGCTCAAGACATCAGCCTGGAAATTAAAGCTTGGGCATAAATGACTCAAAGCATAGTGCCAAATAGTTAACAAAGACAATTAACAATACCAAAGTCAATGTTTGCAGTGGCCATCACTAAACCCTGATCTCAATCTTATTTAAAATTTATATACAAACTAAAAAGGCAGGTGCGGCAAGGCAACCTACAAACATGATTCAGTTATACCAGTTCTGTCAGGAGGAATGGACCCAAATTCTTATCAACTATTGTGAGAAGCTTGTGGAAGGATATCGAAAACATTTGACCCGTCATACAGTTTAATAATGAAATGTATGTAAACTTGTGACTTTGCAGAAAGTAATAAAATGCATTAAAACATTTTCTCTCTTATTATTCTGGCATTTGGCATATATAAGAAATTATGATAATCCTAATTGGCCTAAAACAGGAAATGATTATTCTAACTTTATTTCAGATATTGAGAAAAACATGCATTTGTGTCTTTTTATATAGTGCATGGAAACATCTGGTTTCAACTGTATATAGAAAACAGTTTATAACACAACCCTTATCTAGGCAACCAAACCACTGGCTGCATGAAAGCAGTTGCTCAACTCAAAAGTTCTGGCAGCACTTTATCTACTCCTGACTGACACATGTGAGGGTTCCCATCTGAATAACCCATCTCTTTTGGAGTCATTTCATAGGACCCAGTCCATCAGTCTCATCAGTAGTCTGTGTTGTACTGGATAGGAGCCATGAGAACTGACTGCTATTTGCCACCATTTATAGTTCTTCTTTTGATACGTCAGCCTGGTAACACGTCAAATGTGCCAAATGACAAAGTGATAATATCACAATAGACTTTCTAATCAAAATAGTAGCTGTGTATGTCGAGATATAAGAGTCCCTTCTCAGGTTTGCCATTCAGCATCCCCAGATTACCAAATTAGCTGATGGACCAGATTCTGCAAATCATTTTGCATCAACATTACTTTCTAGAACCCTCAAAAACACAATCTTTTATATACGCATCTCAAATTCCACCTGCAGGTGTAGTAATGCTGTGTTAATGTATTGCTGAAATATGTAAGGCACATAGTGGCAATAATAACCACATCTTACTGACACCTTCTGCTCGTGCACTTTTTGTTGGGTCAGCTAACACAGAATGTGGCACCAATGAGATGAGACTTCACAAGCTGCTCGGAGGAATCATTAAAAAATAATATCATACTGTCTTTAATATTTTGCACTTTAAGTTGAACCCCAGTAGACAAGAACAACCACTACTGTGTAGAGTTGCGCTTGTCCACTCTGTCCACTGCTAAGTGTTTGGTGAAGGTTCCGGGTGTTGGGCCTCTATGAATACGTATCCTAAGGATTGGATTATCCAAGTCGTGTAAAACCCCTTCAAATAAAGAAATGTAATTTTCAGAGTCACCTTTATTATCTTAACTCTATATTCACCTCCTTACAATACGTCATTTGTTACATATTTTGTCACTGCATTTACTCCCATGAGAATTCAAAGTACTAGACAAAATATTTATGGAACAATAACTTTTTTTAAAATTAAATGGTGCATAAGTACAGATGAGTCTATGAAAATAAAACATGTTTTATGCATTTGTTAGGAATTTTGTCTCCTCCATTCTGTTCACCAGACTCATGAGGGATGTCTGTGCAATCAATCATTTTCAATTAAATTTTGCAAAACCTTACAAGATAGTCCCAAAAGAACCGAGAAACGAAAGATGATGTAGCAAGCAAGAATGATGTCCTAGCTTAAGCTACACTGTATAATAAAAGTCCAATTATGCACAAGAATAATGTAATTGTTGTTTTTGAAAATACACTGTGTACTGTAGTAATAAATGTTC
Source organism: Allobates femoralis (assembly GCA_033576535.1). Classification (NCBI taxonomy): domain Eukaryota; kingdom Metazoa; phylum Chordata; class Amphibia; order Anura; family Aromobatidae; genus Allobates; species Allobates femoralis. Next base: position 66,745,436 of record JARQOC010000002.1, on the reverse strand, counting down.
AATGTCATTATTGTTGAAGGACTATCCCATTAATCTCGTCTATTTATCTATCTATCTATCTATCTATCTATCTATCTATCTATCTATCTATCTATCTATCTTCTATCGAATAAAAAAAAGTAATCAGCACAAACTCAGGCAAATAAAGAGGGGGTGCAATACTTCCTGACAAATGTGGTGTTCACACGCATATCATTTAAATTTAAAAAAATGGGCAACACTCCAATTCAGGGTAATGTGGACAGCTTTAATACAGCCCTCAGAGGTGCAACATTTTGACCGGTATGGTCTTTGACAAGTGGTTGACAATGACCATACCGATTGAAATGTTGCACCACAGAGGGCTGGATTAAAGCTGTCCACATTACCCTAAATCGGAGTGCTGCCTGTTTTTTGGACCTATCTATCTATCTATCTATCTATCTATCTATCTATCTATCTATCTATCTATCTATCTATGTTCCTATTTGTACTTCCATATGATAGATATGCCCCACGGTGTGTCCCGTATACAATAAGGATGCCCTACTGTTTTCTGATATTAAATGATGATTCTACCCATGTACCTCCATAAAATAATGATACCATCCTTTATGTCTCTATGAAATAATGATATCCGCCTTTGTTCCTATACTCAAAAATGATTCCCCCTTTTTGTCTCCATATTATAACGATGCTCCCCCTTGTCCCAGCATAAAATTATAATGTCAGCTATGGGCTTCCATAAAATGATGATGCTACCCTATGGTATCCCAACAATAAAAATGTTCCCTACTGTGCTGCTTTACAATAATTATGCACAATCTATGCCCCCATATAATAATTTTAACCCCTTTTTGGTGCCTTTATACCAAAATAACACTGGTCAACACTGAAGTTGTTACTGACTTAAAAAGGTCCTAATCTGCAGTACATTTGTATGTTGAACATGAATATGACCATGAACCATTTTTATTGGTTCTCGTCTTGAAGATATTTCATATAGTGCAATTTCTGTTTTACTATGTAAATGTATCCAGTAGGACTCTACCAACATCCTAAATAAGCCTAGGATGATGTAATATTGCATCACATACCATCATGCACACATCATTTAGAGTTAATTGCATAATCTTCTGATGCAATACAGTACTACTGCCAGGCACCTGCTGAAATAGGCTGATGTCAGCAGTGTACTATAAAAAGCCAAGTGAGAAAGGTTGAGAATTTAAAGGGATCCTGTCACCTCCAAAACGCCTCCTAAGCTACCAAAACATGTCCCTCAGCATCCCATCACTAATCTCACACTTCTTTTGTCTCCTAAAAGCATCCTATGAAAGTGCATACAAAAGTTATAATACTCACTCAATAGGGATTATAATTAGCAGGGGCTATATTCTTTAGCCCTTATGGTACCTTTACACGCCGCTACAGAAGGTTGGAAACAACCAGGTGTCTCACGTGCATGAGCACATTCCAACGGTTGCAAACGGTACCCGATACCGCCTTTACACGCCGCTACAAAGTGCTCTACAGAAGGTTTAATCTATCTCTGGAAGCACCGCCGGGTGCCACAAGTTACCTTCTGTAGAGCACCTTCCCTCATTTACACGCCGCTACAGAAGGTAATATGGGAGGACCTGGGGCAGCAGGGACAACACATAGGCGTGCCAGAGTTGTGGATTAGAGACGCTCGTACGATGATTGGACAATGCAATAGCATCATGATTGGCCAGCCAGCACAGGAAGGCTGGCTAATACATGATGCTATTGCGCTGCTCTGAAACGGGTGTCTACAGTGACAGGTGGCAACAACCTAGTTTACACGCCGCTACCTCAGGTTGTTTTGACGGTGCAAGATACATTTGTCTCCGACACCCGGTTGTTTCTAACCTTCTGTAGCGGTGTGTAAAGGTACCATTAGGGCGTGTTGTTTTGCAGCCTGAATGATCCAGCCCCTCTCTCTCTGTGAAGCTTTTGCTGTGATGTGGAGCTGAAGGCAGGACTAATGATTTGCATTCTGTGAGGTACAGAGGGGGATGGCAAAGCCTGCACAAGCAGAGCAACACAGACAGAGAGAGGGTGGATCCTGGAGCCTACAAAACAACACGTCCTAAGGGCTAAAGAATATAGCCCTGCTAATTATAATCACTAATGAGTAAGTATTAAAACGTTTTTATGCACTTTCACAGGATGCTCTTAGGAGACAAAAGGAGTGTGAGATTAGTGATAATATGCTGCAGGGACATGTTTTCGTAGCTTAGGAGGCGTTCAAAGAAATCTAAGACATAGTCAATGACTTGTTTTTTTACAGGTATTTTTCTACCATAGGCCTATTATTTTTGGCATGCATTTTGCTTTTTAAACACCAAATTGCAGATTACAAAAAACTAGATTCAATTTTTCATTTTGACTCTCAAATTCATGTTGAGAACAAAAGTATTGATAGATGAGGACTAATTTTATTTCAGTATCATGACTTTTGAGAAAATTTGTTGACCAGTGAAATTTTCCAATTTGTGCCTTTGTGTTCTTTCATGTTCAAATTTTCAATAACATCGAATTCACCTAATCACAATCCTACAATGATAGGTAAATTCTTCATTATTTTTTGGAATCTTCCGATAGACATAGGTGGCACTTATGGATGAGCGAGTACTGCATTAATCGGTCTCACTATACTCGCAACGAGTAGGTCCTTGTACTCGGTACTCATTGCGAGTATAGCGAGTCCAATTGCAGTGAATGGGCGGGCGAGTACTTTCGCAGTCTATCTATATATACACTGCGAAAGTACAATAAAAGTGAATAAAAGTTGTTAAAAAATAAAAAATATAAATATCATACTCAACTCTCCGACGCCTGCAGCGTCATTGATGCATGTTCAAGACCTGGCAATATGGCCAATCAGGTGGCTGGTAGTGATCACATGGTTTGTGACTTGTAGCCATCTGATTGGCCAGATCGCTACCAGCCATCTGATTGGCTGTCATACACACAGGTCCTTGTCGGTGATTTGATGTCTTCATTGCCGGTCCCGCTGCAGGCGTCGGAGAGGTGAGTATGATCTTTTTTCTATTTTTTAACAACTTTTATTCACTTTTAGTGCACTTTCGCAGTGTATATATAGACACACTGCGAAAGTAAAAGGACTACTTGCTACTCCCGAGTAATCACAAGAGACTCGAGGAGTAGTGAGTAGCCCGAATATCGTTACTATTCGGCGAGTACCGAATAGTAACGATTATACTCGCTCCTCCCTAGTAGCACTATAAAGTGCCAAAAAACCTAAAGAATCTTATGTGTGTCCCTTCACAGTTTGATGAGCTCTCGGGTGAGTATGAGCCTTAGCACTGTCACTTGTTTTCCAGGCTATGACGCTATTCTTGCACACTACAGATTTAAAATTAGATAATTATTTTTAGGAATTTGCTGACCTCATAGAATTGAGAAATATTTAAATCACCTATATTGGATACATTTCAAAAGAATTCTTCAGACAAAGAAGCATCACATTATCTTGGATGGGTTTCCATATAGTGCATCTATCACATCACATGGCATAGAACAGCCAATCAGGGTAGATAATCATAGGCTAGTTAAAAGCTGAAACAAGGAATGCAGCTGCCAAACATTTAGATCCTAGTTCATCAAAGCTGTTCCACTAGAATTCTGTAGCGAAAAGCTTTTTAAAGTTACAAAACTTTAGCACAATGCGAGGCTGTGCTGAAATGTTGCCACTTTCGGATATTCTCTTACCTATCTCTGACAAAGCAGGCAAAGCAGGCGCAAGATGAGGATGAGGCAACCCCACTTTTCATGAAGTACCCAACTGGAGCAAGATTTTTTCTGAAGCACACATTTTTAAATGGGTTGGACTCATTAAGAGGCACTTAATAGGAACTTATCAGCTACTTTATGCCCCCCAGCTATCACTGTCAGTACCTACAGCTTCATAGTACTTTCCTAACTATCTCTGTCTGAACTAATATTGTAATGTTAAAGGTGGAAAAAAAAGCATTTTTGCATTTATATTTTCTTATGTAAATCAGGCAGTGAGAAGGACATAGTCACTCTTGCAGGAAAATAAGTAACTTTTCTGCCGAATGTCAGAAGATGTTGTGGGACCTTTGTTATGTCATGATCATGTAGCTATAATAGGCCGAGCTAAATGTCCATAGTCAATGATTTTGCTTTCTTAGCTATGGTCACATGATCAAGAGATCACACAGGTCCTTTATACAGAGACGTTTTCAGTGAGTTAACTATTAGCCTGCCAGCGTGACTACGTCCTCCAAGGTGTAGTCACTGCCTTATTCACATAAGAAAATGTAAGTGTACAAATGCTTTTTTTTCACCTTTAACATTACACTATGAGCTCAGATAGGGATGATTAGAACAGTATTATGAAGCTGCAGGGACAGACAGTGATAGCTGGGGTGGCCATAAAGTATCTAACAGATTCCCTTTAATAAATCAGGAGCAACAGGTTCCACCTCACCTCCTTTTCAAGACTGGCATGTAAAGCACTAATCTTGATGAATGGGGAAAAAAGAATAATTTAGTTTAAAGTGGTTTGGAAAGAGACTGGAGATTCACATTGTCAGATACATCTTTTCAGGGCAATTGGAGTCTTGGAAGTCCTTTTGATTCTTGGTTGATCAATCACTTGCAAACCAAATTTATTATCAAAATCTAGAAAATGTGACAAATTGACATTTCAAAAGATTTGACCAGTGGCGTAACTTCAGGCCCAGGGGCCCTGATGCGAAAGTTCCAACAGGGCCCCCAATTATTGGAAATCTTTAATAGTATTAGTCTTTTTCTATAGGCCAAAGGGACTTTTGGGGCCCCTCTAGGCTGCAGGGCCTGGGTGCGATCGCAACCCCTGCACCTATTGTAGTTACGCCCCTGACCATTTCTAAATGTAACATCATAACATCAGGCCGCGGAATGGATGGAAGTGAATACAACATTTTTCTAAAGGAAAGTATTTTGGGAACTAAAATATTTTATTTTGAGCTATGTCAAAGCCCAGAATACCTCTTTAAATGTTGTATTTTATTAGGTATTAGATGCATTTTCAGAAGTCACTTTATTGATAGATATAATAAATTAGCGGTTTATGTGTTACATTGCCTTCACTGTCCGGTTGTCTCAGACTGGCTGTAGATTTCCTTTTCTTACATGATTGCTCATAATAGCAGTCACATCACATCTTCCCTTGAGAAGTCTTGACATTATGGGTACTTTGTCAATTACATAAACACTGACAATGATCTGAATAGAACATTGCAGTAATTACTGCAAGATTCATTCATTTAGTTGAAAATATAAAAAATTACAGTACTTTTCAGCCTTGTTTCATCTTTTAGATAATCTGAGCGACTACAACAGCATTCATGTTTATAATGCTTTCTGTGGAGCTCATATATTCGTGCCAAGTCTCACATTTTTTGCGGCAAGAAAACTTTGGCATTAAAATTTGTTTTGAAATTCAATTTTAACTTTGCTTAATTTTTCAAAAAATATTCAATTTGCATCACATCTATAAACTGCAAATTAACAGTAATGCAAACACTCCAACACTTGAGAAAATGTGCAAGATTCTCCAACGTGTCCTTGGACTGTATCCAACTCAATTCAAGCTCCATGAGTGTAACACAGCCTTAGTAATGACAAAAAGACCTTGACATGTATGTTATATTTCACTTTTGTGCTGTCACACACCATATGTGACATGTAAATAATTCTATTACTTTCTCTCTCTAACTCTATAGCCAAGCTATGAGCTTTGACATCCTTGCACTATTCAGTATCACCATAAAATGGCTGATGCATTTCCTACTTTTGGTTTTAAAAAGATTTTAATAGTTTCTTCTGTTTGACTTTGCTGCACCATGTGATATGATATGTGAATGCACTTTTTGGAAGCTCACCGGTTATACCCAAGGTCATGTGATCCTTCTAGGGCTGTTGCAATCTTCTGCAATGTGTAAAATTGATGCAATTATTTCAAAGCACCCCTATAGAATTTTTTTTTTCTGATGTAGTGTTATTTTAAATGTAAGTACCCCCAGCCTGTGTCGCATTTTCATACCCCAGGTCCATGGTGTCATCTTACGCCCATGTCTTCTGACAAGCCAGAAGTCAGTAGCTCCATAACAATGCATCTCTATGAAACCCAGAACATAGCTCTCATTGAGATGCATTGAAGAGTGACCTCCGACGTGCCCCATGAAACACTGGAGCAGCCGACAGGTAACAAATCCCCGCAGACCGATCGGCATGCCGCTGGAAAGACATGGAGGAAGCGGAAGGGGAATTTAGGTTAGAGGTCTGGGGACTTAGATTTAAAGCACCACTACAATAGTGCAATTAGGAAAAACCTGCAGATGCACTTTAAGCAATTTACACAAAGTGAATTACAAAGTGATTCAGTTAATTCCTAAGTATTAATCAAAAATTCAATTAGCATCTAATCAATTTGCACATCTCTAGCATAGAGTTTTATTAATCTTTTTATACCCTTTTGTTTAGGGCCAGCAGATCCTCCAGCATCAAAGGTTTAGCGTGAGTATCTTCTCCAGTTTAGAGGACCACTATTGATTATGAGAGTTTTTTTTAATTTCTGACATCAGTTACCTCTTTAGAATAAAGATTTCTGACACATTAAAGATTAAATGTCTACCAGGTAAAGTACAGATGCCGATTTTAGAAAAAGGAGCGCAATGTCTGGGCAGTGCTTACTTTTGATTATGGCAGCTAAAGGCTGAAAAAAGTTAGGTCAAATTTATAATGCCTGTTAAATTTACTAGTAAGCAAATAATAACTAACCAACAAAAAGACTGATAACAAGGAAATACCATCAAAATTTCCATTTCAGAAGATTTTTGCCACAAGTCTTTGTTCTTTAGAAAGGAGAGGTCAGAGCAGATAATGATGAGTGAATACATTTGAGTGCAATTGAATTCTACTCAAATGTTACAAAACGTTGCTTTTGCCAGGAGGCTATATTTTTGTAATTCACTCCCACACAGATTTAGCAAGATATATACATTTTTTTGAGCCATAAAAGGCCATCAAAATGATTAAAGATAGAAGTAATCCTCATACTCACTTTAGTTTTAGTGAGTTTTACTAATCTGGTCCTGGCAAAATCTTCTGATCACAACTTATCACTGAAATCAGGAGTTTGTGAGTGCAGCATCATAACACCATGGTGGCCACAGCCTTACATGTGCATACACAAAACCCTGGGATTTCAGTGCAAGCAGCAGTGATCTGAAGATATGACTAGGACTGAAAAGGTGAAAGTGAGGAGCGGAGGGGCCAGAGAGGTGACAGTGAGGAGCAGAGGAGCAAGAGAGGTGACAGTGAAGAGTGAAGGGGTGATGGTGAAGAGCAGAGGGGACAGAGAGGTGACGGTGAGGAGGAGAGAGGTTAGAGAGGTGATGGTGAAGAGCAGAGAGGCAAGAGAGGTGACGGTGAAGAGTGGAGGGGCAAGAGAGGTGGTGGTGAAAAGTGGAAGAGTGGGAGAGGTGATGGTGAAGCGCAGAGGGGCAAGAGAGGTGACGGTAAGGAGTGGAGGGGCATGAGATGTGGCAATGAAGTACAGAGAGGCAAGATAGGTCATGGCGAAGAGCAGAGGGGCAAAAGAGGTGACAGCAAAAAGTGGAGGGGTGGTAGAGGTGATGGTGAAGAGCGGAGGGGCAAGAAAGGTGATGGTATGGAGCAGAGGGGCAAGACAGGTGAGGGTGAAGAGCAGAGAAGCAAGACAGGTGATGGTGAAGAGCAGAAAAGCAAGATAGGTGATGGTGAAGAGCAGAGAGGCAAGAGAGGTGATGGTGAAAAGCAGAGGGGCAAGATAGATGATGGTGAAGAGCGGAGAGGCAAGAGAGATGACGGTGAAGAGTGGAGGGGCAAGAGAGGTGATGGTGAAGAGCAGAGGGGCAAAAGAGGTGACAGTGAAAAGTGAAGGGGTGGGGGAGGTGATAATGAAGAGCGGAGGGGCAAGAGAGGTGATGGTAAGGAGCAGAAGGGCAAGAGAGGTGACGGTGAAGAGCATAGAGGCAAGAGAAGTGACGGTGAAGAGCAGAGAGGCAAGAGAGATGACGGGGAAGAGCAGAGAGGCAAAAGAAGTGACAGTGAAAAGTGGAAGGGTGGAAGAGGTGATGGTGAAGAGCGGAGGGGCAAGAGAGGTGACAGTGAAAAGTGGAGGGGTGGGAGAGGTGATAATGAAGAGCGGAGGGGCAAGAGAGGTGATGGAAGGAGCGGAAGGGCAAGAGAGGTGTCGTGAAGAGCAGAGAAGCAAGAGAGGTGATGGTGAAGAGCAGAGAGGCAAAAGAGGTGATGGTGAAGAGCAGAGGGGCAAGATAGATGATGGTGAAGAGCGGAGGGGCAAGAGAGGTGATGGTGAAGAGCGGAGGGGCAAGAGAGGTGATGTGAAGAGCAGAGAGGCAAGAGAGGTGACGGTGAAGAGCAGAGAGGCAAGAGAGGTGACGGTGAAGAGCAGAGGGGCAAGATGGATGATGGTGAAGAGCGGAGGGACGAGAGGTGACAGTGAAGAGTGGAGGGGCAAGAGAGGTGATGGTGAAGAGCAGAGGGGCAGAAGAGGTGACGGTGAAAAGTGAAGAGGTGGGGGAGGTGATGATGAAGAGAGCAGGGGCAAGAGAGGTGATGGTAAGGAGCAGAAGGGCAAGAGAGGTGACGGTGAAGAGCATAGAGGCAAGAGAAGTGATGGTGAAGAGCAGAGAGGCAAAAGAGATGACAGTGAAGAGCAGAGAGGCAAAAGAAGTGACAGTGAAATGTGGAAGGGTGGAAGAGGTGATGGTGAAGAGCGGAGGGGCAAGAGAGGTGACGGTGAAAAGTGGAGGGGTGGGAGAAGTGATAATGAAGAGTAGAGGGGCAAGAGAGGTGATGGTAAGGAGCGGAAGGGCAAGAGAGGTGACGTGAAGAGCAGAGAGGCAAGACAAGTGACGGTGAAGAGCAATGAGGCAAGAGAGGTGATGGTGAAGAGCAGAGAGGCAAGAGAGGTGATGGTGAAGAGCAGAGGGGCAAGATAGATGATGGTGAAGAGCGGAAGGGCAAGAGAGGTGACGGTGAAGAGCGGAGGGGCAAGAGAGGTGATGTGAAGAGCAGAGAGGCAAGAGAAGTGACGGTGAAGAGCAGAGAGGCAAGAGAGGTGATGGTGAAGAGCAGAGAGGCAAGAGAGGTGACGGTGAAGAGCAGAGGGGCAAGAGAGGTGACAGTGAAGAGTGGAGGGGCAAGAGAGGTGATGGTGAAGAGCGGAGGGGCAGGAGAGGTGAGCAATGATATGAATGAAAAGATATTTCTTATTTTTTTACATTTTATGTTTATTATACTCTGGGGTCTGGAAAGACCTCAGAGCATTATAATGGCCATTAATTTTATGGAGTTTAACTTCTCTGTGAATCACGAATATTTGCCTAACCAGTCAAACACAAGGTTTGCCTAATCTTTTCTTCATTCTGTGGTTGTTTTTCCCCTTTGAAAACTAGCACGTGCATTTAATCATCTATAAGAATTATGCCATGTGTCATTCTAAAGCCAAAAGCAAATTCATGTAAAAAATAAAAATAGAGACTATAAACACTCATAAAGCAAATATGAGCAAACAATATAATTTTTATTCAATGGTTTACCATCGTCAATGAAATAGCATACCTCAATGATTTTTGATTGCACACATACCCTTCTTCCACCTGTTTGACCAGCAGTGAATTATATCAAATAGAAAAAAGGAAGTAAATAATGGGCAAAGGTGCTGGGATTCTAAAAGTAAATTAGTCATAGATCATGACAATGACTAAGGATGCATCTAGTACGCTGAAAACATGCCAGATCTGCTGTTCCCCATAAGGGTATTTTAATATGAAGAATAAAGACTGATTTTTTTTTCATAATCCCAGAACCTTTGCCCCTTATTTACTTCCATTTTTCTATTAAATATAATTTTTACTGATACATATAGTTGGGTGAAAAAGTGTTTGTCACCTTCCAGATTTCTTATTCTTCTGCATGTTTGTCACACTTAAATATTTTAGATCACCAAACAAGTTTATACAAAGATAACACAAGTAAACACAAAATGCAAATTATAAATTAAGGTATTTATTGTTAAAGGGAAAAGAAATTCAAACCTACCGTACCCTGTGTGATAAATTGATTCCCCCCTCCCCTTAAAATAGAAATTAACTGTGGTTTATCACATCTTCGAGAAGTTGAGTTCAATTTGCCTAGCCACACCCAGGCCTGATTACTGCCGTATCTGTTCTCAAACAAGAAACCACTTAAATAGGACCTGCCTGACAAATTGAAGTAGACTAAAAGATCCTCAAAAGCTAGACATCATGCCACGACCCAAAGAAATTTATGAACAAATGAGAAACTAAGTAATTGAGGTTATAAAGCCATTTATGAAGCTCTGAGACTCCAGCAAACTACAGTGAGAGCCATTATCCACAAATGGCAGAAACATGGAACAATGGTGAACCTTTCCAGAAGTGTCCAGCTGACAAAAATGACTTCAAGAAAGCAGTGATGACTCATCTAAGAGGTCATAAAAAATCCCACAACAATATTTAAGTTGCTTCAGGCCCATAAAAACATCTTAATGATCTCTGAAACTTTTTGGAGATGACTCTGTGGACTGACAAGACAAAAGTTGAACTTTTCGGAAGGTGTATGTCCCATTATATTTGGTGTGGAAGTATAACAGAATTTCAGTAAAGGAACTGCATGCCAACAGTAAAGTATGATGTTCTGCTGTTACAGGACCTGGAAGACTTGCTGTGCAAAATAGAACAATGAATTGTGCTGTCTACCAAATAATCCTGAAGAAGAATATCTGACCATCTGTACATGACGTCAAGCTGAAGCGCACTAGGGTTATGTAGCAGGACAATTATCTAAAAAAAATACCAGCAAGTTCACCTCTGAGTGGTTTAGGAAAAACAAAATTAAGACTTTGAAGTCGTCAGGTCAAAGTCCTGACCTAAATACTATTGAGATGCTGTGAGATAAGCTTAAACAGGCGATTCGTGGTTGGAAATCCTCCAGTTTGGCTAAATTTCAAAGAATCTGCAAGGATAGATGGGCCAAAATTCATCCAGAGCGTTGTAAAAGATTCACTGAAATGTTCATTGAGTCATTGCAAATGTTCCTGCTAAGGGCGGCCAAACCAGCTATTAAGTTTAGTGGGCAATCACTTTTTCACACAGGGCTCTCTAAGTTTGGAATTCGTTTTGTCTTAATAATAAAGACCTTCACTTATAAATGGCATTGTGTTTCCTTTGTTTAACACTTATGGCCACTTTACACGTCCCCATATCATTGTCCAACAATGATAAAAAGTCACGTTGTTCGTGCGTTGGTGCCGATATCGTTCGTGCGTTGTTTGGTGTAAATGAGCAATTCGATGCAAGAACGATGCCAAAAAGATATCGTTGGGGAATTGTGCAGGCTCTCCAACTGCCCGATATCGTGCTGTGTGACGGCCCAACAACGATTTGGAGCACAACTTCCCCTATTCACTCCCACGTTAAATGGTCGTTCCCTGGGTCGCTCGTACAAGGGGGCGTAGACATCGCAGTTGTGTTGCCTGCCGATATCTCCCTGTGTAACATCTCCTATGCGATCTTGGATTACTGCCAAAAATGTGCGCACTCCCGTGCCGTTGTATCCAATATCGGGGCGATATCGGGACGTGTAAAGCGGCCATTACATGTGTTTAGTGATCTGAAATATTTAAGTGTGACAAAAGTGAAAAAGAATAAGAAATCAGGAAGGGGTAAACAATTTTTGACACCACGGTATACATAAGTGCAAAAATAGATGTTGAAATGATTAAAAACAAGGATAAAAATATATGGTTAGTAAAGAGGAATTATTGATTAAATATAGGCAAAAATAAAGTGTGAGGGGCTTAAAATGTTGACAGTGAAACAGATGTGGAGGCTTGAGTTGTATCCAAAGCAGAGCTTGGTGGAAAATTGATTATTTTATGATTTGTCAAGTATTTATTTTTGAATTTACACTGTTATTCTTTGAACATATTTGCTTGTCGTCGCGCTGTCACCTTTTGACCATAGATATATGCTATTCCACTGATTCAATTGTTGCAACTTATCTTGACATATAATTAATTACTAACTCCACTTTTCTTATGCACTTTTGTTTTGACCACCACTTTTGTTGTTTTTAACTATTTCCAATCGTGCACAATTTCATGTTTCTCCTAAAGTGTATCAAGAAGATTTATAAAATGATTAAAACATTTTTCTACTCTGATTATGTTAAATTTTGGTTGGTTGTTCTGTCTTATCAGTGCTTTTGTGGTCACTCTTTCGAGTTAATGCTAAGCAAGATTGAACTTTAGTTCGTTTGTGACAGTGATGCAAGAATCAATGGTTGGCCAACTTATGATTTGCATGAAGGTAGAGCAGTGTGCATTGATTTTCCTCTGGTCTGAGAGTTCCTCTGATTCCGGTATTTAAATAAAATTTTGCTAAGAGTATGTAGATAGTCTTTTGCCGAAAAGAAGTGTGTATGATCGGATAGAGAAGTTTAAGAAAGGATGCACAAGTGTTAGCCACGAAGAAGGAGATGGACGCCCATCCATGGTCATGATTGATGACTTCATTGTTCGTGCATGTCAACTCATTCTATTGGATAAATGAGTGAATGTGGTTATGAGTCTAAAAAGCACCCTATGAGGATGAATATTCACGTATGCTGAAGAATATTCGTTCACGTTTGCTGAATCCATATTTTTCATGTTAGAATATGAAAGCCTGTTGGCAGATAGATATAGTGCATTGAAAAGCAGGTGGATTTTACAGCAAAATTATGTATTTGTCTTTTCTAAAAGCTGATTATAATAAATTGTACAGCCAGCATATGGATAATTTTTTACTCCCGCATATTGTTTGCTCATATTTACTTGATGTGTGTTTATGTGACACTATTTATTTGGTTTCTGTTTTCTTAGGTTCATAGCATCTGCAATTTGACTTTATTGGTTTATTTCAATATTGCACTTTCTGTGTAGAGTAAAACTTTACAAATAGTGATGGAAAAACCCAAACTGTAAAGTTCAGGGTCTGTACTGAACCCCAAGTGTTCAGGGGAAGACCACGAACACAAGCTTTCCTGAGATGTCCATGTTAATGTTCAGGTTTAACTGGGAGGGCTGTAAAAATAAGCAAAATAATGATTAAAGCAGGAGAATTTTACTTACCGAGGACCACACACTTGAAACACAACTTGGCTGTTGCGCCCCCACCCATTGTGCCGGCGTCTGTGATTGGTTGGCATATACATTAGTGTATTGGCCACAAATATGCCGTAATAGGTGAGCAAAAATATATAAATTACTTTTTTAAAAATTAGGTAGAGGTCCCCAGTATTTTTGATTCTCAATACAGGTAGAGCAGCTGGATGTGAGCTGCCACCATCGGCTGCCTGGTTCTACATTGTCTAGCAATCAAAAAGACGGGGGAACACATTTTTTCTTTTTCATTTTTAAATAAATAATTTAAAAAAATGTGTGCTCCGGCCTAATTTTGGTTGCCAACCAACGTAAATCCAGGCATCTTGGGGGTTGGAAACGGTAGAAATCAGCTCACTACAGATGCCCTGGCAGCACGGACCTGCGTCATGGAAACACATCAATGCAGTAATAAAGAAGAATGTCCAGCTCACGGGTTTGAAATTAAGGTGAATTTCTTTTATTCAAACATCTTCAGGCTCCAAATCTATAGTAGGTGACAGAATGTGCAATAAATATGGCAGGAGAGCGTCACAGGCGACGTTTCGGATAAAGATCCTGTCTCAAGCCTGAGAATGTGAAGTGAAGCTGCTTATTATATAGCTATAAAGATTGCATGTGGATTTCACAGCTGTAATTAATTGATGTATTAAGTCCATGCAGGATCACATTCACATTCCAGAAAGTGTAAACAATGTGAACAATATGAGAACATTAAAAAAGAAAGAAGCTTGATATCTAGAAAAAATAATAATGATGAACACTTATAAACAATTACAAAAAATTATTGCAAAGGAAATTGTATATAAAAAGAGAAAAAAAAAATCTATATACTAAAGCCATAAAATTGATAAACATCCAAGAGTACAAAATTCATAAGCATTAAATATTGCTAATGCATAAAAAACAGATGCACAAACACTGATCTGCAGCAGAATGTAAACTAGAGAAAAATATCAAATTCCCCAGTAATATTACCGCAAAGTATGGCATAAACCAAGAGGATCAGTAATGGAACATTCAGTTACGTCTGAGATTCATTCCAGAGGGATATCTAGTCCCCAACACAAAAATCCAGAATGTTTCCCGTGTGAATAGCACTTGAATATTGTCTCCACCCCAGCCTGAAGAGGTTAATTTTTCAATTCCATAGACACGCATGGATGTGATACGCCTGCTGTAAATTTGGAGCCAGAAGATGTTTGAATAAAAGAAATTCACCTTCATTTCAAACCCGTGAGCTGGACATTCTTTTTTATTACTATGGCTAGGGACACATTTGGAAGTGCAATTACGTTTACTGCATCCAGATCCGGATGCGGTAATCTCAACTGCCTTCAGACACATTTTGCCTTCAAAATGTGTTCCTAAATCCGCATGCGGTATCCGGATTGCACCTTAATGTTGAATCTCGTGGCCGCATGCAGATCTTCCCCGGCTTTCCTGCATTGGCTTTGTGACGTGGAATGAATTCGGCTAAAATTGGATTCTCCCGGATTGTCTCGGATTGACCCGGGTGCGGCTCAATCCGGCGCTCATTGACTCCTATGTTATTGTTTGCCGGATTGCGCCGGATCCGGGTGAATCCGGGACAATCCGATTTTGTCCATGTTTTGTGCTGTGGTTTACGATCGGGTGCCGCAACTCGGTTCCACTGACATTTGCGGTTGACATTTCAAAACCGGAATACGACTGAGAAAACTGAGCGAAAACCGTTGCATGCATGATTTTTACCGCAGGCAACGAAATCGGAGCTGGTAACCGGATTGCATGTAGTGCAATCTGGTTACTATAATGGGCTCCTATGGGCTGCGGTTTCTGATCCGGTTTTGAGCTTTTTTACAGCTCAAAACCGGATCAGGTTTTAAAAATTCTGCCGCAAGTGTGACCCTAGCCTATCTTGGGGGTTGGTATTCTTAGTATGGTAAGTTATTGGACCCCCAGGTTAAGGAATAGCAGCCCGCAGCTGCCTCACATTTTGGTGCATTCATTATATACGCAGCGGATCCGCACCAAATTCGCAGCAAAATACACATTGTGCCTAGGGGCCCTAAGTCGATCATACATGTTTGTAGCTCAAAATCAGAACAACAAAAGTAAAATAATGAAAGGCTATGTTTTCAGGAGCTGATCTCCAGTATCCAAACCCTTACATCTCCTCCTCAGCAAATTCAACGATACTCTAAATATAATAAAGTAGAGAATAATATGAAAAGAACAAGATAACGGAAAGACAGAGCATAATAGAAAATTATTTTGAGAAAATTTCTGACTTTCTTGGAAAAGTATCTAATATCTTAAAAGCATAATTAATATATAGATAAATCTCGGTCAATCCTCTGAAATTCTACTACTTTTTTTTTAAACAACACAAGAATGTATCTGTCAAGTATTGTCAATAAATGATGTGATTCTGAGAAAGATTTTCACAGCAGGTTTTGCTATTGACTAAGCTGGTAAATATGTGATATGGGCTGATACATTGCAGCATGGTATGTTGTCAATAAGAAAGGTCACATTCCCATGGTTTGGATCTGAAAACCATTTTCACCTTCTCTACAATGGTCGTATAGAGTACAGTTTTGTTTTGTAGTTTTTTGCACATTTTGTTTCACACCAACAGTGTGATTAATATATAAAGCTCTGAAAATAACATAGAACTGATGGGAAAAGTCTTTTCAGAAAAAGTTATGGATATTGGACAAAATAAATTTGGGTCAAACCGTTTTCTTTTTTTCTAATATAACCTATTTGATTTTAGTTTTTTATATTTGTTATTGTACTAGAACCTGAGTTGGAATCGATTGCAAAGAATTTCACGTTTGAGTTTCCCATAATATGTAACATCTCTCTACACAGTCTTGCACGAAAAGTTACATGATCCTGTTATTAGGGTTGGAAAACCGTTAAAACTGATTCTGTGTCTATTAATTTTATACTGATATATCTGAAATAGAGATCATCTTTTGACCCTTTTAGAGGGACTCAACTGGGTCACCAAGTTTATATATATGGCCACCACCTTTAAAGGGGTTTTGCAATCTAAATCCTCAAGTCTGCAAACACTCTGTCTTACAACATTCTAGTATGTTTACATTTATGTCCCCAATCCACTTTGCATAAAACAAAAAAAACTTTTATTACACCCAAGTTGGTGCCGTCCAGACCCATAGGAATTTTTTATATTAATCTGGTACCTCCTCTCTTCCTACAATTGCCGTCCACCTTCCCTTCTACATGTTAATGGCACATCCTAAGTCTTCCACACAATGTCTCCCATCACACTCCAGCGATGGCAGCGATGGTAGGAGCAGATGATGTGCCAAAATAAAAAAAAAGAGCCTTCCAAACAGGCTGAACCCTACCATCTGGGGGTATAATAAAAGGTCTTTTTTGAGCTATGCTAAAGGGATTGGGGAAAAAAACAGCTTAAAAAGATGCTGTAAAAGCAGCCTTTGCCCCTTTAGACATCCGTGTTTCCAGTACATGTGATATCCTCTTTCACACAAATTGGAGACACATTTATACCTCTGTGTTTCACATGGGCATGTGTCGATGTGAACCACACTCCTCTCCATGTGATCCATATGGAGACATGTCTGTTATTACCATCAGCAAACAGGAAACACATACAGCACACAAAATACATCCTTGTAACATCAGTGTGACACATACCAAATGAAAAGTATGTCACTGAAATTAATGTTTTTTATGTGTTAAAGATGTGCAAAGATAGAAAGATGTATAGATAGATATATTGATAGATAGATTTTACAGCTGTTCACTATATAATTAATTAAATAAAATACAACATGGGGTCTCCCCTATCTTTGATAACAAGCAAAGGTAAAGCAGACAAAGATGAATTAGTATTAGCCTGGGGTCACACATAAGCCCTGGATTCGTTATTTGCATCTGTTTTTCAATTTTAGAATTCTAAGTCCATAAACTGATGCTGTTAACGGATCCTAGACTCAAGTGAGACTGCTCTGCTATGCGTTTTTTAACAGGACCCAAAAAAAAAAATACTGCAAGCAGTGTTTTTTGAGTGCAGTAAAAAAAAGGATCAGTTTTTTTAACATAAGGCCCTATGGGAAACTGATCCGTTAATAAATGGCACATATAGGCACCATTCGTTAACGCATCCGTTTTTGCTAGCATTTTTTAGCAAAAAATGGCAAAGTCCAAAAAACGCATAGCTGCACAGGAGGCTCAAAAAGCAGCCCTAACATAACAGAACTGTTATTGAAACCAGTGGAAAAAACTGATTGGCATGTGTGACCCTAGCCTTACCAAGTTGGGAAGGTCCATTGTTATTGGGTCCTGCTCAGTCTAAAAATAGCAGCCCCCGGGTACCCCAGAATTAGTGCATCACACAAGATGCTCTTCCTGACTTCTCATTGCATAAGATGCTCTTCCTGATTGCCCAGATGTAGTAGCAATTGGGGTAACAGTTTTTGGGGTTGATGTTAGCTGTGTAGTGTCAGCTGGCATCAAGTTCTGGTGGTAGTAATGGAGTGGTATATATCACACACACCCATTCCTATGCCAGTAATTCAAAAACAAAAAGACATGATCACTAAAAAATAATATATTTCAATAAACACTACATGAAAATTTTGCTCGTTTACCATTTTATATAAAAAAAACACTGTAGTCTACCAAATTTGCTGTAGTCCATAAAAGGATATCTGAAAACAAACACAGATATACAAACACAGAAAAATATAACAAGAAAATTACCCTTATTCACCACTTTATTCAACCTATCCCCCCAAAAGATCCTAGCTTTTCTGATGTAGTCCACAGCGTAGAGTAAACAGGAACCTCTGAAGACTGTTGTCCATGCTCGCAAGACCTGGTGCTTTTGAGGACTGGTGACATCGGTAATGTTCCCGCTGTTTAGGGTCACCAGGTAACCAGGTCACTCTGGCTCATGCTAGGCTCCATGAAATTGTAATGAGCGTTTTAGTAACATCATCAATCATCACTCTGATGTTCCTGACCTAAATATTCATCACAGTCATCGGATCCTACGCAGAACAGCATGATCTGTAGTGACCTGGTGCCTGGTTAATCCTGAATAGTGGAAACTTTACTTATGTTACCACTCTTCAGAGGTGCTGGGTCTCAGACATTCCTGCTTACTCTGTGCGCTGGACTATGTCGGAACAGCTGGAGGTTTCAATAAACTTGTGGACAAGGGTAAGAGGCTTGTTTTATTATTTATCTGTGTTTGTAAAATTGTCGGGGTTTTTTAGATATCCTTTTGTGGACTATATCAGATTTGGTGAAAATTGGTAAAGTTGCACTTTTTATAAAATGGTAAACAAATGAAAGTTTCGAGGAGCATTTATGAGAATAAATTATCTTTTTGTGTGTGTCTTTTACTTCTGGTTTACAGGTCAATCAGGAAGAGCTTGGGCAAAGCACCAGATCTGGCATACCTTATGTGATGCACCATTTCTGGGACAGCTGAGGGCTGCTATTTTAAAGCTGGGGAGGATCCAATAATCATGAACCTTTACAAGCCTGATAACACCAGCCCACTGCTGTCTGCTTTACCTTTGAAGGTTATCAAAAATGCAGGGACCAGACATCATTTTTTGCAATTTTATTTATTTGGTTACTAGCTATAAAATATATACAGTCATCTATCTATCTTTGCAAATCTTTAACAGATACAAAACCTTTTTACTGTGAAAAATGTTTGGTGCTATATTAATAAAAATCATTATTATTATAAAACTATTATTCATTTCAGTAACAAGCATTTTTTCTGCACATCTTGGGCTCCTTTCATATCAGCGGTTTGCTGATGTTTCCAGCCGATCCTGTAGATGGCTCCGCATCTGCTGAATCTGCCGCCTGACGGCTGACTTGCGACAAAGATACGGCAAGCCCCATTCATTCTTTATGAGTCTTGCGGTCAGGTGCAACAAGTGCAGTATTTCGGATCTGGCAGATCCAGCACCTGCGGCGCTGGAAAAAACGCTGCTAGCTGTGTTTTTTTGACCCGCCGCAACTGACGGATTTGCTAGATTGCGTCAAAAACCACATTTGCCTCACCTGCTACAAGCCCCATAGAGAATGAATCGGGGCTTGCCGCAGGAGTACCGCAAATCGGCCGTTAGGTGGCAGGTGTGGTAAATCTGCCGCACCTACCATATTATTATTATTATTTATTATTATAGCGCCATTAATTCCATGGTGCTTTACATGTGGAAAGGATAACATAGACAAGTACAATGCAATGGAAAATTATTAGGCTCACAGGTATAGAAGGATACAGGATGCTGTCCTCAAGGGCTCACAATCTAAGAGGGGAAGGGTGAGAATACAGTAGGACGGGGTAGAGTTGGTCATACGGTGGTTTTGTGAACTGTGGCTCACAGTACGTTGTAGGTTTGTTAGAAGAGGTGAGTCTTCAGGTTTCTTTTGAAGGTTTCCAGAGAAGGTGAGAATCTGATATGTTGGGGCAGAGAGTTCCAGAGTAAAGTGGATGCACCGGAGAAGTCTTGTATGTAGTTGTGGGAAGAGAAGATTAGGGGGAGTAGAGGAGATCATGAGAGGATAGCAGGTTGTGGGAGGGTAGTGATCGGGAGACCATGTCACAGATGTACGTAGGAGACAGGTTGTGAACGGCTTTGTAAGTTAAAGTTAGGGTTTTAAAGTGGGTCCTCTGAGAAATAGGGAGCCAGTGAAGGGCTTGGCAGAGAAGAGTGGCTGGGGAATAGCGGGGAGTCAGGTAGATTAGTTGAGAGGCAGAATTTAGGATAGATTGGAGAGGGGCAAGAGAGCATGAGGGGAGGCCAGTGAGCAGAAGGTTACATTAATCAAGATGGGAGATGATGAGGACATGGACATGTGTTTTGGTAGTTTTGGGGTCAAGGAATGAACAGATGTGGGAAATAGCTGGAGATGGCAAGGGCTTGAATATGCGGCTTGAAAGAGAGGATGGAGTTGAGGATTACCTTGAGACATCGAGCGTGGGGGACTGAAAAAGTGGGCAGCCGTAGACAATGACGGATAGGTCAGGTGGGGGGGAGAGTGGGAAGGGAGAAATATGATGACATCTGTTTTGTCCATGTTCAGTTTCAGAAAGTGGGTGAAAAAGAAAGATGAGATTGCAGACTGACATTGTGTGATTTTGGATAGCAAGGTGGTGATATCAAGTACAGAAAGATAGATCTGAGTGTCATCAGCGTAGAGGTGATACTGGAGACCGAGGTATTCAATGAGCTGTCGCAAGCTGAGGGTGTAGATAGAGAAAATTAGGGGTCTAAGAACCGAGCCTTGGGGACACCGACAGAAAGGGGGTTGGGTGAAGACATGGTGTGGGAGAGGGTGACACTGAATGTCCGGTCTGTTAGATATAAGATCAAGGAGAGGGCCAAGTCAGTGATGCAAATAGATTCCAGAATCTGTAGTAGGAGGGTAGGGTCAACAGTGTTGAATGAGGAAGAGAGATAGAGGGAGGAGGAAGATGAAGTACTGTTTTTTGCTGTTGGCGGTTAAAAGGTCATTGGTACCTTTGGTTAAGTCTGTTTCGGTGTAGTGATTTGGCCGGAAGCCTGATTGTAGTCAGTCAAAGAGGAAGACGGAGGAGAGGTGGGAGCTTGGCTCAAGATGGACGTGGTGTTCCAGCAGTTTTGAGGCAAAGGGGAGATGTGATATTGGGCGATAGTTAGAGACAGATTATGGATTAAGGAAGGGCTTTTTGAGGATGGGTGTGATCAAGGCAGGTTTGAAGGATGAGGGGAAGACACCAGAAGTAAGTGATAAGTTGAAGAGGTTAAAACCGCTGATGTGAAAGCATCAAATGCGGTGAAATTGCAAAAAAGTGCAATTACACATTTTTGGTGGGGGGTTTATTCGCCATTTTCAATATATGGTAACACTGACATGTTGTTATGATGCCTCAGGTCAGTACCAGGTCATAGATAACAAACATTGATACCTTTACTGTTTTAAAAGTTTAAAAGTTTTAAAAGAACATACCGTATATACTCGTGTATAAGCCGACCCGTGTATAAGCCGACCCCCCTACTTTTGCCCCCAAAAACTGGGAAAACTTATTGACTCGCGTATAAGCCGAGGGTGGACTCCAGCACAGGTATACAACCCCCAGCAGTGAGGTATACAGCAGCCTCCCCAGTGGTAGTATACAGCAGCAGCCCCAGTGGTAGTATACAGCAGCCCCAGAGGAATATACAGCCCCATATGCAGCCCCAGAGGTATATGCAGCCCCATATGCAGCCCCAGAGGTATATGCAGCCCCATATGCAGCCCCAGAGGTATATGCAGCCCCAGAGGTATATGCAGCCCCATATGCAGCCCCAGAGGTATATGCAGTCCCAGAGGTATATGCAGCCCCATATGCAGCCCCAGAGGTATATGCAGCCCCATATGCAGCCCCAGAGGTATATGCAGCCCCATATGCAGCCCCAGAGGTATATGCAGCCCCATATGCAGCCCCAGAGGTATATGCAGCCCCATATGCAGCCCCAGAGGTATATGCAGCCCCATAGGTATATGCAGCCCCAGAGGTATATGCAGCCCCATATGCAGCCCCAGAGGTGTATGCAGCCCATATGCAGCCCCAGAGGTATATGCAGCCCCATAGGTATATGCAGTCCCAGAGGTATATGCAGCCCCATATGCAGCCCCAGAGGTATATGCAGCCCCATATGCAGCCCCAGAGGTATATGCAGCCCCATAGGTATATGCAGCCCCAGAGGAATATGCAGCCCCATATGCAGCCCCAGAGGTATATGCAGCCCCATATGCAGCCCCAGAGGTATATGCAGCCCCAGAGGTATATGCAGCCCCATATGCAGCCCCAGAGGTATATGCAGCCCCAGAGGTATATGCAGCCCCATATGCAGCCCCAGAGGTATATGCAGCCCCATATGCAGCCCCAGAGGTATATACAGCCCCAGAGGTATATGCAGCCCCAGAGGTATATGCAGCCCCATAGGTATATGCAGCCCCATATGCAGCCCCAGAGGTATATACAGCAGCAGCCCCAGCCCCAGGGCTGTATACAGCAGCAGCCCCAGGGCTGTATACAGCAGCAGCCCCAGGGCTGTATACAGCCGCAGCCCCAGGGCTGTATACAGCCGCAGCCCCAGGGCTTTATACAGCCGCAGCCCCAGGGCTTTATACAGCCGCAGCCCCAGGGCTGTATACAGCCGCAGCCCCAGGGCTGTATACAGCCGCAGCCCCGGAGTTATACAGGCCCCCCATCAAGTTCCAGGGCCCCCCCCCCCCTTGCGCGCCAGCCTGTAAGGTAAATTCATACTTACCAGTGTCCAGTCGCACCGCCCGCAGCTGCCGATATGACGATTCCGGGCTCCATTCAGCGTCTTCCCGCGGCTTCCTGTAGTCGCGGGCAATGACGTCATTGCCCGCGACTACAGGAAATCCGGAAGACGCTGAATGGAGCCCGGAATCGTCATGTCGGCAGCTGCGGGCGGCGCGACTGGACACTGGTAAGTATGAATTTACCTTAAAGGCTGGCGCGCAAGGGGGGGGGGGGGCCCTGGAACTTGATGGGGGGGCCTGTATACCTCCGGGGCTGCTGCGGTATTTTTTTTTTTTTTTTCATATACCGTATATACTCGCGTATAAGCCGAGGGGGACTTTTCAGCCCAAATTTTGGGCTGAAAAACTCGGCTTATACGCGAGTTTATACGGTAATTGCGCTTTTGGTGCCATATTTCATGACCCGTAGCGTCCTCATTATGCAGGATCTGGGACTGTGTGACAGCTTATTTTTTGCTGCTTGAGCTGTCGTTTCTACTGATACCATGTTTATGTAGATATGTTGTTTGAATTGCCCATGAATGCATTTTATTGCAATGTTGCGGCGGCGAAAAAAATTAACTTTGGCGTTTGGACTTTTTTTCAGTTAGTTTACCAGTCTGATTAATTGATGTTATATTTAGATACATCGGGTATTTTTGAATGCGACAATACCAAATGTGTGTTTGGCTAAGTTCACATCTAACACAGTGCCCTGCTTTCTGAACAAATTCGTTTTCATTGCGGTTTTGGGAAAAACGCCTTAAAAACGCTTGCGTTTTTACATCCAAGGGGTTCTATTGATAAAATGCATGCAAACGCGGAAAAAACTCATTGAAAAACACAGTTGCATTAAACGCATGCGTGTTTACCCAACGCACAGAAAATATTTCAACCAAAGTTTCCTGGGCACTGGGTAAAAACGCATGTATTTAACGTAATCGCGTTTCTGATGAGTTTTTTCCGTGTATGCATGTGTTTTCTCAGTAGAGCCCTATGGGAGTAAAAACGCGTGCATTTTTAATGCATTTTATGCAAAATCGCAATGAAAATGCAATGCGATCTAAATGCAGCACAAATGCATATGTGAAAAGGCCCTTTCTTTATTTTTTTAATCATTTTATTTTCAATGGTACAAAAGGGGGGGTGTCTTGAACACATGTTTTTTTCATACTTTTAAAAACATTATTTTTTTAAATATTTTACACTGACCCCTACAGGTCTTCAGTGCTGCACACACCAATAGCTTGTCCTGTCTTAGATGGGCTGCTGCTTATCGAAAGACGGGGGAAAGTGATCACTCCCTGCTGGTGATGTCACTGGGTCATCACCAGATGGAAGTGTATCGGACAGCTTCTTGGATCATTACAGCAACCCGGGCTGTCCAGGTAACAGCACAAGTCCTATAAATCCCTTCACGGAACCTGCAATGATCCCCACTGTGGTCTTTGGATTGCGCTGTCAATAAATTATAATCTGATCGGCGCTGTTAGATACACATCTCAGCTTATGACATCAGCTGAGATGTGGGTGGAAGGATGCGGGCTCAAAATGTGAGCTAGCATCAAACGGTGGGAGGCGACCTATGATGTACATGTATGTCATAGGTCGTGAAGGAGTTAAAGATGGTGGCTGTACTTTATATTGGGAAAACCTGGTGACAGGTACCCTTTAAGCAGTGAAGCTAAGTAGAGCTGGCATTTTTCGTTAAATTTGTATTCATTTGTTATATTTACTGTTTCATCTAGTCTAGCGTTTTCTTTTTTAAAATATCACTTTTACAAGTTTAAAGATTAATAAACATAAAAAAATATATATATGTAAACAAACCCTCATTCATACATTCATATATTATGCAGTGGTAAAGGCGTTGTCTTACTCCTTGGCTCTAAACACAATATATCGGTTCAGATGCCTTTAGCGGTCTCCTTCTGGACAGGAAATGAAGTCAATTATTGGGTCATGTGACCACTAAGAATTATGATTGTTAGGTAACTGGAAATCCTCAAATGTACTGCACATCTTATGACTTACTGTTACAGTCACCTGATTGTTGGAGCCGGTCTCTGGCCTCAGTAGTCAGGTGACGATTGGATCCATGGAGTGATAAGCACATTTTACATAGGGGAAAGAACCAGTGATGATATCTTACTTTATTACTTTATAAAAATGAAAGTCAGTACCTTTGTTTTTCCTCTGATGATGTTTAAGTTTTTTATCTGCATTGCTATAGATACAATAATACACTGCTGTCATAGGAATGTAACACACATCTGTATCCAATTCTGCATATGAAAAAATTAGATTTTCAGCAAGGCAGTGTACAGAAGTAATACTGATGACGCAGGCTAGACTGTGGTCCTATACACAGATTGTTAATCATTTACTTAGTAGGTGTCAGTCTGTCAGGTAGCACTTTGTATCTGCGTGAGCAACACTTATTGGAAACAGTAAAATATAGCAGAAAACATGATGTTAGTGCCAAGGGGGTGGATAGCACCTGCTGCAATTATATGCAAAATCTATCATTATTTAAAATGATAGAATTAATAATAAAATGCTTCTTTATAGTTTTGGCAGCTAATACTTAAGCGAGGGAATGTAATGTTCATTTTGCATCATTAAGTAGCTTATGTCCCCTAATGAATTGTAAAATATTTTGTCCATAGGCCTAATTCTCTCTTAGAAAACATATAAAACTTGTAATCTCTTTAGAACAGTTTTAAGAGCCTAACCCTAAGGGTACCTTTACACGCTGCTACAACATGGTAGAAACAACCGGGTGCTTCACGTGCACGAGCACGAACGAACGGTTACAAACGGTGCCCGCACCGCCTTTACACGCCGCTATAAGGTGCTTTACAAAAAAGCACCTTACCTCATTTACACGCCACTACAGAGGGTAATATGGGAGAACCTGGCAGGGACAACACATAGGCGTGCCAGAGTTGTGGATTACGAGAATTCGTACGCTGATAGGACAAAGCAATAGCATCATGATTGGGCAGCCAGCGCAGGAGGCTGACTAATACATGACGCTCGAGCAATTGTGTAGTGTGACTGGTCAGCTCCTTAAATATGCCGCCCTATGCAGCGACAACCAATCGCAACGCAGGAGCTTCCTCCAATGATCGCTGAAGGGGGGTGGTTTCCCGGAGGCTGTGACACGCCCCAGGGAGTTAACTAGGTGAAGAATAAACCCTACCCTACTGTATTTACACGCTGTTACCACCAGGTTGAAATCAACCTGTTTTAGAGCACTGCTCTGAAACAGGTGCCGCAAGTTACGGGTGGAAACAACCGTCTTTACACGCCGCTACCTCGGGTTGATTTGGCGGTGCAAGATACATTTCTCTCATCTACCCGGTTGTTTCCGCCATGTTGTAGCGGCGTGTAAAGGTACCCTAAGGGCTGCTTTACACACACCAACTTCTGTGTCCAACTTCTGAACAGATCTCTGGTTGCAGTGAAATCATGGACACGTTGTTCCATTTGTACACAGTCACAAAATGGAACAATGTGTCCATGATTTCACTGCAACCAGTGATCTGTTCAGAAGTTGGACACAGAAGTTGGTGTGTGTAAAGCGGCCCTAAGGGTTGCAGATATAGTATTTAAACCAGCTATGATAAAGATTTTTCTGATGCAGTCAAGTTTTTAGCAGAAACCAAGCTCCTTCTTCGATGTGTTTTTGAGACATTTTAGTTTCTAACAAAGTTTTGAAAAGCTTTTGAAGAGTTTTGGATTTTTTTGTTTCTCATATGTTTTTTGCAGCCCTTTGATTGGAGAATGTTTAGTTTGGAGCAGATTCCATTATGAGCTGCTTCCAATAAGTAATAGTCACTTTCCTTTTTCCCTATTAGACCTTTTTCAATACCTTAATTCCACAAAAATTGCTTATAAAAACTAAAAATATGAACATAAATGAATTTTAACTATGCAAATGAATACCAAGAGATCTTTATAAAGGTTTTAAACACATTGCACTCATTCTTTTTTAGCAGCACCACTCCAAAAAAGCTTAATTTGTACATATGCAATGTCAACCAGTAATGAGTCTTGTCACAGGACTCTCACCCAGCCAACTACTGTTGCATTCTGCACTTATGAGAGCCAAGAACTGTGAACAATCTGTCTGCAGATGAGATGTATTGTGTTCATTTTGGAGAATACCAAAGTTTGCTAAAGATAGGAAATGCTCCACCCCTTCCATTCTGAGCCAGGCACATAAGGTGCTGTCTGCTGCACTATGTCCATATTGGACTCTGGCCCATCTTCATCCTGCATCCATGAAGTATACTTAACAAGATCAGGTTTAAATTAGTTAGATAGTGACCATTCTGATATTGGTCACCTTGGGTTGGTAGAACAGCTTTGTACATTTTTTGCAAAAAACGTATTAACTAAGTACCATGTTTTTGATACTGTTTTTTACTAGGACTAGCTTTTTATTATTACCTATTATATCAGAGTACTTATACACATTTGTTATACTGTTATTTCTGTGGTCTAGTTATTTGGTCGTGTGAACACGGTCCTAAAGACCTGTTCACATTGTGCTTTGGCTCAATTGTAAGTTTCATCAATTTCTTCCTTTGCCTGTTCAGCCATAATAGGAGGCTTGTACTGAGCTGTGTGACTGTGAATCCAGAACTGAAGTAAAATAAATTTGCTATATTATAGCATGCTCTACTTGTCTCTCTGCCTGTGTCTGCCACTTGGTATACACTGTACTTATTGTCCCTGACAACTACTCCCTCTTCCATAGAGTTTAATTGGAGCCGTAACTGATAACCCAATTTTCTTTGAAAACTTTGTTTTCCAATAGCAATAACATTTATGCTTTTAATTATTATGTATGTTGATGTACATAACTTTACAATATTTTACTGTTTTATTTAAATGAAGCCTTAAAGGGTATCTGTCACCAAATTTTTATTCTCTTAACTAAAACTACCACCTTCATGAGCACCTATGAGGCATTCTACGAAAGTGCATATTATTCCCTTACTCCCCCTGTATATTCCATTCATAACTTATAAAAATCTCTTGCTCTGTATGTAAATTTCTTTAGTCCAGTTCGATGGGTTTGATTGCAGCACTGTTGGTCCCACCTCTACGTGCTTAATGGCCTCCTCTTCTTCTGATTGTGTGGATAAAGCTTTCTGCAACATCCATATTGTCAAGGAAATCTCACATGTGTGCAGAGATCTAAGAGGCTTGGACAGGCACACTATACTTTTCCCTACTGCTGGCAAAGCCTAAAACACAATTGTGCATGCGTGAACAGGTCAGGACTTTGCAGGCGCAAGATTTTGTCAAGGTGGATGAATAATTTAGGAGACATCATCCACATTAATCATAATAAAAAGAGGACAGAATTCAGGACTAGAGTTGGGATGGACAGAGCTGCAATCATGCCCATCAGACTGGACCAAGGAAATTTTGCATACGAGTCGAAATTTGTATAAGCTATTTATGGGTATCATGGCCATAATATGCATCTTAACAGAATGCAGCATAGGTGCTGATGAAGGTGGTGTTTTAGTTTGTTTAGAGCCCAAAAATCTGGTGATAGGTTCACTTTAAGTGCTCAAACCCCCAAACACCTGAGGCACATTGGGAAGGACTAAAATGTTAATTATTCTAAATTCCAACACCAAAGTCTTAGGGCCGCTTCACACCAGGAGGACCTGCAGCCGGGGACCGGATCAGCACACAGGACTGGGGGGCTATTATGCCCTCCGGTCCTGTGTGCAGCGCACGCAGTTCCCACTGCTGATAAGTCAGGACTGCGGCGGGCGCCGCAGTCCTGACCTGTCAGTGGCTGCAGCTGCGTAAGCTGCACACAGGACCGGAGGGCATAATAGCCCCCCAGTCCTGTGTGCTGATCCGGTCCGTGGCTGTCAGGGTCCTCCCGGACAGACCTGAACCGGATCACGCCGCAGTGTGTAGCGGCCCTTATAAAATTTTTGATTTGGTTTGAACTTATTTTTGGATAGATTCTGGTTTCCATTATACAGAAGCAACATGTATTACTTTCACAAGTGTTACTTATTCATTTAAGTTATCATAGTGTTATCAAAGAATCCTCATGCAAACCTTGTACTAATGGCGCACCATGCAGTTTTTGTGCAAATGTGAGGATTATTAATTTTAGCTGAAAAAGCGAAATCATAATGTAAACCTGACTCCACCACACATGGGTTATTATAGGGTCAGCTGGGTGCTTTAATGTTACCCATTTTTTTAATAGATTATTACCACTTGGATAGCGCTAGTCAAATATAGCAGAGACTGGGACATAAACTACTGATGATTCCTCCATCGCAGATGTGATCATTGACTGCAGTTCCTCAGATCTATTTGTTTTTAAATAATATAAATTAATTTATGTCTTGTTAAAGTGTCTTTACCCTTCTTAGCGCTATAAGCCTGGCAATGTCATAACCTTTTAAATCTCATAAAATGAAAAAGCTTCAGACTGCGTTCTCATAATGAAAATGATGTGACCAGACAAGACTGGATGTATATCAGAGGAGACTATAAAGAAATTTTATTATAACAGATGGCCAAATAGGCATGAAACCTGGTGCGGGGAGTATTTTTTTTTCTGTTTTATATTTGAAGTGGCAGTATGCATTATTACAAATGTAAATCTCGGAGACAATGCAGCAAAGATTGATGAACCTTTTACAATTTTCTTGTTCAACAATTCCTTTAGGGCCCTTTCACATCAGCGTTTTTCGTAATTCGCGGCAGATGCGGTGAAAAAACCGCATCTGCCGCGTTTGCCGCATAACGGTTCCACTTGCGGCACGGTTGCGGTTTTTTCCATAGGAAGTATAGGGGGACTTGCGGCAGATGCGGCAAGTGCGGTATTGCACTTGCGGCAGGTGCGGCAGAGAAAAAAACCGCGGCTTACTGCGGTTTTTTTCTCTGCCGCACCTGCCGCAAGTGCAATACCGCACTTGCCGCATCTGCCGCAAGTCCCCCTATACTTCCTATGGAAAAAACCGCAACCGTGCCGCAAGTGGAACCGTTATGCGGCAAACGCGGCAGATGCGGTTTTTTCACCGCATCTGCCGCGAATTACGAAAAACGCAGATGTGAAAGGGCCCTTATAGTGTGGATTTCTTAATGTCATAAATTGATCTGGAAACTGGAAAGGTGCTGTAAATAAAGAAAAAAATCGCAAAACGCAAAAACAAAAAGATCTTTGAGTCAGAAATTAGAGTTATATCTGAGCCAAAACTCCATAAAATAAATTAAAACAGGTAAAATGTTGTTCTTAAGATACCATTACACGCTGCAATGGTGAAACGATATCACCAGCGATCTCCGGGGTGCACAGTCGTTAGGATATCGTTTTGACATCGTTGGTGAGATGTCACACGCTTAGATATCGTGGACGACGCACCAACGATATGGCGAGCTGCTATTGTTTGCACAACCGAGCGAACGATACTTGTTCACTGATGTGAATGGGTGAAGTCATTAACGACATCGTTATCGCGGTGTCACACACAACGATGCAGCAGGTTGGCTGATCGAGGATCATTTGATTTGAGAACATGTTCTCAAATCTGCGATCAACGATCCAACGATTTATTGTAGTCGAATCTCGGTGTTACCCGAAACGACGTCCTAGCGATGTCCTTTGAACGACTCCAAACCCCTGACGTTTGAGCGAAATCGTTCACGATCTCATACCGTGTAACGGTACCTTTAGTGAGAAGGAAGTCCATGTCTGATTGACGCCATCTAATTTATTACAAGGTGGGAAGAACCTGTGTAGGAGTCTTTTCATTATAGGATATGCTTTGGTAGCAAAGGAACACTGTATTAGCCAAAGGGTCATGGTAAAGGAGATTTGGTCCCATAGTAATCTTTGCTTTTAAAAATATGTTACTATCAATATTTTACTTGCATACTGATGTTTCTAGGGGATCTCAGAGTTGAGCAAAAATCTTTGCAGGACTGTGGTCTACGAGACACTATGGTAATCCAAAGCTCAGGTACCAGGGTCCTGCAAGCATCTTACCTGCTGCTATTTCCAATGCTTCTTCTAATTAGTAGTCGTATTACGTCATAAATGTGTCATGTCACAAAATTGATGTAGTGCTGGGCCAACAAATCAGAAGAGGCTCCAGGTATGCTAAAAGGTAGGGCAATAGTTTCACAGCTATGGTCTGGCAGCTCCCGATGGACCAGAGTCTTGTAAATCTTTTTTTAACCCTAGTCTCAGAATTTAACCCCTTTACCCCCAGGCAATTTTCCATTTTAAGGTAGTAGTTTTTTAAATTACTATAAGGGGATTAGCGTTCAGAAACCTAGAAAAGCCACACTTCACCTTGACCCTCATCCTCCTAGGTCAGTTAATATGTTACACAGTAAATATTAATTGTTTGGGGTGTGCTACTTATAAAACCATCATTTAAACTAATATACTATTAGATTTACTAGTAAATTTCCTTTATAAAACACACTTTAATTCACATATTCACACATAACACACACATATATATATATCCTTATATAAAGAAAAAATGTGGCACTCATCGAGATAGATCTTTTTCTTTATTCACACGTCCATATATCCATATACACGTTAGTGCGATCAAAAAAGCATGGGGAGTGGAGAGGAGACGGGGACGACGGCCTGCCGTTTCGCGCTAAACACCGCTTCCACGGGTCCTGGTATATCCAGGACCCTGGAAGCGGTGTTTACCGTGATACGGCAGGCCGTCGTCCGCCGTCTCCTCTCCACCTCCCCATGCTTTTTTGATCACACTAACGTGTATATGGATATATGGACGTGTGAATAAAGAAAAAGATCTATCCCGGTGAGTGCCACATTTTTTCCTTTATATAAGGATTGATGAACCAAGTAACTATTAAGAGGCACAAACAAAGCTAACCTGTATCACCGTATATGTAATATTTTCCTTATTGTGACATATATATTCGTGGTGTCAACACACCCAACACACGAGGATTTGTTGACACCACTGAAACAAAGAGGATTTAAGCAGGTACTGGCTCTACAGAGCTAACAACTAGCAATAAGTGAAAACTTTGATTGGAGAGGCATATAATATATGGGAACTTTGTCTTCTCTTCGTGAAAAGCGTTAATCTAATCAAAGACACAACGTATCACATCAGAGACTGAAACATATATATATGTATGTGTGTGTTATGTGTGAAGTAAAGTGTGTTACTTAAAGAAAATTTACTAGTACCGTATATACTCGTGTATAAGCCGAGTTTTTCAGCCCAAAAATTGGGCTGAAAAGTTCCCCCCTCGGCTTATACACAAGTCAATACGGTAATGGCCCCCAAATGCTGGCACTCCCCCCCCTGTGTGGTAAGGGTCTCCCCCGCTGCTTAACTTACCATCCCCGGTCTTCTGCACCGCCGGTCTTCTGTGCTCCGTCCTCCATGCTCCGAGTCCCGTCCGGCTGCATCCGGGATCCCCGGCCGTCGACGATGACATCATCGTAACTGCGACGGCCGGGGATCCCGGATGAGCGGACGGGAGCATGGAGGACGGAGCACAGAAGACCGGCGCGATGCAGTGCAGAAGACCAGGGATGGTAAGTTAAGCAGCAGGGGGGCCCTTACCACACAGGGAGGGCGAGTGCCAGCATTTGGGGGCCTGTATACCCCTGGGGCTGCTATATACCCCTGGGGCTGCTGTATAACACCTGGGGCTGCTGTATAACCCCTGGGGCTGCTGTATTACTCCTGGGGCTGCTGTATTACCCTGGGGCTGCTGTATTACCCCTGGGGCTGCTCTATTACCCCTGGGGCTGCTGTATTACCACTGGGGCTACTGTATTACCACTGGGATGCTGTATTACCACTGGGGCTGCTGTATTACCCCTGGGGCTGCTGTATTACCACTAGGGCTGCTGTATTACCACTGGGGCTGCTGTATTACCCCTGGGGCTGCTGTATTACCCCTGGGGCTGCTGTATTACCACTGGGGCTTGCTGTATTACCCTTGGGGCTGCTGTATTACCCCCTGGGGCTGCTGTATTACCCCTGGGGCTGCTGTATTACCACTGGGGCTGCTGTATTACCACTGGGGCTGCTGTATTACCACTGGGGTCTGTATATACCACTGGGGGCTGCTGTATACTGATAGGGTCTGTATATACCACTGGGGAGCTGCTGTAATACTGCTGGGGCCTGTATATACCACTGGAGGCTGCTGTATACCACACTGCTGGGGGCTGTATACCTGTGCTGGGGTCCACCCTCGGCTTATACACGAGTCAATAGGTTTTCCCAGGTTTTGGGGGCAAAAGTAGGGGGGTCGGCTTATACACGGGTCGGCTTATACACAAGTATATACGGTATATCTAATAGTATATTAGTTTAAATGTTGGTTTTATCAATAGCGCACCCCAAACAATTAAGATTTACGGTTTTACTTTTTCCCACTCCTTCTTCCAAGATCCATTATTTTTTAATCACTATAGACATATATTGTCTTGTTTTTGCGGGACCAGTTGTATTTTTGAATGAAATAATTTATTTTACCATATAGTGTACAGGAAAATTGGAAAAAAATCCAAGTATTGCAAAAAAAAAAAGTGCAATTAACTTTACTTTGTTGGGTTTTTAATTCATCATGTTGACTATATGGTAAAACTGACATGTCGGTATGCTGCCTCGGATAAGTACTAGTTAGTAGATACCAAACATGTATACCTTTACTGTTATCTAGTCGGGAAAAAAAATCTGAAGTTTTAAAAGAAAATAATGCTCTTTTGGCACCATTTTTTGTAACCCGCAGCGTACTGATTTTTCAGGATCTGGGGCTGTGTGACAGCTTTCAATTGGTGAAAAAAAATTTGGGAGATTTTAAAGAAAACAAATTGAACTTTTGTGTTATTTTCTGCAAACCGTAGCTTCTCATTTTATTGGGATCTGGGGCTCAGTGATGGCTTATTTTTTGCGTCTCGAGCTGCCGTTTCTAATGATACCATTTTTTGGTAGATGCCCTGTTTTGACCGTCTTTATTGCATTTTATTGCAATGTTGGGGCAACCTAAAAAAACTTAGTTTTGGTGTTCAGACTTGTTTTTTCTGTTGCAAAGTTTACTGATGTGATGAATTGATTTTATATTTTGAGTAATTGGGTATTTTTGAATGATGTGATACTAAATATGTTTTTTTTTAATATGTTTTATTTTCAATGGGGCAAAGGTGGGGTGATTTGAACCTTTGTGTTTTTTTTTCCATATTTTCAAAAACCTTTATTTTATTTTATTTTTTCTTTACATCTGAACACAGGAGAAGTCATCACTTTCTGCCGTCGATGGGCCGAGGGCTCGCCAGCAGGAATTGATTGCAGACAGCTCCCAGGAGGTCCTGTTATTGCATCTTGGGAACTCTGATACTGGTGGGGAATGGTACAATTTCCAATGGGTTGCTGTGGATCGTGCTGTCAGAGATTGACAAAGGGCTAACAAGATGCAAAGGATCTGATTGCTGATCAGGCCGGTGCTGTTAGCTACACATCTCAGCTGATCAGATCAGGTCAAATGTGGGGGGAAGATGCAATCTCAGCACGTGAGCTTACATAGGGAGTATATGTGAAGGGGTTAAAGTACATGGATAAAAAGATGAAATGATCATGAAAGCAGAGATTTTTTTCAAAATTGTCTTAATGGCATTAAAAAGACTCCCATTCCAAGTTCCTTTGCTGATCTTATTTCTAGTAGTCCCTTTGAATAGACAGGAAATGACTGTTCAGCCAATCACTTGCCAAATAAGTGAGTGAACTCATGTTCCTGTGTCTGGCATACACCAAGTTAGATATTTTTTCATGCAATATTATTCGTTTGCAGGAAGTATGAAAAACAATCTCTCTTTCTTTATCTCTCTCTTGAATCTTTGTATTATTCTCTTTTTTTGCAGACTGTAAAACATTCTCCTTCAATGCTGCTTGTAGAACTAGTTAATGTTTTATGGCTTTCCTTCCCTATTACTATTCCTATCAATTCGCTGATCTCTTACTTGCTATTTTCTGTTATTTATATGATTTAGTAACCTTAAAAATACAAAGCATAGTTATATTAGCTATCAACATATAATAGAACATACAGTAACTTAATACAAGCGTCTCAGGCAAAATTCAAATTTGCCCTTTGGCTTGGATTGTCAGAGAAAATTAATTTTGCAGAGAAGTCACTTTCTGTGAATTTAATGTAATTTATTATGCTTTGGGGTCTGTCCCAGAGTATAGTAAATGTTATATGTAAAAATATTTTTGCACGTATAATATACACTGTGTTCAGAATTATTAGACAGGTATTTTAGAGGATTATTTTTATTATTGATCAACAACTATGATCTCAATCAACCCAAAAGACTCATAAATATCAAAGCTTAATATTTTTGGAAGTTGGAGTAGTTTTTTTTTTAGATTTGGCTATCTTAGGAGGATATCTGTTTGTGCTGGTAACTATTACTGTGCAGAATTATTAGGCAACTTAATAAAAAACAAATATATTCCCATCCACTTGTTTATTTTCACCAGGTAAACTAATATAACTGCACAAAATCTAGAAAAAACATTTCTGACATGCAAAAACACAGCACAAAAAAATTAGTGACCAATATAGGCACCTTTCTTTATGATGACACTGAACAGCCTTCCATCCATAGATTCTGTCAGTTGCTTGATCTGTTTACGATCGACATTGTGTGCAGCAGCCACCACAGCCTCCCAGACACTGTCCCGAGAGGTGTACTGTTTTCCCTCCCTGTAGATCTCACATTTTAGGAGGGGCGACAGGTTCTCTATGAGGTTCAGATGAGGTGAACAAGGGGGCCATGTAATTTTTTTTTTTCTTTTAGACCTTTAGTGGTCAGCCACTCTGTGGAGTAGTTGGATGCATGTGATGGAGCATTGTCCTGCATGAAAATCCTGTTTGTCTTGAACGATACCGACTTCTTCCTGTACCACTGCTTATTAAGTTGTCTTCCAGAAACTGGCAGTAGGTATGGGAGTTGAGCTTCACTCCATCCTCAACCTGAAAATGTCCCACAAGTTCATCTTTGATGATACCAGCCCATACCAGTACCCCACCTCCACCTTGCTGGCGTCTCAGTCGGAGTGGAGCTGCGAGCCCGTCTTTCAGAGTCTGTCAAATCTCTCTTCTGACCCATTTTGCCTAAGGAAAGGCATTTGCCTAATAATTAAGCACACCTTATATAGGGTGTTGATGTCATTACACCACACCGCTCCTCACTACAGAGATGCACATCACCTGATTTACTTAATTGGTAGTTGGCTTTCAAGCCTACACAGCTTGGAGAAGGACAACATGTATAAAAAGTATCATGGAATCAAAATACTCATTTGCCTAATAATTCTGCACACAGTGTAGATATATATATATATATATATATGTACTATATAATTGCCTAATGGCCACTTCTGTCTGAGACTGAAATCGCGCCACAGACAGAAGTGGCCAGTATGCAAAAGAGCCACGTGGCTTTCCTCACAGCCCCCCGTTCCACCTGCCCGCTCTCCCTGCGGCCCCCTGCTTCTCCTGGTCCCCGCTCCTCCACAGTAAAAGTAAAAATAAAAAAATCCTCAGTCCGCTGGCTTGCTCCGACCCCCGGCATCGGTACCCGCCACCTACCCCCTCGCCTCCCGCTGTTCTCACCCGTCTTCTCCAGCCAGCTACAGAGTCGCTCTCTGTACAGCGGTCATGTGACAGGGCAGGCTGATGTGATGTCACATAGCCCGCCCTGTCACATGACCGCTGAACAGTGCGACTCTGTAGCTGGAGAAGTCAGGTGAGAACAGAGGGGGGTGAGGGGATCCTGCCCCCTGCCTCCATCTTGCCCACCCAGCTTCATGCTGCCCCCGCCTCCATCCTGCCCCCTGCTCCATCTTCCCCCCCGCTTCCATCCTGCCCCCCGGCTCCTTGATGCCCCCCACCTGCATCCTGCCCCCCACCTCCATCCCGCCATCCGCCCCCATCTTTCCCCCCAGCTCCATGCTGCCCCCCTGCATCTATCCAGCCACCCCGCATCCCATCCTTCCCCCCGCATCCATCCTGCCCCCCAGCTCCATCCTGCCCCATCCAGCTCCATCCTGCCTCCACTGGCTCCACCTACCGCCCCAACTCCATTTTGCCCCCCGGCTCCATCCTGACCCCCCGGCTCTATCCTGTTTCCCCCTGCCACCATCCTCTGCCACCATCCTGCCCCCCTGCTCCATCCTGCTCCCCCGCCTCCATCCTACCCCACTCACTCCAACCTGCCCCTGCCTCCATCCTGCCCCCCGCCACCATCCTGCCCCCCCTCTGCCACCATCCTGCCTTGCTGGCTCTATCCTTCCCCCCACCACCATCCTGCTCCGCTCGCTCCATCCTGCCCCGCCACCATCTTGCCCCCCCACCACCATCCTGCCCCCCCGGCTCCATCCTGCCCCCCCTGCTCCATCCTGCCCCGCTCGCTCCATACTGCCCTCCCCGCTTCCATCCTGCCCCCTGCCACCATCTTGCCCTGCTCGCTCCATCCTGCCCCGCTCACTCCATCCTTCCCCCCTGCCACCATCCTGCCTCCCACCACCATCCTGCCCCCCCAGCTCCATCCTGTCCACCCTTGCCACCATCCTGCCCCCTGCCTCCATCCTGCTCCCCCGCCTCCATCCTGCCCCCACCTCCATCCTGCCCCACTCACTCCATCCTGCCCTCCTCGTCTCCATTGTGCCCCCCCGGCTCCATCCTGTTCCCCTCTGCCACCATCCTGCCCCCCCACCACCATCCTGCCCTGCTCGCTCCATCCTACCCCCCGCAACCATTCTGCCCCCTCGGCTCCATCCTGCCCTCCCAGCTCCTCCCTGCCTCCCCGACTCCATCCTGCCCCCCAGGCTCCATCCTGCCTTCCTGCCTCCATCTTGCCCCCCCAGCTCCATCCTGCCTTCCAGCTCTACCCTGCCCCCCCAACTCCATCCTGCCCCCCACCTCCATTCTTCCCCCCCAACTCCATCCTTCCCCCCCACCTCCATCCTGCCCCCCCACCTCCATCCTTCCCTCGCCTCCATCCTGCCCCCCTTTCGGCCACCATCCTGCCCTGCCGGCTCCATCCTGCCCCCTCGCTCCATCCTGCCCCCCGTGTCTCCATCCTGCCCCCTTCCTGCGTCCATCCTGACCCCCGGCTCCATCCTGCCCCTCGCCTTCATCCTGCCCCCCTCCCGGCCACCATCCTGCCCCGCCGGCTCCATCCTGCTCCCCCAGCTCCATCCTGCCCCCCGACTCCATCCTGCCCCCCCTGCCTCCATCCTGCCCCCAGGGCTGCATCTTGACCCCTCCGGCCTCATCCTGCCCCCCAACTCCATCCTGCCCTACTCCATTCTGCCCACACTGA
Source organism: Allobates femoralis (assembly GCA_033576535.1). Lineage (NCBI taxonomy): Eukaryota > Metazoa > Chordata > Amphibia > Anura > Aromobatidae > Allobates > Allobates femoralis. Next base: position 66,707,457 of record JARQOC010000002.1, on the reverse strand, counting down.
TTAATTGCGCCCGGCCACTAAACACCAACACCGCCGCACACAGACACCGCCACACAATACTGACACAGCTGCACACCGCAGACACGGCTTCGCACCGACACCGCTTCACACCGCCACCACTTCAAACCTACACTGATGGCTCCATCCTGCCCCTGTCGCTTCATCCTGTCCTGCTCCTTTCTTCCCCTGCTGATTAGTCTCACCTGGCGACTGAACACCGACACTTCCGCACAACGACACTTCCGCACAACACTGACACTGCCACACACTGCAGATACCGCTTCAGACCAACATCGCTGCACACCGGCACTGCTGGCTCCATCCTACCTCGCTCACTCCATCTTATCCCGCTCTATTCTGCCCCCGCTGATTAGTCTCGCCCGGCAACTAAACACGGACACCTCCGCACACCGACACCACCGCACACTGACACCGTCACAACACTGATACTGCTGTACACCCACACTGCTGTACACAGACACCGCCGAACACAGATACTGCCGCGCACCGACACCGCCACACATTGACATCGCCGCACAACACTGATAGTGCTGTATACCGACTCCACCGCACACCGACACCGCCGCACAACACTGATACTTCTGTACACCGACACTGCTGTACACTAATACTGCTGTACACCAACACTTCCACACACCAACACCACCGCACAACACTAATAGCGCCGCACACCGCCATCGCTGCACACTGACACTGCCGCACAACACCGACGCTGCTGTACACTGACACTGCTGCAGACCGACACTGCTGCACCTTGACACCGCTGCACCTTGACATCGCTGCACACCGACACCGCTGCACACCGACATTACTGTACACTGACACTGCTGTACACTGACACTGTTGTAGGTATCTACTATATAATTGCCTAATGCTGTCTGTCCAGAAAATCGGGCCAGCGCTCATCAATCGCTGCTAGCTGCGGCAACCAATGAGCGAAGTGTATGCACAACAGCCGCGTGCATTCAAAACTCGCGCCAAGCTGAAACCTGGTGAGGCGACACATTGGCGTCGCTATCGCCAGGATACATGCGTCCGGCGGCGGCTATCGTCGGGAGATCCGACAGTAGCTGCGGCTCATCTACTGTCGCACAGAGGTCTGCGGCGAGCCAGCAGTGAGATGACCGGCGTCAGCTTGCAGCAGTAGTACCCCAACCGCCATATTGGAAGAGCCAAATTATGGGTATTCTTATCTGGTGGCCGGAATTCAAATCCCCCGCCAAGCCACGCTACTTCTCTGAGAGCTGAGAGCGGTGACCATTCAGCGGCGCGGGGTTCAAAACCTCTGCCAAGCCATGCTCCACTTTGCTGATTGGTTGCCGTGGGAGGTCGCGACCAATCAGCAAAGCGTGTTTTAAAACACGCACCAAGTGCGCTTATTGTTCGTCGCGGCTGGCGGCGACCAATAAGCGGAGCACGGTCATAGTGTGACGCACTTCTCTGCTGTTTACAAGGCTGTCAGTCATAGTGTGACAACAAAGTTCCCTCCTGTTTACAAGGTATTCTAGAATACCCGATGCGTTAGAATCGGGCCACAATCTCGTATATATTTGTGTGTATTTCTATATACTCACCCCACTGCTCACCTCTCTGGCATAGGACCCAGTTAAGTGCTAATGCGCGAAACGGTATGACCGTTGTCCGACCCTTCTGGCCCCACCTCCCTGCACTTTGTGACCATTAGGGATGAGCGAGTATACTCGCTACTATTCGGTATTCGCAGAATAGTAGCGGTATTTGGGCTACTCGCTACTCGCCGAGTACTTATGTGTACTCAGGAGTAGCGAGTAGTCCTAATACTTTCGCAGTGTATCTATAGATACACTGCAAAAGTAGCCTAAAAGTGAGTAAAAGTTGTTAAAAAAATAATAAAATTGTATACTCACCTTCCGACGCCTGCATCGGGACCGGCAGAGAAGACATCCGATCGCTGGACAAGAACCTTTCACTACCAGCCAATCAGATGGCCAGTAGCGATGTGGCCAATCAGATAGCACCATGTCACAACCACGTGATCGCTAGCAGCCATATGATTGGCTGGTAGTGACAGGTCCTTGTCCAGCGTTCAGATGTCTTATCTGCCAGTCCCGGTGCAGGCGTCGGACAGGTGAGTATGTAAGTTTATTATTTTTTAACAACTTTTACTCACTTTTAGGCTACTTTTGCAGTGTATCTATAGATACACTGCGAAAGTATTCATACTCACTATACTCGCAATGAGTAGCGAGTACCGGTACCTACTCGTTGCGAGTATAGCGAGCACAAATATTAAGGTACTCGCTCATCCCTAGTGACCATGTTTTAATCAGAATAAATTCCTACACTGCAAAGGAAGACCCGGTGAGTGCCACTCATTTCTTTACGAACTGTTTAACTATCTCCATGCCTGGAGCAGTGAACACAAGCCACACTCCACTGCCTGCTGATGTCATAGGCAGTAAGCCTTGTTTTTGTTGCTGGTACCCAGATTTCTTCTGATATATATATATATATATATATATATATATATATATATATATATATATATATATAAACCATTTTTTTTTTGCTCCTGTTTGCATCTCTGTCACTTATATTTAATTCCCAAAATTTTGGGCTCTGATGGAAGATTCTGTGCAAGCATGTGGAAGGTCATGCTATTACAACATTTACCATGATTTCATGCATGCTTGCTTGACACCATCATAGGCCTCATCAAAGCCAGAAGTCCTGGTTTCTTGGGAGAGACCAGTGGATTTCATTACAAGCGATGGGTATTAGAAGATGCGATGAGGACCGCATGTGGACGGGAGTGTAGGAGCCTAAAGGTGAGTGGTGAAGTGAGTATAAGTAGTGATGAGCGAATATACACATTACTATTTGATATTCACATAGATAGTACAGTATTCGCGATACTCGTTACTCGGCAAGTAATGTTGGTGCTCATGAGTGATGTGTCAATCGTTATCAATCCGACACAAACTCAAAAAAAAACACCCTCTCGTCCTGTCCTGTAAATGCTCATTTTATGGCTGGCTGTGTGTGGGCAGAGCCTATCACTATTTGATTAACATTGGACTCGCTATTCGGACTAATAAGCGAGTATTAAAATCTACTCGCTACAAATCTCCCGAAGCCAAGTATTTCACTACTCGCTCATCCCTAAGTATAAGGATGTTAATTTTTTTTAACCTTTTGATGGTCATTCATGGTTCAGAAAAATGGCAACTAATTGCCATCATTTTGCTGATTCCATGGTAAATTGAACTCCAAAAAAACCCCAATCATTTTGTAAATTTTAGTAGACTTCAACTCCACATTTATTCACTCATTGCTAATCATAACCTACATATACTGTATATCATTTATAAACTTCCTCCAGAATTTCCAGCATCAATTTTTTTTTTAATACCTCTGATAAAAATAGGACTCTCCGGTACCTGGTGAATTACTCGGTTTTGCACCTATTTACATATATATTTATTAAGTACATTTCTTCCAGTAGGAGTGGTAAACATTGATTTGACATCTAATATGAAACATTCCGACTTTATTGAATTCCTATCATCTAACAACAGCATAGAGGTAAAATAAAGCTGTGGACTTTGCATAATGTGTAGCATACAGCCGTTTCTTCCCCCCGGTGACATGACATCATCAGCTTTTTTTATATGCTTGAAATTACTGTATTAACTTCTGTCTGGCTGAGTTAAATGAAATGTAAGATCTGTATGTAGACATAAATGTAAGCAATAAGAAAACTCATAATCAATTTTCCATATTTTAAAAATTGAACTTGAATTAGTATAACCCATCCGCATGTGTGTAGAGCTCTGATGCATATAGGGACAGGTGGGGTGCAGTGATAAATTCTGAGCCTTTTCCTAATTTTGTCTCAAGTTTAGGGAAAGTAATTGGATATAGCAGAAATTGCCAAAATCATTAGGAAAAAGTAAATGGTGTGTTATTGGTGTATTTGTACTTGTATGGTCTGTTTATGTTATTTGCATAATTTTACAAGCTGCATGTAGTAATGAATTAGGGTGCAAAGTGTATTGAAAATTGTTAGCTTTTAGCACTTTATTAAAGAAAAAAATGCATTTTTTACTATTACAAAAAAGTAGTAAATATAAAAACAACACAATAATTAAAAAATATTTTTCTAGTGTTTGAATATAAAATGTTTAAACATAAACACATTTAACATGGATGAACGGAGATGTGAATTCTGTGTACTTTAGGTATTGATGTAAAAATTAGTAGGAAGCTTTGGTTCTTTATAAGGAAAGATTAGTTCAACTATTGGCAAAATATGTAGTAGAGATTAATGTGATTTATATTTGAACTGCATTATTTAGTTATTGTTCGTATGGATGACACCAGCCCATTAAGGGAATGTGTCGTTGACTGCATCAACCAGGTCTGACCTCTTAATAAACAATGCACAGTTTATTAATGATCACCTAGTCCTTATGGGGTTAATGGTTGTTTTTTAAACATCGGTAAAAGCTGTGGGCAATACCTATCCAACAAAATAATTCATGTGTATTGTGTGTTATTGGGCCAATGATAGTGGGAGGGCCATATTTTAAGGGGTTAAAAATGTTGGTCTCTTCAATCTGGGTATTCTAGTCGACTAAAATACAGATTGGAGGGGTTATCTGAGACTATTGCATTTTTATTACTATGTGCCTAAGAACTAACAGGCAGAGAGTTGTTATCTACCAGCTTGTTGTGCCTAGCGCCAGTCTCAGTTGACACAAAGCGGTCTTTTGACCGCTCCTGCCAGCAGTTCTGATGTTTATGACATCAAATGAATGTCTTCTCACAATTCAAACAAGAACAACAGCTGGAGACCCTCTGTCTTAGTTTTGCTACTGAAGACAAATCTTGAAACCAAGGCTTGTGTCTCAGAGCATATGTGTTTCATGGCTTGAGAGTCTTTGAAAAAACTATAGAAAAATATCAACATTGCAGAAATTTAAACAAAACTTCCAAAGAGTACATGGGAATCCAGGACCGGTGGAAGAGCTACTAAGCGGGAAACAATGACCGTTGTCCTGTCACCCCCCTCTCTGCACCTTATCCCCATGGATCTACAATAATAGCCTCAACTGCAAAACATGCTCGTGTGAGTGCTGCTCTCTACCTGCTCATTGCAGTCTCTTGTTAATGTTTTCTCTTGGTTATCACCGGTTGCCATCTGTTTTACATTATTCATGTTGGTTGAGGTCACTTAAAAGGAGTTAAATACAGTCGTAGAAGACCGTAAAGTGTTATGCAAATATTTTACAGGCATTACAATATTTAGATTCATGGCAAAATTATTTTAATTTCTTTGGAGAATGAAGTTGGTGAATTTGATTATAAAAATATTTGCTCTACTCAATATTGAAGCTACCAGTTCTATAGCAGTTCTCTGCAGACCAAGTAAGTGTATAGTGACAAATCCAGTGAGTGACTCACCGATGATGTTCTTGCTAATTGTAGTCATTCACTTTTACTGTTATTTGACATTTTGTCCAGTCCACCTTGACAACTTCTGCCATCCATCACTTTCTCTACACACCACATGTTTGACTTATCACTATTCCAGCATCTTACATGCAGTTGTCTATCTCCACTCAAACCACAGAATGTGATAACTGATGTCCTATCTATTATATAATTGCGAATAGCTTTTTTGCCCCCGCGTGGTCATGTGGATACGCGCGAAGCATGGGCGCGAAGCGGCCATTGCGAGTCGCGTGGTCATGTGGATACGTGCGAAGCATTGGCCGCGAAGCGGCCATTGCGAGCACTTCTAAGTCGACTCGCAATGCCCGCACAGCGGCATTGCGAGTCAGAGACTCGACGTACTAGAATCCCGATGCATGTGCATCGGGCTCCCAGCTAGTAAAGTAATAATCCTCAATCTTTGCTCCAAATAATAGTACAAATAACAATGATAATGATAACTATCCTGTCTCTTTTTATTAAAATAATGGTCCCAGCATGCCTTTTTTATAATACCTACATTGTACCTACTTATAAAAAAAAGCGTCAGTATTTGCTCATTAAAATAATACCACTCCCCCATATTCTACTTCATTATTGTTATAGTGCCCCCATGGAGTCTCTTTAGAATATATGAACAGAGTTTTTTTAGGAGTCTTTGACCCGCCCCAGGGCCGTGGGGTACCCGATTCCAGGTGTTGATTCACGGGGGATGTCACTGTGGCCTGTGCCTGGTCCCGTGGTCCTGGTGGTCGCTGAAAAGGGGGGTAAACAGTCAATAAAAATAAAAAAAGAGTGATTCGTGATGCCACCTACGATTCCGGTAATGTTACTGGTACTGCAAGACAGACATCTGGGGTGATGGTGGAGCAGCAAGATGGTTACGCTCCCCGTAGGTGGAGCAGGATCCCCGGGGCAGTAGTGGAAGTTAATGCTTTCACACAGGGATGCAGTTTACACCAGGCCTTCTCACTTGTCCTCTCCCTACTGTGGTTGGCGGCTCATCAGGCGGAGATAATAAAGTACGCCAAACAGTCTTTTTACTCTGTACGGGTTTATTGGCAGTTCTTTAAAGCAGGTTGACAAACAACACAGTCTTTTTGGGTCTGCCTGGCCTGAGGAGTCACTTGGGAACCGGGATGCTTTACTCAGGACCCTCAGTGGTTTGCCTACCATTCCAGTCCCTCACTGCACTCTTCCCTGTCTCCTTCAGCGCTCCAGCGCACAGAACCTCAAGCCAGCTCCTATTGATCTATTTGTGGAGAACTCTTCTCCAAGTCCTTCAGACCCTATACAGTGCCTTTTAATGGATGCGCCGGGCGTTTGGCTGTGAATTCCTCTAGAAGCTCGGGCCTCCGGTTTGATGGCTCGGGATAGACTCCCGCACCTTGCTCATAGCTGGGCTTCTGGTTTGGGAAAGATCCCTTCGGTCGGTAGATGTACCAGGTCTGGATTAAGGTGAACCGCACTACCTGGTGCCCTTAGGATCCACTTCAGTCCTGACGGCTTCTCCGCCGTCCTGCACTCCTCACTCCCCAACTGAGCTCTACTCAGATTCACTGTCTCACTGAAACTGATTCTCCTCCCAGCCACACACTTTTCTACCAGTCACTACTCCCATGGGACTGGGTCATGTCTACAGCTGGTCCACCCACAGTCCTATACCAAGGGTGTATGTGGATGTGTTGTGTGAGGGTCCCTTGTGCAGCATCCCAATTCCCTAGTCACAGAGATACTACACACTCTTGTATTGGTGCAGTACCCTTATAAAACCAGTGTGGCGTCATAAATTTGTAGTGGGTCCCCCCAAGAGATGTCCAAAATATTGAATAAAAATTGTTTTACCTACCCTTTTCTACTGAGTTACTGTCCAGTCTGTTAAGTGTTTTTTTCTGATTAAAATTTTGAAAAATGCCTGGCGGAAGAAGACAGAGTACATGTAACTTTTTTTAAGCATCTCCTGATAGCAAAAGCTTCCAATTAGGCACTGTCAAATCAGAAAGCTGAAAGGAAATGCTTCATAACAAAAACTCTTCAAAACACCTTCAAACTCTTTAAAATCTATTGAGGAAATGTTTCTGGATATTAAAGAAACCCTCCAAATTTACCTAAAGGTATGTGTCAGGTTTAGGCTGCTCTACAGTCTCTGCAAACTGCTCTGCAGTAATTAAAATGTGTATTTCTGTTGGAACCTTAAGGGTTAATATCAGTAGCTGTAGTAGTATTTGGTGTCCATGGTATTAGCTGGCAGTGGCTCTCCAGGTGAGCTGTTGCTGCTGTGTTTGTCAGGAGATGTGGTTGTCCGTTCCCCAGCCTTTAAGTAATCCTGTTACCTATGAGCTGGTGTCATTGAAAGACTTAATTCACTCTTTGATCTCTGAGTTGTGTTGTGCCTTGTGCAGTTTCTGCTGGAGTTTTCAGAAGTTGTATTTCCTTGGAGTTGCTGTTCCTATCCTAATCCCTGGGTGGTGTTGCTGTGGATATCCTGGTCCCTGGGTGGAGGTGAGGGGGTTATATCTTAAGGCTTGTCAGGGGCAGGGCATGGGTGGCAGCCCATATATCCTCACCTTTAGAGGTACTTATGGGAACAGGGTCAGCTAAGAACTCCCAATCTAAGGGTCAGACTAGTTAACCTGATCCCACCACTGCCATTCTGCTTCCATACCCATTCATCCATTATAGCCACCCATGACAGAATGTTTCTTGAAACAGATTCCATTGGAAAATGTCAATTTTAATCATTCCTTTTAGTAATGACACCCTTTGTGCCTCCTTATGTTTGTAAAGCCCATGGTGCCTCCAAATTGTAGTAATATTGCCCCCGTTGTTGTTCCTAATAATAGTTGAAATAATATCCTCCTTTGGTCTCTATTGTATTAATATTGACCCACATTGTGCCTTCACAAAGATTAACAAAAACAAATACTCAACTCAATTGGACACCATGTCGTACAGTGGTGCACCCCTCCTCACTTCTGCCCCTGACCAAGGGAAGAAGTATAGATAAAGTGATGTTATCACACCACATGTAATCCCCTACATGTTGAAGTCCTTTTGCAATCTTCAGACTTGAAGCCACCCATGGCCTATTAAAAGTAACTGGAAGAATAAAGGCCAAGTCACACCAGGCGATGGGGCTGGGGATGTCAGCGGTGACTGGCAGGTGCGTGCACGTTTTTGGCATCCCGTCAGCGTCGCCATCCCCCGTTTACACGGGGCGACATCTCCAGCCCCGCGCCGGTGATCTGTCAGGCGGCATCGCCGCCGGGGTGTCTGGAGACCCCAGCGGTGATGGAGGACAATGGGAGCCTATGGCTCCCATCACCTGACAGGTCGCCGGCGCCCGGTTACATGGGACGATGTATGCACATTGCCCCATGATGGTCACCTCGTTTTAGAGCACTGCTCTGAAACCAGGCGACCGCCCAGCACCTTTACATGGGGCGACGTAGGAGCGATGACACCGCCGATAGACCACGCCCCCACGTCACCTCTGTAATGGGCGGCGATGTCGCCCCATGTGACGGGGCTTAAGAGTAACCAAGGGGGATGCAGATTCAGTTAACAGTGTTCAATGCTGGTGCAGCCCATCTAGCATTTGCCAGAAAGGCCAGATGGCCAGTCTGGCCAAGTGGTGTAAGATCCATAGTATAGTATCAGCATAAATAATGCATTACATTTAAAAAAAAGCTGAAAATGCTCGAGTCAATTCAAAATATAACAGGTGTCATGACATGTAAGTGTTAAATAAATTTATCATTAAAAACAAGCTAGCAAATGCAAACCATGCACACCAGAGGCTATCTGCTCAGTTCAAGATTAAAAACGGTAACTTTATTTCATTTCTAATATATTTTGCTGAACTTGTTTATTGAACAAGATTTTCTGCTTATAGCAAACAAAATGAAAAATACATTATTGGTGAGGAATGCAATTTTGAATATATTGATATTACATATTGCCAAGGAAAATATTTCAGGAGATCTCCCTTACCAGTAACGAGAGAAAATGAAAGGAGCTAACCTGTAAGAATGATATTTCCTAACTCATAAACCACTGATAACCTAATTCAAAAATCATCAAAATTTCACTTAGAAAAAAAGTAAAAGACGAACTTTGTCTCACTGGAAAGTATTCCGTTGAAAATCATAAAAAAACTAGATTAATTTTACAATGTTTTTCATGTTGTGCAATATAGGAATTTTTATTTAGATTATTATTTTTTTAGATTCCATTCTTAAGAGAGTCTTAAGGAATTCACTCCGAGCAATGACATTTATGGCATATCCACAAATGGCTGTCTCTGTACATTACAAACAAACAAATGGAGAAAGTTGTGCACATTTTCCTGTTCATTCTTAAAGGGACTCAGTCCAGTAATTTTTCAGTATGATTTTAATAGTGCCCTTGAATAGTTCCTTGGAAGAAAGAATATGTAAATATCATTACTGTAGCCTTTGCAGCTTTCTTGCTATAAGCACCTTCACACCCAGCATGAAGCTGCTTCAATAATCGGGTCCATTACTTTAACTGCTGAATAGTCCCCAATAGGTTAACTTTCATTTGTTATTCACTCCTTCCCAGGCAGCTATTGCCTCCCACCAGAGCTCTGTGTCTAACTTTAATTTTCATTTTCCAGTGGTGCTTTTGAGGAGGAGGAGGGAGAGACAGCAGGCATATACCTAGCCGAGCTGTGACTGTCAGATATCAGATGAGGTAATCTTGTTTATCTGTTGATCTGAGCAGAAGCCATGCTGTCTGTGAGAGATTCTATGTGTTTATTTGAACATTTGTTTTGCTGCATACAAGGAGAGCAGCACAGACAGACCCCCATGTGAGTGAATTTTACTGAATTTCATGAATATTCATTCCTTGGGGAGTGTGCAGCAGAGAACTAAGTGATTACTCACTGTGATTGACAGACAGCATGAATCTCTTTATTTACAGTTTAAAGAGGATAGGGAGTGAGTATAGATAAAAGAAATGCATGTGTAGAAAGATCTTCACTAAAGGAACTAGTAAATTATATCAGTTGCATATGGATTTTTGACCTGACAGATGCCCTTTAAGAATGTATTGGCTTTATGCTATATTACCATGCAGGAGTGTAGGATCGACATTTATTCAGATGTATAATGCATAGTATATGTTTTCTGCAATGTTTGCTTTCAATTAGCGCTATGCAGGGAAACTGTTACATTTCTTTGCCCCCTCACTCTATGCATCTGTTGGGGTCAAATCCAGTAGAACAGTAAGCTGTTTGGAAAATCCCTTTAGAACAGGTACTTAGGTCTTGCTTGAATGGTGACCCTATTTTGGTAACTTGTCTCTATTAAAAAAAAACTTGGAAAAATTTTGAACTAACCCTTTTTAAAGGGATTGTCCAGGATGCTTATGATAGGTCATCAATATCCAAGTACTGAGTGTCCAACAAACTAATAACTATTTATTGCCCCCATTTTAGCTGTATGTACGTAAATTACTCAGCCAGAACGGCCATGTTTTATGCAATATTTAATGGCAGTTCTTGAATGCTACAGCTTCCCTCCTATAGCAGTGAATAAAAGTTAAGCTGTACCATCCTAGAAAACTGATGATTAGCGGATGTACCAAGTGTCCTGTACAGGGACATGGTCTGATCATACCACATCTCCTGTGCTGAGATAATCTTATATATGTTTCCCTGCAATGTACTGTGTAATGGATGTGTCTGACCATACAGGGACATGGTCTGATCATACGAAATCTCCTGTACTGAGATAATCTTATGTACGTGTCCCTGCTATGTACTGTGTAATGGTTGTGTCTGACCATACAGGGACATGGACTGATCATACCACATCTCCTGTGCTGAGATAATCTTATGTACGTGTCCCTGCTATGTACTGTGTAATGGGCGTGTCTGACTGTAGAGGGATATGGTCTGATTATACCACATCTCCTGGACAGGGGAGGAACCAAGAGAGTATACATACATTACAGCACGGTATCATAGATTATTGTTTTTGTTAGGTAAAACACATTTTACTTTAAAGAAAGAATCATTTGTGATCCCACACTGTTATGTCTGTATATTTTTTTTTTGCATCTTCCCCTGCACAGGAGATATAATTTGATCAGACCATGTATCTGTATTCCAAGATCTATTGAATAAAATGAGCTTTTTTCATGGGAAAACCCATTTAAGGATAGGTCATCAGTACGAAAGTCCTGTATAACACCTTTATGGCTTTAAAAACTAAATTTTATTTATATTAAGGGTTGCCTTAATTGCATGCCAAAATGTCATTCACTGTAGAAAGGCACGGTATATGTTTTAGATATCCAAATATCATTAATATAGATACAGTTGCCTTTATACACTACTTGATAGAGTACAAAGTATGATTTCATTTCACTTCCTATAACCAGTCCATACATTTGACTTAGGAGGGTTTATTCTACCAATTGCTTTTATTATTTTGTGCAGTATCAATTATTTAAGATACACACTGCCTATTGACATCATAATATTGTGGTAACCTATTCCTGTAACTTGTCTCTAACCAGTGGAGATTGGGCTAGAAAATAAAACTTTCTCTGATTTAAGTACGGCTGATGGTCACAGGTTCTGTGTAACATTCACTTCAGTAGAATGGAGTTTCACCACTGACCACAACTCATGTACAGACAGACGAGATATTGTTACTAGGGATAACTTAAACCAAACTGTAAAGTTCGGGATTCCCTCCAAATATTTAGGCTATGTGCCGACATAGAGAGAGAGAGGGAGGCAGAGAGTGAGACAACGCTTCTTGGTATCCTGAAAGGAATTCTATGTTTTATACACATTATAATGGGGTTAACGGGTTAAAATCCACTGCAAGAATTTGCATGCTGCAGATTCTTCCACAGTAAAAACCCGCACCATTTCTGCAGCGGAAAAAAATGCACCATGGGCACACCACTTCAGATTTCCCGCACACTTTGCTGCCACTTTGCTGGGCTGTGTATTATATACAAATCTGCACACAAAGACTTAGTGTCCGGTGGTGAACCCCAAACACGGACTTCTCTCTCTACGACCGGTTTCTGTTTGGGTCTGAGAGAGAAAGAGAAATATTTTTACCAGAAAAGTTCAGATCACAATGCAATTTAATGTGGATCAGTGTCCGGTCAAGTTTAGGCATGATCAGGACTTCTCGAAAAAGTTCGGGCAGACCCGGGAGACCTGGACTTCCACCGGTCAGCTCATCTCTAATTGTTACTTGAAAACAACCATTAGTTAAGAAAAGTATTTCCCATATTTCTCCAAAATCTTAATGCTAAAATCTATGTTGTATGTTTATTATTAGTGATGAGCGAGCACTAAAATGCTTGGGTGCTCGATGCTCGTGTCAAGCATCCCGAGATGCACGGGTGCTCGACCGAGCACCGAGCCCAATGTAAGTCAATTAGTGACAGGCTCCGCCCACAGGCTTCCGGCTATAAAACGAGTGTTTCTGGGAAAGGGCGGGAGAGGGGGCTTTTCAAATCATCACAGCATACAACACCTTGCTGTACCCCCCAGAGGGACCCTAACAATCAATCTGCTGTCTGTGAGGTGCCATCTCACTGTGTGCACTGATGGGAGCTGTGTATTTGTGTCAGAGTGATAATTATTAGTGAAGAGTCTGAGCATCTCGGCGGTATTTGTGCGAGTAACGAGTAGCGCTGAGCATGCTCGTTCATCACTATTTATTATTCTTTAGCATGGGACTGAATTGCTGTGCCAACTACAGTCTAAGGCTGGAGTCAAACTGGGCGAGAGACATGCAAGATTTTTGCACAAGTCTTGCATTCATCACCTGGCATAGATGCTTGCTCTCTGGAGAGGAACATGCAACAGACTCAAGTTAGAGGATAATTAACTTTTGAGACTTCTTATGTGAACTGTCTCGCTTTGATTTATTGCCCTCTTCAACTGAGGAATCTTTAGGTCTCCACATGTCACTAATCATAGAACAATAATACAATCTGTTCCTCTTATCTTAGAATTTTGACTTTATTTTCCCCGCTCCTTTCCCCCTCCCCAGCCTGATTCTGCTTTACATCACCTGTCGTATTTACTACATCATCTAACACTGCTTATGTATATATGTATGTGTCTTCAGAATCTTCAGAATCTGTCATTATCAGCCTGATGAAGGGACCACAGTGTCCCGAAAGCTTGCTATGTTTACCATCCTTTAAGTCCGCCATTAAAAGGTATCAACCACTGAGGACTCTCAAATTCCAATATTTTTCTATCTACTGGCTAACACGGTACAAACATTCTTTACCTATGCAGCCACATAGAAATACATGCAGCTGCATGCTTCTCACTGGTGAGCCAGTGGCTATGTCAGTTGATACAAGCGACACTCGCGTGAATATGTCACATGTCTCTCGCCAGGTGTGACAATAATAGTAACAGTAATAAAATCAGAACATTTTCTTAATCTCCGATTTAAGCTTTGACACGGTTTAAGTACTAATAAAGAAATCCTTCCAAATATTCTGACCATTTCTTGCAAAACACAGGCTATTTACATTGTTCGAATATGATTTATGAACTCGACTAATTAAGACCAAATTAATGGACTGTGGCTTGGTCTATGTGCATTGTGCCTCGTGATCCAACAAACCCTAGCTGTCTACCTTGGGAAAATTATTTTTTTGCATAAAAATATAAAAATCTTCAGCAGGTCAGCCGAAAATGAATCATTTCGAAATATTATACTCAGAAGAACAACATCCAGCAGCTTTTGATTTAGAATAGCTGTCCTATGAGCAATATGTTCGCTATCATAGCAGCTGCTGGACAAATGAGCCAGTGCTAATGAATAAACTGGATCTTCATATTTAAAGCTTGATATGTGAACTGTATTTAAAACAATTATTAGAGTGCATTAGGCGACTTTTAAATGATGTGGTCATTTATAATATCTCCTAGTCGAAGATCACAGCCAGAAAAATCTTGTGAACAAAGAAATGTTCTAGGTTTTATGGAGAATGGGGCTATAACCTCATTGACGGACAGTTACTCCAAATATGTTACAGTCAATAGATTACCACAAAATTATACACATTTATAGAAAATGTGTCATCAGAAAATAATCTGAAAAAAATTAGATTAAAAAAACAAAAACAATTTGGTAAAGTTTTACATTTATTATTTTTTCATATTACTTTCTACTTTAAAAGATTAATATAATCTTGCAATTTTCACGCTAACCACTGGGGTTCTTCTAATTTTATGCTTTCATAGTAACACTAAATGTCGGCCCGATTCTAAAGAATCGGGTATTCTAGACTATGTATGTAGTTTATTTATGAAGATTTAAGAATAATGCAAAGCGAAGCTGGGTTTAAATCCTGTGACAATATCTTTGATTGCTTGCAGGAGGGCACAGCGGGTGTGTGCGGGCAGGAGCAAGCTGTGGAAGAGCAGGCGGGTGTGGGCAGGATTGGTTCGGGAACAGCAGCCAGGTTCGGGCAGGAGGGGGACAGGGAACCGCAGTGGGGGGTGGCAAGAGGGGGCCAGACCCCTCTGGTACTATACACACAGGTGACAGTGCTGGTGGTACTATACACACAGGTGACAGTGCTGATGCGGGTGGTACAATACACACAGGTGACAGTGCTGATGCTGGTGGTAGTATACACACAGGTGACAGTGCGGTTAGTACAATACACACAGAGGTGACAGTGCTGCTGGTACTATGTACACACAGAGGTGAGAATGGTGCTGCAGGTAGTATGCGCACAGAGGTGACAATGGTGCTGCAGGTAGTATGCACACAGAGGTGACAATGGTGCTGCAGATAGTAAGCGCAGAGAGGTGACAATGGTGCTGCAGGTAGTATGCGCAGAGAGGTGACAAGGGTGCTGCAGTAGTATACAGACAGAGGTGACAATGGTGCTGCAGGTAGTAAGCGCAGAGAGGTGACAATGGTGCTGCAGGTAGCATGCGCACAGAGGTGACAATGGTGCTGCAGGTAGCATGCGCACAGAGGTGACAATGCTGCTGGTACTATATACACACAGAGGTGACAATGGTGCTTCAGGTAGTATGCGCACAGAGGTGACAATGGAGCTGCAGGTAGCATGCGCACAGAGGTGACAATGGTGCTGCAGGTAGCATGCGCACAGAGGTGACAATGGTGCTGCAGGTAGCATGCGCACAGAGGTGACAATGCTGCTGGTACTATGTACACACAGAGGTGACAATGGTGCTGCAGATAGCATGCGCACAGAGGTGAGAATGGTGCTGCAGGTAGCATGCGCACAGAGGTGACAATGGTGCTGCAGGTGGTATACACACAGAGGTGACAATCGTGCTGCAGGTGGTATACAGACAGAGGTGACAATGGTGCTGCAGGTGGTATACACACAGAGGTGACAATGGTGTCGCAGGTAGTATGCGCACAGAGGTGAGAGTGCTGGTCTCCCCCTTGCAGGCCCTGGTGCTCCCCTTTCCCCCTCCTGTCTTGTAGACAGCAGGGGTTCCAAATAGCGAAGCATATGTTATTCTTACCTGTCCGGGCTCCAGCAGCGCGATGCAGGTGTATCGTCCTCCGCCGCTATGTCGCCGCCCCTGGAGTTCAGGATCCAATATGGCGTCCGGGAAGTCTCGCGAGAGTTCCCGAACGCCATCTTGGAGATAGTTGTCGCCGCCCCCGAAGCCATGGATCCGAACAAAGCCACGGAAGTGGCGCCGTATGCGACGGAAGTCGCTACGGCAATTATATAATAAATAGTATCATAGTATTTAAGGTTGAAGGAAAACCTTACGTCCATCTAGTTCAACCCATAGCCTAACATGTTGATCCAGAGGAAGGCAAAAAAAAACCCATGTGGCAACACTAAGCTCCACATTGGGGGAAAAAATTCCTTCCTGACTCCACATACGGCAATCAGGCTAGTTCCCTGGACCAACGCCCTATCAAGAATCTATTATATATAACTGGTAATATTATAGTTTTCAAGAAAGGCATCCAGACCCTTCTTAAATGTTAGTAGTGACTCACTCATTACAACATCATGTGGCAGAGAGTTCCATAGTGTCACTGCTCTTACAGTAAAGAATCCACGTCTGTGAATATGATTAAACCTTCTTTCCTCCAGACGTAGAGGATGCCCCCTTGTCCCCGTCTCAGGCCTAAGAGTAAAAAGATCATTAATAAGGTCTCTGTACTGTCCCCTCATATACTTATACATTATTATAAGATCACAAGTAAAGCCTTCGTTTTTCCAAACTAAATAACCTTAAGTGTAATAACCTGTCTTGGTATTGCAGACCCCTCAGTCCTCTAATGACTTTTGTCGCTCTTCTCTGGACCCGCTCTAGTTCAGCTATGTCTTTCTTATACACCGGAGACCAGAATTGTACACAGTATTCTAAGTGTGGTCACACTAGTGACTTGTATAGAGGTAAAATTATGTTCTCCTCATGAGCATTTATGCCTCTTTTAATGCATCCCATTATTTTATTTGCCTTTGCAGCAGCTGCCTGACACTGGCCACTAAATGTGAGTTTGTCATCTACCCATACACCCAGGTCTTTTTCAGTGACAGTTTTGCCCAGTGTTTTACAATTAAGCACATAATTATACCTTTTGTTTCCTCTGCCCAAGTGCATGACTTTACATTTATCCCCATTAAAGCTCATTTGCCATTTAGCAGCGCAAGCTTCTAGTTTACATAAATCCTCCTGTAATATAAAATTGTCCTCCTCTGTATTGATTACCCTGCAGAGTTTAGTGTTATCTGCAAATATTGAGATTCTACTCTGTATGCCCCCTACAAGGTCATTAATGCTTCTTCTCTTCCAGGAATTTTACAGTATCATTAGCAGCAATAAATAGGAAAAAAAGAAAAATTAGCGATCATTAGTGGCAAATAGAAATGAGCAAACTTTTCAAGCTTCGGTTTGGTTTGGTTACCGGATCTCCCGGTGTTGAGTAAACTTGTTCGGGTTCGGAGTTCAGGTGCTTTATGTTTGCAAAGCACTAGAGCGAGCATCGCTGTGGTCGGGTATAGTTGGTGCTTGGTCCAGTGTGAGCTGTGTTCAGTTTTTAACTGGCTCACACTGGGTTTAAAAGCACAATTTTGGGGTATAGTGTGTATTAAAATCAATTAAAAAAAACAACTTCCCAGCCCTGGAAGTGTTTTATTTCTGGCTGGCTGTATGTAGGCAGAGAGATGAACTGCCAATCAGTGACTTCCATGTAGTTTCGGATCACGTTCGGGGTAATGAACAGTGTGTCAAAAAATTCAACGGCACTGCCCAAACCTGAATCTTCAGGTTTGCACATGTCTTGTTGCAATTGACTAACACAAATCCTTAGGCTACGGTCAGACTTAAGGCTGATGGAGCTGCTAAACTCTCTAGAATTCAGCCGCAGTGCATAGCGTTAACGGTATGTGCCACCAGTGGAACACTGCCCCATAGAAACCCGCTTTTTACCGTAGCAGCGGTTACACACAAAGCTGTCTGCAGCATTTCCTGTGTACTGTGATAAAGCCCATTCCCTGCAGCTTTGTGTGTGACCACCGGCTATGGGGCTGCATTCCACTGCAGTGCATAGCGTTAACGCTATGCACTGCGGCTGAATTTCAGAGACTTTAGCAGCTCCGTCAGCCTCGAGTCTGACCCTAGCCTTAAAGAACCTAATGAGTGTGTGTCAAATTAATATTGCAGGGAAGAGGAGCAAGGAAAGCTGTGTCATCACCTATGATGATTGGAAAATCCTGTAGCGTTATGAGCACTGTATAGAGATGTTATCAGCCTCTGAAGATAATGAGATGTATGAAAAGTCTTCTGTAAAAAAATTAGGAACTGAGAGTCCAAAGGCCCCGTTACATGGGGAAACATCTCCGACAACATCACTGGCAACTCACGGGAGCGCGCACGTTTTTGGCTGCTAGACTAGATCACTGTGCTGCTGTTACTCCGGGAGACATTGCCGGCAACGCAGCAGTGATTTTGAAAGCAACTATTGCTGCCAGGGTTAAATTCAACCCTGGCAACGGTCATTAACATTGGACTCAATGGGGGAAGTTGCTTACAACATCACAGTTGCGGTGTCAACATCACCAGACGATGTTGCTCAAGCAACTATCACCGTTTATATCGCCCTGTTACATGGGGCAACGCACTGGCGATGTTGCTGCAACTTCACCACGCCCCTGAGTTGCCGGCGATGTTGCAGGAAATGTTACCCCATGTGACGGTACCTTAAAGTAGCCCTTGTATCCAATGTAAAATGTGCACGATTTTTGTAATTCATTTATCACAGAAACATGAAATAGGTTATGCTCTGCATCCAAAATCTACTCTCAAGACAGTAAACCTGCTGCGTTCAAAACTAGTGTTTCAATATATTTTGTGGCATTTTTCAGCAATTTTTATGTGTCTAGACAGCTTTTTTTGTGCTGTGTTTTCTATGCATGTTTAATAAAGTTAGTTTTATTCATCAAAAACGTCTTGAGAATGGAGTGAATAATTTTGCATTTTTTCAGTGTTTTTTTTTTGTTTTTCCCATTGCTAAAATACTGAAAAAATTGCCATGCCACAGACATAATAAATGCTGCAGTTTTCCAACTCAATCTGGAAAAAAAAGCATATGCATGAGCATGAGATTTCTGATATCTCAAAGCTTAGATGGTACTGGAAAACATAGGTTTTAATTTTCATAAGAAAAACATTGAAAAAAAAATGCTGCAAAAATGAAAGTATGAACATAGCCCTAAACAATATCTCATTCTCTTTGACACTTCAAAAGTTAAAAAAAATTGCAAATAAATATAAATCTTTATTAGAAAATTCTAAATGAAAAAAGGTACAAAAAAGAACTGAGAGAATTAGAGTATATCATCAATATATTCATTTTTTTAAAAACAGTAAAAAAAAAAGTGGGGAATCATTTTATAAAATATTTCTGTTAAACAACTCTAAATTCCAACCCATGGAGTTAAAGGGAACCTGTCATGTCTTTTTTGTTGTTCTTAATCTTCCCTCAATGTTATTTAGATAATGCGCTGGGCATCACCGACCTGGTATAAAAAAATAAAAAAGTCGATGTATTAATTATGAAAAAAACACTTTAGATGCTTGGATGCTTAAATGCATTAGGTAGCAGCACAAACAGTCACCCAGGTGGATATATCAGCTGTAATCAGTCATGTCAATCCACATTCAGTCATGCAGTTTTTTAAACGTAGTTAACCCCCCCCCCCCGGCATTATAATATATTAATATCACTGAAGACCTCCAAAAATATGTTAATATGTGTCCCTACACCCAGCACAAACATTTGGGGCACTAGTTTTTGCTAAAAAAACAGATTAGTAGAAGGCAAGATATAGCTTTATAAACTGTTAAAAATCTTGACGACTGGGTGTTACCTAGCTGCCGGGGGGGTGGAGCGCTGCGCAATATGTACTACCTGGTCCGGTGCCGTCCCTGCAGTCCTGTCCGGTGCAGTCTCCCCGCTGCTGTCTCCGGTGCTGTGCCCGCTGGTGTCCTCCTGTAATGGTCTCCATGCTGTGCCCCAGGCCGGTAACATGATTATCGGTGCGGGCTCTGGACAATGGGGATGCTTCCTGCTTCCTACTGCCAATCCCCGCCCAGGTCGGCCCTGCACCAATGAGAACGCAGGGCCATTGTGTCATGTGATCGCCGCTGTGAGCCAATCACAGCGCAGGGGCGGTTCCATGACATCACTGGCCCTGCATTCTCATTGGTGCAGGGCCGACCTGGGCGGGGATTGGCAGTAGGAAGCAGGAAGCATCCCCATTGCCCGGAGCCCACATATTGCGCAGCGCTCCACCCCCCCGGCAGCTAGGTAACGCCCAGTCGTCAAGATTTTTAAAAGTTTATAAAGCTATATCTTGCCTTCTACTAATCTTTTTTTTTAGCAAAAACTAGTGCCCCAAATGTTTGTGCTGGGTGTAGGGACACATATTAACAGTCCGGGGGGGTCATTTGGGGTGGTTGGTTCCCTTTAATATTCTTTATACTGTGTGCAGAATTATTAGGCAAATGAGTATTTTGATCACATGATACTTTTTATACATGTTGTCCTACTCCAAGCTGTATAGGCTTGAGAGCCAACTACCAATTAAGTAAATCAGGTGATGTGCATCTCTGTAATGAGGAGAGGTGTGGTCTAATGACATCAACACTCTATATTTTGGCTCTGAAAAGTCCATAATTGTGAGATGTCTTGTAGAGGGATGCAGCAGTCATGAAATTGCCAAACTTTTGAAGCGTGATCACCGAACAATCAAGCGTTTCATGGCAAATAGCCAACAGGGTCGCAAGAAGCGTGTTGGGCAAAAAAGGTGCAAAATAATTGCCCACGAATTGAGGAAAATCAAGCATGAAGCTGCCAAGATGCCATTTGCCACCAGAGCTGCAACATTACTGGAGTATCAAAAAGCACAAGGTGTGCTATACTCAGGGACATGGCCAAGGTAAGAAAGGCTGAAAAACGACCACCTTTGAACGAGAAACATATGATAAAACGTCAAGACTGGGCCAAGAAATAGCTTGAGACTGATTTTTCAAAGGTTTTATGGACTGAAGAAATGAGAGTGACTCTTGATGGGCCAGATGGATGGACCAGAGGCTGGATCAGTAAAGGGCAGAGAGCTCCACTCTGACTCAGACGCCAGCAAGGTGGAGGTGGGGTACTGGTATGGGTTGGTATCATCAAAGATGAACTTGTGGGACCTTTTCAGGTTGAGGATGGAGTGAAGCTCAACTCCCGGACCTACTGCCAGTTTCTGGATAACAACTTCTTCAAGCAGTGGAACAGGAAGAAGTCGGTATCGTTCAAGAAAAACATGATTTTCATGCAGGACAATGCTCCATCTCATGCATCCAACTACTCCACAGCGTGGCTGCCCAGTAAACGTCTAAAAGAAAAAAAAATAATGACATGGCCCCCTTGTTCACCTGATTTGAATCCCATAGAGAACCTGTGGTCCCTCCTAATATGTCAGATCTACAGGGAGGGAAAACAGTACACCTCTCGGCACAGTGTCTGGGAGGCTGTGGTGGCTGCTGCACGCAATGTTGATCGTAAACAGATCAAGCATCTGACAGAATCTATGGATGGAAGGCTGTTGAGTGTCATCATAAAGAAAGGTGGCTATATTGGTCACTAATTTTTTTGGCTTTTGTTTTTGCATGTCAGAAATGTTTATTTCTAAATTTTGTGCAGTTATATTAGTTTACCTGGTGAAAATAAACAAGTGAGATGGGAATATATTTGGTTTTTATTAAATTGCCTAATAATTCTGCACAGTAACAGATATCCTCCTACGGGTCCTTTCACATCAGCGTTTTTCGCTGATCGCGGCAGTTGCGGTGAAAAAACCACTACTGCCGTGATTACAGCATAACGGCCGCGATCGTAGCACACTTGCGTCAAGCCCCATTCAATGTCTATGGGGCTTGCGGTAAGTGTGCGGCAGGTGCAGCAAGTGCGGTTTTGGCACTTGCGGCAGGTGCTGACGCGAAAAAAATGCGGTATGCCTCGTTTTTTTTGCCGAAACCGCACTTGCCGCACCTGCCGCAAGCTCCTTAGACATTGCATGGGGCTTGCCGCAAGTGAACCGCAAGTGCGGCCGTTATGCGATAATCACGGCAGTTGCGTTTTTTTCACCGCAACTGCCGCGATCAGCGTAAAACGCTGATGTGTAAGCAGCCTAAGGCCTCGTGCACAAGTTCAGTGTTTGCTGAGTTTTTTACCTCAGGATTTGTAGACAAAACCAGGAGTGGAGAAATCAGAGGAAAGGTATAATAGAAACACCTGCACCACTTCTGTATTTAATTATCCACTCCTGGTTTTGTCTACAAATCCTGAGGTAAAAAACTCACCAAATACTCAGCGTGTGCACAGGGCCTTAGATAGCCAAATCTAAAAAAAAAAAACACACCAACTTCCAAAAATATTAATCTTTAATATTTGTGAGTCTCTTGGGTTGATTGAGAACATAGTTGTTGATCAATAATAAAAATAATCCTCTAAAATACAATTGCCTAATAATTCTGCACATGGTGTAGTGAGTTCCCTCTAAATTAATATTTTTTTGTTTTAACAGGCCAGAGCCAGTATTATGGACAAAGGATGGCGGAGAACTTCCAGACCCAGACAGGATGTTGGTGAATGGACGTGAATTAACAATAACTTTCTTGAACAAAACAGACAATGGAACATATCGATGTGAAGCAACCAACTCCATTGGTAAAAACAGTGCAGAATACATCTTGATAATAAACGGTAGGTTGACTAAATACATAAGATTTGGTTTATGTTAGAGATACAGAAGTGTCCTTCCTTATCTTTATCCAAACTTGACAAATGCCAAGATGTGTGGTCCATGATGTTAAAAACATATGAAAAATATGTTGGGTTATGATTAAATTTATGACATCCAACAACTATCTCTGTAGAGTTAAAAAACAATCAACATATATAATTATTACTGGATCATTGCAACAAATTCCCATGACACAGTTAACAAAAAACATCATATGCAATTATCTTAAAATGTATATAAATATATATATATGTAGAAACAAATAGAGCAGCACTGCCCAGTGGGTGCTAATCAGATCAGCTGTCTTCTCAGCATGTGTATATACTTGAAAAAATGCTGCAGCACTCCGTCATTAGATGTATCCTTATGGGGCACATGCGCCCTGAATGAAGGGCGCATGTGCCCAATACGTTGCCCTATGGTACCTGTGGCCGTAATAAAGGCATAAGGATACATCTAATGATGGAGTGCTGCAGCATTTTTTCAAGTAAATATATATATATATATATATATATGTATATATATTAGAAATTAGAAAAAGGTCCGATGCTATCGCATCGGGAGTGCGGTGAAATGAACAGGTGCTGTAGAAATTGCTGCTGAATAGTACAGTCCTCTCTGCAGAAAGTACTCACTCACTCACTGTTGTTGCTCAGTGGTTAGCACAGTATATGGTGTCTTGGTGGTTAGCACCGTATATGATGGCTCAGTGGTTAGCACTGTATGGGGGCTCAGTGGTTAGCACAGTATATGGTGTCTCGGTGGTTAGCCCTGTATATGGTGGCTCAGTGGTTAGCACTGTATGGTGCCTCAGTGGTTAGCACAGTATATTGTGGCTCAGTGGTTAGCACAGTATATGGTGGCCCAGTGGTTAGCACAGTATATGGTGGCTCAGTAGTTAGCACAGTATACAGTGCCTCAGTGGTTAGCACTGTATACAGTGGCTCAGTGGTTAGCACTGTATAGGGTGGCTCAGTGGTTAGCACAGTATATGGTGGCTAAGTGGTTAGGACAGTATGTGGTGGGTCAGTGGTTAGCACTGTATGGTGGGTCAGGAGTTAGCACTGTATGGTGGCTCAGTGGTTAGCTCAGTATATGGTGGCTCAGTGGTTAGCACAGTATATATCGTGGCTCAGTGGATAGCAGTGTACATGGTCGCTCAGTGGTTAGCACAGTATACAGTGGCTCAGTGGTTAGCACTGTATACGGTGGTTCAGTGGTTAGCACTGTATACGGTGGCTCAGTGGTTAGGACAGTATATGGTGGGTCAGGGGTTTGCACTGTATGGTGGCTCAGTGGTTAGCACAATATATGGTGGCTCAGTAGTTAGCACAGTATGGTGGCTCAGTGGTTAGCACTGTATTCGGTGGCTCAGTGGTTAGCACAGTATATGGTGGCTCAGTGGTTAGCACAGTATATGGTGGCTCAGTAGATAGCAGTGTATATGGTGGGTCAGTGGTTAGGACTGTATACATTGGCTCAGTGGTTAGCACTGTATATGGTGGCTCATTGGTTAGCTGTTAGCTGTCTCCCCCTGTTCTCTTCCCCGTCTCCCCCTGTTCTCTGCCCTGTCTCCCCCTCTTCTCTGCCCCGTGTCCCCCTGTTCTCTGCCCCTGTGTCCCGCTGTCCTCTGACACTGTGTCCCGCTGTCCTCTGCCACTGTGTCCCGCTGTCCTCTGCCACTGTGTCCCGCTGTCCTCTGCCACTATTCTCTGCCGCTGTGTCCCCCTGTCCTCTGCCGCTGTCCTCTATTCCTGTGTCCCCCTGTCCTTTGCTGCTGTCCTCTGCCCCTGTGTCCCCCTGTCCTCTGCCCCTGTGTCCCCCTGTCCTCTGCCCGCTGTCCTCTGCCCTCTGTCCCCCTGTCCTCTGCCCCTCTGTCCCCCTTTCCTCTGTCCCTGTGTCTCCATGTCCTCTGCCCCTCTGTACCCCTGTCCTCTGCCCCTGTGTCTCCTGTCTCCCTGTCTTCTGTCCTTGTGTCTACCTGTCCTCTGCCCCTGTGTCTCCCTGTCCTCTGCCCCTGTGTCCCCCTGTTCTCTGCCCCTGTGTCCCCCCTGTGTTGCCCTCTCCTCAGCCCCTGTGTTGCCCTGTTCTCTGGCCCTGTGTCACCCTGTCTTCTGCCCTTGTGTCGCCTGTCCTCTGGCCCTGTGTTGCCCTGTCCTCTGCTCCTGTCTCCCCCTGTCCTCTGGCCCTGTGTCCCCTCTCCTCTGCTCTGTGTCCCCCTGTCCTTTGCCCCTGTTCTGTGTGCCCCCTGTACTGTGTACCCCCTGTCCTGTGTGGCCCCTGTCCTGTGTGCCCCTGTCCTGTGTGGCTCCTGTCCCCTGTTCTGTGTCCCCTTTCCTCTGCCCTGTTCTGTGCCCCCTGTCCTCTGTCCCTGTTCTGTGTGTCCCCTGTTCTGTGTGCACCCTGTTCTGTGTGCCACCTGTCCTGTGTGCCCCTTTTCTGTGTGACACCTGTCCTGTGTGCCCCCTATCCTGTGTGGCCCCTGTTCCCCTGTCCTCTGCCTTCCACCGGCATTACCATTGCTATGCAGGAAGAAAATCAGTGTGAAGCCGGCCATGTGACAGGGCGGGCTGCTGTGATGTCACAAAGGGCCATTCACATGACCGGCTCCAAACAGATTGTCTACCTCCAACCTCAGCCTGCAATGTTAACACCGGTGGAGGGTGAGAACAGAGTGGTCAGGGGAGAGCGACTGGTGGTAGGAGGAGGGAGAGCGAGCAGCGGGGAGAGCAGGAGGCAGCATTGCTACTGGCCGCCATATGGGAATACCCATAACCGCTGATCTCCCGACGGTAGTTGTGGCGTCTTTGTCACTTAGACTTCTGACGCCTGTGTCGCTATCCTACAATGGTGCCGCAGTGCATTGTTGGATAGCGACATAAGTGCCGGAAGTCTGCGACACATATGATTGTTGATTATATATATATATATATATATATATATATATATATATATTCATATATACATATATATATATACTATCAATCAAATGCTTGGGGTCACCCAGGCAATTTTGTGTTTTCCATGAAAACACATACTTTTATTTATCAAATGAATTGCAAAATGAATAGAAAATATATTTCAGACATTGACAAGGTTAGAAATAATGATTTTTATTTGAAATAATAATTTTTTCCTTCAAACTTTGCTTTCGTCAAAGAATGCGCCCTTTGCAGAAATTACAGCTTTGCAGATCTTTGGCGGGTACTATTTAATGAAGCTGCGAGATGAGGAGCTGTGAGACGTCGATTTTTCAAACTCGAGACTCTAATGTACTTGTCTTGTTGCTCAGTTGTGCAGCGAGGTCTCCCACTTCTCTTTCTACTCTGGTTAGAGCATGTTTGTGTTCGCCTCTGAAGGGAGTAGTGCACACCGTGGTAGGAAATCTTCAGTTTCTTGGCAAGTTCTCACATAGAATAGCCATCATTTCCAAGAACAAGAATAGACTGTTGAGTTTCACATGAAAGTTCCCTTTTTGTGGCCATTTTGAAAGTTTCATAGAACAAACAAATTTAATGCTCCAGATTCTCAACCTCATTCTCAAAGGAAGGTCAATTTTATAGCTTCTCTAATCAGCCAAACAGTTTAGCTGTGCTAACATACTTGTGCAAGGGTTTTCTGGGGTTTCCTACACATCCATTAGCCTTCTTACACATTTAGCAAATACAATGTACCATTAAAACACTGGAGTGGTTGTTGTTGGAAATGGGCCTCTATGCACCTATGTACTGTAGATATTGCATTAAAAACTAGATGTTTGCAGCTAGAGTAGTCATTTACCACATTAACAATGTATAGAGTGTATTTCTAATTCATTTAATGTTAGCTTCATTGAAAAAAATTTGTTTTTCTTTCAAAAATTAGGACTTTTCTAAATGACCCCAAACTTTTGAACGGTAGTGTGTGCATATATACAGTATATAGAGAGATAGATATCCATTAACAATAGTCTCCCATGTTAAAAATATATACTTTTTAATACATAGTTTAGGACTACACATTCTATAATTTACCGAAAAGGTAAGGCTGGACCTGTCTGTATTAGAGCAACCATTCTGTATCATTGTGCTAAAAATATTGGGCCTCATCCATAATATTTTCTCAGAGGTATACACTATAGTTTGAGTACAGGAACATTGCAAAAAAATATCATGACTGTTAATATATATTTACCGTATATACTCGTGTATAAGCCAAGTTTTTCAGCCCAAAAATTGGGCTGAAAAGTCACCCCCTCGGCTTATACACGGGTCAATACGGTGATATATGTGGTGGGGGCTGTGTCCGGGTGCTGGGGAGGCTGGAGGAGGCGGGGGGAGGCTGATTACTGAGCGGCCCGTCACGTGGGGCCACTCATTAGATATGCACGGCTCCCCCCGCCCATCACAGCGGCAGGGGGAGCCGTGCATACAGCCCCCCAGTGTATACAGGCAGCCCCCACTGTATACAGGCAGCCCCCACTGTATAAAGGCAGCCCCCACTGTATACAGGCAGTCCCCACTGTATACAGGCAGCCCCCACTGTATAAAGGCAGCCCCCACTGTATAAAGGCAGCCCCCACTGTATACAGGCAGCCCCCACTGACAGTCGTCCCCCCATCATGGAAAGAGCCCCCACACTTTGCAGAGTCCCCCCCCCCGGCCCCCGCTGCATTATCTTACCATCCAGGGTCTTCACCGCGGGTCCTCCAGTCCTCCTTCCTCGCGCGCTGTCTTCCCGGTCTCATGTGACCCGGCGGTCGCAGTGAAATGACGTCATCGCGCCGGGTCACATGAGACCGGGAAGACAGCGCGCGAGGAAGGAGGACTGGAGGACCCGCGGTGAAGACCCTGGATGGTAAGATAATGCAGCGGGGGCCGGGGGGGGGACTCTGCAAAGTGTGGGGGCTCTTTCCATGATGGGGGGACGACTGTCAGTGGGGGCTGCCTGTATACAGTGGGGGCTGCCTGTATACAGTGGGGGCTGCCTGTATACAGTGGGGGCTGCCTGTATACACTGGGGGCTGCCTGTATACAGTGGGGGCTGCCTGTATACCACTGGGGGCTGCCTGTATACAGTGGGGGCTGCCTGTATACACTGGGGGCTGCCTGTATACAGTGGGGGCTGCCTGTATACACTGGGGGCTGCCTGTATACAGTGGGGGCTGCCTGTATACCACTGGGGGCTGCCTGTATACACTGGGGGCTGCCTGTATACACTGGGGGCTGCCTGTATACAGTGGGGGCTGCCTGTATACAGTGGGGGCTGCCTGTATACCTCTGGGGCCTGCCTGTATACACTGGGGGCTGCCTGTATACCTCTGGGGCCTGCTGTATACCTCTGGGGCCTGCTGTATATACCTTGGGGCCTGCTGTATATACCTTGGGGCCTGCTGTATACCTGCTGGGGCCTGCTGTATACCTGCTGGGGCCTGCTGTATACCTGCTGGGGCCTGCTGTATATGCCTCTGGGGCCTGCTGTATATGCCTCTGGGGCCTGCTGTATGCCTCTGGGGCCTGCTGTATGCCTCTGGGGCCTGCTGTATACCTCTGGGGCTTGCTGTATACCTCTGGGGCCTGCTGTATATACCTCTGGGGCCTGCTGTATACCTGCTGAGGCCTGCTGTATACCTGCTGGGGCCTGCTGTATACCTGCTGGGTCCTGCTGTATACCTGCTGGGGCCTGCTGTATATACCCCTGGGGCCTGCTGTATATACCCCTGGGGCCTGCTGTATGCCTCTGGGGCCTGCTGTATACCTTTGGGGCCTGCTGTATACCTCTGGGGCCTGCTGTATATACCTCTGGGGCCTGCTGTATATACCTCTGGGGCCTGCTGTATATACCTCTGGGGCCTGCTGTATATACCCCTGGGGCCTGCTGTATATACCCCTGGGGCCTGCTGTATATGCCTCTGGGGCCTGCTGTATATGCCTCTGGGGCCTGCTGTATATACCCTGGGGCCTGCTGTATATACCCCTGGGGCCTGCTGTATATACCCCTGGGGCCTGCTGTATATACTCCTGGGGCCTGCTGTATATGCCTCTGGGGCCTGCTGTATATACCCCTGGGGCCTGCTGTATATACCCCTGGGGCCTGCTGTATATACCCCTGGGGCCTGCTGTATATACCCCTGGGGCCTGCTGTATATACCCCTGGGGCCTGCTGTATATACCCCTGGGGCCTGCTGTATATGCCTCTGGGGCCTGCTGTATATGCCTCTGGGGCCTGCTGTATGCCTCTGGGGCCTGCTGTTTATACCTTTAGGGATGCTGTATATACCACTGGGGAGGCTGCTGTATATACCACTGGGGAGGCTGCTGTATACTACCACTGGGGAGGCCTGTATACCACACTGCTGGGGGCTGTATACCTGTGCTGGGGTCCACCCTCGGCTTATACACGAGTCAATAGGTTTTCCCAGGTTTTGGGGGCAAAAGTAGGGGGGTCGGCTTATACACGGGTCGGCTTATACACGAGTATATACGGTAATCTTTTTGATGCAGTGTGATTTAAGAGGTAAGAATATTGGGGAATAATTGAGCAAATTGGATTTCTAACTTACTTGCTTTACCTATGTCTAGGCAAGGGTGGCAGTTTCTTATATATTCTTTTCAACATCTAATATGTTACAGCATGTAACATAAATAATCTCGCATCACAATCTTTCATTATCATGGTTTTATCAATGGACATTGTATTATGGTGCTGTCACACCAGGCAACGTTGCTAGCAACATCGCCGGAAAAGTGACGTACCGCGTTTTATCGCTAGTCGCAGGTTGTCAGATTTACGGGAAAAACTGTAAACCTGACAACCTGCGACCTGCGATTAGGCTGGATCGCGCCGTGTGACATCGCCAGAGCGATGTCAGCGGCGATCCAGCCTATACCGCAGCGTTGCTGCGGATCGCTCGCTGGGCTGAGCCCAGCCCAGCGAGCGATGTCACCGCCCGCATCGCTGCGGCATCGCCGGCCGCAGCCGTGCTGTGTGACAGCTGGCCAGCGATGTCGGAACCAAGCGGGCACCCGCGCATCGCTTCCGACATCGCTGGCCAGGTTGTGCTGTGTGACAGCACCATTAGGGTGACAACTACTGTAGCAATTCAAGTAATGGTCTTCAAAATACGCAGTTTGTTTGGATTTGTCTCTAGTGAGGAAAGGACTATTTTGACACATGGCATATTTAAAATAAATGTATCTACTGTATTTTTTGCTTTATAAGGCACATCAGATTATAAGGCACAGCCCCAAATCTAGAGGAAGATATTAGGAAAAAAATGTATTTAAAGGGAACCAACCACCCCAAATGACCCCCCCAGACTGTTAATATGTGTCCCTACACCCAGCACACACATTTGGGGCAATCGTTTTTGCTAAAAAAAACTGTTTAGTAGAAGCTAAGATACAGCTTTATAAAGTTTAAAAAATGTTGCCGACTGGGTGTTACCTAGCTTGTCCTCCTGCAGTGTTCATGTGCCTGTCAGCCTCCTCTCCCCCCCTCCCTTCAGTAAAGCCCTGCCCTTTCAGCCTCATCACAGGCTGCTGCACGGAGTCTCATTGTTTATGATAACAGAAGGCAAACCTGAAAGGCTGAAACCTGAGAGGCTGAAAGGGCAGGGCTTTACTGAAGGGAGGGGGGGAGAGGAGGCTGACAGGCACATGAACACTGCAGGACAAGCTAGGTAACACCCAGTCGGCAACATTTTTTAAACTTTATAAAGCTATATCTTAGCTTCTACTAAACAGTTTTTTTAGCAAAAACGATTACCCCACATACATACAGTCAGCTATAAGCAAACCACTTCCGGGTGTGTGAGGGTGGGGATTTTTCTTTTTTTTCTTTTACATCCACTCTAAGGCCGATAACTCTGTGTTGATTCCCAGTGCAATGCTGATCAAACATTACAGGTGGCTCGCACTAGACTAAGCATCAAGCGCACACTAGCACAGTGAATCTCGCTCCAGTGATTTTCATACATAAATCACCTGAACTCAGTTGAACTCTGAACCCATACAGGTTTGCTCATCTTTACTAGTAATGTGCTATTTTGGCATTTTAATCTTAGTTTACATTATCTTGAAATTTAAGTGTTATTCTCTTTACTACAGTTTAACTTGAAGAATTTTTGGGATGGAATGTTACATTTGTTTTCTATTGACCGCACATATATTTTTTTGAAGGTTTGGTCACATTGTAGTTATTGCTAAGGACTCCATACTACAATTGACTGAATAAAGTTAAGTGGAAGTGAATTCTACTTGAATTACAAAAAAGACAACACATTCACCAAAATGCTGATTTTTTTGTGATTAACTTCTGCATGGATTCAGCAAAATGGTGTCTGTTGGCGATTAAAAAAAAAAAAAATCCTATGGGTGCGTGCACATGGTCTGGAGGGAAGCCGTGGGTGGCCGCAGCCGCTCTGTACTCACTGTGTGCGGCAGGTGCAGGGCGGCTTCTCCCTGCAGTCACCTGATGGGAGCCCCTTCCGACTCCGCAACATGTTCATTTCATGCTGCGGAGGCGCGGACTCCCGGCAACCCGCACCACAGCTCCAAACACGCTGCGGGTGGGTTACGCATAGTGAGGATGGGATTTCTTGAAATCCCATCCACTATGCTGGTACTGCACGACGCAGAGTTTTGGACGCAGCGCAAAAACGCTGCGTCCAAAACGCTGCGTCTCCTGATCATAAAGATGCACCCTTATAATCACTTTACTGCTAACCTTTCCGGCCGTTACACTCTTGTTTATCACCTGTCTGGTCCAAATCACATCTTTATATGCCCAATATTTGTGCTGAAATACTCTGGCCACTCACACGAAGCCAGAACAGTTCTGCACATGTGCACGCTTCCAAAGAACCCTACTGGGTCGTATTGTTGAGTTATTGTGAGAGGCCCAGGAATTACAGCACAAGCTCAAATGTGATGATGACCAGACAGATGATGAATTTAGGGCCAAAGGCAGACAGAAATTAATATGAGAGGCCTTTCTATTCTTTACATATTATGTTTATTACACTCTGGAGTCTCAAGAGACCCAACAACAAAATAAGGGACATTAAATTTGAGGAAAATAACATTTCTACAAACTGTATTTCCTGGCAAAGTCTATGTGAACAGTAAACATTTTGAATTTACCTGATCCACCCATGTCTACCTCAAAAATGTCAGATAAAAGATAATTAAACTAACTTCAGGACTGACTGACCATCTAGTGTATAAGAAGTCTCCTCAACAAATCAATGAAAGATGACATCAGATAAGATAAGGATTAGATGGTTTGAATCTCCTTGCCTGATCATTTTATTCTTCATTCAGATATTCCAGTTCCAGCTCAGTCTGGCAGTGGCTCAAAACTTCCTCACACCCTAGAGAAAAGGCTACTTCACACGCTACGATATCGTTGAACGATATCGTTGAAATGTCACACTTTTCTGATTGTTCGAATTATGTAGTTTGTGCTTCGTTA
Source organism: Allobates femoralis (assembly GCA_033576535.1). Classification (NCBI taxonomy): domain Eukaryota; kingdom Metazoa; phylum Chordata; class Amphibia; order Anura; family Aromobatidae; genus Allobates; species Allobates femoralis. Next base: position 66,675,174 of record JARQOC010000002.1, on the reverse strand, counting down.
TATGTAAACATACGATCTTAAAATGACAAATCATTGGATCGTTCATTAAAAATTTGAGATCCTGACCTCAAATCTATCGTTCGTCGTCCAATTAACGTTCTGTGAACAAGCAACATCGTTCAGTGTGACACCTTTTTGAACGATGTCGTTTACAATTCTCCTATTTCTGCCACTTTGTAACATCATTCACTAGTTCTTCTCAAGGTAGCTGGCGCGTTGCCAAATTTAAGATCATTAACGAAATCCAGGCGTGTGACAAAGCACTAACAATGTAGAAACAATCGCGGTCAAGTGACATAGCTAACGATATCGTAGCGTGTGAAGTAGCATTAATGTTGACTGCACCGCTAATATCTAAGGATTCATCAAACCCACTAAAGTGTTATCCGGTATGTCTGATATTGGACTGACGATCACTTTCTTCTTGTGGAGATAAAATTGTCTTCAATCAGTTCTTTTCATGATTTCTCATAAAGAGCACAGGAGGATCTGGACGAAAAATATGGTAGTTATACAGTTTCAGATTGTGTAATGAAAAATTGTTTTTATATTACTAGTTGTTTGTATTTTAAATTTTAATAAGGGTCGTGCTCAATATTATCTAACTAGTAAGGTGTCAGATTATTTTTGTTTTTATGAGGTTAATACAATGGTATTGTGTTAAGTATTGCCATTGTTATACCACAAACAAGGTAAAAAATTTAAAAATGTAAACTGTAAACATATTATAGGAGATATAAGCCAAGTATAAGAATACAAGCAACACCTTCATCAATCCGTGAAGCTGAATACACAATACAACAAAGCAGCCATCATATTCTAATTCTGACAATTCATTTAATACTTAGAAATCGAACCCACGCCCAATAACATGTGCCATGTGACAGACTAAATGCTGGGTGACTCAGTAAGGCTGGTTTCACGCTGCGGTCAGATCAGGTCAGGTCAAGTCAGGTTTTGTGTTTCAAAACCAGGAGCGGAACTTGCAGAGAAAAAGTATAATTGAAAGATTGACACCTGTTCTAGGTTTTGGAGTCACTCCTGGTTTCGAAACACAAAGCCTGACCTGACCTGACCTGATCTGACCGCAGTGTGAAACCAGCCTAAATAACACTGTGGTGCCGGGGTTCTGGTTTCAAATTCCCCAAGAATTTAAAGGGGAACTCCGGGGAGAGAATTTTTTTTGTCCTGTCTTTGCCCTCCTACCTGGTGAAGCTGAGCTGTCTAGTACTGTTCTAAGACGTTTAGATCATTTATAAATCAATAATAATAATTGTATTTATATAGCGCCAATATATTCACTTCACATTTCAGAGGGGACAATTCAGAGAAACAAAAAATTCAAAAACCATGAGGAGTGAGGTCCCTGGTCTCAAGCTACAATCTATAAGGAGATAGGGAAGGCACAAAAGGTAAATGGTAAAAAAGTGCCGTCATATATGGTCCAGCCATCAATATAATAAATAGAGGATTCACATAACGCTGCATGTACCAGTCATCGGTTGGGATCTGTACAAGTACAGATAAAGTGCTATATTGTGCATGGGGGGTGCAGACAGACTACACAAGAGGCCAGATTTGGAAAAGCAAAGATAGGAATAGTTAGACAAGTGAGGTAAGGTGATACGACAATCTAAAGAGATGCGTTTTTTAGGCTCATTTAAAACTATGGGTATTGGGGATTAATTGAATCACATCTGCTCCTCAGGCCAGACCCTTCCCTTATGGGACAACTAGTAAAAAGGCCCGATGCTATTGCATCGGGAGTGTATTGAAATGATCCTTGTGTATGTTGGCGGTGGAAACTGGATCAGTAGAGATGTCTGACACTGTGTGATTATGGAAAAAGCTGTGTTATGTGATGGTTTTGCATTTGGAAAAAAGACTAAAGAAGTAAAAGAACACTTTTTAATAACGTGGAAAAAAATGGCAAAGCATCATACTGTTGCTAAAGAGTTACAGAAAAATACTGAACATAAGATTATTGTAAAGATCTTAGAGCTGTACGCTGTATGGCACAGCTATTAGGTGTGCATCGGCGATGTGACGCCAAAGCGCTGTGGATTTGCATGGTGTAACGGTGCTTATGATAGTGCTACCATCGGCCCAATGCCGGACGCCTCGTGGCGGGTGCAAGCAGCGGCTTCCAGGTGATGAGGCGCCCAGCTACTGGGACACAAATCATGTGTGACCCGAGGAATGATGTGCGGCGGTGCTACCTGGCTGTGGGCGGGAGGTGGGGGCATTGTACTTAGCGTCCTGTGGGGGCGGCGGGGGCGAATGGGAGTGAGCGGGGCGTGGCAGACTGGGAAGGCTTTCACGCCCCATTCACTTGCATTGTCCGGCGGCGCCCTCTGTAATAAAGACAGGAGGCCCATCCGGTTGGGCCAGGACAGCAAGTCCTGGCCAATCGGATGGGCGTCCTGTGTTTACCACAGAGCGGCCAATCTGCTCCCTCCGCTCAGGTGACATGTGTGACCTGAGGGGAGGGACTGCTCCCTACATGCAGCTTCGTCCACCACACAGGAGAGTGGCATGTGACAGGGGCTGGGATCAGCCCTAGCATGCGTCGAGCTTCAGGCGGCAATGGACGCAACATCCATTCCGATAGCGTTATTACGGGAAATGGCATCATGTGACGGCAGCTGCGATGGGGCTATTAATATGGCGGGGCACGTAGCATATAGCTGCATCGCTATTGCTACGTGTGAGGGGACATTTAGGGCGGTGTGTAGGAGGTTGGAGGCTGGCCTGTGGGGCTGGTGGTCCTTCTGTAGAGGCAGCAGAAAGGAGGAGGAAAGATTGCCATCTGTGGAGGGGCATAATTTATTAGTGGGCAGACAGTGTAAACCTTAAAATACCTGGAGGAAGATAGAAGGCAGTGGCAGCTGTAGCAGTGAGAGTTGTGATGATTCCTGGAGGACACAGTGATGTTTGACTTCTTTTTGACTTTTATTAATTTTGACAATAAGAGCTGCAAAGAGAATAAAAGATATAAGTGAGTCAGTGTGTAGGGGCGGGGAGGGTAAAGACACATACATGCATGTGACTGGAGGGTGCGTATGTAGATGGTGAGAGCCAGCAACGGAGGGCATGAGCGTAAATGTACCGTCAGAGGGTGCAATATTGCACAGGGATAAGGCGTGTGTTGGGGACGTGACGCCAAATGACAGTGAATTTGCACGGTGTGACGGTGCTTGCGATGGTGCTACCATCAGCCGAACAGCGGACGCCTCGTGGCGGGTGCAAGCACTGGCTTCCAGGCAAATCATGTGTGAGGCGGGGGGCGATGTCCAGCGGTGGTACCTGCGCGTGGGTGGGTACTGTGGGCATTGTACGTATGGGTACTGTGGGCATTGTACGTAGCGTCCTGTGAGCGGCGGCGGGGAATGGGAGTGAGCGGGGCGTGGGAGGCTGGAAAGTCTTTTACGCTCCACTTACTCGCATTGGTCAGCGGCGCCTCTGCAAGCGGATTGGGCGCTCAGTGGTAAAGACAGGATGGGCATCCGATTGGTTCAGGATGGCGAGACCTGGGCAATGGGATGGGCGTCCATTGTTGACTACAGAGCGCCGAATCCGGTCCCTGCACTCAGGTCAGATGTGTGACCTGAGGGGAGGGAGTTCTCCCTAAATGCAGGTCCCTCCACCAGACAGGAGACTGGGGTGTGACTGTGGCTATGATCAGCCCCTGCATGCGTGGAGCTGCAGGCGGCGATGGAGGCAGCATTCAACGCGGCAGCGCCATTGCGGGGAAATGGCATAAAGTGATGCCAGGTGGGATGGGGCTATTCACATGGGCACGCACGTAGCATATTGCTGCATTGCTGTGGCTAAATGGGCGGGGATTAGCATGGTGTGACGGTGCTTGCGATGGTGCTACCATCACCCCAACGCCGGGGTCCTCAGCAGCGGCTAGAGGGGCGGCGGTGCTGGCCTCTGACAGCACCCCCCTCCGCCCCCACCACCACAGACACCTGTATACTCTGCAACCACCACACACGCCTGTATACTCTGCCACCACCACCACACACCTGTATACTCTGCTACCACCACCACACACGCCTGTATACTCTGCCACCACCACAGATGCCTGTATACTCTGCCACCACCACACACGCCTGTATACTCTGGCACCACCACACACGCCTGTACACTCTGCCACCACCACACACACCTGTACACTCTGCCACCACCACACACGCCTATATACTCTGCCGCCACCACCACACACGCCTGTATACTCTGCCGCCACCACCACACATGCCTGTATACTCTGCCACCATCACACACACCACACGTGTGTGGTGGTGGTGGCAGAGTATACAGGCTGTGTGTGGTGGTGGCGGCAGAGTATATAGGCACTGTAATTTAGTAATTTAACTACAATGCAGAAATAAGGTTGATAATGAGTTTGTACAACTGTGCGAGTATTATACTTATTGGATACCTTACAAATGGGCTCCCATTTCTGAGAATTAAAGAGTGAAGTGACCGTCCATTGCTAGCAAAGTCTCATACATATAAATGAGATCTGTGGCTCAACACAGTGCATGACGACACATGTAATGAGCTCAGCTGTGCTGCTGTGAGGTACTCAGCTGTGAGGTACTACGATGTGTGATTGGTGACTGTGGGTGTGAGGTAAACGGCAGCAGCCAATCAGATTGCAGGGGCTACGGCGGCCAATGGGAGCGAGCGGGGCGTGTCAGGCTTTGCAGGCTGACACGCCCCGCTCGCTCCCATTGGCCGCCGCTGGTGTCATCGTCCTGTCGGCGGCGGTAGCCAATGGGAGCGACCGGGGCGTGTCAGGCTTTGCAGGCTGAGACGCCCCGCTCACTCCAATTGGCCACCGCCGCCGACAGGACGATGACACCAGCGGCGGCCAATGGGAGCGAGCGGGGCGTGTCAGGCTTTGCAGCCTGACACGCCCCGCTCACTCCCATTGGCGGGCGCCGGCAACAGGAGTCGGTCCGTCAGCCGCCCAGAGCCCCTACAGCGGTGAGCGGTGAGCGAGCGGCGAGGAGCGAGGGGCGAGGGGCGGAAGGCACCGCCGGCATCCGAGCATCGTCGACCTCGCAGCGGGGCCGACGGTTGCCAGGATGGTGGTGGTGTGAGCTTGTGCGGCTGCGACTCGCGATGACGCTACGCGTCATCGCTCGCAGTGCCGCTAAGGAGTCTGGGATTCGGCTACAACGCCGAAATCCCAAACTCCCGATTATATAAGTAGATACATCACAGAGCAGAATAAGCAAGATGACATGGTGGGGTGTGAAGTCCAACTATAATGCTCACACTACATGCCAGCCCCCATTGTATGCTACCGACACTCTATATGCCTGCTGTATGTATCGCTGTATTCTCCAAAAATGAAAGTGACAGCTGCACAAACAAACACTGTCTTCTCAGCTCAAGACAGTACAGCTATACATACAGCAGGCATATAGAGTGTGGGCTGGCATGTAATCAGAGCATGGGGCCACTCCCCCTTCACAGCTCCTATCCATAAACTAGCTTGAAGTAGAAGGGGTCTAGAATGTAGGATAAGAATGGAGCCCCTGGCATCCACGCCACCACCACACCTCAATGTTTTCAGCAGCAGCTTGAAGCTAAATCTGCTCTGTGACCTATTGTCCCAAAAGGGAGGGGTGAATGCTGAGGAGTGAATATCATTTTATTGACTTATAATAGAACTACACATTTTAGAATAGTAGTGGAGGGTTCAGCTTCATCATGTAGGAGGGCACGGACAATAAAATAAAATTCTCTCCATGGAGTTCCCCTTATATATGTACTCCTTTGTGTTTGTGTCGGTCTCCGGTTTTCTCCCACATTCCAAAGAATTACTGATAGGGAATATAGATTGTGAGCCCCAGTGAGGATCTCTGAAAAATCACATTTTCCTCTAATAGGCTCTTTTCATATCTAATGCTGAGTTGTGTTTGCCTTCATTTGCGTTTCTATGCTTTTTTACCGCTAAAAACGCATGCGTTTTTGGCCCCATAGGGTTTAATGGAAACGCATGGAAAAACGCATGTCATCTTCGCATATGTTTGCAGAAAATGACATGCGTTTTTACATGCGTTTCCATTAAACCCTATGGGTTTTCAGTGGTAAAAACGCATAGAAACGTGAAAGAAGGCAAATGCAAACCATCACTAGATGTGCAACGGGCCATATTCTATACAGTATATTTCCTTAATTTTTTTTTTTTAATGAAGAATGCACAATACTTTATTTCAGGGGGAAAAAACAAGTATTTAATGATGGAAAGGCTGACAGCCTCTGACAGGTCTTCTTTAAGTTTGACAACCTTTACTCTGCTATATCCGTCTGAAACCAAGTATAAAATTTGCTTTGCTTTGTGATTTGATCTTTTTATCCCTGTAAAAAATCCCCTGTATCTATTTTCTAAGAGTCGCTGTTTATAATTCAAGAGGAATATGTGGAGGCAGAGTGAACCTACTTATTAATTCCTAGCAGCGGTGGAAGTTACGATAACACTAAACAGTAGCAGGAGTTACAATGGACTGACAGTGCGGTGAAGCTTTATAGCTCGGCACCATTGTCTCCGAGCACAGCTGTGTATGTGTACATCAGAGGAAGGAAAATCTGTCTAATTGTACCGGGTAATGTACAACTTGTGGGACAGAAAGTCATTGGATCGGTGTATGTTTTATGACTAGATATTCCGTATTACTGCCGGAAAGTAATTGCAAATTCCAACCAGTACACAAAATGCGTAATGCGGGTGGAAAATATGAGGCTTAGATTTATCATCGCAAGAGTTCAATATATAACTGAGGGTTTTTTTCTCTACTTTTTAATTTCATAAATCTGATGCTGCTTTAGCGTGAAGGAGAATGGAAAGACATTGATAAATGTCTCGACGAGCACAGAGAAGCGTATTCTGGAATTTATTTTCAGATCACCTCCTTTTAGACTGAACGGCTCAGATAAATGTTCATTTGCACTAATGCAGAGGTGACATGCTGCGGTAACAACCGGCGGACGACATCAGTTTGTATTTCCTATTAATATCCTGCTAGAAACGTAATATTGCAGGTCACATTTTCAATCTGAATCATCTCATTTGAAAGTTGGAAAGCTAACTATGAATTATTTATCAAGTTCAGATCTGCAGCTGTGCCAAGGTCCCTACGAAGAGCGTTGCCTAACGAACCTAATCCATGTTGTGCCATCTTGGTCTCAGTGTGAGACGCACTGCAGAAACTTCGTATGTGGCTGTTCATCAGTCACGGAGTAAATTGTTAACAAATGGACCTCAAAGCTGATGTACCACAAGAAAAAAAAGCATAATAGATTGTAAAAAGCATGATGCGTGCAATCAATACTTGTATTATTATCACCCACAATTCAAAGACTGATATGAGATCATCAGTATTAGCTCCATGCTCATCCTTATTATTCACATCACCATTATTCGCATCAATCACAGATGCCCGGTAGAGATAAATACTTTTCGAAATGAACCTGAAATGGTAAATCATGCTCAAGGAGTTCCAGATTTTCTGAAACTTGTCCCGAGTGCTCCCTATCCTGGACCACTAATTGTGGAGCCGACCAGGACACTACGAGTACAGTGGGGCCATGAAGTCAAATCGGGGAAAGTTGGCTAGTTACTACTAACACCTTTATAAGAACACCCAAGGGTACAGTTAAGATGATATTTAGACCAAACAAGGTCCCTTGTTATCTGCCACAAACATAGGAACAAATGCACCTGCGCCAATTTTATCTACCTGTTGAGTTTACATCAAACGATAAACAATTTATATTGGTTGCATTAAAAAAACTAAAAAAAATTGTGTGAAGATATTCTGTCTTTTACTCAATTTTTAAGTATTTACTGCAGTGGTTCCCAATCTGTGGCTTGGGAGCCAGTGTGGCTTGCTAGCCCGTGATTTGTGGCTAATGACTGTTTGCCAGCTTGGAGCATTAGCTCCAGTCTAACAGACAGCTATAAAGAGAAGGTCTTCATATAGCAACTTTTTGATTAACTTCATATAGAACAGCAAATCTGATGCTCATATACTGGGAGATAAATATGATAAAATGCAGAAAGGATAGTAATCCCGTTTTAAAGGGTGCTTGATTATGGGTAAAATAGCATGGCGAGTGTGCTTGATTAAAGAACATTGAATGGGGGTAAAGTAGGCACTCCCAGATGTATGTATCCTGCCTATAAGAGATGGGGGCACAAGGCCATAATTGTGGGGAGCATTGACTGTCTTTACACAATCTACAGTTTCCCTACTGTGGGGGTGGAGAATGCTGAATGTGGCTCTCAACTATCTCTCAGAGATGAATGTGTGTCTCACTGTAAAAAAGGTTGTGGAATGGAGGACCACTGATCCACTGTATGGTGTAGCCAAATAATAGGGGCTGTGGACATAACTGTAAGAAGAATCGCCCAATGGTCCCCAATTTCCATGCCAGCCTCATTGGGACAGTTGTGTCATACCGTGACAAGTACATTCAGTAATAACACACAAAGACCAAACATGTACAGAGCATGATACTCTATATATAATTATTTCATAGAGAGAAAGGAACATCCATGATCCATTTATATAGTTAAAATATATGAAAGTTGTTATATTTGCACATGTCCATGCTACAGATGATCACTTTCTGATTACTGTGGTCACCAAGTAATGGGGCCTATATGAGTCCTTTACTTGGCTAAGTTTATCAGCCTATGGACAAAATATATAACAGTAGTGTGCATGCTTGACTTCTCCACCATTCAGACAACTCAAGATCACTCAGATTACTAGCATTGGACCACTAGTAATCATGGGATTGATAATAAATTACCAACTTGATACAAATACTTCTATCCTTCATTCTGCTGGAGTAATCTGTTCTCCAGTCTCTTAGCTTCCAACTTGCTAAGATGTGGCTCGCTCCTGTTGGATTGACAGTGTGGACTTGTGGAACCATCGTGCTGCTGACCTGAACTGTGTTTTTTACTGTGCTTTCTAACTGCAACTGCCAGCCTTATAAACTAACAACCTGAGCTGTATTCATATTCTCCATGTGCACAAGTAAGGTGTCTACTTCGACTGTGGCACTGATGTCATGTTGACAGCCCGGCATCCAATTACTAATTTTAGGCTAAGGCCATATTAGCTTCTGCTTTTTGCAAGACGCATCCGCCATAGATTATTAATACCGCAGCCTTAGCGCAGTGATAATGCAGTCTAATGCTGTGTTAACGCTGTGATTGAATAATATGGGTGCCGGACTACCAGCGCATGTTAACGCAGACACTAAAGTGCCGGAGATTGTAATCTCGCGTTATTTTGTAGCACACAGGAAAACATTACAAGGAGTGTTCCCATCCGCTACCAAATAACACGAGATTACAATCTCCAGCACTTTAGTGTCTGCATTAACATGCGCTGGGGAGTCTGGCATCCCCATTATTCAATGGCAACGTTAACACAGCGTTAAACTACGTTAACACTGCCTAAGGCTGTGGTAATACTAGTCTATGGCGGATGCGTCCTGCAAAAAGTAGCGCTAATGTGGCCCTAGACTTAGAAACTTTCTTCTGGTGCAGACCCTTTTTTCACTCACTTCTTTCGGTCTCACCTCCCTATGTGCTCTACAATTCTTTAACTCAATGAAAAACATCAGTAGAGCATCATTCTACAAACTGGAAATGTCAAAATTGAACTGTTATTGAAACCAGTGGAAAAAACTGATTGGCATGTGTGACCCTAGCCTATGAGTCTTTTATGTCGGTAGAATACATTGATGAAACTCATTAAACAGTCTGCTCTTCCTAGTGTGAATCCGGGCACAACATGTTGTCCTGTGCTGTGTCTGCTGCAGGTTAATGTTTCCTACCTTGTACAATGTGAAGAATGATAACGTGCAACATTAGAAAACATTTTGCTGTTTGCTGTCCTGTACGATGAAGTGAAGTGGATGCTAAATGTGACTTCTTGTTCCCATTACCAGAATCCTTTGTGTTATCTCAGTATTTACTAATCAGAAGAAGCCTGAGCGGGTTTAATAAGTGCACATAAACAAGCTCTTGATTCCTTATCCAGCACTGTTTCAAGGATGAGCACCACTTACCCACCAGCGGCAGAGCAGCGTATCGGAGCCACTAGCACTCTGAAGGATCATTTTAGAGTTTTTTATATATTTTTTTTTTAGGTTTTATGGATTTAGAGTTATTGTTAAAAACTATTCCTGGAAAAGGAGTATAGAGAACAACATAGAACAAGACTTTTATTCCCAGATTAAGAGGCTTTTACTCAGTAGCTGAAGCAAACACAGGCATAAAGTATGATATAATAGGAGTGGGCCTTGGAGGTACTGGTATTATTTTCATATTTTTGTATATTTGTTGATGTATCTTATTGTATTAGATTCTATTTGCATATTTTTTTCTATATTTTTTTACAAATGGGTGTCCACTATTAGAAAGCTTCCTTAATTGTGGTGATAGTGGGTGCAGAGGTAGCCACCACATACAGGGCCCTACACCTCAAAGCTCAGATCCCTAATCCTATACAGACATGGCAGCATAGCAAAACTATATACAAATAAAGAAAAAGAATAATGCTCAAGTCAATCACAATGATAAAATCCCAGCCTAGGTGTCACGGATACATGACTCCCGCGTGTGGCACAACACAAATAGTAACAACGGGGATATGAAGAAGAGGAAGGCACTAACAGTAAAGAGAGGGGAGATGGGTTACTTCACCTGTGTGTGTACCCTGAGCTCCCTAACGTCCCTATACAGGTCCTTCCCCTTGTTTCTGCCACGTGCCTGGTTCCTAACACTCCCTCCACTCACCCTGGATAGTGCAAATTCCAGTGACTTCACTACTGCAATAAAAAGACACAGGGGAAGGAAGACAGAAGGGGGAATATAGACAAAAAAATGCTAAACATCAACTCCAAACTTGAAGCCAACAACAGGATTCCAACTTCTTCCTCAGACTTCCTCCCTCCTCAGTGTAAATTGAGGGAGAAAGGAAGCGCACATAGAGTAGTACCTCTTATATACAGGTCCCACAGACCCCAAATGGTTAAACTCACCTGATGTAGTTGTGAGTGTGACAACTACAATAAAAGCACACAGGAGGTCACTGCGGGCTCCCAGCTGAACAATGTAGAATCCAGATAAGGGTGAAAAGAGCTGGGTTGTGACGCCGCGCTGGCCACAAAGATAAACACCGAGTTAATCACACACTCTGCTTATTTATGCCTACACGTGTTTCATGGCTAATACGCCACTTCATGCCCTGATGAAGTGGCGTATTAGCCATGAAATATGTTTAGGCATAAATAAACAGAGTGTGTGATTAACTCTGTGTTTATCTTTGTGGTCAGCGCGGCGTCACATCCCAGCTCTTTTCACCCTTATCTGGGTCCCTCCTCAGTGGTCAGTTCAGAAATTAATTCTTTAACTGGCATCATATGATGGAAAATGTGACTTTTTAAAGTGCAGGGGAGTGGCCACAAACCGACTGCACACGATAATAAAGTAACAAGGAACAACCCGCAAGGTAAAAATCCTTAACCCTTGCTGCACCAAAAGAAAGCAAATCAATTGAAAACTCAAAATTTCACAAAGGAAATGTGAACTTCAGACCTGTCAAAGGTCTTTCAAAGTATGGGAAACGCTCATGGCAATAGGTCATCGTTATAAAAATCCTTACATTGCTACAGATGCTATCATATATTTTCATGCAATAGAATGGGAGTTACTTTTATAAGATGTTGTATTGCCCTTGTGTTTTCCCCTTGTTTCTTCATCGCACTTTATTTCTTATAGTAATTTATTTCTTTAAGTAATTCAATACATAATGTGAAACACAAAAATTATATAGAGTCATTACAGAGTGATCTATTTCAAGTGTTTATATCTGTAAATGTTGATGATTATGGCTTACAGCCGATGAAAACCCAAAGGTCATATCTCAGAAAATTTAAGTAGGGAGGAGGAAGGGTTAAAAACCGCACTGCCGTATTCCATGAGACATCAAAGGGTGAATATAATATTGATTTCTTAATCAACGTGTTTCAGGACTCCCTGACGCATCCTGTAATAAGATGTTGATTAGTCCTGAAGAAGGGGCCAAGGAGCCCTGAAAAGCATCAACTAATAAATCAATACTATATTCACCCTTTGATGTCTTGTGGAATACGGCAATGCATAAGGGAAAAGAAGTAGAAGAGCTCACCAAGAGAAGCACCCAGTGGTCTAGTGAGGATTGATCATATTAATGTGGGGGGTTAGCCGCTCACCTGAGCTGGCTGCGCACCCCTGCACAACCATGGTAGTAGGCACAATTTCAGGTCTGCAAGTCTCTCCACCTAGACCACTCCTGCATCCCACCTTCCTAGTCCATTCACGTGGGGACTCAGCCCAGTCACATGATTGCCACATCACCGGAAGTTGCTTCAGTAAGGTCCTCAATCCAGGAAGCAGTATCTATAGCACCAAGCTGCTCCAGACAGAATCCCTCAAGAGGATAATGATGTATTGAAACAAATAATGTGGTCAGAAATGGATCACTACATCCAATAGAGCACACTACAGATGATTTGTGGTAACAAACCTTTTATTATCACTACACGTTTAAGTAGCAGACCACTAACTTCCTCAGAAAGAATTATCTGTGATCCCCAGCTGTAATATCTGTATACTCTTATATTCTGTGATCCCCGGCTGTAATGTCTGTATACTCTTATATTCTGTGATCCCCAGCTGTAATGTCTGTATACTCTTATATTCTGTGATCCCAGCTGTAATGTCTGTATACTCTTATATTCTGTGATCCCCGGCTGTAATGTCTGTGTACTCTTATATTCTGTGACCCCCAGCTGTAATGTCTGTATACTCTTATATTCTGTGATCCCAGCTGTAATGTCTGTATACTCTTATATTCTGTGATCCCTGCTGTAATGTCTGTATACTGTTTTATTCTGTGATTCCTGGCTGTAATGTCTGTATACTCTTATATTCTGTGATCCCTGGCTGTAATGTCTGCATTCTCTTATATTCTGTGATCCTTGGCTGTAATGTCTGTATGCTCTTATATTCTGTGATCCCGGCTGTAATGTCTGTATACTCTTATATTCTGTGATCCTTGGCTGTAATGTCTGTATACTCTTATATTTTGTGATCCTTGGCTGTGATGTCTGTATTCTCTTATATTCTGTCATCCCCGACTGTAATGTCTGTATAGTCTTATATTCTGTGATCCTTGGCTGTAATGTCTGTATATTCTTATATTCTGTGATCCTGGCTGTAATGTCTGTATACTCTTATATTCTGTGATCCCCGACTGTAATGTCTGTATTCTCTTATATTTTGTGATCCTTGGCTGTGATGTCTGTATTCTCTTATATTCTGTCATCCCCGACTGTAATGTCTGTATAGTCTTATATTCTGTGATCCTTGGCAGTAATGTCTGTATATTCTTATATTCTGTGATCCTGGCTGTAATGTCTGTATTCTCTTATAGTCTGTGATCCCTGGCTGTAATGTCTGCATACTCTTATATTCTGTGATCCTTGGCTGTAATTTCTGTATTCTCTTATATTCTGTGATCCTCAGCTGTAATATCTGTATACTCTTATATTCTGTGATCCCGACTGTAATGTCTGTATACTCTTATATTCTGTGATCCCCGGCTGTAATGTCTGTATACTCTTATATTCTGTGATCCCCGGCTGTAATGTCTGTATACTGTTTTATTCTGTGATCCTCGGCTGTAATGTCTGTATACTCTTATATTCTGTGATCCCGGCTGTAATGTCTGTATACTGTTTTATTCTGTGATCCTCGGCTGTAATGTCTGTATACTCTTAAATTCTGTGATCCTTGGCTGTAATGTCTGTATACTCTTATTTTCTGTGATCCTTGGCTGTAATGTCTATATACTCTTATATTCTGTGATCCCCGACTGTAATGTCTGTATACTCTTATATTCTGTGATCCCTGGCTGTAATGTCTGCATACTGTTATATTCTGTGATCCCTGGCTGTAATGTCTTTATACTCTTATATGCTGTGATCCCCAGCTATAATGTTCGTATACTATTATATTCTGTGATCCACAGCTGTAATGTCTGTATAATCTTATATTCTGTGATCCCCGACTGTAATGTCTGTATTCTCTTATATTCTGTGATCCCTGGCTGTAATGTCTGCATTCTCTTATATTCTGTGATCCTTGGCTGTAATGTCTATATACTCTTATATTCTGTGATCCCTGGCTGTAATGTCTGCATTCTCTTATATTCTGTGATCCTCAGCTGTAATATCTGTATACTCTTATATTCTGTGATCCCCGGCTGTAATGTCTGTATACTCTTATATTCTGTGATCTCCGGCTGTAATGTCTGTATACTATTATATTCTGTGATCCCCGGCTGTAATGTCTGTATACTGTTTTATTCTGTGATCCTCGGCTGTAATGTCTGTATACTCTTATATTCTGTGATCCCGGCTGTAATGTTTGTATACTCTTATATTCTGTGATCCTTGGCTGTAATGTCTGTAAACTCTTATATTCTGTGATCTCTGGCTCTAATGTCTATATACTCTTATATTCTGTGATCCTTGGCTGTAATGTCTATATACTCTTATATTCTGTGATCCCCGACTGTAATGTCTGTATACTCTTATATTCTGTGATCCCTGGCTGTAATGTCTGTATACTGTTATATTCTGTGATCTCTGGCTGTAATGTCTGTATACTCTTATATTCTGTGATCCCCAGCTGTAATGTCTGTATACTCTTATATTCTGTGATCCCCGGCTGTAATGTCTGTATACTCTTATATTCTGTGATCTCCGGCTGTAATGTCTGTATACTCTTATATTCTGTGATCCCCGGCTGTAATGTCTGTATACTGTTATATTCTGTGATCTCTGGCTGTAATATCTGTATATTCTTATATTCTTTGATCCCCAGCTGTAATGTCTGTATACTCTTATATTCTGTGATCCCCGGCTGTAATGTCTGTATACTCTTATATTCTGTGATCTCCCGCTGTAATGTCTGTATACTCTTATATTCTGTGATCCCCGACTGTAATGTCTGTATACTGTTATATTCTGTGATCTCTGGCAGTAATATCTGTATATTCTTATATTCTTTGTTCCCCAGCTGTAATGTCTGTATACTCTTATATTCTGTGATCCCTGGCTGTAATGTCTGTATACTCTTCTATTCTGTGATCCCTGGCTGTAATGTCTGTATACAATTATATTCTGTGATCCCTGGCTGTAATGTCTGTATACTCTTATACTCTGTGATTCCCGGCTGTAATATCTGTATACTCTCTTACTTCCTCCCTGTCCAGTAGTTGTGGCATATCCAACCTGTTCCTGCAAGGTCGGACATATCCATTACACAGGGACACATATATGTAAGAATATCTCAGGACAGGAACAATTTTTTTAAACACTCAATTGTGGAACTTATTATTATTCTAAGATCGATTAATTAAAATGTACAACTGTTCGGGACATAATCCCTTTAAGGCTGTCGGATTCACATACTTTTAATAGACTAGAACCAGCAAAGAACTGTATTAACCACAAGCTACTCCTCTATATTCAGAAACACGGGGACATGGGCACCTATAGGTGATAGCAAAACAGCCCAAACGCAATCAAAGGATAGCATTGACAAGACCAATAAATAATACATTTGTTACGTTTTAGGGCATGAAACATTAACACGGTGGCGGAGCGCGGCTTCTGAACCCTTCTTTGTTTGCTTCCGCGCATTGTTTTTTTTTGTGTTGATTTTATTCAGAAGTCTAATAAATTATAGACGGACGCCGCTCTCTATTCACATTCCAGAGCTTTCTGTTAGATTAGACAAATGAAAAGTGTGAAGCGAGCAGAACATACAGAGCATATTGTTTGATCTCTAATTGACTAATCTGGATCCGGAATTTCACATAGAACAAGGTCATTGATGATCACTTTTCTCAGGTGCATCTGGGAGATAAAAGGCGATCTACGTTTTATGTAGCAGCACAGATGATGGTTGAAATCGATACAGATATATGAGCAGAATGATTACAAGTCTCCTGTAACTGTTACTTTCCACCGACGTCAAAACAGTCAGCAATATTATTTCCATCTTTCATTGATGTAGGGGGACGGTATAGCGGGGGAGGCGGACGTTAAAGATCTTATGTATTTTTGGTGGAGTGGAAGAGATCAAACTGTTAGAATTCTCCGTGCTGCATTTGCAGAATCGATACGGCTGCTACTTTCATTTGTCTTGGCTTTTATTGATAATAATAAATGTCAAGAAAACACTCTCAGAAACGGGAAGGTGTTCACAAAGCCGGAGATTATGGCAACAGCACAATGCGGGAATTGTTGTTTCGCTGAATATACATTCATAATATTTAGGGGGGAAGTAGCCCTTGTTCTCCATTACCCATTACCTCCTAATTGACTGATTCAGATACTACAAATATGAGCCGTGGAAAGGCAGCCTTATGTTCCTCAAAGTCTCATCGTGTTGTGATCCTCGTTCACTCTTTCCACTAAGTTTAAAATATGTTTTTGGGGTTTGCAACTTCTCAAGTCTGGTCAGCGGCTGAGCGAAGTTATATCAAGAGCTACACTTTCTACAATAACCATTTATTATGGGGAAATGAGATGGAATTTTTATTTTTTTTTTCAAATAAAGGTGCACACAGAAGGTAAAATACATGGTCAGGGTAAATTTCAGATGCTATGTGCACCTTTGCTCATGATAAGGGTGCACATACAATTCGAATCGCGTCAACTTAGGTCACGTGATTTTGTCATTTTATTTCCAATAAAGTGCACACAGAAGGTGACATACATGGCCAGCATTACCTAAGTCGATGTGGTTTGAATGCTACGTGCACCTTAACTCATGAGTTAAGCCCCCGTCACACCAGGCGACAGGGCTGGGGATGTAGGCAGCAACTGGCGGGTGCGTGCACGTTTTTGGTGCCCCGCCAGCATCGTTGTCCCCCATTTACACGGGGCGACACCTCCAGGTGTCTGGAAACCACAGCGGCGATGCAGGGCAATGGGAGCCTATGGCTCCATCGCCTGACAGGTCGCCAGCGCCTGGTTACATGGGACGATGTGTGCATATCGCCCCATGATGGTCGCCTGGTTTCAGAGCACTGCTCTGAAACCAGGCGAACGCCCGGCACCGCCGACATCGCCCTTTACATGAGGCGACGTAGGGGCGATGACGCTGGTGACAGGCCACGCCCCCACGTCACCTCTGTAATGGACGGCGATGTCACCCCGTATGACGGGGGCTTAAGGGTGCACATAGTATCCAAAACGCATCAACTTAGGTCACACATTTTTTCTTTTTTCTTTTCCAATAAAGTGCAAACAAAGGGTGAAATACATGGTCAGATTTACCTGAGTTGATGTGTTTTGAATAATATGTGCATTTTTACCCATGAGTAAGGATGCACATAGCATCTTAATTGCGTCAACTTAGGTCACGTGATTTTTTCTTTCTTCTTTTCCAGTAAAGTGCATACAGAAAATGTAATAAATGGTCAGTGTGACCTAAGTCAAGGCTTCTCCGATGCTATGTGCACCCTTACTCAAGAGCAAAGATGCACATAGCCTTCGAAATGCATCAACTTAGGTCACAAGGTTTTTTGTCTATTTTATTTTTCAATCAAGTGTATACAGAAGGTGAAATACATGGTTAGCATGACCTAAGTCGACGTATTTCAGAAACTATGTGCACTCATGAAAAAGGATGCACTTAGCATCCAAAACTTTGCAACTTACGTCACAAGATTTTTTTTTTACTTTCCAATAAAGTACATACAGAAGGTGAAATACATGGTCAGCATGACCTAAGTTGACGCCTTTTGGATGCTATGTGCACCCTTACTCACGAGTAAGGGTTCAAATAGCATGTGAAATGCCTCGACTTAAAGGAAACCTGTCACCTTCTAAAAGCCACCTAACCTATCAATACATGTCCCTGCCCCTTCCTATTACCTTTATAGCTATCCCTCTCTCTGCAATATGTTTGTTTTCAGTGTTGTAAAAAATGTTTTTATACTTTCTAATTAGGATGATAATGAAGTGGGGGCTATATGCAATAGTCCCCCTGGGCGTGTTGGTTTGCAGCCTCCATGATCCTTTGTCATGCCTCGATGGACGTGATATTGTAATAAGATTCATCTCTGGCCCAGCCTCTCTGTGCTGCTTCTGCTGTGATGGCTCTGCCCTCCTCCTCTCCTCCTTACTGTCACTCACAGCATGCAAATCATTTGTTCTGACGTCAGCTACAGATTCCTGCCCTGACTAAGCATAAACATCACAGCAGAAGCAGCACAGAGAAGCAGTGGGGGATGGAATGGCCACAGTCAATCAAACTCCCTCCAGCCACAGTGATAGCTTCCATGGCTTCTAACTGTAAGTTTTACAAATGCTATATCTTGGGGTACACAGCACACAGACTAATGGGGGACCCCTTCCCTGAATGCAGCAGACATGCTGCATTCTGTGCTGCATTTAGATTGCCATGCAGCAGGGGGGTGACAGGGCCTCTTTAAGTCACGCTGACAATAAATTTCATCTTCTGTTTGCACTTTATTGGAAAGTAAAAAAGAAAAATATTCTTCATGTTGTGAGATGAACTCCATCTCATTTTCTTTATTGGATTTATGGGTCGTGGCAACAGCAACACCATGAGCTGGAACACGTATATTTCTGGGCCCATAATAAAATATAGTAAATATAACAAGTCAAATAACAATAACACCATAATGCCTCATTAATGACTGCTCCTGAACAGCACTATAAACAGAACTAAGAGCTGGAAGGGACAATAGCACAGATAGGGTCTTATCATTTTAGGAAAATAATCTTTTCATTAAAAGTACAGAACTCACCTGTCGTGGTTATGTAAAGTCACAACCACCTATGGTAGCGCATCAACACGACTGCTGCAACCACAACCAGGAATGAACTTCAGTCTCCAGTGAATCGGTTGTAGAATAGGTGCCAACACCACACTGTTGGGAATTAGTCATTAATCCAGGATAATTTATAAAATATAAAGTCACCTTCATAAATTATCCTGGATTTATGACTAATTCCTGACAGCGCAGCGCTGGCACCTATTCTACTACCGATTTACTAAACCTCAACTCAGCAACATTATGTAATATTCAGCTAAAGAACAGATATAAGGCAATATGAATGTTTATTGTATTTATCGAGTCTTGAATTACTAAAAAGGTACAGATTTTTCAGAAACAATCCGTGAAAAAATGCCATTACCACCCAGTTTTGGAAAAATTTTCAAAGCTGAAGTTAGAATCTAAATATCCTTATTTTGCCAGCCCATATGTTAATATGATAGATTAAAGTAGTCAGCAGGTTTTACTACCTCGTCTGACAGCAACATAATTTAGCAAGGAGATTCATAATCAATCGAAGTATCACATAGATTACTGGGTGCAGCCATTCTATCACAATCAAAGAAATGAGTTTAAAGCCTGTAGTAGAGCTGGGAGAGCTGCCCCCCCCATGCAGTGGCCTCTCAATAGAGATTGTACGTTGACAGTGAGGTGCCAATCACAGCAGAGGCGTGTTTTGGATTGCCATACACATGATGTTGTAGTCCTCTAATGCTAATCTTAGGGTAATAAACCCTTTATTTTATGTAAAAAATAGCTTTATTTGAACTCTTACAGCATGCTGTCATTACATATTAAAGTCCTGCTGACAGATTCCCTTCAAAAAGTAAAGTTGTAGCAGAGCAGAGTCACACTGTGTTATACTTAGTAGTTGTGATGTTATGTTATTTTGTGGTTTATAGAGGTATTCTACTTTTACTGTTAACTTAGGCTGGTTTAACATAGTGTTTTTTTCCTGTCCGTGGGGATCCTGTTTTTTGCAGGACCCCACAAACAGGAAAGGACCAGATCGGATGTGGCCTCCGGATGCCACTTCTGTGTCCAGGTCCGTGATTTTCATGGATACAGACACAGAAAGCCTGAGCCTGCAAAGTTCAGGCAAGTGGGGCACTTTCACTCCCGCAATGTATATTCATACGTTGCGGGAGTGAACCAAGGGTTAAAATTTAAAAAAAAAGATCCTCACCACTCCGGCGTGTGTGCCACCCATCTCGAGCTTAAGGAGCTGGCGGGGCTACCAAATCAACTGATTGGTCCCATGACTGCATCAGCTGAGCAGTTTAAATCGCGTGTCCCCCTATCGTGGTCACGTGACTGATCAGCTGATCAGGTATCCACGCCCTGCCAGGTCCTTAAGCTCGGGATAGATGGCACCCATTGCGGGACACGTGCTGGAGAGGTGAGGATATATTTTTTTATTTTTAACACTTGCTTTAGTTAATTTTACTTCTGCAATGTATGTAAATACATTGCGGAAGTGAAATTAAACAGCAAAAGAGCAGTTTCATTGTACTGAGCATGCTCAGTACACTAAAATCGGTGATGAGAAATGATCCAATGTTTTCCCGGACCTGTGCTCCCCAGGCCCCCATGTTAATTGCCGCAGACTGGGTCAGATCCGATTCTGTCCGATTTGGTCTGCTGTGGTCAGAGCAGTCTCTGATTTTGGGTACAGCAAAAAATCAGACATAATCGGATCAGTGACAAATTGGACGGCAATAGCGCACCAATCCGTGCTCATAGGGATACATGGTGGCCAAATCGGATCCGTGGCTGTCTGTTTTACAATGGACAGCCACAGATCCCCAAAAACGCAATGTGAAACCAGCCTTAAAGGGTTTTTTACGGTGAAAAAAAGCTATCACTCATCCATGTTATAGTTGACTATTTTCTGATTGGAAGGACTGGGACCTGCACTGATGAATACAATGGGAAACTAATTCACATTACAAAATGGCATGAAAGGTCTTTGGGGCTACTGGAAAAAGCTGAGCGTAACACTCAGTAGCCCTATTGAATAAATAGAAGGTAAAACATTAACACTGAGGCACTATTCTAATGGAGAATAAAGTAACCCACTTTGCTGATCTGTGTGGATCAAATGGTAAATCTCCCACCGACCATTAAGTTATCAGCTACTGCATCCTGTGGATGGGAAAACTTGTTTTTATCAGACAACCCCTTGAAACTTTATCTATACAGATTTTTGGTGAGGCAGAACAATCTTGCACGCAATGAAATTGGCCTAATTGGCTGTTGGTGCCAAGAGACATTTTGTCAAGTTAAAGGCTATTATCATTTTCTTTATCGTGTTTAATCAATGTAGATTTTTATTACTTTTAATGAACATCCTTAGTGTGGTTATTAATGAAGGGGACAAAATACAAAAACACAACTTTAGTAATGTGAAAGTCATCTCATGTGAAAGTGATATACTGTACATGATCATGGGTAAATGAATGGCAACTGATCTTCACACATTATCTATATATTATAATCAGAGTTTGTTGGCTTTTCCTCTCTAGTCCTATTGCTAAGCTGTAATACCCTCCCATTAAATAGATACATCCCATATTTGTTGCTGCACTGCATTCCCTGCTTTGGCTTTTATATAGTCTGATAATCTCCTCAGATTGAATGTGCTATACTGTGTGATGTGGTAGCTGCAATGCAATATGCGGATTCTCGCACAGATGTGCCTAATGTTATGGTTGCCATCTCTGTCTGATGAAATATTCTACATTGTATAAAATATTGACTGGAATTTTTGGCAATTTGAGCAAATCGAGTTTTATTTCTCCGAGTCAAGAGAATTTCCTAAAATCAGATTTGCATGAAATTGATTCGCTCATCTTGAATGGTCACACTATATCTCATGTCCTCCTGCTGTAATGGAATACTGCTAATTAGATTCTTTAAAGCTTTAAGTAAACACATAGAAAGACCAGATAAAGTTTTACGCGTTTTGAGCAGCGAGGAAGAAAGTTGTTTAACAGCTGGCTTTGAGCATTTGATGATTTTAACAAATCTGTCAAATATGTACAAATCTGTTCCCTATCATTTTATAGTCTAGAGCGCCAAACTGCTCAATATTTCATAATGTAGAAGAAAATGTAACTTTTTTGCACTGTAATTAATTCAGGGTTTTGACTATTATAGTTGATAATTTACAATAAAGATTATGGTCACTTTATTAAACGGGTTTTCAGACTTAGGGATACAATTACACCTGTGAATTATCATGAATGTTCCTAAGAACGTCCATTTCCAGAGAACTTTCCAGTGTAAACAGGGCACTAATCATCTGGTGTAAACTCTTTGCTAATCATCCAGTGAACAAAAGCTGGTGAGTTCCCCTTCAATGCGAGTCTTCAAACAGGACGGTTGCCACAGGATCACCTGATGCAGGGAGGGATTTCCACATCAGGTAAACTTACATGCACACCTTCCACCCCAGACATGAAGAGGGAGCCAACTTCAGGCAAGATCCACTATAAATTCAGGTCTGGGGGAGCAGTTAGGCAGTTCAATACTAAGCAATACTGAAGAAGACACCTGGTGAACGGAGCTGTGCTAGGCCCGTGCCAGAAGAAAGCCTAGGCAGTGTAAGGGACCCAAGACTGAGGGTCGGAGGCATAGTGAGGAACAGAGAGTGGGGGCAGAGGAACCATATCGGTTAATCCCAAGAAAACACCAAAGCAACCCGGATGCCTGAGTCCGAGTCTGCACAGGTCCAGTTAGCCCAGCAGAGAACACGGGAGGACCAGGGAAACTTCAGCCCCCTGGCAGCACTTGTAGCACAGCATGACACAGAACCAGGGACCACAGAGGGGACAGCAGTGCCCAAGTGATAGTTCACCTTGCCTGCAAAACAAGTGAGGAACACAAGGGAGGTCCAGTCAGGATTCAGACAGGCCAATGTGGCACCCCTGCAGGGGATTGCCACAGGATCCACCTGTGCAAGGAGGGATTTACACCTTGGTACACATAGCACACAATACCTTCCACCCCAGACCTGAAAGGGGAGCTCTACTGGCTGCCTTAAGCCAGATCCTCTTTAAAAGATCCAGGCCTGAGTGGAGGAGTCAGTCAGTCTCAGTTAGTTAGTTCCAGTCAGGCAGTGAAGAGGGCAGGAGTGATGAGCTGGTCGCTGGGAAAGATCCAGGCCCAGGACCAGGGAACACTGACCCAGCTGTGCTGCACCCTTGGGAGAGGGTCGGAAGCCAGTGGAAGACTAGGAGAATTAAAGGAGCAAACAAATCTGGTTTCCCTGTAGCTCACTCGGACACCGGAGTCCGTCACTGCCAGCATCCAGTGCAGTAGTAAAAGCCCAGAAGGACCAGGAGGACCAAATCCCCCTGAGGTAAATAGAAAGAGATACTCAAACTGATCAAACACAGGACCAGGGGCCAAAGGAGGAATAGGGACCCTGAAGAAGGACCTCATTTTCAGTGCTAGAGTAAAGCCCTGAGAGGGAGAAGGAGCGGTGAGTTCATTTACAGGCAGGACTTACACCAAACCACCATACTCAGTGACAGAGGAGACCTCACAACTCTCTAAGGTGAAAGTCCCAAATTGCATCGGGGACCTGGTTACTTCTCTGGACTGTACTTGTTACCCATCATCAGTAAAAGGTAACGAAACAAAGACTAGTGTGTGTGCATGTGCCTGTTTAACCACCGCAATCCACAGTTTTGACTGCAGAGACGGTACTACGACTTCCCTCATCCATCCCCGCTGCCCTGAGGTAAAGCTCCACCTGTGGGAAGCTGTACAACACTGAGCTGCACCTCCATTACCTCAGCGGCCAGCTGCAGCGCTGGTGTACACGTTACCAGGTACCACAGGTGGCATCACGTAACCAATCCCCTTCTCCACCATCATCCCCCACCATCCCCGCCATTCAGGGTCCAGAGCACGGGACCGGGGACCGACCAGCCGTGATCCCCCATCCAAGTCACCATCAGCCCCGGTACCTGAGTACCCCCTACCCTGTCGACCACCTCAACCAGGACTTAAGGTACACACACACAGCACAGAAGAGGCCTCATAACTCATCGGGTGTGGGACTCCTGAACTGCCACCCCGACCACCTCGACTGTACCCTTGATATAACCTTGCTCATCACATCAGTAAAAGGTTAAGAAACAACTTTCAGTATATGTGTGTGTCCATCATTGCAGCCCAGATCCTGCCTTTATATCTGCCTTTATATAGACTGTGTGCCAGCACCACTACCTGCAGAACAGCCTCCCTGTGTGAGTTGTCTATTCTTCCATTACTGGCCTGGGGATCCCGCTCCACCTAGGTGGAGCGTTACCAACTAGCTGCCTCAACATCATCCCCGAAGGTCTGAAGCAGTGCCGGTAGCATTACCGAATACCTTGGGTGGCGTCAAGAATATTTTTATTTTTACTTTCTAATTTCTCCTTTTTCAGCGACCACCAGGGCCACAGGTCCGGGCACAGGCCGCCTGTGATATTCCCAAGTAAATCAATGCCTGGAACCAGGTACCCCACAGCCCTCAGGTGGGTCACTTGTTTTGAGCAAGGGTTGGACCAGATGACCCAAGAGGTCTCTTCCAACTCTACCATTCTATGAGTCTATGATTTTATGAAAAAAAATTCTTAAGAGGAACCAACCAGCAGGTTATAGGTCTGTGAAGAGAAGAAAGTACCTTTCAGGCACTGGGATACTGAGTGCAATCATATGTTTACTTCAATTGTTACATGTATGATTGAAGAGAAAACTGTTATCAAACACTGGGAAAACAGAGTAGCACAGCGTCACTATGTGGGGTTGGGTTTCTTTTTATTACCCCCTGTGGCTCTGAGCTAAACCCTCCCCCCCCTGTCTCCTTCACCTCTTACTCTTTCCCTGTCAGTATATCCCAGGCAGTGGCACATTATGTCTGGCATCAGTGCATAGTGATAGCGCAACATGAGGCATCCCATGTACTCATTATATCCTCACTCCCTCCCACTTTCATCTCTTAAAGCTAAGTGCTTTTCATTGCTACTCTTTGCCTGGTTCACAGGGGATGGCCCTGGCCTGTCTAGTCTGTCAGCATCCCAGGTCACCTCTCACAGACCACGGTCACAAGCAGCGGAACAAATCACCGATATTGTGAACACAGACAACAGATGACAATAGCGGGGATCTCTCTCGGTTACCTCTCCTGCATGTGACCGCGGTCTGTGAAAGGAGAAGAGGCCAAGGATACGCACAGATTGGAAAGGATGGGGCTTTCTCCTGTAACTGGGTGAGGAGAAGCAATGACAAGTACTGAGAAGCCAGAGATGAAAGCAGGAGGGATTGATGAGCATATAGGATGCTTGACATTGCGTTATCACCATGCACTGATGTCAGATATCCCGTGCCCCTTCATGGTATACACTGACAGAAAGGATGTGAGAGGGGAGGGAGGGAGAGGGGAGTAATACGAATAAACCCAGCCACACATAGTGATATTGTGCTGTACTTATGCTAATGTGCTGCACATATTTACTGATGTTTGACAACAGTTTTCTCTGCAATCATACATGTAATCATTGAAGTAAAGCTATCATTGTATTCAGCATCTCAGAGCCAGTAAAGCACCAACTTCACTGATTAGCCCTAAATCCTTCTGATTGGTTCCCTTTAACTATTATTATTCTCAGCAAAACATCATCCTGTGTAAACAGATGTGCTGCCCACAAAACTGACAGCCTATGCACACAGAACAATCTATTACTGTATGTTCTGTATGACTTGGAAGTAGAGTTGGTCTTTCTAAACAGACTATTAAAGGTAACCTGTCAGATCAGTTGTGCCCCCACAGCTATCACTGTGTGCACCTGCAGCTTCATAGTCCTTACCTAAGCATCCCTGTCTAAGCTAATAATGTCACGTGAAAGTTGAAAAAAGCATTTGTAAACTTATATTTTCTTATGTAAATGAGGGAGTGACTAGACACCCTGGGAGAAATAAACGATCTGACAAGTTCCCTTTAACTCAATGTCAACTGCTATGTATAAAAGACCTGTATGACGTCACAAGCATGTGACCTTAATGGGTGGAGCTAAGCCAGCAAAATCATTAAGATCTATGTAGACTAAGCTCGGCCGGTTATAGTCACATGGTCATGACATCACACAGGTCATTCAGCATTTTCTGAAATTCGACTGAACTGTTAACTATTAACCTGCCAGATGACTGCTTGACTCTTTGCCCAGCTAGCTAATGAAAATATGTAAATTGTTAAAATGCTTTTGTGGGATGAATACAACTTTTTTTTTTTTTTTTAAATGGGTTATTAATGAGCACTACATGATCTAAATAACATTGGGGGTGGTTTAGTAACAAAAATGCACACAATAGGTTCCCCTTAAGCAGCTGCCACTTGTTTCATATCTAGCCACTTAGCAGTTGATCGGCAGGTCTAAGTGCACCTTTATTGGCTTCAATTGAAACAAAGAAAGACCAAACATACAAAAAATTTCTAAAATTGAACACTGTATAACTTCATTAGCTTGGTGATCCTTGCTTTCAGACATGTAATTCAAAGTAAGGATCACCAAGTTACGACTTACGTACTTTGGATCCATCATATGAAGAGAACGATCACTGGAGAAAGATATCATGATAGGAAGAGTAGAAAAAACAAGGCGAAGAGGATGACCAGGAACCCAAAAGCTAGATACTTTCAACATAATGGCAGAGAAGACCCTGGTGAACCTATCAAGGCTTGGAGAAGACCTGGTGGACCCATGTAGGCTGCACAAGATCGATTTTCCTACAGATTGTTAATCCATCACGTCTCCATTGCTTGAGATAAAATAAATAATAATAATAACTATTTATTAGGTAATAAACACAAAAACCTAGACAAGACAAATAAAAACAATTTACAATTGTGCCAGAACCTGTTTCTTAGGCCAAGGACAGAACCCATATAAGTAATGCTCATCTACAAATATAAAATAATGCAGCATCAAAAGAATATAAAAAGGGTAAGTAATAACTATATG
The DNA here is from genome assembly GCA_033576535.1 of Allobates femoralis. Taxonomy (NCBI): domain Eukaryota; kingdom Metazoa; phylum Chordata; class Amphibia; order Anura; family Aromobatidae; genus Allobates; species Allobates femoralis. The sequence continues at coordinate 66,648,194 of JARQOC010000002.1, read as the reverse complement.
CAATATTGTGCCATGTTCATAGTCAGCTAGATAAATTGGCTCATAGAAAAGCATCATATGGAAATAAGGACCCTAAGTGTATCTATATACATGAATGAGATGTGATATACTTCTTCATCCTGAGAGTGGATCCTATTAATTTGAGGTGCAGGTAAAGGGAGAAAATGAAGTTATATTCTCCCTGCAGACAGCGCTCAGTACACAGAGAGTTCACACGGTGTTCTGCACACACACACTGCAGAGCAGAATGCCAGTCAAGGAGCAGCGGAGGTGAATACAGCACGGCTTTGGCACTGCTCAGATGACTGTGATTGCAGGGTAAACATAATTTCATCATCTCCTTCAGTTGCACTTCCGCTTAGACTGCTGCATGTTGAAAACTGTATTTACCTGCAGATATCCAATGTGTCTGCAATTACAATAAATAAAAATTACATTTTCTTTTATTTACTGAAATGTTCCTTTTTAAGTACAGTGTGTGAAATGAGTAGTGAGCCAGTTACCAATTTTCTAAGTAAATATACTTCTAAAGATGCCATTGACTTGAATTGTTCCCCAAGTTATCACTTGCTTTATCTCATGGATAGGTGATAATTTGTTTTCATTGGACAAGTTCAATGACTAGAGAGTGGTTTCCCATACCTTTTGGTCATACCAGCAGCAAGCACATTGAAGTGACCATGTAACGCTTACAAATTCCCTTCACTATTTTTTTTTAAATCACTTAGGCTAGGGCCACACTTAGCAGATCACTTACGTTAGATGGATCCAGTAACTGCAGAGCCCAGCCTGCAGTAACGGCCAGCGTTAATGTCAGATGCTGAGAGCAAACGCTGCTCTATTGTAACCTGATGTTTACCATGGATGCAGCCGTATAGGAAGCCCCAGGAACTACGCTTTAGCAGAGCGGACGGGAAAACGTTTTCCTGTGCGCTCTGCTAAAGCGCAGTTCCTGGGCTTCCTGTGTGGCTGCATCCATGGTAAACATCGGGTTACAATGGAGCAGCGTTTGCTCTCAGCACCCGACGTTAACTCTGGCCGTTACTGGATCTGTCTAACGTAAGTGACCTGCTACGCCTTATAGTTGATAAAACTGCTTGTTTAACTGACTTCCCGCATTGACTAGCGGCTGCACCTGTATAAAAAGTTCAAGAGGGGTGGTAACACCTTGTCCTACTCATTTTGCTGATCGATGGTGTTTCTGGATCTTAGACTATCTATGCCATGGTGCTAGAGACTCCGATAAAGCCAATGTAATACATGGATTAAGATAGATTGACCATGCTTTGGTTACCGTACTTTTTACATATAATCAATTTTCTAAAGCAATGTAGGAACAGTTAAGAAGAAGACTCATTTTTTTCCCATAGATATATATTTTTTTACAATTTTTTGAGCTTGAACGTTCTGGTGGAGATTTAATATGTTCGGTGCTGGCTGTTCACGGGAACACCTCCAATTCAAACCGTCAAGTCTTTGATGCATTAAATGTGAAAAAAGAAAACATGAACAAGGGTTAACAGTAGCATGCTCTAAAAATGATCTTTCGTTCCAAATGGAATTACACCTGGTGATCTGTAATGGATTGTATTTCATGCTGACACTTTCATTCTTCTGCTGTACTGCTTTTGAGCATCTTCTTTTGTAAGCTGTTTCACTCAAAAAGATAAACAGACAAAAGCACGGCAAGAGAGAAAGGAACAGAAAAGCAGCCATGTGGAGAGACATGCTGCCTAGTAACAACCTGGCCCCGTGGCGGCCATACTCATTCACGCCTAGGAGTTTGCACATTGTGTCCTGACTGCACTGGCATTGAAAAAATGTTATTAAAAAATAAATAAATAAAAAAATATAAAATCTGGGGTCAGCTTGAATATTGACCTATTCATTTAAAAAGATGTCTTCAGTGTAGCACTGGCCATAAAACAATGTTACATCTATGCAGACTGTACTAGAACCCGTGGACCCAGCAATTAAAAGTGACAGTAGGAGGCACATCCAGAAAAAATGGAGGTTTGGCTCTCAAACAACCAAAAAAACACTTATGAAAACATTACCTTTTTGTACTATTCTTGTTTTATAATCCAGAGCTTCAGTCCCAAATCTGCAGGTTTTAGGTTAATTCATTGCCTCACTCTCCTCTTGTAACAGCAAAAAGATGGCTCCAGAGTGTCACAGGGTAATATAGTGTATACAGAATTAGGAAACAAAACGGTAAGATGGGCAAAGGCAAACTGGGGAACTAGTCTGACCCTTAGACTATACGTCCCTGGCTCACCTTGATACTGCAATTAACTCTGAAGGTGAAGATATCCAGGCTGCCACCCTTGCCTTTTGCTTCTGATTAGTCCTAGGCTAGGAGCCCAGGGGCAGGAGGCACTACGCAGGTGCGGGATTCTAAGAGACAAGGAAGAGAAGGCGGCAGACGAAGAGCAGAGAGGGACACCACAGAGGGGGGAGATAGATGCTTGAAAAGCCCGCCTCCCTGTCTTGGGTCAGGTTTGGCACAAATTTTGTAAAAGTCTTTATTACAGTGAATCAAGGGAGTATAAATACTATAGCCACCTTCTCAGAATGCAGCCTTAATGCTGCAGAAGGTGGCTATTTTATATTTAGATGACTTGGGGGGGTGAAAGGTTCGCTTTAAATAACTTGTATAATCCTATGTAAAATGCCTGCAGTATGAGCTTAAAGGGATATTCCTACGTCATCGATTCCTGACTGAGATGAGAATTTCTGACTCTGTGGAAGCAGATAGAAGTATGAAAATATCCAAGTGAGGTGTAAGAGAAGCAGCCTGTCCGACTATTGCTTTATTCCCAGCTATCTCTAACTACTGCACACAGTCGATATATGCCTTTAATTCTGGACCCTTTGCATAAACTATTCTGGCTTAGGACAATTTGTGTCCCCATTTGATAAGAGTCTGACATCTAACAATACTGATGTGATTTTAGAGTGGTCAGTAATTGCCCAGACTAGTCATACTGCAGACTCTCAAGCACAATTACTGTTCTAATAACTATCAAAGCAGTTTATTTCCAGCAGAGAACTCAATGGGAAATGTAACAGCAAAACAAAAAACATGTTGACCAAATACATGATTACAAGCAAGCAGGGTACATTTAATTCACTAGTATCCATGCTATGCTTCTGTTCAAGGAATTTAGGAACTGATTTCCTATTAACGTTTTCTCAATCTAGCATTCAGTCCAACTAACGTACATAAAAAGTGAATTATTGCAAATAAGATGCATTATTTTCTGGTAACATTTAAAAATCAATTCCAATGCAATAGAGAAGTCAACTGCGTATTGAGTCTGACTTCAAAGACGGACACTGCAGGAGAGGAGGTCAAAGTTGCAGACTTCTTCGGTTATACTCAATGACTTCATTTCCTTTTTGGCGAATCAGATGGAAAGTGTCAACACAATGATTGATATAGGACACAAAGCTAATGTGAACGTATCCTGATCTGCGTCACTCTTTCTAGATTTAGAAATCAATTATAGTTTTCTAGTAAAGGGTAAGCAACAACTTAAACTTTAAGGCTAGGGTCACATTTGCGGTTGTTCTTTTAAATCCGAACATTAAAACATTGAACATTAAAAATGGATCCGGATCCGCAGCCATAGGCTGCAATAGAAAGACTGGATTGCACTTAATGCAATCCGGTTACCGCATCCAGTTTTGCAGCCTGCAGTAAAAATCATGCAGGCTGCATTTTTCGGAGCGGTTGAAAAACCGGATCCGTTTTTTTTTATAATGGCCGCCTACGGCAACCGGATCTGGTACCACAAGGTACATGAATGTACCTTGTGGTAACAGTTCCAGTTTTGGCACCACAATGTTTTCTCACTACAGATCTGGATCCATTACTGGATCCAGATCTGCAATGTGATACCAAATGTGACGGCACACGGTAATACCGGATTCGGTAATGGATGCGGTTACCGGATTTTACCCTCCAAATGTGACACCAGCCTAACTTTGTTACTAGAGATGAGCGGATCTCGTAGGCTAGGGTCGCACATCCAAATCCACTTTTTAGTGCCCTTAGAAAAATGGATCCGTTAAATTTAGGGTGCCAATAGTGTCCTCTGAGGTCCTGGACGTTTTGGGTCAAAATTTTGCTACAGAAACGGACCTGAAGCAAAATCGGCTGGTATGTGTGACCCCAGCCTTAGCGCAAACTCCATCCATGGTCCTAGTCAATGGTTTCTGCCAGTGAACAAGAGCTGCCTGAATTTCTTGAGCTTCCAGGTTTGCAGGCACAGCGTTTGATTCTCCAGCTCGGAGTGACGTCATCTGTGTAGCGTGTGATAAACGGGTGACATTTCACCAGCACAGCAAGTCATAAACTGAGCACAGGATTCAGAAGGAAATTCACTCAGCTCATGTCCACAGCTAAAGACCTGGACCATAGACCGTGGTTGTGTGAAACGATCCACTCATCTGCATTTGTTATTTTATATACAATATTACTGTTTTGTAAAGGTAAGGTTAATGACAATTCTGGTGAAAATTATTATTATATTTAACAGTAGTATTATGAGTCATAACATAATATGGTTAGGAGTCCAGTGTGCCATCCTATGCAAAGATTAAACACACCTCATGGCTGACTTTGCCAGTGGGAGATAAGATCTGGTGATTGTGAGCTATCTCTCTTTGTCTGAGAAGTAATGCTGTCAATCATTGAGTCCATCACTTATCTCTGTTACTTTATATCATATTGTATTGAACAAGTGACATTAATCAATTCTGATTCCAATTATGATTAATATTACTATGGTAAGTGCCCGTAATCAGGAGATGCTTAGTGATGAGCAAGTAGTGAAATATTCGTATTCGGGAGAATCGTAGCAAATAGTTTTTAATACGCAAGCATTTATACCGAATAGCGAGTCCAATGTTAGTCAATTAGATAAAGGCTCCACCCACATACATCCGGCTATAAAATTAGCATTTCCGGGCAGGGCAGGAGGGTGAGCTTTTTTGAGTTTTCACTGCATACAACTCCTTTCCCTACCCCCCCCAGTGAGATCCTAACATTCAGTCTGCTCTCACTAGGGTGCCGACTCACTTTGTGTACTGAAGGGAGTCGGCAATATGTGTCAGATCGCTCCAGATCATCACATCACTCACGAGCACCAGCGTTATTCGCTGAGTAACGAGTATCGAGAATACCATGCTACCCATGCAAGTAATGAATAATAATAATTATAATCGCTCATCACTAGGGATGCTGCATTTTGTACACAGCATCACTACTCTTGAGGAGACACTGGTTTCCTGTGTGAGAGAATGCACCGTCTGTGCCCATGATCAGGATTCTGGGCACAGTGTATTTTCACTATGTTCACTCACTCTCTGCAATGGCATAATGTGGCTTGGGAAGCCATGCTGCATGTCAGTCATTGTGTCACTTATCTCTCCTACTTTGTAACACATTGTATTGCAGAAGTGACATAAATGTTAATTCTCATTGTCCAAACAAAGAAGAAAAGGCTGCACTCACCAAGTTGCATATAAAATGATCCTTTATTATGCATTGTTGCATACACAATGTGGGACCACACAGTGTGGATTATGGCTTTCACATCTGTGTTTTTTCAAATCCGGTGGAATTCTGCCTTTTTTGAAAAAAACAGATGTTGCAACATTCCGTTCTGTCTCACCAAATTTTCACATCTGCATTTCTATTCCGTTTGGTTAGCAATGTGTTGTTGACAGTATGTGTGCAAAAATGCATAGAAACTCAAAGAAACGCATGTGTTTTTGCCCCCAGTGATTTCAATGAAAAACGCATTGAAAACGCAAGTAAAAACAAGTCATTTTCTGAAAACGCAAAGCGCATGCGTTTTTGCAAACGCAGCCGAAAATGTCTCCTGCAACATTTCTATAGGCGTTCCAAACATGTGCAGTGACTTGCGTTTTTATCTCGATCTTGCAAATCTGGTACTTCAGTCTTGACCCTAGTCACAGTTAAGGTACCTTTACACGCGGCAACTTTTGTAGGAATTTCACTGGCAACTTACTGGTTGCAGTGAAATCATGGACACATTGTTCCATTTGTACACAGCAACAAAATAGAACAATGTCTCCATGATTTCACTGCAACCAGTAAGTTGCCAGTGAAATTCCTAGAAAAGTTGCCGTGTGTAAAGGTACCCTAAGGCAAGGGTCAGATTCATGTTTTTAGCGGTGCCCTGGGGGTCACGCTAAGATCTTCGACTTTGTCAGCAATAATGCAGTGCTAACACCATGCTAATGTACCATGCACCGTGCTAATACTTATCTATGGAGATCCTGCTCCTAACACGACTTCAACGCTGGCCTCAGAATGAAATCTCACGTTATTTTCTATTGAGATGAAAGATGCTTCTGAAAGTCTCTTTGCTTGCGTTAGGAAATGATGGGGATTTCACTTACTGTAAGCGGTAAGCCCACCTCGCCGTAGGATAACATTGCCAGCGTTAACCCAGTGCTAACAAAGTGTTAGCACCACGTTATTTCTGACAAAGTCTAACCTTAGGCCTAGTTCACATCTATGCACCCCTGCGTTTGCTTGTTCTGTGTTGGCGCAAGTGCAAGCGAAGGTGCATTCACAGCCCAGTGCAGGCAAGTGCCTAGGCGCATAGATGCAGAGCCATTGCACTCACTTGCACTCATTCCACCATTACCTGCTATGGGCCAGCGTAGCCGACCACAGGAGCCCGAAACCTGGAAGCGCAAGTTTGACAGGGTCGGTGTCACAGCGCATGAGCTTGCCCAGCTGAACCTGGAAACACGTAATGTGACGTTTCCAGGTGTGTCTGGACAAGCGCATGTGCTGTGACACGGCCCTGGCTCACTTGCGCTTCCGGGTTTCGGGCTCCTGCAGTTGGCTGCGCTCGCCCATAGCAGGTAACTGAGCGCAAGCGATATCAATATGCCTATGCACTTGCCTGAACTGGGCTGCTAATCCACCTGTGCTTGCCCTTGCGCCAGCTCAGGACAGGCAAATGAAGTGGCACATAGATGTGAAACGACCATAAGTTTTTAGTGTGACCCCCTGGGGGCCACTAAAAACGTCAATCTGACCCTAGCCTTAGCAGCGTTTTTTTGTCCGGTGCCTGAAGTTCCAGATTTGCCGGATTGTGATGAAAACACTAGTAGTTCTAGAAATCCCATACAAATGCATTAGACAGAACACAATGTTCTTTTCACAAAAGGGAATTCTCCGAAATTTGAAAAAACGCAGATGTGAAAGTAAAAAAAAAATCTGAAGCTGAAAAGTTGTGACTTTACCTGAACTTCCTGAACTAATTCTAAATGCAGATGTGAAAGTACCCTAAGGAAATCCTCAACACTTGCTCAGTTGGCGTCCCTCGAGGACTGGAGTTCCCACCCATGCTTAAGTGCATAAACCACATTACCTCTCGTTTGATATAAATGATAATTCTGATTACAATTATAACAATAATAATAATAATAAACAGAAACTCATCTGTTGTTTGTTACTTTGCCCATTATCTCTTCCTGCAGTCATTAAATAATTGAATAGGAACCTTTATTATATACTTCTATTATTGGATATCAATATAACCTGGTGACTTGATAGATAGGGCTGTATACTGTATAGATATAAGAGTTGTGCTATGTAATGCATCATCATATGATCAGGATAGATTATTATCTATTTGAAAAAAGGTACCACGTTTTCTAGAAGTTAGCTAGAAGTTTATTTTACAGAAAAACAGTGATATTGAAACAAATTATATTGAAATATAATAGAATTTGCTGAAAAAATAAATTGAATTATTTGTAATGCTAATATAGTAGATGTAATAAGTAATAGTCAATTACATACCCTTCAGAAGTCCACCATGGGTCAATATAAGGGTATTAATGAAGGCTGCCCACCAGCGATGTCTATTTTAGCTAAGGAATAACTGCACAACAGTAAAATATGTAAAACATGTAGTCAACTGCTTCTTAGTTTTCATTGATGTAGACCAGAGAAAGGCACTGCAGGTGAAAACCTCTCTTTGGCGTGTGATTTCCATCATTTCAGCATGTTATTTTTGCCTGTTTTTGTCCCACTTTTACCCAGCATGTTGTTTTATCCACATTTGATCTCCGACGCACAATCCACTGAACATGGCATGGATAAAAGCTTGGTTCTTGTCAATTAAATTCACTCTTCATAGCATCAGACACCATTATGTTTGCAGTATCCCATCACTGAAAATTAACACAACATTTTATATACCTTTATAATGAAGTGAAATATAAAATGAGAGTGATTTAATATAAAAAAAATGCCCAAGTGCCTAGAAGACTTTGCTTAAGCATGTCTATGTTACCGTGTGTCTACATTACCCAGCTTAACCATTGTTATGATTTTTGTATGCTATGATTTTGTCTTTATGTTTCATGTCTCTTTTGTTTTCCCATTGACCAGAACCTTTATTTACAACCACAATCATCCCCCTTTTCACCACTGCAACCGTCAAAACCTCTGTTACCATAACACCCCGCTCAACCTCATCCGTCTCTGGCACCAAAGGTATGTTTGATCTACCATACACCTTGTGCTCTTGTCTGCTGACAATTTCAATTACCGAGATCAATATAAATACTTGTGTTCCAGAAAAAAAGTAAGAAAAAATATTCAAGGAGTGATACCTTCATTGGCTAACAGAGAAATTATACTTGTAAGCTTTCAGGGCCAATGGCCCCTTCATCAGACAATATTACAAAGAATTACTGAGACATTTAAATGGGTATTACAGCAGGACATGAGGTGATGCTAAATACAGATGGCTAAGGAAATTAAATTAGGGTTTTTGTTATACATTCAATGAGGTGGAAAGTGTTCTATTAGAGATCTGAAGACCTTGCAGAGGTGTAAAGGCCCCGTCACACACTACGATATCGTTAACGTTGCACAACACGTAACGACATCGTTGTGTGTGACATTTACCAACAACCAACGATAAGTTCGTGATCGTTGGTATTTCGTAAATACCTAGACCATAAATTTATCGTGGCCTCTGGCTGAGCCCCTAGCATCGGCGCATGTTACAGCGGGAGACCAATGTTAAAGACCTCCCAGTGCCACAGCATACGCTGGGAGGCTGGATAACCAGGGTAAACATTAGGTAACTAAGTGAAACGCTGCGTCTTAGTTACCCGATGTGTTCCATGGTTACCAGCATTCTCGCTGGTGCTGATCGCTGGTGAGTCTGCCTGTGTGACAGCTCACCAGTGATCAGATAATGATGTCCCAGTGATCCACATCGTTGGTCGATCCTGGGACATCGATAGGGTAACAGAGCCTTTAGTTGTGTCCAAGTAATGACTCATGAATCCAGGTGTCAATTGAGTCCTTTTGTTAATGATTGAAACATCCTTATTAACTTGAATTCCCAGATCTTTCATTCTCTATCATTCTAAAGTGACCTTTCATTATTAGGACTGTTACATCTTCCATACTGTGTCCAGGTCTAAAAAATACCTACAAACAAGGTATCATCCACTTGAATTAATGAACAGATCCAAAGAGCTACAAGGTCCCAAGAAGCCACCTCTTGGATTACAAATAGAAGGAGGACAACAACATGGTGGTGCCTGTGGTCACATAAACCTTCATATGAACACCCTAAGGAAAATTGGTGCTGACCTCCCAACCCATGTTCCACAGAGACCACAGACTGAAAACAATATTCCCAGAACTGCCACTGCTTTCCTACAAACTTAAAAATATCCTTGTCAGAAGTGTCCTCACATCACCATCACAGACAGGCACATTCTCCTGTAACAGTAAGAAATGCAAGAGCTGTACCCACATATCACCAACAGATACAGTCCCATACCCAAAACAAACCAGGACTATAGATCATGGACTTTTTTCATGTACATCCTTCCAATGTGGTGTACATGATACAATGTCAAGGTGCAACGCAGGGTACATATATTGGAGAAACAAAAACTACAAACAAGGATAAATCTGCATAGACATACAATAAAAACTGAGCTGGACACACCGTAGGAATACACTTCTCTAGACCTGGACACAGTATGTAAGACCTAAAAGTCCTATCACTGAAAGGTCACTTTAAGAATGATAGAGAACGAAAGATCTGGGAATTCAAGTTAATAAGGATGTTTCAATTTTAACAAAAGGACTCAATTATGATCATCACTGGATTCATGAGTCAATATACTTTGGGATCTTAAAAACAGCTGCACACCCTCCTGCCAGAAGGTCTATTCAGAATCTCTTAATAGCGACACATTCCTTCCGCTACATAACATTCATAACTGCATTATAACGAAAACCCTAATTTAATTTCCTTAGCCTATCTGTACTTGGCATCACCTCATTCCTGTTGTAATACTTATTTAAATATCTCAGTAATTTATTTGCAGTATTGTTTGATGAAGGGTCCACTGAGCCCTGAAAGTTACAAATATAAATTCTCTGGTTAGCCAATAATCGTATCACCCTTGAATACTTTTTACTTATTTTTTTGGAACATAAGTATTTACATCAATTTCTGCTAACACGGTACCACAATATTATTTTGTATTGTACATCACAATTACTGAGATGAAATAATTGAAGATGATTGGGTCTGAAATAAGTCAATATTGGATCGGCTTCAATATTCATATTTCTGTTTAATTTTTACTTGTATTTTGTGTCTTCACTTCATTTAAATGCTTTTCAAGGATACCTGTCATGATGAACATGATATCTGATCTTGTAGGCAGCAAAATAGACTATATTCACATGTTCAGTTTTTGGTCATTTTTTTTACATTACAATTTTGTATCCAAAACAGAAGTGGATTAAAAATGCAGAAGTGGTGATGTCTTTCTACAAGTAAAGGCTGTACGCACATGATCCGGACACAGTGCCTCTGGACCTGCGGGAACCCATGGGTGAATGCAGGGAGACTGCAGCCACCCTGTACTCACGAGCTGCGTTCCAGTGCACTCCGACTTCTCCCTGCATTCACCCACTGGAGCTCGCTTCCGACTCCACATCATGAATTTAACATGCTGCAGAGATGTGGAAGTTAGATAACCCGACCACAGATGAAAACACATTGCAGTCAGGAGAAGTACAGTGAGCATGGGATTTCTAAAATCCCATCCACTGTGCTTTTGCTGTACAATGCAGCAGTTTGAATGCAGCGGCAATACACTTGGTTCAAACACTTCAAATCCATGATCGTGTGAACGCATTCTTAGGCTAGGGTCACATTTGGAGGGAGTGTCCTTTGCAGGGATGCGTTGAAGGAGGCAGTTTTTTAACCTGCAATTCTTTTCCATTTTTAGTCTAGCGTTAACAGCATGCATTTCCATAGACTCCCATGTAAAAAAAAGTATGCGTTTTTGTAAACGGCCCCAAAAATGTTACCATGTTTTTGGGTGCTTTAGCTAAAATGCATAGTGTCAAAAGTGTTGCATTTTGACCATGGTTTTTTTGCATGGTAGCCTATGAAAGCGTTAACGCCACAGTTTTCCACAATTTGGAATTGTGAAAAACGCTAGGTTTTAACACTTCCAAGGCTCAAGAGGACCCTAGCCTAGGTTACGGAGATTTCACAGATTTGGTGTTGAGCTGCGCTAGGTGCAGCAGTCTCCATAGTTAACATGAAGTGTTAAATGGCGCTAAACTGGGCTACACCCTGTTTTAGCCGCTTTTTAATCTGCTATATGCTTCCCTGCGTTGCTGCCTGCGCTAGTGCAAATGCAAGCGAAGGTGCATTTCATGCAAACGCAGGCAAGCATCAGTGCGCATAGATGCACTGCTCCTGCGCTCGTCTGCGCTTGGTGCCCCCATTATCTTCTATAACAGAGCAGAGCCGAGAGCAGAAGCCGACATCCCCCAAGCACGAGTGCGACTGTGCTGACATCACCGCTCATGCGCTTAGTCAGACACACCTGAAAATGTGGAAAGCGATGTTTCTAGGTGCGTCTGACTAAGCGCATGTGCGGTGACGTGAGCACAGTCATGCTTAGGAGATATCAGGCCTTGTTCACACTCACCTGCGTTTTTGGCACTCTCTGCGTTTTTCTGCAATTTTTCAAAAACGCAGGTGCGTTAACGCAGGGTGCTATTAAGCGTAGCTGCGTTTTTCAGCTCCACTTGCGTTTTTTTCCCCCAGTCCAAAAAACGCTGCATGCAGCATTTTTGGGTGCTGGAAAAAAACGCAGGGGTGGTTTGCCAAAAACGCATGCGTTTTTTTTAACATGGGGCCCTATGGGAAACGCATGCGTTAACGCAGACACCTAGAGCACCTGCTTAACGCTGCGTTAACGCTTAGCGTTTTCAAGTCTTTAAAGCACCTGAGTTAAGCTAGCGTTTTAGCCTGCGTTATGCCCAAAAAATGTCTAAGTCCAAAAAGTGACAAATCCTTTCAGACACAAGGACACTTTCTGGCACTTTTAGAAAAACGCGTGTTTTCTTCCCTGCTAAAAAAAACGCAATTGAGGTGACAATGCCATAAGTTCACTGCACTCGGCCATGCACTCGGCCATAGAAGGTAATGGGGGCACCGAGCGCAGACAAGCGCAGGAGCAGTGCATCTATGCTTGATGTGCTTGCCTGCGTTTCATGAAAATGCACCTGCGCTTGCATTTGTGCTAGCGTAGGGCAGCAAACACAGGTAAATGCACCAACGCATAAAATGTGAAATGGGCCTTATACTTTCCTCTGTTCCACTCCTGGGTTTGGCTTGTAAATACTCATGCAGAATACTGACCAAATACTCAACGTGTGAACATGGCCTGATAGGAAGATGTCACCATTCTGTATTTTTCATCCACTGCTGTTTTTGGCTTTCAAATACTGATGTGACAAACTGACAAAAACTGAACGTAACCTTATAGAGCAGGACTAGCTGAGAATTGAGATATAGTTTCATCCAGTGGGTGGTCTATTCAGAGATTGATTACCCTTCCTGTATAAATGTGCATAAAATTAAAGCTATTAAAATCTGTCAGTTGTAGAATTGGGTGGTATGTATTTTAAATGTGTGTCCCTTTTTGTATTATAATGCCTATGAGTATGCTAGGTCCATTTGGGATGTTGGATCCGTTTTTAGCGATGCATTAAAGAATTTTTAAATATTGTATGTACCATGCGTTAACACACGCGCTCCCATAGACTCCCAAGTTAACAAAAGTATGCATTTTCCATAACAGGCCCAAAAAACTGCAGCCCGTGTTTTTATGTGGGTTACAAAAATGCATAGCGCAAACGCATTGCACTTTAGCAATTCGTTTTTTGCATTGGTGTCTATGGGTGCGTTAACACATGCGTTTTTCCACACGTGCACATTAAAATAACAGTGCTTTTAGCAGATGCATGGGCGAATCTAACCGAAGCCTAAGAACAACTATTGTCCGAAACATGTCAGGCTCGGCCCTGCAAATTCTGCTGGCATTTTTAACCTATTTTAATATGGATTGCACTAAAAATTAATAATTTTATTTGCACAAGACAACCTGGATGTCTGGATTTTCTTTCCTTATTGTAGCAGTGCTGTATATGCTGAGCCCTGTATAACCCTGCGCACAATACAGATTGACAGATTTTGTCATGATACAATGCACTCAATGAGCTAATCAGTGGTAGGGCAGGGTTACACAAGAGAAGGAGGACTACATGGCACACGATAGCTTGTGCTGTAGTGACAAGCTCTTGCTAATAATCAGTCACTTTATTAAAATAACAACACAGAATAGTAACTGACACATCCTTGCAATCAAGCTCTCAACCTCTATATCATAATCCTCTGAGATTGAAGAGTAAAATCTTGATGACTGATTCCGTTTAAAGTGCACCTGCCACAAAGTTTTGGGGTTCTAAACCCTACTCATCACTTTTAACATGATGTAATGGGGGTTACTGTAATCCCTTTATACCTCCAGATGTCCCCGTGCATACCTCAGAAAATGATTTTTATTCATTCCTAAGCCATATGCTAATTTCTTGGATTGGTCATATGGGAGTCTGCAGATTGTGGTCATTGCTGCTCCACTCCATACAACCATAACCCCTCCTGATTGCACGGTGGAATCACTGGCTGTTCAATAGGTCAAAGCGAGGCACGCCAGTGCGCAGGTGCAAGATGTTTGAATTGTATGGATGACATAGCGACATCATCCATTTGCTCACAATCAGGAGGGACGGCGGTTGCATGGAACAGGTCGCTGTTGACCAGAATCTGTAGACCGTCATATGGCCAATCCAAGAAATTAGCATATGGCGTGGGACAGAGTAAAACTTGTTTTCTCAGGTATGCAAGGGGACATTTGGGGATATAAAGGAGTTACAAGAACCCCAATTACATCATTTTAAAGGTGGTGAGCAATGTTTAGAACCCCTAAAATTGGTGACAGGTGCACTTTAATGATGTCTGCCATATATATATTGCTAAATCTGGTGACAGATCCACTTTGTCTTAAGGAAATACACCAAGGACTATTACTTTACCAATGAATTAAGCATGAAAGTAAATGCATAAGCCATGGAGAATCAGCATAAAATCATTGGTCTTACTAAAAGTAACATTCACTTCCTTGATACACCAGTAAAGAGACATATACATACCTTCGGTAATACCGGAATTGGTGGGTTTATTATTTTTATTTGAATAAAGCAATAGTCATTGCAGTATCAATAACTTTGTGTGTTCTTACTATTTCAATATTTTGAAGACTAGAGGTGCGATTATGTCCTGGTAAAGTTTCAATCTTGATAATCCTCTAGGAGCTAAACACTGCAGAAATATCTGACTATAAATCAAAGCTGATTCATTTTGTGAACAGGACCAGATCCAGACCGATCTTCAAAATAAAAATCTCCTGTTACTTGTGACTACAGGGGTTGTCCACTGCTTGGAAGACCCCTTCAAATTCTCCATGTTTGCCACTGCTTATACTCACCTCCATTGCCAGTGTCATTCCAGCGATGACAGTATTCGCTCTCCCGGGGCTCATGTGAGGTTTTGAGGTTACGCCAGCCCTGTGCCCAATTACCTCCGGCTTCAGTGTACCCACCTTGAGACGAATAAGTAATCAAGAGCAAGTAAGGGCTGCATCTGGTCATTCCATTCCCCTTAATTACATATAATCTGAAGACACAGACAGTGAAGCCAGCGGTTATTGGGTGCAGGGCTCAAGCGACATCACAATCTCACATGAGCTATTGCCAAGATTATTGGAATGGCGCTGGCACAGGAAGTGAGTACAACTTTTTTTACTTTAACAGTTGCAAACATGTGGAGTGAGGAGGGGTTGTCCAAGTAGTGGATGACCCCTTTAAAATTTTATGCAAATAATACTATAAAAAAGTGATGGACACAGACCCAGTGCAAAAACAGTGTATGGGCGCTTTATAGTCCAATAAAGTAACTGCTTGCTGTTTTTAAGGCATTAGTAGCCCCCTAATCTTTTTCCCCTGTCCGGCTGCACAGGTTGCACCAATGGTATGTCTGCCCCTGCTATATAGACATTGAATAATGTCTTATCCTACATAAATCTGGACAACCACTTTAAGTAAATACATGTGGATAGCTATGATGGATTTCACATTCTGAAATGATCAGTAACCTGCAAAGTTTCTTAACATGAAAATCACACACTAACCACAAAATTGGACCCATTCAGCTGTGCGTTCAAAGCAATTCTCTCATCTCAGTGAACGCTAATGTTTTAATGATTTACCAACCTGCTAATTTACAAAATGGAACATATTTTTCATTGCATGCTCCCATTGAGGCAAATGAATGAGACTGACACGTTTTCACCTGTAATGGAAACAGAAAGCATTTTCCTAAATGTGTATGGAACCGAACTGCATGGATGAAAGGGAAGATATTTGCAAATTACTGTAGCCATAATAAATTTGAAGTATAAAGAAAAAAATATATATTTTGGATAAAAACTATGAAAACTGCTTTCAGAAAGTTAAGACTACATCAAGATTATCATTACAAAAGTCAATGTCCCTTAATGACCCTGTATGTTCTTTAGTCAGATATAGCAGAAAAGTGTGAGTGCTTAAAAGATGAAGTGTAATATGTATATATATATATATATATGTATATACAAAATGCCAAACAGAGTTATAAACACAAGGGTCATGTAATCAATGGTAAAAAAAAAAATGGTGGCACTTATCAATGGCCTTATAATGTGCAACAATCTTTTCAGTGCCCCCAATGCATTTCCCTAATTGTTCATCAGTAGGTTGATATGGTTGATATACGTCTGCGGTAGAAGAACTGATATCCAGATGATTGAATAAAAATGGAAGATCCTCTTTTAAAACACTTTTAAACCTGAAATATCTGGAGATTTGTGATACATTTGTTACAAGTATATATGTTTATTATATACATTCCCTGACAGAAGTTATGTCGCTTATCCATGTTATGTAAGTAAAAGCTTATAACCTGACATTAAATTCATCCATTGGTTGTATAAATTACTCTTTTGAAAGCTGAAACCCTCCCAAATTTGGTTTAGGTTAAGAAAATAAATTAACATCAATGCTGAAATATTAATCATTTAATAAACACAGAATGGTCAGATTTTGGCAATACAAAAGTTTTCTCGCACATGGATAAGCGACATAACTTCTGTCAGGGAGTGTACATATTTATTCAATGGTAGCAAACAGAATATCTTAAATTATTACGTCTCTGCTACAAACTTTTGTCAATTGAACAAACCAACTGGATGGGACAATATTCAAATAAAATTGATTTAGTCTTCTGAAGCAGCAGTATACTGTATATATTATCACTCACGTGTGTCAACAGATATGGACAACTGGTAAATGGCCCAAGGTCTGGACAAGAACAATGTTTATTCTTTTTCTGAAGAATGGAGATACTACTGACTATGCAAACTATCAGACTTTTGCTCTCATACCTCAAGCCAGGAAAATACTGCTGCAGATCCTACAAAGACATCTACAGTCTTAATTTGACAAAGAGCTGCAAGAGAAACAAGCAGGATTCAGAAAAGGCAGAGGAACAAGAGATGTAATTGCTAAAATGAGATGATTAATTGAAAAGGCTATGGAATCCAAAAAGGAGCTCTATTTTTGCTTCATTGACTACAGCAAAGCCTTTGACTGTGTTGATCACCAGAAACTATGGAATACCATGAAGGATATGGGTGTGATGAACCATCCAATCATCCTCATTAAGAATCTTTACATCGATCAAGAAGCAATAGTCTGAATGGAATATGGTGACATGGCTTGGTTCGAAGTAGAGCAAGGCATCAGACAAGGCTGCACACTGTCAACATTTCTCTTCAAATTCAATGCAAAAGCTATTTTCAGAAAAGATTAACTTGTTGAAAAAAAAATGGAATTAAAAGTGGTGAACGAATCGTTAACAATCTAAAATATACAATACACCACTGATAGCAACCAGCGTAGATGGAATGAAGGACTTATTTTGGTGTGCCAAGATGAAAAGCTTCAATATGAGACTGCTATTCAACCCAAAGGAGACAAAGATTTTTACCACTGCCATGGACAGACCAGCACACATTTGAGATGGATGACAACAAACTGGAAGTTGTGAAGGATTTCAACCTAGTTAAATCAATGTTCGCTCAAAATGCAATGACGACACTGGAAGTCAAGAGGATAATAGCAATAGGAAAAATCAACAGTGAAGTCACCAGAAAAGGTCTTCAAATTAAGGAACATTTCACTGGTAATGAAGGCAAGGCTTGTACATATTCTGGTCTTTTCTGTAGTAACACTTGGAAGTGAAACATGGATGATACAGAAACAAAATAGAAGAAGAATCAAAGCCTTCAAATTGTGAAGCTGGAGAAGGATATTATCAATACCATGGATGGTAGGAAGATCAAACACATCAATTTTGGAACAAAAGAAGCCAGATATTTCTCTTTAAGCAAGGATCACAAAACTATGACTTGTCTATTTTGGACACATCATACGAAGAGATAAATCATTAGAGAAGGACATTATTATAGGAAGAATAGAATGTACAAGGCGAAGAGGAAAACCAGCAACCGAAAGGATTGATGCTATTACAATAGCAATGGAAAAGACCCTGGTGGACCTATCTAGGCTCGTGCAAGATTGATCTTCCTACAGAGCATTCAGGCAGCAAGTTGCCGTGGCTCTAGATCAAGCTGAAACCTGGTAAATAATAACAATAATAATAATTGATTGGTATCTTGAAAAGTTAAGAAGCTTAAAGAAATTCAAGAATTTTGAAAGTAGGGAGGAAGGGAAGAGAACTTGTGAATGATAAGTAGAGAAAGAAGCAAATTTCCCTTTTAAGATGTTACAAATGTCTTATAATTGGTTGCACTATTCATTTCTGCCAAACTTGTCGAAACGATGAAGACCATATATAATATTAATAAAAAATACTCTAAAATTATGATTTTAAGGGAAGTAGACATGTGTACTGAAACAGACATGTCTTGAGAGCTGACGAGTTCTCTATAAGTTATTTGTAAAGAGGTGTGAAAAAGATGAGTTCAAAACAGAAGTTTAGCCAGTTCGATTGATGCATCTCTGAAACTAGCTAGAAATATTCTGATTTTGGGTTGCAGCATAAATCAGATTTCTTTCATAAAGTTAATTCCCTTTAAAACTTCTAAAATGCATTTACCTCTACTGCCATCTCAGTAAATCTCATTGGCATGCCTAAATTTCTGATTTTTTGCTCAAAGTGAAAGAAACTTATCTTAGGGACGACAGAGATCATCTTTAGGAAAGACTCAGCCGGGGGTCCATCTTTTTCTGGCATATCATCATAAACCATTTTATCCTATGGCTCCAATCCATTGCTGGCTTAGATAGAAGATTGTGGAAGCTTAAAATGAGGACTGTAATCAGGTGTTTTGGGGGATGAGACTGCAAGAAATAAAAACAAGAAAGCTGCAAATTCTTACAGTTTTGTAGATTATTTCTATTAATATTATAATTCATAAAGATTTCATGATTCTTTAATCTTGGCATCAACAGTGGCATACATACAAATTATGGGGCCCCATAGTGGCTAATTGAGCCACTCCTCTATAGCGTCCCTCCCCCAAAAAAGGAGGCTATGCAGAGGTCATGTATCACAACTAAAAGGGCTAAAAGGGATAAGGGAGAGGGACACTTATTACAGCAGGTCCTCAAATTCCACCAACAGTGCATGTTTTCAGGATTTCCTTAGCATTTGATAGATGGTAATTTAATCCATTGCACTGGGGATGATTCAAGATGTCAAATGTTAAGGAAATCCTGAAACCAAGCACTGTTGGTGAGTCTTGAGGACTGGAGTTGGGAAACTCTGCACTAGGCCTTGGAGGTCTTGGTGCATCATATTGTCATGACATCATGATGCTCCTTTAACTTCAAGACATGGTAGCATCCAGAATGTATTTTTTAGAGTCAAAACACTGGCAATCATAAGCAGAAAAAAGAGGTCCTTTGAAATGCTATATTTATGAGATTATTTAGGGTCTGAAGAGAGCCATGAGCATTACAGAGAACATTCAGTTTGTGGGGAATATCTTTGAACTTAAAGGGTAAATGTAATGTAATTGAAAAAAACACAATATTACACTGATTGTTAATGATGGGTCACATAGCAGCTAAGGCTGCCTTCAGACTTGCAGATGCATCTGCAGCGTTTTGCAGATGCATCTGCAAGCATCTGCATGCAGACCGTGGCCCCTATGTTTATAATGGAGCGCAGCTCTCATTGCCCGCCATTAGTGATCTGTGCGCACGCGGATGCCTGCGTACAAATCACACACTCCCGCCCGCACCATGGACGCGAGATGTTGTGTCCCTGGTGCGGGCGGGAGTATGTGATTTGTGCGCAGGCATCCGCGTGCGCACAAATCACTAATGGCGGGCAATGAGAGTGCACGGCGGTCTGCAAGCATCTGCAGACTGCCGTGCGCTCCATTATAAACATAGGGGCCACGGTCTGCATGCAGATGCTTGCAGATGCATCTGCAAAACGCTGCAGATGCATCTGCAAGTCTGAAGCTAGCCTAAATTACTTTTTTTCATGCCATATAATTTATTCTTTCACATTTTTCTGTGCTCTTTTAAAAACTGAACTGTATGGCTGTGTGGGCATGGCCAGTGTCTGCCAACACTGTATGTGTATTTTCACAACTTCTAAGAGCAGTCTGATAAGGAGCAGTGCAATGTTTCAGAAGAGAAGGGGTTAACAGAGATTGTGACTGAGCTGTGTGGAGCCAGATGACAGATCAGAAGCTTGTGCCAAGGAAAGAGGAGTTTACACTGATCCTGACATTCTGACTTTACTTATTACTGTGCTGTAGCCTGAATTCATCTGATACATTGTTTCCTCACCAGCTGCAGTCAGGAGCTCTCACACAGTGTAGGCCTTGCCCCCTCCCTTATATGGTTACATGCCCCTTATTCAGTGAAAAAACAGATCTGACTGAGAATGAACATATGCCAGCTTCACACACAGTCTAGTGGGGACACCTTGTGGAACGCTTATGAATGGTAACCAGCCAGAATTTTCTAATAAAGTATATGTGAAAGTTAATTATAATCACTTGCTCTACATTATTATTAATAAAAATTTAAATGGTGGTTACACTTTAAAATTGACTTGATGTGGTCAACTCGTAAGTCACCAGATCCACGCGTCCCAATAGTAATTATTTTTTCTTGGTAAATTACATTTGATTATTGTAAAATGTTCCTTAAATAAGATCTTAGTAAATCCTTTTGACAAATCTGATATGAATGATATTTTTTGTCAGATATGAAGCAACTTATCTCGAGGACTGTAGAGATCATCTTGGGTAGAGAGCCAGCTAATAGTCCCTCTTACTTTGACTCAGAACGATGAAGCATTTCATCACATGGCCTCTATCCATTGATTTCACGGGAAGGTTAGAAAGTGGTAAAATCTTACCAATAAATGAGGGAATATGTAGACAGAAATAATTATCATAAAATGCATGTTTCTTCTAAGACGATGAAGAGAGAAACAATTGATGGTAGTGTAATTTAAAAAAAACACATATACTCATTAATGGAAAAACTAATTAGTCTGCTAACAATACAAGTGATAACATGTTTGGCTACAATTAGCAGAATATCCTTAAAGCTCCTGTTATTTTTTAGAACACTTCCAAATGATGATATGCAGCTCCACTAATGTTATATTAGGGCAAGGGTTAAATGAATAGTTTAGTTAAATAATCAGTAATACCCTACAATTTCTGTGGTTGCATAAGTATTCTATTCAAACCTCACTGAGAATTTCATAGTCTACGCCATCCGGATAAAACACTACAGTCCAATAAGGATAAACTGATTGTCACAAACGCTTAACGATAAGTCATAACCCGTGTGGGAAAACAGTAACAAGTTTTAGCTGCCACAATACCATAGGGGGAAATGAAGCATTACTGTACTTGGCACACATTAAAGTTAATGAGACGTTTTTGTAAATCACAAGCCTGTTGGGTCAGTAATGGATGACCACTTTATATTCTCTCCGAAATCCGTACAAATTATTAGAAAGTTTTCTAAGCCTAAAAACCCTCTTTAAAATAATTACCATCACACTGCAAACCACTAAAGAAAATCTGATAGTAGGTTTTTTTTTCTCCTCTGCCTAGTCTGAGAACCAGCATAAAGATAAAACATAGACCATGATTCCAGTGATGTGCCACTTACTGGGATATTTGCTGTGGTTTTAGAAACATCACCGTTTTATCAGAATAAATTGTAACTAGGGGATTAGGGAACCTGATGACATGCAGTCATCCAGATTCATGAGCTCTGAATAACCCTGTCTCACAAAATTGTTTGGCGACTTTCTGCCTATACAAAGTATACACCTGAAAACATCCAAATAATGGTGTGGGTGGAGTTATAAGAAGCTCATAATTCAGTAATCTAGTAATTGATACATTATTAAAATCAGGGTTTCTTCCCTACATTATGCTTATCATGGAAGCAGTAGCAAAAATTCATGTCAACAGATGCCTTTTAAAGCATTTGCCTGGCCATACTGAAAGCTTACAGATACCATACATGGAGTGAAAAAAATAAAACTGATATATTTTCTCCTTTATAGAAATGAGACAAATGCGCAATAGGGTCCTATCTCTATTATATAGATATATATTATATGTGTGGCGACAATGGCCTGCTCACCTGATCTGGTTGTGTAACCCACAACCAGTATGAACGCTTAGTCAGTAGCTGCTGCTGGAGCCACACATCCACGGGTCACCGCGGTCAGAAATCAGCATATAAGGACGAAGTGTCGTACGATCCGCGCTGCTACCAAAGGAAGACCAGGACAATGGATCTTCTGGTTGAAATAGTTCTTTAGTCCGACGCGTTTCGGAGCTATCTCCCAGCTCCTTTCTCATGGAGCTGGGAGGGTCCCTGAGGAAGGAGCTGGGAGATAGCTCGAAACGCGTCGGATTAAAGAACTACTTAAACCAGACGATCCATTGTCCTGGTCTTCCTTTGGTAGCAGCGCGGATCGTACGACATTTCGTCCTTATATGCTGATATCTTCTCATTTGTCATCCTTGTGGATCCAGCACAGGCTGCTTCAGACAGTGAGCCATGATATAACCATTTTTCTATTCTACACCTGCTAAGGTTCTATTCTTATTACAACATCTTGAAGTGTTCGGCATCTGGACTTATTTTGAATCACGAGATCTTTGGTCCTGATCCCCTTTTTTTCTCTCACTTATGTTAAGAGATATATTTGATTTTAATTTTTGTGCCACTCCATTCAACATCATTAGGAGAAGTGACCATTTCTGAGCACTGCACTTAGCTATCTCCTTTAGTCCCATAGGAAAGGAGTACAAGAGACAAGATTCATGAGTGACCAATTTGCTCAATTGAAATATCAGAAGTAGTGATGAAGACCTAAAGATTGGGTACTCTTTCCTGGTGATTGATGGGGTTCTGGCAGTTTGACACTCAGCGATTAGACATGTTATACTATGTAGATGGGTGAAAAATATAATTTTTGAGAATACCATTAAAATAGTATATCCTCTATAAATAAAGAAACCAGAGGCCTAAAAGAAAAATGTTGAAGGCAAAAGCTGTTAACATTTTTTGTCTATGTTAAACTTAAAGCACAACTCCTGTGTTTTTTTTTGCTATTTGCTGGAGTGGCACTTTTAATCTAAGCCCACTGACATATTTCCAGCGGCTTCACCTTTTACTAAAGCCACTACGGTCAAGCCGCGTCATCTTGTGACTCTAGGGATGCACTCACATGATTAGGAGATGCAGGGTATTGCTTCTTCGTCCAAAATTCTCATGGTGCAGTAGCATCAGGGTGGATGTTATTTAAAGAAATTCCATGCCCACTATGCTTCTCCCGACCTCAACATTATTTCAGCTGCGGTTCAGATTGGCCCATTCCTGCATCTCCGCATCATGTTAATTTAATGCTGCGTAGTCAGGAGTGATCTCCTGTGAGTGAATGCAGGGAGAATCCACCCTTCACCCACCACAGATAGCGGGCACAGGACGGCTGCTGTTTCCCTGTGCTCACCTGCAGATTCCCTGAGGTCCGGAGGCGCTGCATCCAAGACGCTGTTCCTCTGAATCGTGAGCACATACCCTAACTTCTGACAGTCCAAAAGTAAGAAATTGAGTCAAAAGTTCCCAATGCATCTCTATGAGAATCAGAATGAGGACAGAACAAGGCCTTTATCGAGCACGATCCATGAAGCACTGAACTGCCGGCAGGTCACAAATCGCAGGACACTGACCGGAGGCATGGCGATAGAAGATGAAGCTGGAAGGTGAGTAGCAGGCAGTGGAATACAAAAAATTGAGGTAAGCTTAAAAAAATATTTTATTTATAAAGAGAATGTATATTTTGTAATTTTAAAAAACTAAAATCTAAATCATATGCAAGTAATTTCAAAATGTAAATTGAAAAACACAAATTTATATCTTCAAATATAAAAACATTTATTCAAAACATTAAAAATGCATCAATTAACTGTGCTAACAAAACAATTCCAAAATCCGAGACAACTAGGCTGAATGATCTATGCTAGAAGCAGTACTCAGATACACATGCCAAATGGCTTACTCCACATCACTTCGGGGCCAAAAAACATGGCACTTTTGGATTTGGTTGTACAGCCCCAGGTTAATATTACTGCAACATATGCTGAAGTTTAAATAATCCAACAAATGATTTTTGGTCTCAGAAGTGTAAATTAAAATTTAATTTGAATTCAGAATTATAATTAAAAATGCTAAACTATATTTACAATTTTAAGAAATCAATATTAGCATTTTTGTAAAAATGCATATTTTATGAAAAATAACTAAATCAAAAATACATCCAAGAGATTTTGATCTAAGGCTTGGTTTGATTATAGGTTACACATTAATGATTTACATTAAAGCATCATTTATTCTCGCCTAGCATTTGGAAGATTTAGGACATCCTTGGAGGAATGTACAGCCCTTATCCCATGAACGTCTTGCTGCTGAAGAAGTGCAACATTACTTTCTCAACAAAGAAAGATCAACGCAAAATAGATATATAGATAATCCAATTTTTACTCCTTGTTGACCTAAGGAAAAATTACTTTTCTTCATAACGCAATTTACCAAACAAATTAATCGATTTTATATTTTGATGGCTCTGTACTGCAGAAATGATCATCTCCTGTGAATGCCGTCACTCAGTGGGCATTCACCGGAAGTGGGTCATGACAGCGACAGGGGTCATCATCTAAAGGTGCCTTCACATTTGCGTTTTGAACGCAGTGCACCGATTGCAGTAATACGTTTGCGCACATGCATGCATTCCTATGTTTAACATGGGAACGCATGTGCCTGCGTATGGCTGCGTTTGGCCGCATTTGCGTTCGGATGAGCATAATTTGTGCACCCTCCGACTGCACTCCAAACGCATCCTGTTGCATTTTTTGTGCGTTCGCGGGCGCTTGTTTTATCCGCAAGCACCCACAAGCGCACAAAAAATGCATTGAAGTCAATGGATCCGCAGTGTCCTCCGCATGACAGAGCAGAAGAATGCTGCGGATCACATTGAAATCTCTCCTGGTGGCCGCCTAGAGATCAGCTACAGAGGTGTCAGCGGGGTGAGTGGGGAGAAACGGCTGATCTGACAGCTGTTTAAATCACCTATTCGGTGTCAACATGGGAGATTTGAAGCAGCAATCAGCTGTTACTTATCTCCTGCACTGGTATCACCCTATTCGGTGTCAGCGCGGGAGATTTAAACAGCTGTCAGATCAGCTGTTTCTCCCCGCTGACACCGGCAGGAGATCAGCTGTGCCGGGAGGAGGAGATCTCTGCCGCTGATCTTCTCCTCCCGGCCGCCCCTGAGACAGCTGATTGGCTGCCCGGGCTCCATACTAATGTGAACGCATGCGGAGATTCTCTGCTGCGATCACATAAGTATGTGCTGCGTTGCACTGCGTTTGCGTCTGCATGCCCTGCGCATGCAGACACAAACGCAAGTGTGAAGCCAGCCTAACCCCTTGCTTTCATGGCAATACATCTGTGCCCCGTGATTGCATTATGAAGTTGCTGATGGTGATGGGAAATGGCAAAATACCCGCTGGAGAGATGTGACCAAGAACGTATTAAGAACATATATGTCTTTGGTCATGAAGGAGTTATAAAGGGACTCTATAGGAATGACTTTTTTGCACCAAAAGAAAAGATTTTCCCACAGGAAGGATACGACCAATCCATAAGATGGCCTGTATCACACACTTGGTGTGCCAATCAATTTAAAATATTGAAAAAGCTGCAAATGAGGTGCTGTTGGTCCCCATTTAAATTATCCAGGTGTTATTCAACACGCTCTAACTTATTTTATAGAGGTTGTGGTGTAATTGAACCTTTACTGCATATATGGTGATTGATTCCTCATAAAACTCAATTTTGAATTGATAATAATATTTATTCATTTATATAGCGCTATTAATTCCATAGCGCTTTACATACATATGAAGCACACTGTCCCCATTGGGGCTCACAATCTAAACATCCTATCAATATGTCTTTCAAGTGTGGAAGGACACCAGAGTGCCTGGAGAAAACCCACGCAAACACAGGAAGAACATACAAACTCCATGCAGATGTTGTTCTTGGTGGAATTTGAACCTAGGACCCCTCTGAGCCACCGTGCCACATGCCGTGATGTTTTTTAATTGATTTTTAAACTATTCAAGAGGTCAATCCCCCCCTAGTCAGAGCTGACTTGTAACATTCTAAATCTCATAAAAAATTGCAAGAGACCTAAAGAGAGTGTGCACACCAAATATATACTTCAAACTAACCATTTATCCTTATAAGGAGGGAGCAAAATTAAAATTAGTTTTGATTGTTTTTAAATCTGTTCCACCATAATCCCTCAAACCAACATTAATGTAACATGTAAATAAAAGTGTTTAGTGCACCCTGGGTGTGGCTGGGTGCATAAACTGTAGATTCCTTCCACTTCTTCTAAATTGATTTTCAAAGTTGACTTACCTCGTGCTATTTTAAGATTAACCTAGTATGTGATGTCTGTTACTGTATTGAAGAAAGCACAAAAAGCACTCTTCCCTTGCAGCTGGCACTGCTGCACAGCTATATAGAAGCAATGTCATCGGTGATGAAAGAGTGATTTGAGTGCTCTACCCTACATTAAAAGGAAAAGCAGAGGGGATAACTAATGTCAGCAGCAAAGTGACAATGATTTGTTGTCTCTCTCCTGCCCAAGAGCAGTAATCACATAAAGTTTGTTTTCAGACAGCTCCTACTTTGGTCAAGCTAGAACTGTCAATCAACATGTAAAGAGTGTCTGTAATCTAAATAAATGGGTGGAGCAGTGCACAACAGCATTTAGCCACACCCAGGGTGCACTGAACACCTTCCTTTGCATACTACAATACAGTTGTATTGTCATTCCATATTCTATTGTATAATGTTATCTGGTTAGTTTGAAACGCAAGTTTAAAGTGAGAAACTTCCTTTAAAATGGTGAACATGTTAAATGACGCACATAGGAATTTTAAGGGTATGTGCACACGGGGGCGGGTTAGTGGCGGCGGCGGCTGGGCGGGACCCGACAGGAAGCTCCGGAGCCGTCCACCGGCTTCCTGTTGGGTCCGTGCTGCGGGAGACGGGCGGGTGTGCGGCGGTGCACAGCGGGTTAGCGCCGGCGATTCTGCAGCGGCTGGAAGCAGCACATGATTCTGCTTGCAGCCGCTGCAGAACCGGCCGGATTATAGAACATGCTCATTCTTTGCTAACCCGCTGGGAACCCAGCGGGTTAGCAATGGATGAGCATGTGGAAACCGCCGGTGTGTGCACACCGGGTGTCGGTTTCCATAGGTTTATATGTTAACCCAAAAGCCGCTTTTGGATTAACATAAATTTACATAAACCTCATGGAAACCGACCGGCGGTTTCCGCTGCTAAACCTCTGCTAAACCTTCCTGTGTGCACATAGCCTAAAGTAATATAGCAAGTCGTGATAGGCGAATACTAAAATATTTGGGTTCGGATAATAGGTATTGTATACTTTGTACTATTCCAGAATTCATCATAAATAATGAACCTAATGCAAGTCAATAGGAAACTTTAGCATTTTTTGGTAAAATATTTCCGTAAAATGCTTGAGCTATCCATTCACTTGCAATAGTTTAGTTATTCATGCCGAAAACTGGAATAGTAGAAGGTATATGAAAAAAGTTAGAAAATATTTCAGCTCACCGTGTAGAATCAGTATAGGTAGTGGTTTCCAGGGTGGTGCAAGGATATAAGGAAAACTCAGCTCAGAGCTAATGACGAGGGCAACAAGGAAAAAAAGTACGGCAACAATGTACTTTAAATTTCTTGGAAAAAGTTAAAAGACCATTTTATTTAGGCATATTAAAAAAAACAGAAATGCCAGATAAGGGTAAATCTTTACTTGTTTCGAGCAACATCTTGGTTCTTAGTCATAGTGTACTAAGAACCAAGATGCTATTCAAAACAGGTAAAAGTTTACTCATGTCAGGCATTTCTGTTTTTTAATATGCCTAAATAAAATGGTCTTTTAACTTTTTCCAAGGACATTTTAAGGATGTTGTTGCTGGATTTTCTTTTCCGTGTCGCTCTTGAAATAGTAAGTATTCGATACGAATAACCCTAAGCTGAATATTTTAGTATTCGACCATCAGTAATAGCAATTCATTGGATGGTGAAGAAGGACTGCAATCATTGGTTGGATTGTGACTGTAGGTGGCTCTCTCCTGCCCCCTTTTTCTTCGGTCGAATAATATTTCCTTTTTTTTTTGCTACGTGTACTGTATTGTCATTATTTGTTTTTTCCTTTGGGTTATCGGTACAAGGCTTCTCTCTAAAAATATATCATTTTCTTACAGTGACAAATAATAAGCCTTAAATACACTATGAACATTTATCTTTTACTAAGATGGAAAAATATGAATCTATGGAAATCATGGCTGTTTTTTCTAAGGTGTAACTGAATTTGTATTGCCCTTCGATAGAGATATCGGCACACATCCGCGCTCACTCTCCATGGCAACATACAAAAGTCACATTCTTTTAGAACTCTGTTTTGAAGTGACAATTCTATATTTATCAGGTTTTCTTTTCTTTTGGTCATTCATCTGTTGTAGTGGTTAGGGCATTCTGGCAACTGTAGACAGATTGATGTGACTAGACAGGCTCTCTATCACTCACAAAGCCTCAAAAACCGTCTGGCAGGTCAATTGAAAAATGAAAGAGTTTTCCAAAATAGTTAAACACAGTTTTTGCAGCTGTCAGTGCTGTTTATGGAGTTTAACATTCATCTCGAGTTCATTTTATCCCTGTTATGATATAGGCCAAGTTTCACTGTGCATTTCATGTGTGGCTTCACGCAAAAATAAAAGAATACAAAATGAATACCGGTATAGGATCAGAAATGTAACAAACTCAAAAATAAACAAGATATGGATCAAAAATGTAACAAACTAAAAAAAAAACAAGCAAAAAAATCATGAAATCTCTTTAGAAATATTATTGATCTTCAGCCTCAACATATGGACTTACAATATTTTTACTAGTTTGTATAAATGGGGATTATGATAAGGGGTATTACTTATAATAAATAATTAACCTGCTCATTTAAAGAGTTCTAAAGACTTGAACGCTAGTGATATAAACCTAGAATTGAAGTCTACCCCAGTCTTGTCTTGTGCCAAGCTACAGGAGACCTGGAGGTTGGCGGCAGATGATCAATCATTAATAGCATTTCCTACAGTTAGACAATGAATGTTTAATTCTGGAGACGCCCTCTTAAAAAATATCAATGATGTTTTACATCATCTTTGAAAGATCTGGAAGTAGCTGAACATTAAAGTGGTTGTCCTAGATGACAGCGTTATTTTTAAACTATAGGCTTAAGAATTAAGCAGGAAGGTAGTTGCTAAATCTCACCTCTTCTTTCAAGCCTATAGTGAGCATCAGTCTACCAAACCACCGCACCACCAACCCTACCTTCTCCTAGTCAGTGTATCCTCACCCATCTCTTGTAGACTGTGAGCCCTCATGGGCAGGGTCCTCACATCAATAGAGCAATTCTTCCTCTTTGGGGCTACTCTATCAACAGGAAGTGACTATTGCACTACCTAAAACATATCATTGTATTATTACAACTAAAAAGTGCATCAATATATCTCCTGATGAAATAAATTAACATCACCAATACAAACAGAGAATGCAGTATAGTAATTATTCCTATCCTGAGACTAAAAATCAATCCTACCTAACAGTGGAGGTAGGTACCTTCTTGAACGCAAAATGGTGCCACCGCTCCCCGATGCTTCCCCGTGTTGTAACCCTAATAAGGCCCAAAAAATAGATAGAGTAATAGGGAGGAGTAGTATCTATGAGATATAAGGTAGACAAAACTCTAGTGCCAAAACTCCAGGGCCAAAATGATAAACCCTGTATCAAGATAAATAAGTAATGACAAAACAAACAATATCAATTATGGCCACATCGTCAAAATAAGGCATAGGGAAAGATAGATATCTTTATACTGTACCCTACCTGACCGTAGAGGTTGGAATCCTCTTGGGCGCAATGTGGTGCCCTCACTGAATGAAGACTAGCCCTATGCAATACCTATTAGCCCTACACAAGTGATACCCCAATGAAAAAAAAAAAGGGCACTAAAGAAAAAAGTAAAAAACACAAAAAAATATTGACTAGCAGTTAACACTTTTACATAGTGCAGCATAGATTATGACAAAATAATTATCACATAACAAATTCAGTTATGTGCTCATATATGACATGACATATTTATACTCAATGCGTTTCCCCTCAGTAGGTTCTTAAGGAGTACACGCCTACAATATATTGTCAAGCCAAACAATCTCTCAGCAGATCAGTAGACAACAGATTGCAACAGTGACTGATAGTTGATTATATATGCTAATAAAGTATATTAGATGCAGTAATAAAACCAGCATGAAGCACTTTCATAAATAGGGAATATATATGTCTGCAAACATCCCAATAAAAATAACATGATACAGGTAGTGTATACATATCAGGCTACTTAGCTATGGTAAGCTTGGCATGCGGGAGTCAGCGTGATAAGGCAGGAGATGGTGGCATTGTGTGACTTATTTACATCTGATTCCTGCAGTTAAGCAATAGGGAGCCAGTTGTCAGTCATCATGACATCCACAGTAAGACTAGGGTCACATTAATATTTGTGGCACGCTCAGGGGAGTAGCGTTTAAAACATAGCTTTTGGCATCATAAACGCACTGCTACCGCCAGGGTAGCACTGCGTTAACGCTGCCAATGTTACCCTATGGAGAACTAGCCCGTACTGCGGCTCAAACGCCGGCATCTGACTGTAATCTCGTGTTACTTCCTAATGCAAGAAAAGACGATTTCAACAACGACTTCTCTCGTTTTAGGAAATAACGCAAGATTTCACTCAGATGGCCATGTTGGAGCCGCGCTAAGGGCCACCTCTCCGTAGGGCAGGGGTGGGGAACCTTTTCTCTGCAAAGGGCCATTTGGAAATTTAGAATATCATTCGTATAAATTTATTAACTTAAAAAACATTGCTAAACTTACATCTGCTGGCGGTGTCGGTGAGGAGAAACAGCTGATCTGACAGCTGTTTGAATGTTCCCGCGCCGACATCTCCTCTCTGTGTCGGTGCAGGAGATTCAAACAGCTGTCAGATCAGATGTTTCTGCCCGCTGACAACGGTCGGAGCTTTCCAGGGGCGCGGAGGAGATCTCTGCCGCTGATCTCTGTCTCCGGCCCGCCTCCCGAGCGTGCCGATTGGCTGGCCGGGCTCCATAGTGATGTGTCTGCAGGCGGAAATTCTCCGGACACATCATTATGAACAAAAATGACCCTGCTTTCACTGCGTTTGTGTCTGCATGCCCTCTGCATGCAGACACAAACGCAAATGTGAAGGTAGCCTAACCCATTTCTGGGGCTTGAGGTATACTGCACATGGGTAGATAGAGCCTGAGGTAGACAGCACAAGGGTAGACAGAGACTGAGGTAGACGGCACAAGGGTAGGCCTGAGGTATACGGCAGATGAGTACATGGAGTTTGAAGCATACGGCACACGGGTACATGGAGCACAAGGAATACGACACATGGGTACAATGAGCGTGAGGCATACGGCACTTGGGAACACAGAGCCTTAGGTGTACGACACATGGGTACACTGAGCCTGAGGCGTACAGTACATGGGTACACTGAGACGGAGGCATATGGCACACAGGTACATGGGGCCAGAGTCATACAACTCATGGGTACACAGAACATGGATACACTGAGCCTGAGGCATATGGCACATGGGTACACAGGGCCTGAAGTATAAGACACACAGGTGCACAAAGTACAAGGTACAAAAAGAGATCCAGCAACACATCCAAATGAAGGTAGATAAAAATCAATGTGGACATATATGATTTTAACACGGCTTCACATGATTTTTATCTCCCTCCCTTGGCTATGTTTCTGGATGCAGCTCCTTCTTATACTGCTGACAGTTTTCATCCCTGCACAGCCGACGATCACAGAGCAGACACTTTATTTATTTACTTATCTGACACCTTTAGATTTACTCACGGACTTCCCGAGGTGGAGGAATTGTTTATTTAAGATAATCAGGAGGTGATTGTAATCCTCCTGGGAGCTGAGCTGGACAGTGCAGAGGCTACTGCTTCACAGAACGCCTCAGGCTGACTATGTTTAAGGTCGGAGACAATTCTGGCACGCACTGCTGCTGATTTAAAGGGACCGCGCAACAAATAAAAGCAAAGTGGCCACGGGCCGGATCAGGTAACATGGCGGGCCGGACCCGGCCCGGGGGCCGGACGTTCCCCACCACTGCCGTAGGGTAACATTGGCAGAGTTAACGCGGTGCTACCCTGGTGGTAGCTCTGTGTTTATGCTGCCAAAGTCTAACTTTTTGGCGCGACACCCCTGAGCGCGCCGCAAACGGTAATGTAACCCTAGCCTAACACATCATGAACAGAACAGAGTGTAAGAAAGGTTGCTGCTCTGTTGATGTGATGTCAGTGGAAGCTGTAAATCCTTAACACAGGTAGAAACTAGATAAAACAAGTAGTTTCAGAGCTCACCATAAACTCCTGAATGCATGTAACGTGAATGCCAGCAGCAATCATGAGGAATTGGAAAGAAAGTAATTATGTCCAACACGGTCAAACCGGTTAAAATACTTATTTTTTCAGAAATATTAAAAAGTGTGATAAATATAAAATGGTGGCGCGTTTCAGATAGAAACTACCCTTTATCAAACATACAATGTTCAGCGTGTTTCGGGTAGAAACTATCCTTTATCAAACATACAATATTTAACGTGTTTCGGCAGCATACAATGTTCAACGCACTTCAGGTATAAACTATCCTTTAACAAACATACAATGCTGAACGCGTTTCGGGTAGAAACTATCCTTTATCAAACATACAATGTTTGATAAAGGGCTGTTTCTATCTGAAATGTGTCACCTTTTTATATGTACTGCACTTTTTAATATTTTTGAAAAAAGGAGAATTTTAGCGGAGTGGACCGTGCTGGACATAATTACCTTCTTTCCTATTCCTCTGGTAGCAACTACCTGTCTGTCAGTTCTTAAACCCAAAGCAAAAAGAATAAGAGTCCCTGACAACCCCTTTAAATATAATCACGAGGGTATAGTCACCTACAGAGTATAGCAAGCCAAGTGTTAACAGCTCATACAGAACACAAACTAAATAATCCTCTGTATTATAAATGAATGAGCTGTGTGCATTAAATATAGAAAAGATGGACTGAAACAATCTAGTCCTATTAATATTTAAGCCCAAAGTGATGAACAAATTGGCACTAGATAATATTTATGGTTGCATTCTGCTCCTAAGAGAAAATCCAGATCAAAGTGTATTACCAGAATAAATCTATGCAATGAAACGGGCAAAGTTATTATAGGCAGGAAAAGCTATGTTCTGTTGTTGACAAAATAAGAAAGCTTTATGCACACTGGCGAACATTACCTAACTATACGCTACAGCTGATGATAATGCGACTTAACGAGCACAGATGCAAAAAGAACATTATACATCTGTGTCCCTTCTTCCATTTGCACTAGATGACCTGCACTGTGAAAAAGAAGATGTTGCTATGCTCTATCAGATGCTTGTGCTCCTTTGTAGCCACTAGAAATGATCGAATCTGCCTAACTTCCATTCATGTCAATTTGTTCGATTAACCCCTTCAACCCGGGCGATTTTTCTTTTGCCCTTTTTTTTCCTCCTCTTTTTCTAAAAGCCATAACTTTTTTTATTTTGTCTGTCATTATAGCCATACGAGGGCTTATTTTTTGGACAAAAGTTGTACTTTTGAATGACATCATTAATTTCACCATATAGTAAACTGGAAAACGGGAAAAAAGTTCCAAGTGTGGTGAAATTGCAAATAAAGTGAAATTCCACAATGGTTTTGTTTTTTTTATTCACAATGTTCAATATATGTAAAACTGACCTGTCAGTATGATGCCTCAGGTCGGTATGAGTTCGTAGATACCAAACATGTATACTTTTACTGTTATCTAAGTGGTGAAAAATTAGAATTTTGTAACGAGAGGACTTGTGCTTTTGAATATTCTGAGACCCGTAGTTTTCTAATTTTTTGGTTCCGGGGTTGTGTAATGGGTTTTTTTTTTTGCATCTTGAGCTAACATTTTTAATGATACCATTTTTGGGGTAGCTGCACTGTTTTGATCGCTTGTTATTGTATTTTAAAGCAATGTCATGATGTCACGGACATCTGCTAAAAACGTAGTCATTTTTTCAGCAGTGCATATGCGCTTTCCAGCACTGCTGCTGCTGAGCGCTGCCATTGGTTACCTGATGGTGATAGTGGTAACTGGCCAGACATCCAGCTGAATAGCGGCACTTAAGCAGAGCAACGCTATTAAGGTGGATGTCTGGTCGGTTACCACTATCACCATCGGGTAACCAGGGGCAGTGTTGTAAAGCGCATATGCGCAGCTGAAAAAATGACTAAGTTTTTAGCGGATGTCCGTTACATCTTCTAAAAACGCTAGTCTGACCCTGGCCAAAAATGCACAGTGTGAATATATCCTTATAGTAGAAAGTATTGAGCCATGTGGTTGTGAATCCAGCACAAGAGTGAGAGACAACACTTATAAGAACACTTGAACATCATCTTACTGCGTCTTTTGCTTCTCCATCTATACTTCTCCTTCTAACTACCCTTTCCATAGACTTCAATGTTATCCATCAGTGAATTGGAAGTCGCGTATCATAAATTTTAACTATGTTTTAGTGTGACTGGTGAGCTTATTAGGAGGGAGTAAGGGGGAGAAGTATCTAATCAGAGTATAAATAAACATACTTCTCTTAAATTTGCTCATACTGTTCGTGTATTTGAGGTGACAGTGACCATTTAACGCTACGTCATTATATAAAAGATTGATTTTACCTCTTTTAGTCATTTTTTGCCTTGAATCAAACATTGCTGTTGCAGTTAATCAGCCGATAACAGTGAAAAACTCAGAAACACTTCAAAAGATTGGAATTTCTCCTCTGAAAGCCGTATGTGCTTGTTATTTATCGTGAAAAAGAATAATATAGCTAAAAATCAGTCTTTAGGGGACGACACTTCTATTTTATATAGTCAACATATGTGATGAGCCTGACTCATTATTTCTAACTGACAGTGATGGCTCAGCAGAAAAAAATAGAAAACTTTGCAGAAAACTAGTATTTACTAATTTACAATAAATAGTTTTTAATGTCTTGGGATTTTCCCTTTGCTACAAATATAATGTACTGTGATTAAGAAGACTCTGCAAGCTGTTACAATGTGTGGAGTTTGGGTGCTAATTGCTGGAATCATATATTGATCACCAAGAAGAAAAAACTTTTGATATTCTGACAATTAGCAGATTGATAAACATAATGATTACAAATGATGGAAAAATTGAAACCAAATTTTCAAAACATCTCAATTTTTTCATTTTCATATATATGCGCCATGTGCAGAAATACACACAGTTACACGCATGGCTGCTATCAGTAGGGTTATTACGATCGTCCAAGTAATGTTCTACCTCATGCACTTGGGAATGTAAATCATCAAGATACACTGCTGGAGGCTCCTTTTGCAATTTCTGACCAATAACGTTCCAGATGTGTTGATGGAAGCCAAATCCAATGAGGCTGCAGACATTATGGTAGCACGTTTAGACCATGTAGGCTGCTCATTGTAGCCCAATGGGGTCTGGCGTTGTCATGTTGAGGTCCAGTAGAGAGAAGTGGGGTTAAAACCATGCTCCCGTCCTTGTAACAAATAAATCTTCTACGGTGTTAATTATAAAAATGAACACATATAATTTTTATAATTAACACCATAAATAAATAATATATTATTTTTATAATTAACACAGTGGAATAGTTATTTGTTACGTGGACGGCAGTGCGGTTATAACCCTACTTCTCTCTTCTGGATATACCTGGATCTATACCTTGTGGGTGACTGCTGCTGTGGCATCTGTGGATATCAAGGAGATATTATATGTGCATAAAGTGGTTGTGGCCATTCACAACACTAGAAGGTGAACCTTTATCTCATCAATATTTCGATATTTAACACAGGTAAACCCTATGTTGTGCTTTTTGTTTCATTTCCAGTGAGTACAGTAATAATTCATTGTCATGTTAAGGAACAGGACCTGGGAAACTTTGGAGAAATGTTTGTACCTCTGGTTCACAACCAAAAATATGTAAGGCCAACCAGTCAATGTACCTCTAATGATGACTGGAAGGGTCTGGGTATTGTATACTCTGCCATCCTACACCATCAGAAGATGAATGCTTTGGTATATGAGCCAGATGTCCAGCTTAAGATGTTCCATTGACCTCATACCACCGTTCTTAAAGCCTATCACAGTGTAGCGCAAGAAAACAATAAAATCTCAATGGAGGTCTGTCGTATTCAGTAACGACAACCGCTTTTGTCTTGGACGCTATCTTATACAATGATTTGTCTGCATTCAACATGTTCAATGCAATAAGAGGGATCCATGAAGGAATGTCACTCTGGTACTACTCATGGGTGGGGTGGCATAATGTAGGTTATTTCTATACCTGGGACACTTTTCCTTTCCCTTATCAAGGCCTCTACATGGCACTGTCCCCATGGTCTCTAGAGTAATTTCCAGCTATCATTGTGTCCAAAAGAAAAGCAGAACTCAAAGCTTAAGAGGCTAGGACTATATTTCAACCTACATTGCCATTCTGCTCTGCAATCATGATAGCCTTTGAGAACAGGGCATAAGGTCAATGGAACATCTGGAGCTGTATGTCTGTCTCACAGCCCAGTGTTGTGGTTTGTGTAGTCATTGTTTAACACCTTAGGTTAAGTATGTGATGTCTAATTTCACTTGCAGTACAGTATAGATTAATATGCACCATTCTTTGAATCTGATAGGAGCACAAGGAAAATCCTATGAAGAGTCATTCATGAGAGAATTTCACACCGGTCCTATTCCCAGGGTTATGATGTAGGGTGGCATAGTGTTTATTAGCCAGATCCTCCTTGTCTTCATTACAAGGACTCTGACAGCTTGGTGTCATATTGATTTTGTTGTATAACTAGTATGACTTTAATTTTTCCAAAGTGTCTCAGTAGTTGTTACTCAACACAACAATGCCAGACCACATGTTGTTGTGCTACTGTAAGAAACATGCATGCATCTCCTGATAAGTCTCCAACCATTCACATCTGGGACATGTCTAGTCAAAAATTGCAAAGGGAGCTGCCAGCAGCGGATTTTGCTGAATTATGTGCAAAAGTGCAGTCGGTGTGTCAGACAATTCCTCATACAAACATTATTAACCCAATTTTTTACATGACATGGCAGTTAAGTGGCAAAAAATTCTCAAACAACCATTTTTAACCTATTTATTCCTATGATAAGGCATTTAAGTGCTTGCTTTTCTGTGTTTGATATTCTCACTTAATACTGAATAAATCAAGTTTTGAAGATTGTGTTTCCATTTTTTTTATAATTTGCATATCATTAACCTCTCTATACATCCTGTGCTTTTCCTACTTGGTCGTGTAATTGCAACGTTGAGGAGAACATTATAATGAACATTAAGAATTTGCCTTCTTTATCCTCCTCAACCAACATTTCTAGTTGTGTTATTCTTGTAATTATGAATCCCTTTTATCATACTGACCATTCTATTGGATACTTCTAATCATAACAGATTGAAGGTGTAAGGCAAGAGTGAAATGTGTCCCCGTTAGACATATAATATCTCCAGTTTGCCTATAAGGTATGCTAAATCACGGCAGAACGCCAGCTTCTCATCCTCAGTTTTACTACTTGACATTCAGTGACATTTTTACCCTAAGGCAGATTGTGTACAGTGAATTTAAGAGATATCTGTCCCGAACTTACAAGAATTCAACTTTTTCTTTCCTTTTACCGTTCCTTCAGCAGAGTGAAATTTCACACCTCTCGGTAATCTCCGCACAGCCCACATATACTCCTTCAAAACCCAATCTGCGCTCACTAGGCACACATTCATTCTTATAATTCACTCCATGCATAGCACCCAATTTCATTTGCATAACATATGCAGAACCATTTTCTATTTCCTTATGCCATCTGTGCTGCACATATTCTCCCTCTGTTGCGCTTGTTAAAAGCAATGATTTTACATGATTGTCCATTTGATATTAAAGCTTAAGGGAAAATATTCAGAAAAAAAACACGCATGTAATATGATTAAGATAAATGGTAATACAGGAATACAATATTATTTCCGATTAAGCATGTTTTAGCGTTAGTTTAGATGGAAGCTGTTGAAATTGTTACAATGAAAACAGCTCCAATGTATGCCTCACTGTAGGAAGGAATGATGAGGCCATGTGAAATGTTCATTACAGTAACGGGATATGAAATCATTTTAGACTGATGGGAAACTTTGTGTTTTGCTTACATTGTGAATTTGAACTATAACTTTGAAGAAAAATGGCTACTCGTGAATATTCAGTAGTGGCCATAACTTTTGGAATACATTATTTATTAGCTTCATCTGAATAACAGCAGCTGATTGGTCTGTCATCAGTGGATGTGATTCAAAGTGATGAGTGAACACTTCCATGCTCGGGTGCTCGGTACTTGTAACAAACAGTTGGATGTTCGGATGGGTGTACTCGAGTACTCAAGTTGAATAGAAGTCAATGGGGAATTCGAGCAAGTTTCCTGGAAGAATTTCTGGAAAAATGCTTGAGATTTCCTTTGACTTCTATTAGACTTGGTATTCAAGTTGCAACCATCCGAGCATTCCACTGCTCGTTATGAGTACCGAGCACCAGAGCATGGTAATGCTCGCTCGTTACTAGTGATTAGTCGAAAATCAGTTCTGCAAGTTTTTTATTCAGTCAAACCCCTTTTTAGCCTTTTGTCAGCACTAGTGAACATTGACTTTACAGTTGTCCAATAGCCTATGTCAAATTAAACCCTACCTGTCTGTTATGTATTTGTGCCTCATTGATTGGAAAGAAAAAGGAGACAAAGATCTGCCGACATCGCCTGTAATTCATCTTGGAGTCCATACTGTAAAAGGCAGATTTCACTTGACAAGCATAAAACACAGGGAACACCAAGACACAGGAACGTTGAGTTGATTTTTTGAGGAAAAATTATCATGTTTTATAAAAAGATATTTTGCATATTGTCGATTTATAACTGTATCTATCTGTTGAGATCAAGTTATCTACAAATACTGTAGTCAAAGTTAAGTTCTCATTGCTTGGTAATTAAAAGAACTCCAGCAAAAATGGATATACTATGTTTTTCTTTGCACAAGGACTATAATTCAAGGAGAATGCCAGAGCTCACAGTCATGTACCGCCCCTTCAGACCATGCATTACACTTTCTCTCTAATAATAATAATAATAATAAAACTTTATTTGTATTCCGCAGCGCTTTACAGTACAACGGTACATATAAGAAAAATATACGGTACAGAAACGTAATGCAGAACAGTAGTTACATACAAGAAACATAGAATCAACTTAGGAAATACAATAAAAAAGGCAGAAAATGAAGGTGACCCTGCTCGAAGGAGCTTACAATCTAAGACGGGATGGGAACACAAAGTACAGGGGCTTATAACAATGAGTATCTTACGTCTAAGTGACTACTGTTAGGGAGAAGGATAGGCCGTCCTGAAGAGGTGTGTTTTTAGGGAGCGTCTGAAGCTATGCAAGTTGTGGATGGTCCTAATTTCTTGGGGTAGAGCATTCCAGAGTTTTGGTGCAGCTCGAGAAAAGTCTTTAAGTCGGGAATGGGAGGTTCGGATTAATGCCGATGTTAGTCTGAGGTCATGTTCAGAGCGAAGGGGACGGGTGGGGTGGTAGACAGAGATGAGGGTGGAGAGGTAAGGAGGTGCCGCACCATGAATAGCTTTGTGGGTGACAATGAGCAATTTGAATTGGATTCTATAGTGTACGGGCAGCCAATGTAGTGACTGGCACAGAGCAGAAACATCTGAGTAATGGTTTGCTAGATAGGTGATCCTGGCTGCTGCATTGAGGATAGACTGGAGAGGGGAAAGCTTACTGTGGGGGAGGCCAGCTAATAAAGAATTACAGTAGTCAAGGCGGGAATGAATCAGGGCCACGGTGAGGGTTTTAGTTGTTTCCGTGGTGAGGAAAGGGCGAATTCTGGAGATATTTTTCAGGTGCAAGCGACAGGAGCGGGTGAGAGATTGTATGTATGGGGTGAAGGAGAGATCAGTGTCCATAAAAACACCGAGACAGCGAGCCTGCTGACTGGGCGTTATCGTGGTGCCGCACACCGAGAGAGAGATGTCAGATTTAGGGAGGTTGGCAGAGGGTGGGAGCAGAAGAAGTTCAGTTTTGGAAAGGTTGAGTTTCAGATAGAGAGTGGACATGATATTGGAGACTGCGGTTAGACAGTCATTGGTGTTTTTTATTAGAGCAGGGGTAAGGTCAGGGGCTGAAGTGTATAGTTGTGTGTCATCAGCATAATGATGGTACTGAAAGCCAAATTTACTGATGGTCTGTCCGATCGGGGCTGTGTAGAGAGAGAAGAGGAGAGGGCCAAGGACTGAACCCTGAGGGACCCAGTAGTGAGAGGAAGAGGGGAAGAAGTGGAGCCAGCGAATGATACACTGAAAGAGCGGTCAGAAAGATAGGACGAGAACCAGGAGAGAGCAGTGTCCTTGATGCCAATGGAGTGCAACATAGAGAGTAGGAGCTGATGGTCGACAGTGTCAAAAGCCGCAGAGAGGTCAAGAAGGATAAGCAGAGAGTGGTCACCATTACGTTTTGCTGTCAGAAGGTCATTGGTCACTTTGATGAGGGCAGTTTCTGTAGAATGTAAGGGGCGGAAGCCAGACTGCAATGGATCTAAAAGAGAGTGAGTGGCGAGGTAATGAGTGAGGCGGGTGTAGACCAGGCGCTCCAGGAGTTTAGAGATGAAGGGGAGATTGGAGACTGGTCTGTAGTTATTTGTGCAGGATGGGTCAAGGGACGTTTTCTTTAGTAGTGGAGTGATAATAGAGTGTTTGAAGGAGGAGGGGAAGATGCCAGTAGAGAGGGAGAGATTGAAGATTGTGGTTAAGTGACTGGTGACCACTGGAGAGAGGGTCTGTAGTAGGTGTGAGGGAATGGGGTCAGAGGTGCATGTAGTGGGACGTGAGGACGAGAGGAGCCTGGAGACTTCTTCTTCTGTGGCTGGGTCAAAAATGGAGAGTGAGCCAGAGGGGATGTGGGGACAGATGGGAGTAGAAACACTTGAAGGTTGGGAGCTGATTTCCTGACGGATGTTTTCTATTTTCTCTGTGAAGTAAGAGGCCAGATCATCAGCACAGAGGTCAGTGATAGGAGCCTGCACTTTCGGACTGAGGAGAGAGTGAAAGGTGTCAAAAAGTTTCTTTGAGTTGTTGGCTAGTGAGGAGATCAGGGTGGTGAAGTAGGTCTGTTTGGCAAGGTGAAGGGCAGAGTTGTAGGTGTTTAGCATGAATTTATAATGGATGAAGTCTCCTGGTGAGCGAGTTTTCCTCCATAGGCGTTCGGCACTCCTCGAGCATCGCTGGAGGAATCGAGTTTGTGATGTGAGCCAGGGCTCTCTACTGTTCCTTTAATATTATTAAAATTCTGTGACCATATGTGGCCATACAAGCAAGGCAGCCAGTCTCGGACTAGCCCACAGGAGAAAAAGGAGAGTCCTCTGGTGGGCCCCTTTTTAGTAGTAAGACATTTATAACTGCCTCAATATAATCAGTAGTTGGAATAATTATAACAATACACTTGTTTATCAATGCAGAAATAATGT
The DNA here is from genome assembly GCA_033576535.1 of Allobates femoralis. Classification (NCBI taxonomy): domain Eukaryota; kingdom Metazoa; phylum Chordata; class Amphibia; order Anura; family Aromobatidae; genus Allobates; species Allobates femoralis. The sequence continues at coordinate 66,606,222 of JARQOC010000002.1, read as the reverse complement.
AAACATCTCATCTCTGATGTTGCAAAGCACCCAGTATATTATTACATTGAAACATATGTAAATGTCACAATGACTGTGGGTGTAAGGGGAGCCAGGGTGCCTGACCAGTCCAACAAGCTAAGGAGCCCTGTACTATCCCTATCTGAGGGGTACTGCTAATTGTGAAGAGGCTTAAGTCTCTTTTCCTGACCCTGCTCCTGACCAGTCCTGCTCTGATTCTCACTCACCTTTCCCTCAGGGCAGGGAAGTAATGAAGCCCTTAGATGAAGACAGACAAGGGAAAACCAGTCATTAAGCATGCATATACAAGGGAAAAGACAATAAGAGTAGCAGGAGGAAAATCAAGAGCAGGCAAGAAGCAACAAAACAACAGAAGAGAACCTTCACAACAGAACCAAGTAAATAGCACAACTTTCAACAGAGAGTCTTGGACAGAACTCCTCACTGACCAACATTTAATGAACTATCGCTGGCATGGGTAGAAGGATTCCACCAGCTTAAATAGGAGGGAAACAGATGTGATAGGCTTCCCCACAACATGTGATAAGAGGAGCAAGTAACCAGCAGAGATTAAATCTTGCTAACCTGCCTATGAATCAGCACACAGCCGGTCAATGCCCCAGTTTGCCTGTGTAGATGCTAAACACCAGAGACATTATTGGGCAAGCAACAGAGTCTGCAATCTGAACAGACCCCAATGCCACCATGACAGTCTCTGAAGTTTGCGCAAAACTCCATGTGACAGTAAATTTGTGAATGTAATATTTGCATGTAGTTGATCAGTGGGTCCCTAAAGAAAATATTACTGGTTGACCCTTTCCACCCCAGTATGAACGTGAAGGCAGCCATATGTTGTGGGAGAACTTTCCCACTAATCCATTGTACGTATTTACAGTGGAATGGAATGATTCTAATTAAGTCCTTTTTTTTACGTGTGTAACTTAATTAGTTGTACTTTACTAATGGGTTTGAAACAGATGAGTATGGCTGTTAATGACTGACATTAGCTACATTTTCTCTTAACGCTAGATAAATAATCAGCCTGCTGGTCTGTTAATGAAGATACCGGCGCTTTCATCAAATCTATTGTCCAAGCAATAACCTGAATTACAGCAAGCAGATGGCCATTGTTGTATGGATTAGTAACACTACATTGTAATTTATCCTCTTTCCAACGTAATTTATCAGATGATGTGTTTTCTTCGGGTGACACATAAACTCTGTATATGCTGATGTGTTATGTTACCCAGGCTTATCAGTCCAGACAACAGCTGGCTGCTACTTGCTTTCTTCCACTCAGCAGACAGACCTTTAAGTAATGAGTTTTACAAATCTTTAACACATTAGCTCTATATCCATACACAGGAAAATGGGAGTTAAGTTGGGTTCAAATGGCCATATATATTGTCAGTGTGCTCTACGAATACCACACTGATCCAATAACTACCAGTGAACTTGTACACCAATAGGCCACTAAAGCATATCAATAACAGACAACTTCTGCAGATGAGCATACAGTTCTATACACTGAATCAGTCAAGTCTGCAATGTGCTCATGACGGCCCAAATTTAGTTATAGCCATCCGGGCCGGGCCTTAGACTACATTCCCGCATCAAAGTGATAAATCCTAGTCCTGTGGAAGTGCACATTGCACGGAACGTCAAGCCATAGTCCGGCACTGTTGTACCTCCTCCCTGCACTGATGTAACCCCGACTTCCAATAAAACCTGCACAAGAAGAAGCGGTGAGTGCTGTTCCTCTTTTTTGCTTATGAATGCTCATTGGACTTCTGGACTTTGAAATGCGCCACAGTGGTTCAGCAGTTTCAAAAGGAGTTTATACTGAATGACCAGAAATAGGTCACTGGTTGGATTCCTGAGTGGTACCTGGCACGTTTTTTTATCAAGACTAACATGGAGATGTTAATGTAGTCTCAAGATCATCATATGAATTAGATTTCTGTCAATCTCAGCGTAACATTGATTTCATACATTAAAGCTGTGAACTCTTATTTCCGATATGTATAATCTGTTCTTATCTCTTTGAATACAGTCTCTTATTTTCCAGTGTTATGATTTCTGTATTTTTTCCTGCTTCCCTTATTATTAGTTCTATCTTAAGCAACTTCAACTTTTTCCAATGTCAACCTGTTATTAAAAAAAGGAGTAAACTGAAATTAGGTCACAACAACTAACACAGAGAGATAACTAAATATTTCAAGCTTTCATGGCAAAGTGGTTTACCTACTCATAATTGATTTGAGCCCTTTTGCCCTTACCTTTTCTTCACGATTCTGTGCTGTGCGGTTGCTTGGAAACACCAACGTGTTGCAATACATTATTGGCAATACAAGGCTATTGCTTTCCTGAGTTGCTGCGCGACCGATTTTAATTAAAATCTGAAATACACATCTAGGAAAGAATATATATCTGGAGATATATAAGAGATTTACCAAAAGTTTAGATAACTATTGTAATCAATAAATCAGACTGTTTTAAGGAGTTCCTCAAAACCTAAGAACAAGCTGTGCCAGGATTGTTAACATAATAAAGGGCAACAATAGAAATAATTGGGGGAATCAAAAGTCTTTCCAAATTAATAAAATGTAAAAAGAGACAAGTCTGCTTTAGCAAATAGCATGAAATAATAGTTTTATAGTATTTTATTTATCAGAGCATGCCTTACGCCCATCCTGTTTTAGACCTCCTGGAAATGTATGAGCAAATTGACTGCTGGATGTGCCAAAACCCTTGGTGACCATAAAGGGAACCTGTCAGCCTGATTTTTCACCCTATCCTACCACTTTCTATCCCTGCACCTTGCTTGCTCATCCGAACCATCCCTCTCTGATCTAAAACTGCACTATAAAGCTTGTATGAAATGTTTTAATAACTTATTTCCAGTCTACATATATAGACTGGGATGGGTGGTCTCTGGGTCTCCATTCTCCCTCCACACAGGCTCTTAGCATGCCCCGCTGGGCATTATCATTCCATTTCCTGCTCCTCTTCTTTTGAAATTCCTGCCACATCCATGTAGTCTGATGTGCTGGATGGACAGCAGTTCCAGTCCGGTGCAATGTGGGGGCTTATTAGGCTGTACGGGTGGCTTCAATATGCGCACTGCACATGCGCCAGAGCCGGATCGTACAGCCTGATAAGCTCCCACAATGCACCAGATCGAAACTGACATCTGGCCAGTGCATCAGATTACTGTCACGCTGGGAGCGGGAGAGACACTCAGCGTAGGACAACGACGGGGGGGGAAATAAGGAGTCCCTAAAACTATGGGCACAAGAAGGAGAGGGTGACCCCTAGTCTTACTGGGGCTGACCCTGTCTGCCCTGACGTCCCTATACAGTTTCCTCAACTGTCGCCGACCACGAACCTCGTCCCTCTCTGATCCTAGCACTACCTTATCTAAGGATCAGATGGAGAGGTTCACTAGACCCCTCCACTAACAACTAAAGACAAACACAAGGAAAAACAGACAATGGGGAAAGAAAACACTTATCTTGCAGCAGAGCACAGCAACCACCACAACCTCAGCTTCTGCTGGAGCAAGGATAATGAGTGCTCAAGGAAATATCACCTGCACCGAGGGAGGGCAATGAAACTCCTTATAAAGGTGGGAAGAACCTGCTGGGTCCTAGTGCCCCAGAATACTGGTGTAGAAACCAGACCGAGCACAAGACCTTCCCAGCCGTCTCCCCATGATAGGGTGATCTTATCATGCCTTCTCTCTATCTACACAGAAGGTAAATGCCCCTGAAAGACGGACCGTCCTCAAACATTATGGCTGATTGGCCAAACGCTGGGACCGTCTGCGCGTGGCCTCTACCCTGTCATCCGTGCCACCCGTGACAATTACATGGAGAAGGTTGGAATTTCAGAAGAGGAGGAATAGGAGACAGAATGATGACGCCAAGTGGGGCGTGCTAAGAGCATGCAAGGAGGGAGGGGTGTGCAGGGAATGGGTAGAATATGCATGAGATATTGACATACTATTGACTAGTCATCACAAGACTATAGAATGTCAAAAGCTTTTAGTAACATAATGAGGGCACGTATGGGAATAAAAGTTATATATATTGAAAGGGCTACCCAAGCCCAATTTCCGCATACTGTTAGTATGGTACGCAAAAATCACCTGACAGATTCCCTTTAAAAACCTATAGCAGCATGTATGTATGGCAAGGTTTCATCCATTAAGGCCTTTTTGAAAAATACAGCTTGTGTACATGGCTATATATTGTACTAAGAGTTCTAAGTAAAGATGTAGCAATCACACTTAACTTTAAAAAAATTGGAAAATGCTGATAAACCCCAATAATTATATGGAAAAGTTTATGTTTTTGTAAACTAAATCATTGATCAGTATTACATTGGCAGTGATGCCCCATTGGCAGAATAGACCAGAAAGGGAAGAATTGTTCTATTGATATGAAGTCAAATGAAGCTAATATTAGGAAATCACCTATTGTTTGAATTTGATGTTTATGTTAGGCCTTGTTCACACATACCTGCCTTTTTGGCATTCTCTGCATTTTTTAGCTGTTTATAAAAAAAACGCACATGTGTTAACACATGGTGCACTTAAGTGTAGCTGCGTTTTTTTGCAACACATACGTTTTTTTCACCATTCCAAAAAACACTGCATGCAGCGTTTTTTGGGTGCTGTAAAAAAACGCATGGGTTGTTTAAAAAACGCAAGCGTTTTTTTTAACATGGGGTCCTATGGGAAATGCATGCGGTAACGCATGGCACGTATAGGCACCTGCGTTAACGCATGCGTTAACGCATATGCGTTTTTAATGAAAAAAGGACTAAGTCCAAAAACTACTCAAAAACGTTCAAAACCACAGGGGACACTATTTGGCACCATTAGAAAAACTGCTTGTTTTTTGCAAGGGATAAAGAAACGCATTGGTATGTGTGAACAAGGCCTTACACATATTTTAATTGCATTGGGGATTCTTTTGTTCCATATCACAATCTGCAGTATTTTATAATTTACAATCTTCACCCCAGGACTATTTTACACCCACACCTCCTGTGTTTTCATGAATAGTTTTTAAATGTCTAATTAAGACAAGATGGAGGGGTAGATGTAACCCCTAGCACAACATTCAGGATCCACTATTCACTGTAAGGGTGCCGTTACACGGGGCGATGTCGCCGGTGCCTGTAGGTCGCCTGGTTTCAGAGCAGTGCTCTGAAACCAGGCGACCATCATGGAGTGATGTGCACACATCGCCCCATGTAACCAGGCGCCGGCGACCTGTCAGGCGATGGGAGCCATAGGCTCCCATTGTCCTGCATCGCCGCTGGGGTTTCCAGACACCCTGGCGGCGGTGCCGCCTGACAGATCACCGGCGCGGGGCTGGAGGTGTCGCCCCATCTAAACGGGTGTGGCGATGCTGGCGGGGGCGGCAAGAGCGTGCGCGCCCCCGCCATTCGTCGGCGACATCTCCAGCCCCATGTAACGGCACCCTAAGGTTACTTTCACATCAGCATTTCTCAGCATTCGTGGCAGATCCAGCAGTTTGCTTGATATTCTGGATGCCTGAACACTTGAAGCAAGACTGCGTTTGACCTATTTCACTCCCTATTAGACTTGTGTACATGAGCGGCATTTGCGGTTTTGCTGCAAGCCGGCCAATGCAGCACTTATGGCAATGGAAATAAAGCTGCAGCAAGTCCCATAGGGATGAATTAGGCTGAACGAAGTCTTGCCGCAAGTGATTCGTTGCCGGATCTGCCGCAAATGACAAGTAACGCTGATGTAAAAGCAGCCTAAGTGATGTAACAGCTAACCCTGCACCCACACCTTTTACAATAACCTTCGCTCATTAGTTGCTTCAATATAAAAGATAGAGTTTGGGTAAATCATTGCTGCTAATGTGCAAGTTAATTTTCTTAAGCAAAAGGAAATAAGAGTTTAGAGTAGTCCAAGTGGCCAATGGAGAAATGGAACAAAAGGTTAATCTTCGGCAAAAGTAACGATCCAAGAGAGTTTCTTGCATTAAGTGATGCATTGTTTCTCCACTTCCGACAAAGATAACACTTACATAAATTTAGTGGGTCTTTTGTGTCAGGGTAATGTAAGTGTGATGGAAAAATTAAACCCAAATTCTGCCAGGAGGATTAAAGTTCATTTTGTTTTGACATCAGGGTTCAATGTGCAGGAGTCAGGCAGCTTTCAAATGCCATTAACATGTAGATCAACCCAATATCTGCAGGTTAATAGTGTTTTTGCATGTGACTGGTTAACTTTAATAGTTTGAATTGCTTTAGGAATCTAGAGAGCCACTGACATGTGGAAAACCTATGTCGATCATGTATTACATAAGCAGCCCATTATTTAATGGGAGTAATTCATATTTTCTCCTGTGGAATTGCTGCAGGTAAACTGAACACTGCTAGTATTCCATCTTCACACATACACTGCTTGTATTAGGTGATCAGACTATAATTTCTCCTGATGCCTGTATGGACCGTTTACTCACACACATGTAGAGTGTTGTCAGATAGCTTGAACTCAGCCGCAAAGGCATGTATGAAGACTCCAGAAAAAGGGGTTTATACAATAACTGAAATTTTGAGATTATGAACAGTACAGCAGGTAAAGAAGATGATTCTCTCAGAGTTATAAAGAGATGGATTACAATGGAGAAGAAGGGAGGGGTTACTGACATCAGAGTCGCTACTGGGAGAGGGAGGGAACAAAATTGTACAAAAGGCAAACCTATTTCATTTCAATAGCAATATAACACTGTATGATTCCCAAGTCGTGGGGCATGAAAGCTATGTTCCCCCCAGATCACAATTGTTCACTGGTGGTAACAACAGCAGGAACACTCAACTAATGATTAAAGCAAGAAGGAATTGACCAAAGCAGACAAGCAACTTTAACATCTTTAACACAAGGGAGAAAACAGCACTCATTAAACTGGTAAATAATTCATTAACTGGACATGTAACATCATTGCTAGATTTCATTTTATAAAAGTGATTATTGCCCTCTGAAGCTGATGATACATTGCAACACAAGTGTCTTTTTAATGCAATGTAAGGTCTGTAAAGTATCAAAAATGAAATAAAAGATTGAAATAAATGTAATAAATGGTTAATTTTTTGGAAAAAGGAAGAAAAATGCGAATTTAATACTAAATACCATTGAGCAAATTATTATGTCCGATGAGTCTTGTCAGGTTGGTGGTCACAAAAAAGCTTTTAAGAATGTTATCAGCCTCAAGACTGGCAGATGGGTAGTCCTGGCAGGGTAGATAAGGCGGCCTCCACTGCAGCTTCTACATCCTGAACTAGTGAAACACATTACAGGTTACAAACAAATCAATAGGGAAATGTATTATTTAGATCAAGTCAATTATGTTTTGTTTTATTCGTATACTTTGTGTATAAATATAAAAAATAGGAAGATAATTCTGCATCACATGTGATAACTAAATTACAGTATGTGACATTTGCTACCATTAATTACTATTCATTAAGCTTAATATTGATTAGTGGAGGACAGTTATGTTAAATAATATAGATTACCACATTCAATATTGTATGTTACAGCAAAATAATCTGTATCACTGCCAGAAAACAGCACAGAACTGCTGAATTCTTAATTGCCAAATATAATTAGCTACTTTAGGAAAGCAAAATCTCTGTCTGGAGTGGATTGTGCTGTCGGGTTTTAAAGCGCTCCCTCCTATTACAATAGTAATTGATTCTACGACAACCATTGGCCTTACACACCCATTCACATTGTGCCCTGGCTCAGGTGCAGTTTTCTGACAACCATTGGATATCTTTCATACATAACCCTATTGCCCTATATTCTCAAAAATACCTCCCCCCTCCAAAAGAAGAAGTTAAAATACGTGAATTTAAGAAAAAGAGGAAAATAAAATTAATGCTGAATTGTTTTTAAAAAGTCCTTAAACTGAACCTGTCACCTCGTTAAATCCCCCCAGGCTATCACTACCTGTCCCTGCACCTTCCTATAACTATTGTAACTATCCCTCTCTCTCTCCTAAATGTGCTTTGTGAATGTGTTGTAAAACCTTTTAATAACTTACTGGCTCCTATGATAATGAAACGGGGGCTACTGTTATTAGCCCCCCTAGGCGTCCTCTTTCACTCCCTTTTGCTGCCTCTACGAGTCGTTATCACGCCCCGATGGGTGTGATATTGTAGTTACAGTGCGCCCCCAGTGCACTGTGCAGTGTCAGGTATGACACCAAACTCGTCATTTCCGGAACTGTATCGCCCGACTTCAAGCTGCGCATTGCGCATGCTCTGCGGACCACATTACAGCAGCTCATCACAGATGAGCGGACGTAATGTGCTCCCCAGAGCATGCGCAATGCCCAGCTTGATGTCGGGCGATACAGTACTGGAAATTACGTGTTCGGTGCCCTACCCAGAATGGTACAGAGGGCTCCGAGGCAAGCTGGGGTCACGCATTGTAATTACAATATCACACCCATTGGAGCGTGATAACGACTCATAGAGGCGGCAAAAGGGAGTGAAAGAGGACGCCAAGGGGAGCTAATATCGGTAACCCCCGCTTCATTATCATAGGAGCAAGTAAGTTATAAAAAGATTTTACAACACATTCACAAAGCACATTTAGGAGAGAGAGAGGGATAGTTAGAATAGTAATAGGAAGGTGCAGGGACAGGTAGTGATAGCCTGGGGGGATCTAACTAGGTGACAGGTTCACGTTAAATATACAGAGGAAATATTTGCTGTAAGCTTTAAATCACATACAAGTAGATGAGACAGAGCTTCTTCAGGATATTTGTTTATTATTATTATCATTATTATTATTATTATTTATATAGCACCATTAATTTCCATGGTGCTATGTATATAAGATGGGGTTGCATACAAAATTATAGATATAGTTTAAAGTAAACAAATTAACAATGACAGACTGGTACAGAGGGGAGAGGCCCTGCCCTAGCGTGCTTACATTCAACAGGAAAATGGGGCGGAGACAGTAGCTCTGGAGTGCAACAGAACCAGTAGTGATGAGGCGTCAGCTCTGGTGGTGGTGAGGCAGCAGTCCTGGTTGTGGTGAGGTGGCAGCTCCAGTGGTGGTACGTTGGCAGCTCCGGTGGTGGTGAGGCGGCAGTTCCAGTGGTGGTAAGGTATGCAAGACAAAAAGGGGGGAGGGGGTGGGAGCGCATGTGAAGAAAGTTTTTGAAGTGGATTTAGGCCCAGGGCTGTGTAGCCACTCACCAGAGGTGGTTGTGCAACCCTGCACAACTGCGGTCTTACGCCTGTGAATCCACCTCCGCCTGGAGGTATAGTGGAGGCACCGAAAGTTGCTCCGGGAGCTCCAGCTCCTGTCGCGATCAATGACCGGATTGATGTCACCACAGGTCCTACAACGGTGACCGTGTTGTATTGCTAGGTCATGGAACTAAGGATCTAGGATTAATGGTATCTCTTGTCCAGAGCTGCTCTTGCCAGGTGTGCACAAGTGCAAGAAGCTGAGAGTAAAAAAAATCCCTGGTCTGTGGAGCGCTAGGACTAGAGATAAATGGCACTAGGGTTATTTTAGAAAAAGTTTCTTTATTAACCTCTTACAGGCCACTACGCGTTTCTGCAGCAGAGCGCTGCCTTCATCAGCTCTGCTGCAGAAACGCGTAGTGGCCTGTAAGAGGTTAATAAAGAAACTTTTTCTAAAATAACCCTAGTGCCATTTATCTCTAGTCCTAGCGCTCCACAGACCAGGGATTTTTTTTACTCTCAGTGGTGGTAAGGTGGCAGAGTGGTCACTGCAGGCTGTAAGCTTTCCTAAAGAAATAGGTTTTCAGGTTCTATCTGAAGGATCCGAGTGTAGTGAATAATTAGACATGTTGGGGCTTATGGCTGGCTGTATGGAACTAGCAGCCATATGGACTGCCCAGTGGAGGAACCTCTGTGGCTGGTAGCATAATTCCACTGAGCTATTGTAGAACCTTAGGTTCAGTTGGAGTGCATTGACCTTTCATAACAGCCCTTGATATCCACTCGCTGTCCAGGAGTTAATCCCTGTGGTGTGATGTCATAGTTTATCAAGGTGCAATCTGTCTTCCACACGCCTGTTCTTGCCTGATGTCTGTTTCTATCACCCTGTGGACCTTCTGCTTTAGCAGCGTTGTATACAATTTTTTTTTGCATTCCCATCATCTATTATTGTTATTATTTATTTATATAGCGCCATTGGTTCCATGGCGCTATACATGTGTAAGGGCAGAACAAGGACGAGAACATAAATAACGACAAATAGATCATACAGGTACATTAGGGCAGAGATCCTGTCCACAAGGGCTCACAGTCTATCTATGCTACAAGACGAACAGCACTTCTCTTTGCTTCTAAGGAAACCCTTACAAACCATAGGGGAGAAAAGCGTCAAGCCCCTGGATAATTTTAATTACCCTTGAAGGTCACAGTCAGCATAACAACTACCTCTGTCTAGATGCTTCCACTGAGTTAAGTTGGCTTCCCTGGAGGCTCTCTTCAAATCTTTGATTCTAGCATAGGGGCACCTTAGGGAAAGCCACCGTAGTATGGGGACATCCAAACATTTAAGGTGAAAATCCTCCATTGTCAGGCAGTATCTATAATAGGGTGCTATATGTCCCTATTGTTGTTAATCTGGTATTGTGAAACCTCTGTGAACTTCTACTTTGTTGTTTGTTTGTCTGGTTTTGGATCCTTTTAAACATTTATACAATAAAATTATTTTTTAACCATTATGACCTCTCAAAAACCCAATTAAAAATGATCTAAAACATCTAAGATGGAACACGTCTCCTTGTGGAGAGTGAAATGCTTTCATGCCGGCATAAGGATACTTATAGGCCATGAAATGCTCCAGGATTTGATCTTTACTCATGCTAGGTAGATATGTACAAACATTTCTCAATGTGTGCAGATATCCATGAATATCTTTATCCATAATGATTTATCTTTTTGCAACTGCTGTGTGTGGTCATAACTTAGGTGTGCCTAAGGCTTTTTTGGGTTGGGTGCTCACTATGTACAATGTTTATGTAAGAGAATCTCAATGGTTGAGATTTAAAGTCTAGATTTCAACAAGCAAATGGAGGTGAAAGCGGTGAAAATCTGGTTCTAAAAATGCTATCATTTTTATTATGATGACATTCCCATCTCAGGTATTCTTGACTGTGATAGGACTATCCGTCTTTGTGTGGCACCCAAAGGTGGTCAGGACTACTTGTACGCATTGAACACTCCTACTTTGATGGATGTATAGACATGGCTGTTTTTTGGTTTACAAAGCACCAAAATGTTTCCTAGCATAGAAATAATTTACTAAGTATTTTCCTATTTTATCTCCAAAGCTTCTGCTGATTTACAGTTTAACAGACCCCTACAAGGAACTATTAAACAATACATAGATGAAACAAGGAGATATATAGCATTTAAGATAAAAGAATGAACCAAGACAATGCAGCAGATAAAACTCTGTTAAAATATATGAAGCGATTATACTTAAAAGGTCGACCGGGGTCTGACTGTACCAAGGGTATTCTTTGGAAAATTGTAGAAAAAGAACAAAAATAGCCCAAAATAGTATCAAAGGAGAAGTGACCTTGAAGTTCCACAGATGCCTCATCAATGTCTCCCTTGGGGGCTACACATTAAATTCAGAGAGCAGAATAGTAACCTAGAATGTGGTCCTGTTAATGAAATTTATAGGAACGATAAAGATGAAAATGAATGATTAGTCACACAGTTGGAAATTCTTCTATGAAGTGGGCCACTCAATGAAGGAGAGTGGTGTCTGACAGAAGAAGCAGAGAAGAGCGTGTTAGTTGAAATAATGTTTTGTAGCAAATGGGTTGTCTACTTTTGACAAAATCTTCTTGATAAATAGATCCCCTAAAAATAAGCTGTGACTACATGTGTTCCATGGAAAAATCTGATAGCTAGTGTTTTATATCCATATACAGTTGTGGCCAAAAGTATTGACACCCCTGCAATTCTGTCAGATAATACTCAGTTCTTCCTGAAAATGATTGCAATCACAAATTCTTTGGTATTATTATTTTCATTTAATTTGTCTTCAATGAAAAAACACAAAAGAGAATGAAGCAAAAAGCAAAACATTGATCATTTCACACAAAACTCCAAAAATGGGCCAGACAAAAGTATTGGCACCCTCAGCCTAATACTTGGTTACACAACCTTTAGCCATAATAACTGCAATCAACCGCTTCTGGTAACCATCAGTGAGTTTCTTACAATGCTGTGCTGGAATTTTAGACCATTCTTCTTTGGCAAACTGCTCCAAGTCCCTGATATTTGAAGGGTGCCTTCTCCAAACTGCCATTTTTAGATCTTTCCACAGGTGTTCTATGGGATTCAGGTCTGGACTCATTGCTGGCCACCTTAGAAGTCTCAAGTGCTTTCTCTCAAACCATTTTCTAGTGCTTCTTGAAGGGTGTTTTGGGTCATTGTCCTGCTGGAAGACCCATGACCTCTGAGGGAGACCCAACTTTCTCACACGGGGCCCTACATTATGCTGCAAAATTTGTTGGTAGTCTTCAGATTTCATAATGCCATGCACACGGTCAAGCAGTCCAGTGCCAGAGGCAGCAAAGCAACCCCAAAACATCAGGGAACCTCCGCCATGTTTGACAGTAGGGACCATGTTCTTTTCTTTGAATGCCTCTATCTTTCTCCTTTTAAACTCTGTTGATGCCTTTGCCCAAAAAGCTCTACTTTTGTCTCATCTGATCAGAGAACATTCTTCCAAAATGTTTTAGGCTTTCTCAGATAAGTTTTGGCAAACTCCAGCCTGGCTTTTTTATGTCTTGGGGTAAGATGTGGGGTCTTCCTGGGTATCCTACCATACAGTCCCTTTTCATTCAGACACCGATGGATAATACGGGATGACACTGTTGTACCCTCGGACTGCAGGGCAGCTTGAATTTGTTTGGATGTTAGTCAAGGTTCTTCATCCACCATCCGCACAATCTTGCGTTGAAATCTCTTGTCAATTTTTCTTTTCTGTCCACATCTAGGGAGGTTAGCCATAAGTGCCATGGGCTTTAAACTTCTTGATGACACTGCGCATGGTAGACACAGGAACATTCAGGTCTTTGGAGATAGACTTGTAGCCTTGAGATTTCTCATGCTTCCTCACAATTTGGCTTCTCAAGTCCTCAGACAGTTCTTTTGTCTTCTTTCTTTTCTCCATGCTCAATGTGGTACACACAAGGACACAGGACAGAGTTGGAGTCAACTTTAATCCATGTCAACTGGCTGCAAGTGTGATTTAGTTATTCCAACACCTGTTAGTTGCCACAGGTAAGTTACAGGTGCTGTTAATTACACAGATTAGAGAAGCATCACATGATTTTTCTAACAGTGCCAATACTTTTGTCCACCCCCTTTTTTTATGTTTGGTGTGGAATTATATCCAATTTGGCTATAGGACAATTCTTTTTGTGTTTTTTTCATTGAAGACAAATTAAATGAAGATAATAATACCAAAGAATTTGTGATTGCAATCATTTTCAGGAAGAAATGAGTATTATCTGATAGAATTGCACGGGTGTCAATACTTTTGGCCACAACTGTAGATCCATCACAGGGCAAATGAAGCACTAAATAGCTTCTGGTGAACACATTGGACCTGATCCACCATCATTTTAGGTTGATGTTTGGTGTAATTAAATGAAGATATAAGCATAAGAAGGAAACCTCTGGAGACATCCGGACCGGGAGCTAATTAGTGACCTGGTGAAATTCCTTCATGCATTCTTCATCTATCTAGTTACTTTTAAAACTGTTTTTACTCCTAACCCATCATCATCAAGCTTTTGCTTGATATAAATGGTATACAATCTCACTAACATTTAAGTGGATAGATGATCATTAGGACCATATCCAAGTTGAACCTACTAATGCTGAAAGGACCTCTGTGTACTGGCCTATATCTGGTGACGTTGTGTGATTATTTTTGTGCATACGTCACATGATTGTGTTGAGGTGAAGTGGGTGTGCTAATTTGATAACACACCTTAACCTAGTGTTTCTTTTTTCATTGTCTTGTTGCTTTTTATATGACTGATTCCTAATCAGTTCAGTCATTTTAATATAAGAGTAAAGTTTATGTTTTTAGGTGTATTTAACACTGTCACTGGTATATTGCACTTCCTAATTCATCAAGACCAGTGATTTAATCATTGGTCTGGGTTGGGGAGATTGAGGGACTTGTTGGAATCAGAGGTTCTTGATTTATAAAGAGGCAACGCATCCCAATGAATCAAGTGTGTCTATAAAGTGGAGTGCACCCTCTTGCAGGAACATGGAGTAAGGTTATGTGATGAATTAGATGATCTAAGGCACCACACCCCCATTGCATCCCTGTTCTGCTGCATCATTATATAATAGAAATGGCCCATCTGATAACTCAGAATTCTCTAACAGAGTCTTTAAACATAAAGGCTCCCATCCAGACTACAACATTATAATGTTCTTCCTATGTTAGCAGATTGCTACTGTTCATAATAGATGTTAGGATGCTGGTCATTGGGGGTCCAACCTCCACCAATCCTGAAAATAGAGCTCTTCAGTGCCTAGTTTGAGATGGATGATAGCTTTGCATATGCAGGACTTCCATTTATTGACCATCTTTAGGACTAATGGCTAAGTGCTTTACATAGCTGTCTATGGCAATCCCCTAAACAAACAATGTTTATTTGTTTATTTGGGGCTGTACAGTCCCATTTCCAGGACTATAGGGACCACCAGTTATCAGCAAGTTAGCAATTATTGTATCCATAGGAATAAATGTGCTAAGTATAAAAATTAACTTTAATTAAGACAGTGAAAATCACCCTACATCCTGGGACTGTAAAGTAAATATAGCTTTCTCAAGTCTATTCACCCTTCCTGGATTTTGGCAGCAGATCATTCAGGATACTCTCAAAGCGTGTTGACAACAGAAAAGAGCTTTAATTAGCTGCAAACAGGTACAGATATGATAGGCTTTGTGGAATCAGGAATACACATATCTTAAGTGTCTCTGTGCAGCATCAGCAGGCTGCTTCTCCTCTCATGCACAGACGCAGGAAACTGGGTACAGTCACATGGTCTTTCCTGTGTGTGAGCCTTTTTTTATCTACGTTTATAGATAATGCACAAACCTAGCAATAGAACACTTAAGGTACCGTTACACAGAGATATATTGATTGCCATTCACTGGTTGCAGTGAAATCATGGACACATTGTTCCATTTCGTACACGGCAACAAAATGGAACAATGTGTCCATGATTTCACTGCAACCAGTGAATTGCAAGCAATATATCTCTGTGTGTAATGGTACCTTTACATATACAGGAATGGAGTTGTTGTACTGAACATATTCCAACCCTGGGACACTCCTGCTACCTCTGTTCCAATCAGTATCACATTTCTCTAGCCTTCAAGATGGACCCCACTTCATCGCCTTATTTATCCCAGCACACAGTGAAAGTAGGGGAGGTGAGGAATAGACTTGTCACTGTATGCCAATGCCGAGGCCATTTTTAATTCAGTAGGAACCAAATGCCGATCTGAGCAAAGATAGCAACAGGAGACAAATAGAGGGCAACAGGTAGAGCAACTCTACATGAGAAATGTACAGTCCAAGTTAAATCCCAGAGTGTTGGGAAATGAAGCCAAACTTTTATTAAAAAAAAAAAAAAACTTTCAGCCATAACAAAAGTTTAGAAAGCCCAACAAACAAGTTCACTAATTATTTCACCTACTTCAAACACAACTTTGTAAAGCTCTTATGTCATTAATCTGTACATGAATAATTACCAGCTGCAGATCCTAATCAGACGCGTTACCGGTGGGGACATTTATCTAGAGGCCAGGTTGAAGTTACACAAATATTCTTGTCAAATGTACCTTTCATGCATGTTTTGCAATCGAGAGCATTTTGTGCTGTCAGGCAAAAGGCTTTTTGTTGACCACCGGGAACTATTCTGAATTTCTAATCGTCATTAAGACATTACTTGAAAAGTGAAGCAAAGCCGACCATTAAATACAAATGAAACATCTAATTTGATTATGCCAGTGAATACTTTGGGGATAATACAAGATTTAAAACTGCCTCAAGGCAACCAGAGGCAATTGTAATGTAGCACTGATACAAAATATGTGGTCTTGGGAACAACCTTCACAGAAGTCACATTTTTTAAAGGAAAAGACTAAGATTAATGATCGTAAGGCTAAAGACATTCAATGTTTAAAATGCTGATATGTGTAGGATTAGACAGCAGCCATTTAATTGCGCGTACTTGTTTAGAATATTATGCTGCTTTTTTTCTGCTTTTCAGACAGGAAGGGGTGGTCATATTTACAAAACTAATGTCAAAATTCCTCCCCCAATAGGTCATTCTGCTTTAAAAGGGGTAATCTCTAATTTAGAGTAAATTACTCAACTACAACATAGAGTGGCTACAAAAGGTTCAATCTTTGTTATGCAAATATCCTCTTCAAATGGAAGAGGATTTGATCTCTGGAGTCATCCCTTGGATGTCACGGTCCTAAACATCAATATTAACTCTTACCTTTTGATTTAGGATAAGAAGTCAAATCAGAGACTCTATTTGCAGACATGTGTTTCAGGTCTTGCCTCCAACTCAGTCCAAAGGAGATCTGTTTTGGTCAGGTGGGTGTAAGACCAGGGTCATACGAAAGTATGCCTCGTGTGAGTACAATGCGAGAAAATCTTATGTAATGAGGCAGCTCAGATCTGCTATGTTTTTGTCAGCCCTAATTGGACTGAGGAAAGATGTGTTTGTCAGTGAGTCTCAGCTCATTCGCGCCCACACAAGTCTATGGGTGCATTGGAAACATTGGACCGCACTCGGATGACATCTGAGTGCAGTGTGGTATAGACAGAGACTGGCAGTGGAGAAGATGGGGAGATTACACTCTCCGTTTATTTCACATCTGTGATCAGATTACAGGATTGAATCACAGTTGCATGAAACTCGGCTCACGATTGCTGCAGAATCTGAGCTGAGTGTCATTAGCATATTGCATCAGATGCCATACGCTCATGGGACCTAAAGGTACCGTCACATGCCGCAATCTCGCCTTGGAATCTGAAAGGCAATATGTTGCCCCGGAGCAAGCACCGTGAAATTGCCTCACGGTTGTGGCGTGTGATTGGGTGTTTTCGTGGCGATAAATCACCTTTCGGCCGTCGCTTGATTCCTGAATAGTGCTCAGTAATAAGGCGCAATCATTAAGGCGATATTTCCGTGTTGTGGCATCTGACAGGGCGATAGTGATGGAAAGAGCATTGCCTATATTTTCCCGCAGTGTTCTGTAGTCTGCACCCTGTCTGAAATGATTGGTCTGAGCTACTGTGTTCCCATTGGATGTCAGTTGACACCGCACCATATTTGAAGAGCTGTCCATTCAGCACCACACACATCTTCAGCTACACAACCGTCCGCAAACTCAGTGCAAACTCCGATAGACAATGGCGTCATGTATTAGCCAGCCTCCAGAGCAGGCTGACCAATCGTAACGCTGTTGAGTTGTCCAATGAGCGTGTATGGGGCACGGTGTACACCGCTGTGGCTCGCCTAGCTCCTCGCCGCTCTGAACATGTACGTCCACATTGACTTTGAGATTGCGGCATGTGAAGCGGCGATGGAATTAGGCAAGATTGGTTCTGCTGTAGGTGAGGCGATTTCCGGAGTGACACATCGCCTTAGCTTCAGGGCAAAATTGATGAGTGTGATGCCGAAATCGGCGATCTGAGGCAGCCACGAAAAACGTGAGCGTGCATGTTAGATCGCCACATATCGCCAGCCGAGATTACAGCGTGTGACGGTACTTTAAGAGTCTACATTTCTCCCTGTGGACCCAGAATTATATGATTACATCGATATGAGCAACATGCAATGTTTCAGTGCACCAGAGGCAGCACCGCAGGGATCAATAGATCAGTTAAACACCTAGTTTTTTTTTGTAGGATTTTGTTAGTGTCATGCACCTCTACTGTGGTCTTATCACAGATGTTTTCCTGAAAGCATGGCTCTCATTAAGCAGCCTTTCATGATGGTAATTAGTTTTTCAGGGTTAGAGGATGCATAACTGGGTGAGAAGTCTTGAACATGAAACAACTACAGTATGACCTTTTTTGCCTTTATTGGGCAAAATACTTGCAAAACATATACTTCCAATATCATGTAGTTAGAAAATCTTGCATTATGTAACTTTGGATAAGTCATTATCACATTGGTTTACCAAGGCTACGTTCACATGTCCAGTAATGAACCATTAGAATGGATCCAGAGGCAATCCATTCACAAGAAAGTTGTGGAGACAATTTATATGTCTGGTTACAAAAAACTGATTGCAGCTGGATCCATTTTTAATATTGAAGTTTGTGTAAAATGCATCTGTTAATTAGCCATCAGGAGGAGAGAGGATCCTGGCCATGAGAGCTCACAGTCTACAAGGGATTGGTGAAGATACAGTAGGTGATGAAAGCACAGTCTACAAGGGAGAGGTAAAGATACATTAGGCGAGGAGAGTATTACCCTGCTGATGAGGACTCACAGCCTACAAGGCATGAATGAGGAAACAGAAAGAGAGTAGAGAGGATCCTGAATGCAAGGGCTCATAGTCTACAAGAGATGGGTGAGAATACACTAGCACAGGGTAGGACTGGTTGAGGGGTGGTTGGGTGGACTGAGGCTCACTGCAGGTTGCAGGCTAGTCAGAAGAGGTAGGTCTTCAGGTTCCTTTTGAAGGTTTCCACGGTGCAAGTCTGATGTGTTTTGGGGAGAGAGTTCCATGTAGTTTTTCAGCCCCAAATGTACTGTATTACATGCTCCTTCTTTTGACATCATAAATTCTAAGAATACCTTAATACCTAAAACATGGGAATGACGGTTATCTAATCCTCTGTATTAAATCAGTCCCATACAAAAGCTCTATGCAGCTGCTTGCAGGAGCCCAATCACTAAAGTCTTTACCAATCAGCATATAGTAAGATAGAAATAAAATAACTATTTCCAGAATCCGATTATCTTCTCTTTGCTTTTGCCTTTCCTTCTTCTGTAGGTTTTGTTTGTTTTCTCTAATCTTTGTCCCGTACACTCGTTCTTGCTTTGCTTACCTTGATACACCGCCATTAATTCATTGAATATTTCCGTGCTCGTAAGAGGTTATTATTTGTTCATGTAAGCAGCTGTAAAGTTTTTTTATTATTATTCCGGTATGATTGCATCTAGCAAGCATGCATTTATTTAATTCGCCTGTCCGAGACGCTACTTTATTCCTCATAAAAATGACAACAAGGGCAATAAAGTAAATCATGCAGTGTACAAACAGTGATGAATAATTAGAATAATACAATTATTTCTCGCGCGCTATTTTTACATGGTTATAGGGATCTTTAATTTTTCTATTTAAAATTAGATCTGTGTTTGATTCCAAAAGTGGGGGAGAGGATGAAGTGGAATACATTTATCTTCAGCGTCTTGTCTTTTCCAATTTATTCTGTGAGAGAAAAAAAGATATATTTTTCATTGACTGGTTGTTTTCGATTAAATTGGAATTGAGTCTGGAAAAGAATCCAAACTTATAAAGTGGTTTTGAATTCTCTTCCTCTAGTAAATGTTATGGTTTGTTTGTTGTACTGCATGCTATATAACTATATACAAATATATGGTATGTGTATACATACATGGATATACACACTTATAATATATTATATATATATATATATATATATATACTAGCTGTGAGCCCGATGCAAATGCATCGGATGTCTACAATATTTTTACATTTTTTTTAACATTTTCAAATAATCCCCATAGAAAGTATAGGGGGACTTGCGGCAGGTGCGGCAAGTGCGGTTTTGCACTTGCGGCAGGTGCGGCCGCGAAAAAAACCGCGGCTGACCGCGGTTTTTTCGCGGCCGCACCTGCCGCAGGTGCAAAACCGCAGTTGCCGCACCTGCCGCAAGTACCCCTATACTTTCTATGGGGATTACCGCAACCGTGCCGCAAGTGCAGCGGTTATGCGGCAATCGCGGCAGATGCGTTTTTTTCACCGCATCTGCCACGATTTTGGCGGACATATGGGATGCGGACATATGGGGGGTGTGTGGTGACAGCGGGGGGGGGGGGGGGTGTGGACATCGGGGAGTGTGGTTACAGGAGAGGCTCCGGAGCACTGTGTCAGCATGTGCTGACAGCAGCGGCTCCGGAGCGGGATCGGAGCGGGGGTGTGCGGACATATGGGGGGTGAGGACATATGGGGGGGGGTGGTGACAGGGGTTGGGGGTGTGTGCTGACAGCGGCGAGGGGTCGCACGTGGTGACGTCACAGAGTGACAAAGGCACGGTCTTTTGCGGGTCCGACACGGAAGTGCCTACGGCAATTATATAGTAGATAGAATACATACAGCAGTACCGGTGTGCAGCAGTGCCAGTGTGCAGCGGTGCCGGAGTCCAGGAGGAGACAGCAGGCGGGTGCGGTCAGGGGGGCCGGGGGACAGTGGCCGGGTGCGTTCAGGAACAAGCCGGGGAACAGCGGGCAGAAGGGGGCTGGTGGAATAACAGCCATGTGGGGCAGGAGGAGGCTGAGGAAGAGCGGCCAGGTGCGTGCAGGAGGGGGCCGGGGGACAGTGGCCGGATGCAGGCAGGAGGGAGGCAGGGAGACATCGATCGGGTGCGGCAGGAGGGGGTCAGGGGGACAGCGGCCATGTGCGGGCAGGAGAAGGCCGGGGAACAGCGGGCAGAAGGGGGCCGGGGAACAACGGCCATGTGTGGGCAGGAGGTGGCCGAGGAAGAGCGGCCAGGTGCGTGCAGGAGGGGGTCGGGGAACAGCGGCCGGGTGCAGGCAGTAGGGGCGGGGGGGCCTTCCTGGCCGCACCCGGCCGCTGTCCCCCGGCCCTCTCCTGCCCGCAGCACTGTGCTTAGCAGAGTTTACAGGAACTCAGTGGTTAGCAGACTTTATGCGGCTCAGTGGTTAGCAGAGTATACGGCGGCTGAGTGGTTAGCAGAGTATACAGGGTCTCAGTGGTTAGCACAGTATACGCTGGCTCAATAGTTAGCACTGTAAACTGAGCCTCAGTGGTTAGCACTCTATGGTGGCTCAATGGTTGGCACTGTATATGGTGGCTCAATAATTAGAGCAGTAATGTGACTCAGTGATTAGCACTGTATACGGTGACTCAGTGGTTAGCACTCTATGGTGGCTAAGTGGTTGGCACTGTATATGATGGCTCAATAATTAGAGCAGTAATGTGACTCAGTGGTTAGCACTGTATACGGTGACTCGGTGATTAGCACTGTATGGTGCCTCAGTGGTTGGCACTGTATATGGTGGCTCAGTGGTTAGCACTGTATGCTGGCTCAGTGGTTAGCACTGTACAGTGGCTCAGTGGTTAGCACTGTAAGGTGGCTCAGTGGTTAGCACTGTACGGTGGCTCAGTGGTTAGCACTGTATGGTGGCTCAATGTTTAGCACTGCACGGTGGCTCAGTAGTTAGGACAGTTTGGTGGCTCAGTGGTTAGCATTGTACGGTGGCTTAGTGGTTAGCACAGTATGGTGGTTCAGTGGTTAGCACAGCGCGGTGGCTCAGTGGTTAGCACTGCGCGGTGGCTTAGTGTTTAGCAAAGTATGGGTGACTCAGTGGTTAGCACAGTATACGCCCGCTCAGTGGTTAGCATTATATGGAGGCAGAGTGCTTAACTTTGTATGGAGGCTCATTGGTTAGCACAGTATGGTGGGTCAGTGGTTAGCACTGTATAAGGTGGCTCAGTGGTTAGCACTGTATAAGGTGGCTGAGTGATTAGCACTGTATGGTGGCTGAGTGTTTAACATTGTATACGGTGAGTCAGTGGTTAGCACTTTATGGTGGCTCAGTGGTTAGCACTGTACGGTGGCTCAGTGGTTAGCACTATACGGTGGCTCAGTGGTTAGCACTGTACGGTGGCTCAGTGGTTAACACTGTACGGTGGCTCAGTGGTTAGCACTGTATGGTGGGTCAGTAGTTAGCACTGTACGGTGGCTCAGTGGTTAGCACTGTATAAGGTGGCTCAGTGGTTAGCACTGTATAAGGTGGCTGAGTGATTAGCACTGTATGGCAGCTGAGTGTTTAAGACTGTATACGGTGAGTCAGTGGTTAGCACTTTATGGTGGCTCAGTGGTTAGCACTGTACGGTGGCTCAGTGGTTAGCACTGTACGGTGGCTCAGTGGTTAGCACTGTACGGTGGCTCAGTGGTTAGCACTGTACGGTGGCTCAGTGGTTAGCACTGTACGGTGGCTCAGTGGTTAGCACTGTACGGTGGCTCAGTGGTTAGCCCTGTACGGTGGCTCAGTGGTTAGCACTGTACGGTGGCTCAGTGGTTAGCACTGTACGGTGGCTCAGTGGTTAGCACTGTATATGGTGGCTCAGTGGTTAGCACTGTATATGGTGGCTCAGTGGTTAGCACTGTACGGTGGCTCAGTGGGCAGCACTGTATCGTGGCTCAGTGGCCAGCACTGTATGGTGGCTCAGTGGTCAGCACTGCACGGTGGCTCAGTGGTCAGCACTGTACAGTGGCTCAGTGGTTAGCACTGTGAATGGTGGCTCAGTGGTTAGCACTGTATATGGTGGCTCAGTGGTCAGCACTCTACGGTGGCTCAGTGGTCAGCACTGTACGGTGGCTCAGTGGTCAGCACTGTACGGTGGCTCTGTGGTCAGCACTGTACGGTGGCTCTGTGGTCAGCACTGTGCGGTAGCTCTGTGGTCAGCACTGTACAGAGGCTCAGTGGTCAGCACTGTACGGTGGCTCAGTGGTCAGCACTGCACGGTGGCTCAGTGGTCAGCACTGCACGGTGGCTCAGTGGTCAGCGGAGGACGGAGGGCAGAGTGGTCAGCGGAGGACGGAGGGCAGAGTGGTGAGCAGAGGACGGAGGGCAGAGTTTATCAGCGGAGGACGGAAGGCAGAGTGGTCAGCAGAGAACGGGGGGCAGAGTGGTCAGCGGAGGCCCAAGGGGGGCAGAGTGGTCAGCGAAGGTCGGGGGGCAGAGTGATCAGCGGAGGCTGGGGGGGCAGAGTGGTCAGCGGAGGGCAGTGGGGGGCAGAGTGGTCAGCGGAGGGTGGGGGGCAGAGTGGTCAGTGGAGGGAAGGGGGGGCAGAGTGGTCAGTGGCGGCCAGGGGGGCAGAGTGGTCAGCGGAGATCAAGGGGGACAGAGTGGTCAGCAGAGGCCGGGGGGCAGAGTGGTTAGCAGAGGCGGGGGGGGGGGGGGGCAGAGTGGTCAGTGGAGGCCGGGGGGGGCAGAGTGGCGGCGAAATACTTACTTCCATCGCCATCTTGCATGTCGCCACTGTGAACAGGGCGAAACCAAGATGGAGGCTGGGAACTCTCGTGATACTTCCCGGCCGCCATCTTGGTTTCAATATGTACGGGGCGGCGACATAGAAGATAGCGGGCGGAAGATGGAGGACAGAGGAACATGCAGGAAGACGGAGGCGGGTGCGATCTGGTGGTAAGTATGAGAGAGGCACAGAGGCATCCGGCAATGGCTCGCAATGGCCTCGCGGCCATTGCTCGCGCATTGCTACGGCTCGCAATGGCCGCTGCGCGGCCACTGCTTCGTGTGTGGCGTGGCTGCCTTGCGGCAGCCACGTCCACAACAACGGAAGTTGCCCCGAAAATGCCGGAAGTGCGCTAAGGCAATTATAAATTAGATTTATGGTGGCTCAGTGGTTAGCACTGTACGGTGGCTCAGTGGTTAGCACTGTACGGTGGCTCAGTGGTTAGCACTGTACGGTGGCTCAGTGGTTAGCACTGTATATGGTGGCTCAGTGGTTAGCACTGTATATGGTGGCTCAGTGGTTAGCACTGTACGGTGGCTCAGTGGTCAGCACTGTACGGTGGCTCAGTGGTCAGCACTGTACAGTGGCTCAGTGGTCAGCACTGCACGGTGGCTCAGTGGTCAGCACTGTACAGTGGCTCAGTGGTTAGCACTGTATATGGTGGCTCAGTGGTTAGCACTGTATATGGTGGATCAGTGGTCAGCACTCTACGGTGGCTCAGTGGTCAGCACTGTACGGTGGCTCAGTGGTCAGCACTGTACAGTGGCTCAGTGGTTAGCACTGTATATGGTGGCTCAGTGGTTAGCACTGTATATGGTGGCTCAGTGGTTAGCACTGTACGGTGGTTCAGTGGTCAGCACTGTACGGTGGCTCAGTGGTCAGCACTGTACGGTGGCTCAGTGGTCAGCACTGTACGGTGGCTCAGTGGTCAGCACTGTACGGTGGCTCAGTGGTCAGCACTGTACGGTGGCTCAGTGGTCAGCACTGTACGGTGGCTCAGTGGTCAGCACTGTACGGTGGCTCAGTGGTCAGCACTGCACGGTGGCTCAGTGGTCAGCACTGCACAGTGGCTCAGTGGTCTGCACTGCACAGTGGCTCAGTGGTCAGCACTGTACAGTGGCTCAGTGGTCAGCGGAGGACGGAGGGCAGAGTGGTCAGCGGAGGACGGAGGGCAGAGTTTATCAGCGGAGGACGGAGGGCAGAGTTTATCAGCGGAGGACGGAAGGCAGAGTGGTCAGCAGAGAACGGGGGGGCAGAGTGGTCAGCGTAGGCCCAAGGGGGGGGCAGAGTGGTCAGCGAAGGTCGGGGGGCAGAGTGATCAGCGGAGGCTGGGGGGGCAGAGTGGTCAGCGGAGGGCAGCGGGGGGCAGAGTGGTCAGCTAAGGGTGGGGGGGCAGAGTGGTCAGTGGAGGGAAGGGGGGGCAGAGTGGTCAGTGGCGGCCAGGGGGGCAAAGTGGTCAGCGGAGATCAAGGGGGACAGAGTGGTCAGCAGAGGCCGGGGGGCAGAGTGGTCAGTGGAGGCCGGGGGGGGCAGAGTGGCGGTGAAATACTTACTTCCATCGCCATCTTGCATGTCGCCACTGTGAACAGGGCGAAACCAAGATGGCGGCCGGGAACTCTCGTGATACTTCCCGGCCGCCATCTTGGTTTCAATATGTACGGGGCGGCGACATAGAAGATAGCGGGCGGAAGACGGAGGACAGAGGAACATGCAGGAAGATGGAGGCGGGTGCGATCTGGTGGTAAGTATGACTGGCACAGGGGCACAGGCTCCGGAGCACTGTGTCAGCATGTGCTGACAGCAGCTGCTCCGGAGCGGGATGACAGGGGCACAGGGGCACAGGCTCTGGAGCACTGTGTCAGCATGTGCTGACAGCAGCTGCTCCGGAGCGGGATGACAGGGGCACAGGGGCACAGGCTCCGGAGCACTGCGTCAGCATGTGCTGACAGCAGCTGCTCCGGAGCGGGATGACAGGGGCATAGGGGCACAGGGGCACAGGCTCCGGAGCACTGTGTCAGCATGTGCTGACAGCAGCTGCTCCGGAGCGGGATGACAGGGGCACAGGGGCACAGGGGCACAGGCTCTGGAGCACTGTGTCAGCATGTGCTGACAGCAGCTGCTCCGGAGCGGGATGACAGGGGCACAGGGTCACAGGCTCCGGAGCACTGTGTCAGCATGTGCTGACAGCAGCTGCTCCGGAGCGGGATGACAGCGGCGAGGGGTCGCAATGCCCGCTACGCGGGCAATGCCTCGCACGTGGTGACGTCACAGAGTGACAAAGCCACGGTCTTTTGCGGGGTTCGACACGGAAGTGCCTACGGCAATTATATAGTAGATATAAAAAACTGCACAGCACTTTATATACTTTTCAAAAAACTCAATATTCTTATTTTTTTATTTTCTGGGGTTCCTGGTACATATATTGGCCAATATCTGTTTGCTCATCAACCACGCCACAGTGACGCCAGGTCTGATGAGTCCTAAGCTGATATCCCTGTCCTCATTGTCCTCCCTGTCCCACTAGTAAGTGGGTGGACACCATCTCAACCTCAGACCACTTGGGGACGATGAGGGTGCTAAGTGTAGCTATGGAACCAGCAACTCCACATATTAGACACAAAACAGAAAAAACTGGACAGCACTCAAGATATAGTGTGAATTGGTGCAAGCTGTGATGCTGGAACAAACAACCAGAAAAAAATCACTGCAGGACTCAGTTACTACCAAAAATGTACACATGCTAATAAGCAGTTTATATATGAGAAAAAATTTTTGAAACTTATGTTTTTTAAAAAAAAACTCAATATTCTTATCTTTTTATTTACTGGGGTTCTTGGTACATATATTGGTCAATATTTGCTTGCTCATCAACCACTCCACGGTGACCCCAGATCTGATGAGTCTTACGCTGACATCCCTGTCCTCCTTGTCCTCCCTGTCCCACTTCTAAGTGGGTGGACACCGTCTCAACCTCAGACCACCGGGGGGCGATGAGCCAGCAACTCCACATATTAAACATAAATAGAAAAAAGCTGTACAGCACTCAAGATATAGTGTGAACTGGTGCAAGCTGCGATGCTGGAACAAACAACCAGAAAAACGTAAGTTTTTACGTTTTTTTTCTCATATATAAACTGCTTATTAGCATGTGTACATTTTTGGTAGTAACTGAGTGCTGCAGTAAATTTTTTCTGGTTGTTTTTTCTAGGATCGCAGGTTGCACCAGTTCACATTATATCTTGAGTCTATTGTCTATTGACAATGAGCTGCTCATCAGAGGAGGGGCATGGTTATTCTAGGAGGCACTTGAGACATAGTCAGGCATTGGCAATCTCATGCTAAAAATTAATTTGTTATATTAAAACAACAGCACACAGCCTAACAAGTCATCCATTAACTCTGTGTCTCAGCCCCTACCTCATGTTGTCCTGCTGACAGATTCCCTTTAACAATGAAGATGATATTGACTGCACATTTTCATGAAATCGTTTCTCACCACAAATGATACAAAAAAGACCTGTTGACTATTAGATCTACTTACCACCTGCCGACTTCTTCTCCTTCTTCTTCTTCTCCTTCTTCTTCTTCCTCTTCTCCTTCTTCCTCTTCTTCTTCTTCTTCTCCTTCTTCTCCTTCATTTTCTCCTTCTTCTTCCCCTTCTTCTCCTTCTTCTTCACCTTCTCCTTTTTCTTCTCCTTCTCCTTTTTCTTCTCTTTCTCCTTTTTCTTGTCCTTCTTCTTCTTCACAATGGGTAAAGAATCTTAGGTTTTTTTTGTTTTATCAGTATATGCAAAAGGTTATTATTAACAAAAAATGTGCATTTATATTAAATAGTCTGCACCAATATAGTAGGAAACAATATGCTTTAAACTTTAACTTACTTTCTGAGTATCCCAACACGTTACCATAGCAACCAAGAAAGTCACAGTACAGTGTGTTATAGCTTTTGTCATGAAAAAGTAAAGATAAAACTACACATTTGCAAGGAAAAAGTGTCACATCATAAAATATTAGGGAAAACTTGACAAATCATTGTGCCAAATAGAAATTGTATGGTGCACTTTTGCTAACTTGCCTATCACTTTTCGGCTTATGATGAAAAATTGCTCCCATCCGGAAGGGACAGAATGGTCACTGCAGTCTACAAAGCAATGTCTGATCTGGTAAGAGTAAAAGATATTAGTATAATCAGAGTTATATAGGGAATCCCCCATAATACATTCATTCCCCAAGCTGTAATGGAGAGACAATTTTTCCAAGAATATGTACACACGTTTTTTAGACTTAGCAGGATAATTACAAGAGGTGCAGGGGTTGCAATCGCACCTGAGCCCTGGAGCCTTGGGGACCCCAAAAGTCCCTTTGATCTATAGATAAAGACTAATGCTATTAAAGATTTGCAACAATTCTTGGTCCCATTGGGGCTTTTGCACTAGGGCCAATGAGCCTTAAGTTACGCCACTGCCCATGGGTCTGGTCTATTATTATTTTTACTGCCTTCCTCTGTTCTGCTATTAGAGTACATACATATTATAGACTAGCTGTGAGCCCGATGCAAATGCATCGGGTGTCTAGAATATTTTTTTTTTTTTTTAGATTTTCAAATAATAATCCAATATAGTAGATAGGAATTTTTTATTTTATTATTTATTTTGTTTTGTTTTTTTACTATTTTTATTATTATTAAATGTATTTATTATTTGTTATTTTATGAAAATTTATTTGTATTAAAATTATTTTATTTTATTTAAAAACCGCATCTGCGGCGCGGTTGCGGTAATCCCCATAGAAAGTATAGGGGGACTTGCGGCAGGTGCGGCAAAACCGCACTTGCCACACCTGCCGCAAGTCCCCCTATACTTTCTAAGGGGATTACCGCAACCGCGCCGCAAGTGCTCGCACTCAGCCAGTGACTCGCAATGCGGCGTGGCCATTGCTCGCGCGTGGTGACGTCACAGCGTGACATAGCCACGGCGTTTTCGGGGTCCGACACAAAAATGCCTACGGCAATTATATAGTAGATAGCTACTTTTTGGGGGAGTCCAATACTTTTTTTGGGGGGTCCAATACTTTTTGGGGGGGTCCAATACTTATTGGGGCGCGTTCAATGCTTTTTGGGGTGCGTTCAATACTTATTGGGGCGCGTTCAATGCTTTTTGGGCCTGTTCAATACTTTTTGGGGGGCGTTCAATACTTATTGGGGTGTGTTCAATACTTTTTGGGGCGCGTTCAATACTTTTTGGGGCGCGTTCAATACTTATTGGGGCGCGTTCAATACTTTTTTGGGCGCGTTCAATACTTATTGGGGTGTGTTCAATACTTATTGGGACGCGTTCAATACTTTTTGTGGCGCGTTCAATACTTTTTGGGGCGCGTTCAATACTTATTGGGGTGCGTTCAATACTTTTTGGGCCTGTTCAATACTTTTTGGGGGGCGTTCAATACTTATTGGGGTGTGTTCAATACTTTTTGGGGCGCGTTCAATACTTTTTGGGGCGCGTTCAATACTTATTGGGGCGCGTTCAATACTTTTTTGGGCGCGTTCAATACTTATTGGGGTGTGTTCAATACTTATTGGGACGCGTTCAATACTTTTTGTGGCGCGTTCAATACTTTTTGGGGCGCGTTCAATACTTATTGGGGTGCGTTCAATACTTTTTGTGGCGCGTTCAATACTTATTGGGGTGTGTTCAATACTTATTGGGGTGTGTTCAATACTTATTGGGACGCGTTCAATACTTTTTGTGGCGCGTTCAATACTTTTTGGGGCGCGTTCAATACTTATTGGGGTGCGTTCAATACTTTTTGGGGCGCGTTCAATACTTATTGGGGTGTGTTCAATACTTATTGGGGTGTGTTCAATACTTATTGGGACGCGTTCAATACTTTTTGGGGCGCGTTCAATACTTATTGTGACGCGTTCAATACTTATTGGGGTGTGTTCAATACTTTTTGTGGCGCGTTCAATACTTTTTGGGGCGCGTTCAATACTTATTGGGGTGCGTTCAATACTTTTTGTGGCGCGTTCAATACTTATTGGGGTGTGTTCAATACTTATTGGGGTGCGTTCAATACTTTTTGGAGCGCGTTCAATACTTATTGGGGCGCGTTCAATGCTTTTTGGGGCGCGTTCAATGCTTTTTGGGCCTGTTCAATACTTTTTGGGGGGCGTTCAATACTTATTGGGGTGTGTTCAATACTTTTTGGGGCGCGTTCAATACTTTTTGGGGCGCGTTCAATACTTTTTTGGGCGCGTTCAATACTTATTGGGGTGTGTTCAATACTTATTGGGACGCGTTCAATACTTTTTGTGGCGCGTTCAATACTTTTTGGGGCGCGTTCAATACTTATTGGGGCGCGTTCAATACTTTTTTGGCGCGTTCAATACTTATTGGGGTGTGTTCAATACTTATTGGGACGCGTTCAATACTTTTTGTGGCGCGTTCAATACTTTTTGGGGCGCGTTCAATACTTATTGGGGTGCGTTCAATACTTTTTGTGGCGCGTTCAATACTTATTGGGGTGTGTTCAATACTTATTGGGGTGTGTTCAATACTTATTGGGACGCGTTCAATACTTTTTGTGGCGCGTTCAATACTTTTTGGGGCGCGTTCAATACTTATTGGGGTGCGTTCAATACTTTTTGGGGCGCGTTCAATACTTATTGGGGTGTGTTCAATACTTATTGGGGTGTGTTCAATACTTATTGGGACGCGTTCAATACTTTTTGTGGCGCGTTCAATACTTTTTGGGGCGCGTTCAATACTTATTGGGGTGCGTTCAATACTTTTTGGGGCGCGTTCAATACTTTTTGGGGCGCGTTCAATACTTATTGGGGTGTGTTCAATACTTTTTGGGGCGCGTTCAATACTTATTGTGACGCGTTCAATACTTATTGGGGTGTGTTCAATACTTTTTGGGGCGCGTTCAATACTTTTTGGGGCGCCTTCAATACTTATTGGGGTGCGTTCAATACTTTTTGGGGCGCGTTCAATACTTATTGGGGTGCGTTCAATACTTTTTGGGGCGCGTTCAATACTTATTGGGGTGTGTTCAATACTTTTTGGAGTGCTTTGCTGCGCTAAACCTGAATGGTGCACAGGGGGTTAATCACATGAGTGAAGATGTGCTGATTGACTCACTGGGTTGCAGCTGGGAGTGAGTAGGCTGGAACCTGCCAGGTGTCTGAGTGAGGAGAGGAGGATTCAGAAGTTCAGAGCACTGCCATGTGAAGAGGTGCTGGAAGTGATCCGTCCTCAGTGGGTAAGTGATGGGAGCCTACCAGCTGATGTGTGCATGGCAGCCAGTGTCCAAGGGCCAGGCGGTCACAGCTGACTTTGGGACATTGAGGGGGGGGGGGCTGTGCGGCCATTGAGGGGGGAGGGGGGGGTCTGTGCGGCCATTGGGGGGGGGGGGGGGGCTGTGCGGCCATTGGGGGGGGTCTGTGCGGCCATTGGGGGGGGGGGGTCTGTGCGGCCATTGAGGGGGGGGGGTCTGTGCGGCCAGTAGTAGTAGTAGTATGATTGATGATGATCTGTGATAGCGACTCGCAATGCTTGCACTACCCAGCGACTCGCAATAGATCCCCATTGAAAGTATAGGGGGAGTTGCGGCAGCTGAGGTAGCGACTCGCAATGGCCTCGGGGCCATTGCTCGCGCTACCTCAGCGGTAAATCGCTAGCTTTGTAGCCGGGCCTCTGGGATGATGATGATGATGATGATGATGATGATGATGATGATGATGGACCCTATACTTTCTATGGGGATTACCGCACGTGTAGCGACTCGCAATAGATCCCCATTGAAAGTATAGGGGGAGTTGAGGTAGCGACTCGCAATGGCCTCGCGGCCATTGCTCGCGCTACCTCAGCGGTAAATCGCTAACTTTGTAGCCGGGCCTCTGGTTCTATTTTCGGCCAGCGACTCGCAATGGCCGCTTCGCGCGTGGTGACGTCACAGCGTGACATAGCCACGGCGTTTTCGGGGTCCGACACAAAAATGCCTTCGGCAATTATATAGTAGATGGAAAAGCCTTATGTTCATCAAATACAGCCAGCAAAGGTGAAATGGAAGTAGAAAATCTGTGTTTTCTTATTCTGATCCAGTAAAATGTGATAGGTCTCATTTGTTTTGGTGTTTCTCAGGGTCACTATAAAGTGTTTTGGTACCCAATAATTGGGGTTCAGAATTCTCCCAGCAGATTTCAGCATTGTCCCCAAAAATTCAACATGATAGCTATTGACAACTATCAGTATTATCAAACTTATAGCAATATCAACTATTTAAACTCATTTTACATGAAAATGTAAAGTGGTATTCTCTATAGTTTGACATAAGTGAGGACACGTGACTGCACATATGCAGGTAGTTCTGACCACAGCCAAACACTAGGTTTGAGCAGAACTATAGATGTTTGGGTTTGCTGCATTACACTGGACTTCAGTTACCAGTTCAATTCAGTACTCAAGCTTGACTCCGAACCCAGAACCCCATATAAGTCAATGGGGACCTGAATTTTGGTGCTGGAAAATGGTCATAGTAGGAGCAAAAGGACTGCAAAAGGAAGCAAAAATGGAAGTAAGTGCAGTATAATTGCCCTGAAAAAAAATGTGTATAGGGAAAAAATGAAAAAACAACAGTGCAGGATTCCCCCTATTTTTGATAACTAGCCAAGGTAAAGCAGACAGCTGCGAGCTGCGGCCCTCAGATGTCTGCTGTACCTTGGCCAGTTATAAAAAAAAAAAGGGGCCCCCATGCCATTTTTTTTAATTTATCTATTTAAATAGTTAAAAAAATGGTGTTGAGTCTTACCTATTTTTGTAACCAGCTGAGGTAAAACAGACAGTTGGGGGCTGGTATGATCAGTTTAGGAAGATCTATAGTTATTGGGCCCATTTCATTCTAAATTTACCATCCCACAGCTGCCCTAGAAGTGGAGCATCTAATTAAATGCGCCAATACTGGCGCTTTTTCCTGGATCTCTCCGACTGCCCTGGTGCAGTGGAAATTGTTGTAATATTTTTGGGGTTGATGTCAGCTGAGAATTGACAGCTGGCATCAAGCACAGGGGTTAATAATGGACTGGGGTCTATCAGAAAGCCCCATTTCTAAGGGTACAGTTAAAAAAATATTTATTTGAGTAAAGTCTCCCCCACACTTCCTCATTTACCATTTTACTGATTTAAAAAAATACTCAAAGTTCCGGGGTATTCCAATTGTGTACTATCCCATGATGCTATAGGTCACTTGCAGACAGTCCCAGATATGTGAGAAACTCCATACCTGACTCTTACCAGAACTTACATCAATCTATGTAGCCTTATTCTCAGAATGTAATTCAATGATGAATCAAACAAGGTTCCATAGGTAACTCAAGGTCAATGGCAGGTACAGAATGTCTCAAGGGTATTTATGAATGCTGAAGTAGTAAAAAGAAGTAACAGAAGATGAATATATGCATAGCTTATTCAATTTGGCTTTGGTGTGCATTCTGTTTATCTAATCGGGACCTTTAAAGAGGACCTGTCACCAACCATACATGGTGATCTAATTACAGCACTGAATGCAGCATGTCTGCCGCATTCAGGCAAGGGGTCCCCCAGCCCTTGAGCCCCCCTGTACCCTGAGATAATACACTTTGAAAACTTACATTGTGTATTTGGCTCCACAATGTAAGTTTTCAAAGTGTATTATCTCGGGGTACAGGGGGGATCAAGGGCTGGGGGACCCCTTGCCTGAATGCAGCAGACATGCTGTATTCAGTGCTGTAATTAGATCACCATGTATGATTGGTGACAGGTCCTCTTTAAACCACTTTTTTTTGGTGGATTCCAGGCAAACTTTGCCTGAAAAAGATGCCTAGTTCATGTAGCCTTAAAGTTAGAATGTTTCGTTTTTTTGTAACAAAAATTCATTACTCAATGTCTCTGACCTGCCCAACAAGTGTTCCTTTTAACTCTTGATTTTTGGCATTTTTAACTATTGAACTTATGATATTTTATTAAATAAACTAAGAAATTAGACAAATAAAATGACATCAGGGAGATTATAGTGTATTTTTGGAAACCATTACATTTCTGAGTACAGATTATTAAGACTCACATTACTACATGTATTAAACTCATGCACATTAATAACTAATAAAGGTACAGTTCTAAAAGCAAAGAAACTAAAAAGAACAAGGAAAGGAAAATTTAGAAAAAAAGCTATTTCCCTTGTTTTTCCAATGTCAAACAAGTTACCTTGAATTACACTTTCAACATTAGCAACATTTGGCAGTGTATTGACATTACTACTGTCTATCTCTGTAAATCCCTGGCTGTTCTGTAGTTTTCGGAAAGCAGACTTTCTTGACAGCTGTGCCCTTTTTGAGAATTTTCTGTCAGTTCTATGCCAACGCCACTCTAAAAGGGCTTTAAAGTCAATTTACCCTTTGAGTGCTCTTAAGAATAGTGATCCATTAAGTCAACAAGGGTGGGCAGACAGAGAAGTTCAGTTTGTTAGCTTTGTTCAGTTTCAGTGTATTTTTTATAGAAAATGTATGTTAGCCGAAGGTTTGTACTCTGGACATTTCTTTTCAATAAAATTTTCTTTTTCTTGGTGTGAAAAATCATGTTCAGCCTTAGAGAAAGACTTTTTTGGCTATGTTTTGTAGACTTGTGTTTATATACTAATGATGTAATTTATGCATAACATTTGTGCATTCATTTTTACTTTCATTTCAATCTTTTTTTTATTAGTGTGCAATAAGTAAATATCATCTATAAGATCTAAAAAATATTTTAGAAGTGATCCAACAAGAAATTAATTCTAGCGACCGTTGGTCGGATCCATTATTATCTCTATAGTTTTGTTTGTCTGGAACTCTGGTGCCTATGAATGTCTGGATCCCTCATATAATGTTATAGAAATGCAACACTGTGAGAAAACAGAGTGGGAGGTTATATAACAGGTACGGTTTGTCCTTAGGGTATAGATGTCGAATTCAGCTCCATACACTTGAAGATATTGATTCATGAGTTGGTACCGCGTTAAAAAGGCAACACAACCCAGTGAACAGAGTAGTCCTATGTTCTGAAAAGTAATTGGAGTCACAGAGATTGAGATTCTACAGATCATTCTTTTATAGCCTCTTGTAATTATAAACAATAAGTTTTAAAGTGAACCTGTCACCTAGATAAAGCCCCCCAGGCAATCACTATCTGTCCCTGCACCTTCCTATTACCATTCTAACTATCCCTCTCTCTCCTAAATGTGTGGTGTGAATGTGTTTTAAAAGATTTGTATAACATACTGCCTCCTATGATGATGAAGTGGGGGCTTCTGTTATTAGCCCCCCTGGGCGTCCTCTTTAGATCCATCTCCCCACCTTCTCTTCTCCTGAGTCCGCCCTCCTCGTCTCCTGCTCTTTGTGACATCAGGAGCAGAAGAGGAGGGCAGACATAGGAGAAGAGGAGGCGACGGAAGACACATAGAGGGAGAGGAACACACAAGGAGAAGGCAGAGAGACAACCTCTTAACTGTAAGCTTTATTAAGTGTATTTCTCAGGTTACAGGGGGGCTAGAGCTATGGGGGACCCCTTCCCTGAACTCAGCAGACATGCTGCATTCAGTGCTGCATTTGGTTTGCCAAGCAGCAGGGGGGGTGACAGGTCCTCTTTAAAGGGTTTTACCACTTTTTAGATTTTCCTGTATGTTAGTTGATATAATGATAATTGATGATGAAATAACCATTGGGTCCCTCACCAAGTGAGAGAGGCTGAAAGTTCATTTGTTTTACTCCCTTATATAGCATGGCTAACAATCTAAACTCCCTACCAGTATGTTTATGACGGGGGCCCCCAACCTGTAGCTCAGGAGCCACATGCGACTCATGGACACATTATATGTGGCACATAGCTACAGTATCTATCAGCTTGGTGCATTAGCACCTGATCTAGCAAACAGTTATGAAGAGCAGGTCTCCAGGATGTGAATTAGGTGAGTAGCCCCCAGCAGAAGAGCAGATCTGGATGTGCACATACTAGCCTTGGGGGTTTGGAGATAATTTCAGTATAGCAAAGTGGAGATCACGTAATACTACTTGTCACATGAGGTGCTTGAAGCTGGGTGTGATAGTTTAGTGGAAGTGCTTGATGTGAAAATACTGAATGTGGATATTGTAGGAACTTCTGGATCTTGGTATACCATTTCAGTATGATTTCTGTGAAAAAGATTTGTGTGTCATTATAGCAATGATGGTGGCTCTAAGTGTTAGTTTGTGAGTGGAGCATAAGCTCTCAACTCTCTCAGAACTAGATGTGGCTTGCAACCCTTTCTACGAGTTGACTGTGGCTCAAGGCCAGAAAGGTTGGGTATTACTGGTCTATGGTGTTTGACAGGAAACACTCACAAATATGGGGAGAATGTAAAAGCTCCTTGCAGATGGTGTCTTTGGTGGGATTTGTTTGGATCAAGACCTTCAATGCTGTAAAACAATAGTGCTAACCACTGAGTAATGTGCAAATTTTACCTCCTATCTTCACCTTTTCACTTATTTGGGACTAAAACATATAGGAAGCCCATCAGTTCAATAGACAGGATAATAGTGGTCGTCAAGCATGCACACTATCGTTCCACTCACACATAGATCAATGGAGCATATGTTCCTTAAAATTGAGGAATTTAAATTCTGGAAAAACTATTCAAATTTGGACTGTAGGTTATCCTAAAGGCAAATCTTGATTTTCCAATCTTATTTTAATGATTGTATGAAATAGTATTATAGATGTAAGCATGAAACCTAAAAGGGTTGCATATTTTGAGTGTACTCTTCCATAATGAAAAATCACCAAAGTAGGACATAAAACTTCAAAAAATCTCACCAAAATTTAGCCGCTTCAAATATCCATTGCGCCTAGCCGGAGGCAGCTGGCTCCTCTGAGAGGCAACACATGTGTCTGAACACTGATGCTCAATCTCCTACAACCTAAGCATGGGGGCGATTGTAGCTAGTGTGACCAGCCAGGCTCCTGCTAGGTGCAATGGATATTTGAAGTGGCTAAATTTTAGTGAGTTTTTTTACTCTTCCATAATGCAATGTAAGAAAGAAACAGCTCACCCTCCTGCAATGAATTCATCTTTGGTGCTTAGCTGCTCAAGTAAAGTAATGATTCATAATGGAAACAAGTCGACAACAACCCTTCCATGATCTCTCTGATCTAGGGATTATCCATAAACTCATTTTGTGTATAGAATGACCCAGTTTGGGCTATATACAGCTCAGTGTAATTTGCTTTATTTCATGCCTTTCCACAGCTGTGACAGGTATAAGTATTTTATTATGTATTTAGGTTTACATGAATCCTAAATGAATGACTTACTGAGAGTAATGCAAAAAATACAAAGCCTACTAGGTTATTTGAATGGTCAGGACTATGAGCCGTTATTCTAAACCAAGAAATGAGGCATGTATAGCACCAGGTGTTACAATAAGCAAGCTCACATTTCAACAATGTAACAGAAAATGATACCGTGATTAAATGCCACACAACATATTTTCCAGCCAGGCCAGTCACTTGTTTGTATTAATTTTACTGCATAGAAAATTCTTAGCCCGACACATCATAATACCGCCTATTTCTAACTTGTCTTCTTCTGCTGCTTAGAATTGCTAATCAATTGGAGCGGGCTCCATTAAAGTCCTCCTACTTGATTTGGCATATTTACTCTAGAATTACAAACTTGAGATGTTAAGATTGATTGCTGTAAACCATTCTACCATCTGCAATTTTGCAAGGTGTCAAGGATGTCTAAGAAATGATAAATGTCTATTCATATGATTACAGATTTTTTTTTCTGGCCTTTTAATAAAATGTATGTTGATGTCTTCTCTCTGTGAGCAAAACTGACTAGAACATTTTCCTTACAATGATACATTGTATCAAGCTGTCAGGACAGTGAAGAGCGTTGTGTTACTCGTGTATAGATGTAGCTATTCGCTTAGCTACAATATTTACTTTCTTATGCGAGTGGTCATAGAACACAAATAACTGAGATGTAAGTCTTTATCCTCCATAGATCATAGTTGGCTGTAAACTGAATGATAGTTTGGCTGATTGCTTGGATGACAACTATCTTGGCCATCCCTTACATACGCAGGAGCGTTGTCTTCTGTATTTTCCATGAGTGCTGCTGTCAGTGACCTATCTCATGTAGAACAAAAGAATTGGTATTCTAAAGTTGAACATGCTGGATCCGGAATTACCCCAACAATCATCTGTCAAGGGCCCCATACACATTAGGCTTTCAGAAAAATGTATCGATATTGATGGGTTCAATAAATGTCAGTCTATTGTTCATGAAAGACTTTAGGATCCAAGAACAAATTGGTCAATGCTTTAGACCAATGTTCCACAACTCCAGACCTCAAGAGCCACCACCAGTGCATGTTTTCAGGAATTCCTTAGCATTGCAATGGTGATGGGAGTCCTCACTCATCATCTCTGCAGGTAATTACATTTTCACATGTGCAGTACTAAGGAGAGCCTGAAAACATTAACTGTTTTGGGCTCTTGAGGACTGGAGTTGGGGATCACTGTCCTAGACACTTCCTACTTAGGCAACGTTCCTAATTATTGAAAATTTCTAAACTGAAATTTGCAACATTTCTGCACTTAAAATATTTGTATACTAACAATAATTACTAATAAAAACTAATGATAACCCTACCAAAACATATTTATCTCCTTTGAGTCTTACCAATTGAATTAGCACTCTCATTCTTTCAATGGCTCAAGAAAATATCTTCCAAAGTAGTTTGGTTAAACAAAAAACAAATCATAAAAACATTAAATTTTACTCAAATCCAAAACTAGAGGAGGATTAGGTCTTCCAGATTTTGAAAAATATTGGGTGGTAACTCACCTATCCAGGACTCTGGAATTTCATATGACTCCATATAGGAAGCTCTGAGTAGAACTGGAGTCACTCTCCCTTAAAAACTGCACTAGCCACTTTTATGGTTAACTCCATATAATAGATTCAGATATTGCTCTACAGCTAATCCTTTTACAAAACTATAATTTAGAATATAGCATATAGTTAACAAAAATATAATCTAATCCTAAATATCTGCAGTCTCACTCCAGTTCTCTATTTGATTACTAATAAATACAAATCCTTAAAAAGTAAAACCAAAACGCTAAAGGAAAGATCCAATATATCAATAGGACATCTAATACATAGTAATAAAGCCACTTCCATCAATATGATTAACAAGATATATAATAATATAGATCTTAAAACCATAGATATTTCAGTAATCCAGGACACAGTCTCCTTCTGTTTACCGGATGTTTCAAATTCAGCTATAGACACTTCCTTACTTGGAATTATTACGAACCCTAAAGAAGAAAAGAAAATAATCTCAAAGCTATACAAAATTCTTTGTAACTCAGCAGATACACCCTCATATATACTAAAATGAGAAAAGGGATTCAACCTCAGCTTTAACCAAGATGAGAAGAAATCCATTCTAAATAATACTCTATCCACCTCCACCTCAAAATACCAGGAACTCAACTTTAAAAATATCTCTTGCTGGTACAAGACACCAGAACCTTTATACCACTTTAATAATTCACTTTCCCCAAAATGTTGTAGATGTAACATTGACCGAGGCTTTACCTTCTCATACATGGTTTTCATGTCCCAAGATTATGCCGCTTTGGAATTTATTAAAACTTTATGTGAAAAAGGTTTTGAACACAAACATTACCCTCTACCCTACCCTTATTCTACTCAGCTTAGGCCATCATAATCAGTTCTTCTTTTTTCCATTAATATTCTTGGCCTAGGACAACTCATAAAGTCCCATGGCTTCCAGTACCACCTGTATGCTGATGACACTCAGATCTATCTCTCTGGCCCAGACATCACCTCTCTGCTGTCCAGAATTCTAGAGTGTCTATCAGCCATATCCTCCTTCTTCTCCTCTCACTTTCTTAAAGGAATCCTGCCTCGAAAAATGAGCCCCCAGCCTCTTTATACCTGTTCCTGCACCATGCTAATACGTTTGTAGGCATCCCTTTGTGTCTGTACAGCGTTATTGCAAAGTTTATAAAAGTTGTTTTAATACCTTCTGATCTGCGGCTGCTCATCATTTGAGAAGCCACAAAGGCGTTCCTTCTTGCTTCTCCCCGCTACCTGCTTGGTAATTATTCACGCCCCAATGGGTGCGCTAGAGCGCACAGAGCTGTGCACGTCAGCAAAGGGGCAGTAAAGCTGCTATGATGAAAATCGCGTCATATCTGGCTTTACCACGTCAGTACACCAATTAGGGTGTACTGCCGACCTCGCGATGCGATTGCACATGCGCGAGGTGTTTTCACAGCATCTTATCTGTGATAACTGGAAAATTAACTTCAAGGATTTTATTTTTGAACTTCATCAAGGAATTTCAGAGACTTTTCATATGAGGGTAACATGTGGAGTTCAGTTGAGTAACACCACAATGTACAGAACTGTGCCACTTCTTATGAGAATTGCTTTCAGCTTATTGGAAATGGGAGTCATGATCCATTCCCAGAACTTTTTCCTAAGACAATTATTTTCTACAAATAAATATGTTATCAGCTGATCACCACCAGACTTCTACAGTCACCCTGAGTGTGAACTGTTCATGTTCTGGGGGACACCAGAGGAAAAATAACATTAAAGTGGCTGAAACGCCTCCTTCTTGTGACATCAGTGCCAGAGCCTGCCAGATTCCCACCCTGCTGTATGCATACAGCATAGCATGGAGCAGGGCAGGATCTGGCGCTGATGTCACAGGCAGGAAGCGTTTCAGCCGCCGGAACCCGCTCCAAACCATTGCTTGCTCGGCACCTGCGTGACTTCAGATGCTGAGGCGCATGAGTGGGCAAGGAGGGGAGACAGACAAAGCCATGAGGTGGAACAGGGAGCGCAGGAGGCGGCAAAGAGGCCACACTTTCTACGGTGATTTTTAAAGTTTACAAGGGGGGTAGAAACATGGGAGACCCCTTCCCTGAATACAGCAGACACGCTGCATTCAGTGGTGCTTTTGGTATGGAAAGCACCAGGGGGGTGACAGGTCCTCTATAAATGCCATCAATTTAAATGAATGAACATGTATGTAAAATTAAAGGGCACCAGGTCTGCCAGACATGCTTTACATTCTGAAACTTCGAAAAGGAACCTACTGCCACTATGTCTCCATTTGCCCTATTAGAGCTTTTCACCATTATATGCAGTACACTAGATTTCTTTGCCTACATACAGACAACCCTGTCTTATTTTCATGGCTATGAGAGTATGATAAAAATAGCCCAAGTTCTATAGAAAATTATTGGCACTTCTATTTCTAGGGGATATGTTTACAATACTGACTGCAGTATGTGGTAGAAAAGTCTATGTCAGCTCCCAGATATATCCACATGTAACTTTTAACTCTCCCAGTCACCTAAGTTTACATTTAATATTCCTAAATGATGTCTTTTAGGGTAATTGAAGAAATACCG
Source organism: Allobates femoralis (assembly GCA_033576535.1). Lineage (NCBI taxonomy): Eukaryota > Metazoa > Chordata > Amphibia > Anura > Aromobatidae > Allobates > Allobates femoralis. The sequence continues at coordinate 66,565,326 of JARQOC010000002.1, read as the reverse complement.
ACCCTTTCACTGTGTACACAAATAGTCAAATAAAACAATCACAGACTACTTCTTTTCTTGAATGTTCTGATTGACAAACCCTTGATAAAGAATCAATAAAGATACAACAAATTGATTACCTAAACACTAGGGATGAGCGAGTATGCTCGGCGCTACTCGTTACTCGCATGAATATCTCGGTACTCAGGATGCTCGGCGAGCACCGAGTAGCGCCGAGATGCTCAGACTCTTCGCTAATAATTATCGATCTGACACAAATACACAGCTCCCTTCAGTGCACACAGTGAGCTGGCACCTCACTGAGAGCAGATTGATTGTTAGGATCCCTCTGGGGGACACAGCAAGGTGTTGTATACTGCGGCGATTTGAAAAAGTCCACCCTCCTGCCCTTTCCCAGAAACACTCATTTTATAACCGGAAGTCTGTGGGCGGAGCCTGTCACTAATTGACTTACATTGGGCTCGGTGCTCTGGCCGAGTACACGAGTATCTTGGGATGCTCGGCTAGAGCATCGAGCACCCGAGCATTTTAGTACTCGCTCATCTCTACTAAATATATCATTTTTTCCTTGAACAATATATGACGCCGCTCAGCCTCTCGATAGTCCCTGAGAAGATTTGCTATTTTGCCCTTGTAGCCTTTCTAGTGAGGTACACAGTGATAGAATCCAGATGAATTTTGGAAACAGTTATAGTTGGAGATGAGTGGATCGCTTCACACAATCCAGTCCACAATCCATGTCACTGTGTCCTTGCCATGGACAGCTGTGTGAATTTCTTACTTTCCTGGATCCTAGGCTTGATTTTCCTATGCTGGCACGTCATCACCTGTGCGTTGCATGTCCCACAGCTGACGTCACACCAGCCTGGCAAAATCAAACACTACACGAAGTTACCTGACAAGTCAGGAAATCTCACACCTCCCATACATGGCCAGAAAACACTGACATGGACTGTGAACAATGGTTGTGCATAGTGATCTAATCCTCTCTTAATTACAGTATGTATTACTGACATAGGAAACAGACCTTGAAAAAAGTCAGGGATGACTAAAACATTGTCAATAATATTATGGATCTCTGCCACTTTCTTATCTTTCAATAAGCATATTTGAAATAAGTATTGAGTGCCGTGGTATTTTAACTCTAGTACTGCTGCTGGTCTCTAGTTCCTTCTACTGGAACATGTAATCCTTGCAGGCAATCACATACAGGCAATATACAGTGTGAGGTAGCGACCCTGGGGAACCCGCTTGGCACGGGGGAATGACATCAGCGACTACTTTGTAAAGGAAAGTAACCAGCGGATTTATTGTTTTTCTGTCATAAACCGCTTTCATCACATAAAACATAACACTGCATTTACATTTTCATATGACAACGTACACATTAGTAAATCACATGATATTACATTGCATTCACATGAGAATCAACGGGACCATATCATGACCTATTGTCGGTCCCAATGGCGGTTACCTCCGCCTAACACCCTGACTGGGATCTTTCCCCATCCTGCTGTAGGGATCCTCAACCTACCCCTAGGGAGTCTCAACCCATACTGCATCATACACATCATACATGGCACTTTTACATAAGCCATCATATATGCTACACTTTCAACAGGTCCTTCTCACGACTACCCAGTCAGATCCAATGGCGGTTACGGCCGCCTGAGCTTCACACCCGGATACATCATATGGTACTTTTCCATACACCACTATGAGTCACCCAGTCACATATCACACAGGGTAGTTATACATACGCCCTTGTGATTACACATACACCTTCACACATAGTCAACGGGACCATATCATATCCCAACGGGACCATATCATATCATATACCTATGACCGCCTGGCCCTTGAGCCATCCTCAGTCTCTCTCGCCATCCATATGACCGCCTGGCCCTTGAGCCGTTTCGGTCCTCATCACTGGCTGGCCTGCATACATCAGGTGCACCGGCATGGAGCTGGCAGGCTCCCTTCACTTCCCCCACCGGGGACGGATCACTTCCAGCACGTCCTCACATGGCAGTGGTCTGGACTGCTCTGACTCCCATCGTCCTCTCTCACTTAGACACCTGGCAGGTTCTAATCCAGGCTGCCTCACCCACAGCTGCAACCCAGTGAGTCAATCAGCACATCTCACTCACACACAGACCTGAGATGTGATTAATCCCCTGTGCACCATTCAGGTTTAGCCCAGAAAAGCACTCATACACACAGGTTCTGACACAGCCGCTCATTAGGCTCATGAAAACCCTACAGCTGTTAACCCACTGTACACCGGACAGGTTTCACACAGCACACACACACAGGAAAACCGGCCCATGTGAACAGAGACCTGCAGTGATAACCAGTGTGATGCACCCGGCCAGGGGCCACATCACCACAACAGTAACCATGACATCAAAGTGGTAAAATGGTCAGGATCAGCGTTATCTCAGATTAGTTTTCATGACTCTTGATTACAATGTATTGTAACACAAGGAGCATTCATTTAAGATTTCCTCTGACCCACTTCCATTTATCACATGACGCTGAAACTGCCCAAGTGTAATGATATAAGTCTCTAAAGATTATGTGCCTATTTTGAACCCTGAACTGATAACCGTCTTTCTGTTACAGATGCTGAAGTGGTGTGAGGTGTGATAATGGATGCAGTGGAATACAGAGCAGTCATCAAGTTCCCTTACTTGAAAGGTGTGTTCATTGAAAGGAAAGGAGTCGCCCTGGAATTGGAAACATTTCCACCAAAGTTCAACCATATTTGAAATGAAGATGCCAGATTTTGACTACATTATATGATGGGGAATCATCACCATAAACTTCTTTCATCTTATCAGACGTTTCCCTTGGTGTGCAGCCTTTCAAATAAAGGAACTTGATGACTGCTCTGTATTCCACTGGGTCCATTATCACACCTGACACCTCTTCAGCACCTGCAAAATAGTTGCAAATTGGCATGTAACCTATAGAGACTTAAATAATTACACATGTGCAGTTTCAGCATCCTGCAATGAATAATAGTGTGTCAGGGGAAATTTTTAATGAACGCCCCTCGTATTTTGATTGTACTGGTTGAACCAGACAACGCTAGTGTAAATGTTGTAAAATGGTGCTAAGTGTTCAAAGAGGGAAGTAAAAGAAGGAGATAAGAAGTGTTTTTGTAATGTGGATCACTTTTGTGTGACTGTCAGGTTCTAACCAAAGGCGTAACTACAACAGGTGCAAGGGTTGCAATCGCACCGGGATCCTGGAGAAAAGGGGGCCCAAGAGTCTCTTTGGCCTAAGAAAAAGACTAATGCTGTTAAAGAGTTGCAATAATTGGGGGTCCTGTTGGAGCTTTCGCATCGGGTCCCACGAGCTTTAAGTTACACCACTGGTTCTAACATCACAATGTGTTGTATTATTTGACATTACAGCACTATTTCCCAATAATCTTGTTTTATTTCTTTATTTTTTGCTGGTATGAAATCCTTTGTCTCCTTGTTGGAATTTTTCTCGAATGTGTTATTTTATGCAATGTAATCTCACGTAATTGAGTTCTTTATCTCTCCAGGGTAGCAGTTTTTATTACAATATAGTTTGTCATGTACAGTAAGGAAAAAGGTTTTGTGTACAAAGTTCTCAGGAAAGAGTATTACATGTAGATAAGCCCAACGGGCAGCCATACATCACCTTTTAGGCTAATTACATAAAGTCCTTTCAGCAGTAAAGAACCGTATATCTTTCTAATTTTATACATATTTTGATTAGGTTGCAAATAAACAAAATTAAACTTTTTTTTTTACGGTGGGAAGTTCTATTAAAAACACCACACATCTCCACTGCTGTGCCGTATGACAGGATAAATTTACTTTGCTTTGCTTAGAATGCAATTTCAGTTCAACATATTTAGTTTGTTTACAATAATCTCACCGCTATAATTCTACCACGACTGGAGGAATAAAATCGACTTAAATTGGGTTTGGAATGACTTTCTATCATATCATTAGTAAATAACTAGAACACAATCGGGTCCTTCACTTTCTTAGCTTTGTTCATATGGAAGTCCAACATTCCTTTTCGATTTTTGTTTTGACATTAAAATGGTCACTTGTTACATTTAAATATGTTGTTTATATGGATGACAGGGAGGTTTATAACAAATTTGTAATAGCCCTTTATTAAGTATTTTTAAATAAGGACACACAGGAAGCAATTCCAGTTTTTTCCATTGTTTTTCCAATAAAAGTAACTCAGTCATGTATAGTCGATATGTCACACATGGACTAACATGTATACCACGTACCAATAGTGGTGCATGAACCAATAGGTGTCCGGCGCCTGCACAACACGTAATGGGACACAGTAATAACAGTGGGCCCTGTTGGTAGGGAATGGGGGAACAGACACCACCTGCAATCACCTGAGGATGTACCTTAATCTCCCAAATGTCACTATACGGGTTCTTTTACCCTGTCACCGAGCAGGATACTTAGTCCCTTCCTAGTCCTGCATATATCCCTCACTAGCGAGCTTGCCGGAGAGAGTGCTAGTCCCACTGCTGAGCTAATACAACATCAAGGGAATGAAAGACAAGTGAAAACACCAAATGATTAAGCAACTTCACAACTGCAGTCACACTCCAAGCCAGCAGACAGCTTGGCAGTGGTCAGTTCACTAATAGCTTCTTCCACTCAGGTGGCTTGCAATTAATGATATTTAATCACCAGCACTAGCTGATGAGTCAGGTGACTATTTGAAGGAGATGGTAGTGGTTACATAGTAGTACACCTGAACAGATCACCAAGGAACTTGCTTGCAGAAAAACTGACATTACCCCTAGCTGCACCAAAGGAAAGGACAGGAAAGCATGTTTAATGTGAAGAGTCTCACCAAAAGAATTACACTCAGGTATAAAAACCTGTCACACATCTCAGAGGTATGAGAGACCATCGGGTCACAATATGAGACTAGTCACATAGAACATATGTAAGAATTGTCCAAAAATCCACAAAAAAGTATATAATTGATATAAACTTTATTCGGAACTAGCTGTAGTACCCGGCTACGCCCGGGTTAATAAATAACTGCTGTTAGCTATAACAAAATAGAATTTGAATATGTCATATTAATGACCTGTAGGAAAATAGAAGTTGAGCTGTGATTGATTGCTATAGGCAGCCTAATAAGTCTCCAGCCAACAGTAAACCCTCCCCCCTGGCCAGACAGTATATGTTACCTCACACATACACATAATAGACAGCTCATGTGACTGACATCTGCCTTAATTCCCTATATGGCACATGTGTTGCACATTGGCTGATATTTATGTTTGGAAAATAAAGATAGCACACGAATGAGGCGAGTTGTGTGAGGTGATTTGTGCACATCTGTGTCTGTGTGGTGTGTGTGTCCCTGGGGTGTGTATGTGTGTGTCCCTGTGGGGGTGTGTGTGTGGTGTGTGTCTCTGTTGTGTGTCTCTTTGTGGTGTGTGTGTGTGTGTGTATCTGTGTTGTGTGTGTCTCTTTGTGGTGTGTGTGTGTCCCTGTGGGGTGAGTGCATGTGTCCCTATAGGGTGTGTATGTGTGTGTGTGTCCCTGTGGGGGGGTGTCTGTATGGGGTGTGTGTGTGTCTGTGTGGGGTGTGTGTGTGTCTTTGTGGTGTGTGTGTGTCCCTGAGGGGTGAGTGCATGTGTCCCTATAGGGCGTGCATGTGTGTGTGTCCCGTGGGGGGTCTGTGTGGTGTGTGGGTGTCTCTTTGTGGTGTGTGTGTCCCTGTGGGGTGAGTGTATGTATCCCTATAGGGTGGCTATGTGTGTGTTTCCCTGTGTGGGGGGTCTGTGTGGTGTGTGTCTCTGTTGTGTGTCTCTTTGTGGAGTGTGTGTGTCCCTGTGGGGTGAGTGCATGTGTCCCTATAGGGTGGCTATGTGTGTGTGTCCCTGTGGGGGGGGTCTGTGTGGTGTGTGTCTCTTTGTGGTGTGTGTGTGTCCCTGTGGGGTGAGTGCATGTGTCGCTATAGAGTGTGTGTGTGTCTCTGTGTTGTGTGTGTCTGTGTTGTGTGTGTCTCTTTGTGGTGTTTGTGTGTTTGTTTGGGTGCGTGGTGAGTATCCAATGTTGGGGCTGCACTTTAGTGACTATACACTTGCTGTTACTCTTTGTGTGTATACATGTCCCCGTGTGTGGTGAATATCTCATGTTGGGGCCCCACCTTAGTGGCTATATGCTGGTATGTGCTGTTAGTCTATGGTGCTATCATTAAGCCCCTCTCATTCACAACTGTCAACTGGTAACAGTCACTTTTTCCCCATTATGTAGATAGGGGCAAAATTGTTTGGTGAATTGGAATGCGCGGGGTTAAAATTTCGCCTCACAACATAGCCTATGACGCTCCCGGGGTCCAGACGTGTGACTGTGCAAAATTTTGTCTCTATAGCTGACAGCTGTCGATTTTCCTCCAACACTTTTCCATTGACTTTTTCCCCATCATGTAGATAGGGGCAAAATTGTTTGGTGAACTGGAACGCGCAGGGTTAAAATTTCGCCTCACAACATAGCCTATGACGCTCCCGGGGTTCAGACGTGTGACTGTGCAAAATATTGCGGCTGTAGCTGCGACGGTGTAGATGCCAATCCCGGATATACACACATACACTCACACATACACACATACACACATTCAGCTTTATATATTAGATTAAAGTATTGGGGAAGGGTAACATACAAGCAATGTAGGAGACCAACATTCCCTTGTAATAGAGTAACCAATGAAAGAATTAAAACAAGACATATAGAGCATGTCAATGGGGGATAATTGATTACTGACTGACATATCACGTGTCCAACAGTACAACGTTAATACATAATATTAAACTGAAAGGTAACTGGAAAACAAAAAATCACAAATAGGGTCTGAGAAAGTCATAGGTGAACACTTGAAATGAGCTCACTTGTGCGGTTGTGAATGTATCAACCACTGTAGATGTATAAAATCATGGCTGTTGCAGCTTCACATTGTCCCAACTGTAAGGCAGTAATAAAGAGTGTTAAATGCCACACTGCCATGGATAAAAGACAGTCCATGGATTCATCTATGGTGCAATTTCAAATTATGATCACTCGCCATTATCATAGCAAATCACTCATGAAGTAGGGTGCTTCTCCAAAACACATTGAATAATAAAATCACCATCGACAAATCCTTGGACTGTCTGTTATCCACAGCAGATTGGTGTTTAACGCTCTCTTTACCAACCAACACATTATTTTCAAACAGCAAGTATATAGGAGGGAATACAATATGGAAACAAATAGTATAAGAGGGAGAGGTAGTCTGGAAATGACGTCCACCCCAACGTGCTTTCAGTGCTGATTAGGAATCTTAGACCTTAATCCTAGAACCATTTTTCCAAATCTTGTGGGAAACAAAGTCCACTTAAAGCCAGACTCAACTTTGAGGCTTACAGACCCTAATATAAAATATATACCTCTCATATTCCCCAGTTTTATCTTTTGTTTATCTTATGTACTTCTATAGCTATGCCCCTAGCATATACCTTAGGCTAGCTAGTTTACCTTCTTTTTGCTTGATTGCATTTTAAGATTGGGTCAAGAATGTTTTAATAGATGCAACTTTTGTGGTTTCTGTTGGAGCGCAGGATAAAGAATGCTTACCTGGGTTTTGTAAGAACTTGGGGTATATCGGGATATCCCCTACAACCTCTATATATAGGGATGCAGAAAATTCAATTCAAATCTGAGCATACAAGTATCAAGTCCTCTTGCTCATGAGAATTTGAGGGGTGTAGTTGCTTTAATCTTCAGAAAAGGTTCTCCTTATATCTACTAACACCCCTGTACTGGAAACTAGAGATAAGGCATCAAAATCACAACTAAACCTTTTATTCACTGACATGATATCTATATGAGCAGAGATTTATGTATATATTGTAGGAAAGCTAAATGTGTCAGCTTAACTTTTTGCCATGTGTGCATTGTGACAATGATTAAGATTTTATTAAAAGAATTGATACAGGAGTATGCCTGCAGGGAAATCGTAAACCACATCATATTACACTAAGCTGTGCTAACTGATAAAATACCTAAATGCACCCTATAACTCAACTCATTAACATAGCAAGTTCTCCTTCCATGCTCATTAACTAATGCATATGCTGTCATGAGGTTTTTGTTATGAAATCTGACAGGTGCATAATGTAGAAACAGAGACCTGATTCCAGTGATGCGTCACTTTGTGGGGTGCTTTGTGCAGTTTTGATAGAATACATGTTTTGTCTAATGAAGATGCAGCAATGCTATAATATCTGAATTATGTATAACCTTGCCCACACCCTTTACTGGCAGCTTCATGTGCACACTGTGCACTGTCAGCAAGATGCCAATCAGTGATGGCGGAAGGGTTACATAGATTAATTGACTGGTCTAGTATTGATAATCTCAGACATGCTGTCTGCCCCTACATTATGCTCTTCTAAAATTAAATAGCAAAGACCTGCTGTTAGATTCCCTTGAAACATTTGTGTATTCATGAGTTTATGAGGTTAGCGCAACTAGTTGAATGGTGAATCAGGACTATTGTCCATCAAAACATTTCACCCTTGTGCACTCATTGTACTAAACATCACTACAAATCAATACAAAATGATCAGCTTTCAACTATAATTAAAGGAAATCTGTCAGAAGGCTTTTAAAACCAAAACTAATGTAGTTATCTAAAGCATAGTAAATGTTGATGATATCCATACTTTGTATTCTAAGCCCATTTTTACATTCTCTAAAAATCTATTAGCAAATGTGCTCACAAATACAGGTGGCTTGGCCTACATTTACATCTCTCCAGCCACTATTTCTGTCTTTAGCCTCCATCACTCACTTATAGATCATTCTTTTTGTGACCATCTCCCCAGCTAGAAATCTCATGTAGGTGAAGTGATAGCCAAGCAGACCACCGCTTCGCAGAGTTTATTAACAGGCAGGAAAGGTAAGTATATGCAAGTAACGGGGGATGCAATATGACAAGAATAAGTTTAACAAATGACCCACATTTCTAGCTGGGAAAGTCAGCTGCACGTCGCCCCAACTATTATAAGTGATATACAGCAGATAACCTTGTACACATATTGCATTCATAACTATGCTGCAATAACAACCTAATTAGCCTCTGCTACTTGGGTGGATACTGTGCTCTGGCTACTGAGGCCTATACTATGCCCCAACATGTGTACACACCAGTAAAGACTCACAATAATGGTGGAACTCGGTTCCAGTCCCGGTCCCAATGTTGTGATGCTTGTTGGTGCGCATTCTCCTTGTAGGACAAGGGGTACCTCCTTTTCTTCCTTCACGGTCCCGGGATCCTCTGAATTACAACTCTTTTTTCTCACTCTCTCAGGTCAGCAGCTTTCTCCTGTTTCTCCCACAAACACTTTACTTTTACTTTCTCCAACAGACCCGGTGTCTCTGGTATTCTCTGGCAGATACCCAATTGACAGCCAAAGGTCACTCTCACAGTCTTGCTGCCAGTCTCTCGCAGCTGCCAATTCAGGGTGCTTCATAGACAGTTTCCCTTCTGCTTTCCTCTTCCTCAAAGCACAGGCACCTCTAATCCTCGCCCCTAACTATCACCTGTTTCCCCTCAATTTTAGGCAGGTAGCGGTGCCCTTCCACACAGGAATTATCAGTCCCATGTGAGGCACTTAGATAGTCCAGTTCTCGCAATAAGACCTGACTTTGCTTTGCACGTTCCGACCGTAGGAATGATGATGCCTGTCTGACATCTCGAGCATGAGTTCTCAAAAGGTATAGATGTAATCTACATTTCAGATGCTTAACATAGATGATGTTTGTTTAAGGTCTAAAAACCTGCTGACCTGTTCACTTTAAAGTAATGCCAAAGGCCTTCATGCAAAAACACTGAAAACAACCCTTTTGACTTAGCTAGTTTTATAATATTGCAAAATTGAACTACTATATTATAATTCAAAGATGTTTATTTTTAATTGTGTGTTTCCGTCAATGTTTCCGGACCCATTAAGGGTTTAATCACTTTTGATCAAATTTCCAATATTCTATAAAACTACAGATTTTGTGCCAACAATAGCTACAACTGCCAATTTTAATCTCAGGTGGGAAAATCTACAAACATTATCTACTGCTATTCTGAAATATATTTTTCAAACTAAGTATACCGACCTCATAAGGTCTAAAAGATATATTCAGTTTGCACTGTAAAATATGGTGATTGATCCACTCTTATAACCTATTTCGCTCCTTGTGTTGTCCTATTGCTACCGTGTTTCCCCGAAAATAGGGCGCCCCCCGAAAGTAAGGCATGCTTAGGGGCGCCCTACCTCCTAATATAAGGCACCCCCCGATTATAAGGCATACTTTATACAGCCCTCCGGTGTGCCCACGCTCTCAAGTGGCCCCCCGCTCTCCAGTGACCCCCCGCTCTCCTGACTCCTGCTGTAGCTGCTGATCTCCGCCCAGGTCAGGAGCCTAGTGCCAATTACAGCGCAGGAACCGTGAGCCAATCACAGCCCAGGAACCGCAAGCCAATCCGCGGCCAGCTGACGTCGTGCATGGCCTCTGATTGGTTCGCGGTTTCTGGGCTGTGATTGGCTCACGGTTCCTGCGCTGTAATTGGCGCAGGGCTCCTGACCTGGGCGGAGATCGGCAGCTACAATGGGAATCCGGAGAGCGGGGGTCACCAGAGAGCGGGAGCCACCGGAGAGCGCGAACACTGGACTTGTAAAAATCGGTTTGTGTGTATGGTATTGGTGTGTGTATGTTATGTGTGTGTGTGTATGGATATGTCTGTGTGTGTATGGGTGTGTGGTGTGTATGGGTGTGTGTGTGTTGTGTTATGAGAGGCTGCAGTGGGAGGTATGGTGTATAAGACAACCCCCCCGAAAATAAGACATGGTCTACAGTATCTTTTGGACCACAAAAAAATATAAGACGGTGTCTTATTTTCGGGGAAACACAGTAGTAAGTAGCCTTCCAAAGCCATAATTGTCATTGCAATATCCAAGAGTAATTGATGTATATATTTACTATGCTTATATAGCGCCACCATATTCCATAGTGCTGTATAGAAGTAGTCATGCATATCTCTTTGTCTATGGGGGCTTACAATCCTACTTTGGAATATCAGATATCATTGGAATCCAGTTATCCTATTCGTATGTTTTCAGATTGTGGAAGCCAGAGGATTATTGTCAAGTAAATGTTTAATTATCCATTAACTTAGTACCAAAGATGACAGGTTCCCTTTAAATTAATCATGCATGTAGCATAAATTGAAATACAATAAAAGTTTACATTTTCTTAAACTTTCCCAACAATATTTGACTTCTGTTGCAATAACTTAAAACGGCTCTGATGGCTGAAAAAAATTGAATCTGACTTTAGATAGTTTTATTACAGCCGTCATTTTGTAAAATAAACATGCCTCCATTATTTCCTAATGACAAACTTAACAATCTCCAGATTAGAACCTATCTGGAATTCCCCCAGTGGGCAGCACTTAAGAAGTGAGTAACATTTCTTTCTGCCTTAATCAAGAAATCCCGAATGGAGGCAATTGATGAGTCTGCATTAGGGAGTCATACAAGAGATGCATTGTAGTACGTCTGTCGAAATCATCGCCTTTGCACATTTGATCAACAGCCAGATGAAAGCTTTTATCACATTTATTTAATTTGAAACTTGAGTTAGTACTTATATTGGGCCCTCGATTCAGGACCTTATTGCTCTCTGCAGGGAATAAAGGAAATTACTTTCTCAGTTCAGATGTAAAGTGCGGTTGCCTGGCTGAAATTCTAATATATTGGAGGGCTTTTTCTCTCTTTATATAGATCATTTGCAACCAGTAACCAGTAAAGTAGGAGATAAGAATAATTTAAAAAGTATATTGGATTCATATTAAAATTGTTAAATGTTAGGGTAAAACAATATTCCAAATTTACAGTATACTGTACTAGTACATATTATATTACAATATAATCACAAAAGTAAGTATACCCCTAACATTTTTGTAACTATTTCACAACATCTTTTCATGAGACAAAACTGAAGATGTAAGAAATGGAAAGACAAGAGGGGAGCTCCTAAACTAATACCCGGTGGTATAGTGTGGGTTTGGGAGAGGGTCCACTAACCTTGCTTGGTTGTACAACCCGTACTAATTAACTCTCCTATAAAAAAAGCCCACTTGTAACAGTCTGTACACCTGATGAAGGTGACCATTACCGCAAAACACATTGTGACTAAACAAGGACCTTTGCCTTAAGAATCCTTGTTCTTTGGAATCTTATCTTGGGACCCAGATACACTATCTACTATTAATTGCCTCAAAACTGAAGATGTCACGCTTTAATACACTATAATGTAGTCAGTGTCCAGCTTATATAACAGTGTAAACATGGTGTGCTCTCTAAGTAACTCAACACAAAGGCATTAACCCCTATCACGACCGATGATGTATTGGTATGTCATTGGTCATTTCCTTGATATTGATGTGACTAGCACACGTTAGCTGATCCAATCAGCCGACATGTGCAGCTAACAGATGCAGGTTGATCAGACATTAACTAGTAAGATTGAGCTGTCAAAATCCAACAGTGTGATCTAACATGCTTTGGTGGGGATCATGCAGTTCCCCACTGCCATTGGCGACCTAGTGACCTGATCACGTGACGCTGATGTGCTGTCAAGACAATGAGGCATCAGACAATGACCCATGTCACAGTCATGATGTACTTTCTGTGAATGCTGGCTCAGTGCCAGTGTTCACAGATGTCAACATTTCTGCTGTTCAGAGGAATGCTGAAACATCACTCTGGATAGCAGAAATTACCGCACAGAGCATGCTTCAGGAGTCCTAAGAGGGCCAATAAAGTCAATAAAAAGTGTAAAAAAGTTTTTAAAAATGAATGGGAAAGGGTTAATGTCTAATGTCCTCCCTCCTTGTTCTATATGTCTTCATCCTAACTATAAAGAAACAAAAAAAACTTTCTACTCACCTTTCTTGACTCCCACAATGTACAGTACGTTGTCCTTTTCTGTAGCCAGCGGTGAAGCCGGTAGCTATCATTGGCTAGCTTACTATGGTGATGTGTGTTGTCACTCCCATGTGATTCCAATGCCAGGCACACCCATATCAGCTGCTGATCTGATGGGTCTTTGTGCCTCAACACATTTCACCTGAATGTGCATCCCTGGATGCAAATTCAGCTGAACTAGATGTTGGGCACAGTAGATCTCCTCCAGCCTGATCCTAGTCATGGTTGCACCTTCTACAACCACTTTTAGCTATGTCCCTTTCTCCATGGGCACCACAGCAGCCAAGTTTTCTAGGCCTATAATATATAACTCGTATAAAAATTAATAATCATTCTCAACAAAAAGTTCTCCTTGAAATGTTATTAGAAGTTTTCCAAGAATTTAGTAAACCCTCAATGCAATAATTATGACATTTGCCTCTAATGGGAAAATGTACATAATACATTAAAGGATTGTAATTTGCAATTTATTGTGGGTGTTTAATTAGGAATTAAATGGCTTCATAAATGTAATAAAACTTTTCATTCATGGGCCACCTAGGCTGATGTCATTCATTACATTCCACCTCCTTAAGAACATGCCATGAAGTAAAATAGCAGGTTACCTTTATTTTCCAATCAGGTCTATAGACATTGCAACTTTTAAGACCCTACGTAAAAAATCATAAAGCTGTTGATATAATTTCTAGACCACAATTCCTGTAGACATTAATGCGAGGATTGTATTATGTTTAAAAAAATCATAAAAACACAAAATAGAATACACATATATATATACTCAGGGATTTTTTTGTGTTTGTGATTATATATTGTACTGTGAAATTAAATTGTGCTACATGTAGAGACATTTTCCAGAGAAATAAATGAAATATTGTTTGAATATGATAACAAGTCACATACATTATTACAATCCTCAGACTCCAAAAATGTGATATTTTTATTGCATTTTATAAATCTGGGTTGGCATAACATATCTGACATTATCAGGGTGCTATACATGCCAGAAAAAAAGGCACCAGATCAATTTATTTTTCTAATAACAAAGAAAAACTAAATATTTTAGTTTCAGCCCAAAAAAAGTTTTCCTTAAGATCTTCAAGACGTCTTCTTGCTGTCATTAAATGAGAACCTTCATTGTCTTCTTATAGAAAGAAAGGGTCTTGGTCTTGTGACACAAAGCTAGATGGCTCATTGCAACACGCAGCTTTAATGCTGTTAACTGCAATGTGTTGTGGAAGTGATTACACAAAAATCCTTATAGAGTGCTCCATTCAGTAACTTCATAGTAAATGATGTGACTGGGTTAATGAATAGAGCAAGATCTTGCACGTTTATTGTAAGGGGGGACTCAGAGGGGTGTGGCATCCCGCTCTGTATGCCAGGATAATGTAATTTGGTCAAATAGCATATTGGACTTTCTCCCTTATATTTGGTACAATAAACTGGTTTCTTTCTGTGAGATACAGAGAGTATTTTATTTACAGCTATAGAGACAATGAATGAGTATGGCATCAGATGTATTGCCTGCGTTTCCTTGAAACAGGAGGTCATCCAGCTCTATTATAGTACATTTACACTGCGGCCACAGGAAGGTAGGAACAGGCAGGCATCGGACACAAATTGTGCCTGTTGCCTTGAAAAGACCTTAATGTGGCTGCGTGTAATTCAGGATTTTCCTTCCTTCAGGGAAGACACAGGAAGGAAAGTCCTGAATTACACGCAGCCACATCGTGGTATTTTCAAGGCAATAGGCACAATTTGTGTCCGATGCCTGCCTGTTCTTACCTTCCTGTGGCCGCGTGTAAATGTACCATTACAGGATGAACTCTGTGACTTGATTTTTTACTCTAAACCCTTGAAGGGCCTTTTCTAGAACTGCTTTCCTATTCCTGTGTCCTCTCTGGGCAAATCCTTTTCCTCACTAATGTCCCCCATGACTGGCCAACACTGGATTCATTAACAAAAGACCTTTTTCAGCAGGTATAACCCAGTTTGAGTTGTTCTGCCACCTCTGTAACCATTAGATGTTGATTTTTTTCTTCCTGGCACAAGTCCAGTCTTCTCCACCAATGCTCCCCATGTCCTACTAACAGTAGGCCTCTAGTAACTCCTTCTCTGCCCTCCAATTGTGGTCTAATCGTAACTTTTAACCGTCTCTGACTCTGCAGTCTGTTGCTGGGCCGACTTAACTGTTCACCCAGTTCTATACAAATATAATACCTTACCAACACTGCTATGCTTTCCACATTTCACATGGCAATGCACAACATTATGCACGCAAATATTAACGGTATCTCAACCTATATAAAGCGAACCAATTTAAAAATTAAACATCACAATTTATATTGCATCAATAAGATTGGTGTCTTTGGGGGGTACAGCCTCTCCACCACTTTACACAAACCAGAAGTTCATACTTGACTTTTGCTAGAAATTCTGACCCTTTTTGGAAGACATTGGAGAGCGTTGCGCACATTATTGACAATAACATCTTTGGTATAGAGATGAGCAGACCCGTAGAAGTTTAGGTTCTGCAGGTTCAGCTGAACTTTAGATAAAGTTCTGTTCTGGACGTGAACTTGACCTGATATTCACTGATAGGGCAGTTCTGCTCTCCTCCCACATACAGTCACCCATAAACAAAACACTTCCAGGGCAGGGAGCAAGGGGGTTTGTCACTTTTTTCAACACCCTACATCCAATAATGCTGATTTTACCCTCAGTGAGAGCCATCTAAATACTGCAAGTGACTTGTACTGGATCAAGCACCAAGCGTACCCGAGCACAGTGATGCTCGGTCCAGTAAATTGCATCTGTCAAGCATCCAAACTCCAAACTTGAACACTGAATTTTTTGTAAAGTCTGCGTTTGTCCCAAACTTTGAACTTTAACGTTTGGGTCTGTTCATCTTTAATTTGGAATAATCCAGTGTCAGGGGCTGCCCACAAAATTACTGAATAAAGATGGTAGCCTCAGATTGGTACATTTTAAGAAGTAGAAAATATCATAGGATCTATAAGACTATTCTATATGCTTATTTAATTTCTAAGTTGTACTCTAATATTTTTTTTACAATATTACTTAGGCTAGATTCACACTACGCTTTTGGCAGTTCCGATGCTGTCCGATAAAAATCGGACAGCATCGGAACAATTTTTGCTCCCATGTATCCCTGTGGGCATCAGACCGAATCGGATGTGCACTAAATGCCATCCGATTTGGTCCAATCCGATTCTGTCTGATTTTTTTATCAGTGCAAAAATCGGAGCATGCTCCGATTTTTGCACCGAAAATAAAATCAGACAAAATCGGATCGGACCAAATCGGATGGCATTTAGTGCACATCCGATCCCTTTAACATGGGGCCCTATGGAGCAGGGTCCGAGGAAACATCTGATGTCTCCTCGGGCCCGATTTTACTGTACTGAGCATGCTCAGTACAGTAAAACTTCTCCAAAATGGGAGAGAAGGGGTTAAAAAAAAAAAAAAAGTTTATGCTCACCCATCCCCATGCCCCCGCAGGCTCCCGGTGTCTCCTGCCGTCTCCCGGTGGCTCCCGGTGTCCTCACGCTGTCTGCAGTTGTGTTCTACTGCAGTACAGGACCTGCCGTGATGTCACAGTCATGTGATCGCAGGTTACCATGGAGTAATCTGCGGTCACGTGACTGTGACATCACCGCAGGTCCTATACTGCAGTAGAACACCACTGCAGACAGTGTGAGGACACCAGGAGCCACCGGGAGACGGCAGGAGACACCGGGAGCCTGCGGGGGCACGGGGATAGGTGAGCATATTTTTTTTTTTTTATAGCACGGAGGCTACAATTTTATGCCGGAATCGGATGCCTATTTGGCATCCGATTCCAGGCATCAGAAGGGAGCCGATGCTGTCCGATTTTATCGGACAGCATCGGCTCCCTAAAAATCGTAGTGTGAAAGTAGCCTTAGCTCCAATGTGATGAAATTTAAAGATACCGACACGAGGAACCAAAAGAAAAGACAATATGACAAGCTACCAATAATTCTGTCCCTTCATTTTACCCTTCTCCTCCTCCAGTAAAATGTAACAATAAAGATCAGTCATATCTCGTGTTTCTCTGGATAGAGTTGCATTCGCCGGATCTGCATTCCATCTACTAAGACAACTAGAAAATACATAGACAGTACCACTGAGTACTAAGCTGCCAAATAAAGTAAATGAACCATTTTACAACATGTGTACCTTGCCCCCTTAAGGAGACAGAAAAATATACAACAGAAAAAAGCAGAAGAAAGACACATTGCATAAAAATGATGAGCAACGGATAAGTTATGAATGCTAAAATATTTCTAGGGATGAAAATGAGAATTTTATCATAAATAAGTTCATTTAGGTTCGAGAAATGCATTTTTCACTTTTTACGACGCAGTTTGGGAGCTATCTTGGCTTTGATTGATACTTTCATGCAATATTTTATTTTATTCTTACCATAAATTTAAAAGTAAAATCCTGAAAATCTAACATATGAAAATTTCAAGATTTTTACAATTCGTAGGCTTTTCCATTAGCAGTTTCGGAGACGTTTGATGTGGCATAAAGTTTTACTACAGCTATTATAAAACAACTACAGTCAATGGAAATTGCCCCTGCATTTATTTCTACTGTAAATTATAAGTGCATAAATGACCATGAATAAGAGCCGTTTTATTATGCTTCAGTTTAGATATAAAATGAGAGCGATTAATAAACTATGAGCTATAAAAACAGGATGGCAATTGTTTGGCGTACTATATGCATAAAACATAAAAATGGGATTAAATGGAATGGACAATGTAAAGGAATTGCATTTGATTATCTTAATGTATAAAATATTTGAGTGAAACAATAAAGATAAGCATGTTAGAGTTACTGTGTGTAATGCATGTGAGGCATAGACAACGGAAAAATTCTAAAGAAGACCGCCCTCCCAATGTTTAATCTACAGCAATAGAGAAGAAAGCAGCTGCAACTCACCGGTTAATGCAGATCCTTTATTGTGCAGTTACAGGTGCATACAAACAGGGAGGGGGTGATGGATCAGAGGATCTACGGACTACGGTGCCATTTTGCGCTTATGCACTTCTACAGGTTCTGTAGAAGTGCACTAGCGCGAAACAACAGCAAAGTCCATAGATCCGCTGATCCATCACCGCCTCCCTGTTTGTATGCACCTGTAACTGCACAATAAAGGATCTGCATTAACCGGTGAGTTGCAGCTTTTTTTCCTCTCTTTTGCTTTGGATTAAATGTTGTGGCTTGAACTTTGGTGCAAGCACCCCGGTGTGACTTTTGTATCCACTTAAGGTAACTGTCAAGTACAGAGTAACATTTCTGAAGGGAACAGGGATTAGTGCTCGGTCTGCTCCTTGAATCGGATTATTTGGGAAATATATCCTCCCAATGTTGGCTCATACTGTTCCTTAGCCTTGTCTGCTTTCACTTGTTGTTCATTGCATGAGATTAAGGTTATACAATACCTGAGCTAGTATCTTTATTTATTGTTCAATCATTTCATTCCTCTGGAATAGGTACCTGCAGAACAAATTCAGGAAATTAAAGTAGTAACCAAGCCAAATTGTGCTAATTTTCTTAAGACTTAGGCTGTGTGTGCACCTTGAGTATTTCGTGCAGAAATTTACTGTAACAATTCTGTATGTCCTGGCAGAACTCCTTCACAACCTTGGACATAATGATATGTCTTAGGTCACCTTCCTCCCTTTGATTTGAGCTCACATGCTGAGCTCGCTTCATTCCCTTGCACATGTCAGCTGATCTGATCAGCTGATGTGCAGCTAACAGCACGAACAGCTCAGCGATCCGATGAGCACTGTTAACCCTTTAGATCGCGCTGACAGCATGATCTAAAGCACCGTTGTGAAAATTGTGCTATTGCCTGCCAACATCGGCAGCTCTGTGTTGTGATCATGGGGCCTCGATGCATTGCTATGACAGCCCGGGGTCCACTGTCATGACTCACTTCTTGTCTGAGTGATGTCTGAGCAGCGGCTCTTAGAGAAAATAATCATTTCTCCTGTTCAGAGCCGTGCTTCATCACAGCTGTGAACAGGAGAAGCGAACAGACTATGCAGTGCTGAGAAACCCTAAAGGGCCAAGTAAAATTAAGTAATATTAAAAAAGCTTTTTTTGCTGGAGAAAAAAACTCATCTTCCCCACTACATGCAGCCATCATCAGTTCCTTTTGATGACATGATAGCAGCATAGGACTACATTTCTCTAAGGAGGTTGTGGACAACAACCTCTACCATGCATTTATGACAATCATCTCTTTAGGGAGAATTCCACTATAAACCAAATTCAGATTGGCCCTCACTTTCAAAAGTGTATACATGATAACACATTGAAAAGGAAATACATGACTCAAACATACCTTTTTTCAATGTTTTTTTATATTTCTTGTTTACCTTAATTGAGTCTATTGACCTATTGACTATACTAATGCCTTAAAGCAGGAAGTTCTCATATTCTGATTGTGGATATCCCTTTAACGCTACTTAGATGTTTCTTGGAAGTGAAAAATAAAGAAAAGCAAATAATAGAGGACCTTTTGACAAGTCCTCTCTAGAACACTACAGCTTAAGAAATCATGAGATGCAATTTTAAAAATTGAACATTCCAATAAATGGAAATTAATGTATAAATCAAGTTAGGATGCTAAAAGTACATACAAGCTTACCATCATCCCGTTCATTTAAGGAACTCATTTTCTTTAAACATTATTGATATTAATTTTGGAAAGTGTTAGTGGTTATCATGAACTTTACCAGTGATTAGCATAAAATTAGTCATTTTTTGCGCAGTAATGTTCCTGAATATTTGCTGATGTGTCAAAATCTTGATGAATACATAGAATCAGCAGGACGGTGTCTTCACTATGCACCTGAAGTCAGTATTTGAAATGTCAGCAGACATTCATAGAAGACAAGTCAGCATTGTACAGCTGATCAGAACAAGGTGTTAATACATTCATAATGGTAAATAAGATTTTATTATTGATTTTACATTTATCAAGTGCAGCACAAACATTTTCAGAATTTACCATTTTCAAAACCATCATTAAGTATATATTTTTTAATTAAAGTAGATGCAAGAGTACATTTACTTTAATTAAAGAAGCATAACCCTAATAGCTCCTGCTCAAAACTCAATTTTCTTCTAAGGCTAGGGTCACTCTTGGAGGGTGACCCATCCGCTAAAAACTTAGAAATTTTCCCTGCAGCGCATAGCGCTAATGCTATGCCCTGCCAGAGATCACTGCCCCATAGAAAACCCGCTGTTTACCTTAGCAGCAGCTACACAGGACATGCGCTTTAGCTGAGCGCACAAGAAACATTGCAGACAGCATTTCCTGTGCACTGTGATAAAACACACGTCATGTGTGGCCGCTGCTAAGGTAAAGAGAGGGTTTCTATGGGGCAGTGATCTCTGGCAGGGCATAGCGTTAACACTATGCGATGCAGGGAAAATTTCTAAGTTTTTAGTGGATGGGTCACCCTCCAAGTGTGACCGTAGCCTAAGACGTGCAAACAAAGGCAATAGTGTCATACTACGGGATCCTACTCAGGCATTGAGTAACACAGACTGAGGTCATGTGAAATCTGCTCTAACAACAAAGAACCCATAAGTCAATAGCGAAGCTAAGAATAGTCTAATTAAGTGGTTGTCAAGAAGGGGAGAGGACTGTTTTCTATTTTAACTGTGCATAGTCACAAATCTGACAATCATTGTTAGGGTATGTGCCCACATAGTGGTTTAGTGACGTTCAAACCGTCAGTAAACCGGTGGAAATTTGCAGGAGCCTAGAGTTCTGAGCTCTGAAGTCTCCAGCTGTTTCCCAGCGGTTTTTTCAGCGTGTGCACAACGTTTTTCAGTCGGTTTTTCCGGCGGTTTTTCCGACGGTTTTCTATGGAGGATTTTGTTCATGAAAACAACCAAAAACCGCTGAGAAGAATTGACATGTTGTATGCTCCTAAACCGCTAGGAAACCGCTCAACCTCTGGCAGATCCGCTCACATAAACCCACTATGTGTGCACAGCGTTTTCTAAATTACATAGGGTTACTTGTAAGTCCTAACGCTGCTTAGGATTTGCATAAATTTAAATAAAACCTATGCTAAACCGCCGGCGGTTTTCGCTGCTAAACCGACGTTAAACCACTATGTGGGCACATACCCTTAGGGTGAAGTTATGTAGACCTCAAGGATATAGAGGAGTACCTAACAGCAGGTTTACTAGTCATCAAGTAATAGTCTCCCACTGATAAAACAGTGATTTTATCAAAACTACAACAAGTGGCGCAGTATGTGATTCATAGCTGGAATTGGGGTCTCTGCCTCTATGTTACGCTGGTAGCTGTGGATAAAATAGCACAGAAGGGTCTTACTCAAATAAAACCCAGATGAAACTTTAAAGACATATGGAGCTAGTACACTTACCTTGTGGGGTGGTGTTACCCACAACCAGTGGAAAAAGCATAACACAACTGCTACAGAATCCAATGCAATGGATTAATGAATGTACAGGAACCAGAATAGAAAGTGGATTTAAATCTGCGCTGCTGTAAAAAGATGATGGTCCAGTTGCACTATAGTAAAGTATGATGGTTTATTTCGACGCATTTCAAAGCGAACCTTGCATGTCCTGATGAAAAAGCAAGAAGCAAGGTTTTCTTCTAAATGTGTTAAAAAAAAACACCATACTTTACTCCAGAGCATCTGGACCGTCAGCTTTGCACAGCAGCGCAGATTTAAACCCACTCGCTATCCTGGTTCCTGTACACTCTACATGATGCTGCACTCAGATTAGGGGCAGTATAATAGACAATATTCTGGTAATAGATTCCCTTTAACCCTTTTGAAGTAATTTCCCTGTATTTGATGTGGGCTCACATGCTGAGCCTGCATCATTGCTGGAAGAAGAATGCTGAGTTACTCATTATCTGCCTCTAACAGACGCATTTAATATGCTATCAGAGGGCCCGCATTTCTGAACCCTAATAGGTGCCCCACTACAACAATGCAGGATGTCAAGGGGCTGACATGACAGCCAAGGGTCAGCTGAAGACCACTCTGTCTGCCATCACGTACTCCTTTGAAAACCAGCCAGTCAGGCATCCATAGGAGACTGTGATTTTTCCTATATACAGCAAGACTATAGTATTGCTGTACAGAGCACAAGCGATCAGATGATAAGTGGATATCAAACACAGTGAAAAGTA
The DNA here is from genome assembly GCA_033576535.1 of Allobates femoralis. Lineage (NCBI taxonomy): Eukaryota > Metazoa > Chordata > Amphibia > Anura > Aromobatidae > Allobates > Allobates femoralis. Next base: position 66,543,007 of record JARQOC010000002.1, on the reverse strand, counting down.
GAAAAAAATACAATTCAAATCATTCTCCATTAACCACATAAAAAATGAAGAAATAAAAAAATACACGTATTTGTATCTCTGCGGTCATAAAAGTACCATATTTTTTTGGCCTCAGCAACAAAAGAAAAAACTTACAGAAACAAAAATATATATACAAGGGTAGTCAACCAATAAAACCGTCCAATGACCTAGGATCTGATTAGGGTTCTGACTATATGTCACATTATGGTCAGAACCCTAATCAGATCCTTGGTCATTGTATATATATATATTTGAGTTTTCTCTATGGTCCGGGTTGAGGGTTGTATTGTAGTTTTTTGCACTGCTTTGCTAAATATTTGGAGTATGTTTTAAAATTTGTATTTAAATAAAGTAAAAAATGTTTGTACCGTGTTAGCCTGTAGATAGAAAAATATTGAAATCTGAGTGTCCTCAGTGGTTGATACCTTTTAATGGCTTACTATAAAGATGGTAAGCATAGCAAGTATATGAAGAAAGAGGCAGCATTCACCAGTATTGTGCAGCAATGGTTTCTTTAATCCAGCATATTCAAGGATTCATGACAGGGTGCAGGGAGGTGACCACGGAGGGCGGACGACGATGCCGTTTCGCAAGAAAATTTGCTTCTACGGGTCCGGTGTGCGGCAGGGTGCATGTCTCCATGTTAAATACACATGGCCATGCACATCACTTCCGCCCGCCGACTTCCTGTTTGAATCGGCCAACTTTATCAAAACAACTACACCATTCAAATAATGTGCAAAAAACAGTGAATTAAAAACATACAAATAACGCAAGCACTAGGAACAATATAAAATATAAAAACATGATGTAATATTCAAGGAGGAATTATTGTTAGAGCACGGGGCAGGAAATCTGCTAAAGACATCCGGTAATCAGTTACTCTGGGCTGGATAGTGCCATGGAGACACAGAGAACAGAAATCTGCACCAATCACGGTCGCTCCCAGCCTCACAGACGAGAGCAACCGATTACAGAGTCAGATAGAATGAAACACCAGTATTGATAATATTATACTATCGCAATGCTGTAGACAAATGTGAGGATTGTATAACATCATCGGAGGGTAATAATGGGTTAATTGTTTGGCTCATACACCGAGGCTATTTGAAGCACTTGTTTGTGTAACGGGGACTTGCATTTTTGTGCACGCTTGTCTATAGCAATGCAATGGTATAGCATTATCAAGGGTAGTAATGGGTTAACTGTCTGGCCCATATACTGATGCTATTTTGAAGCTCTCGTTCGTGTAACGGGGACTTGCACTCTTATGCACACTTGTCTACTGCATTGCGATAGTATAATATTATCAATACTGGTATTTCATTCTATCTGACTCTGTGATCAGTTGCTCTCGTCTGTGAAGCTGGGAGCGACCGTGATTGGTGCAAAGTTCTGTTCTCTGTGTCTCCATGGCACTATCCAGCCCGGAGTAACTGATCACCGGATGTCTTTAGCAGATTTCCTGCCCCGTGCTCTAACAATAGATCCTCCTTGAATATTACATCATGTTTTTATATTTTATATTGTTCCTAGTGCCTGCGTTATCTCTATGTTTTTAATTTACTGATTTTTGCACATTATTTGAATGGTGTAGATGTTTTGATAAAGTTGGCCGATTCAAACAGGAAGTCGGCAGGCAGAAGTGATGTGCATGGCCATGTGTATTTAACATGGAGACATGCACACTGCCGCACACCGGACCCGTAGAAGCAAATTTTCTTGCGAAACAGCGTCGTCGTCCGCCCTCCGTGGTCAACTCCCTGCACCCTGTCATGAATCCTTGAATATGCTGGATTAAAGAGATATTGCTGCATAATACTGGTGAGTGCTGCCTCTTTCTTCATATATTCACTATTGCTTGTGCTGTGGATTAGCACCACCAGGGGAAGAACCTGCCTATAGGGCAATCCGCCCGGAGCATGACGGTTGATACTGCCACTTAGTGCCCTGAAGCCTTATCACTTGGTAAGCATAGCAAGCTTTTGGGACACTGTGGCCCCTTCTTCAGGCAGATAATGACACAGATTCTGAAGACACATGCATATATACAAAAACAGTCTTAGATGCTATAGGAAATGCGATAGGTGACATAAAGCAGAGTCAGGCTAGGACTATCTAAATAAAATCATTTTTACAGTATTTTCCTTTAGTCCTGTTTAGAAACTAGGGAATACCCTTTATCTATACTCTAGTAAGATCTTCTGCTTTCCATTACATCATACAATAAAATGGAGAGTGTAATACAAAAGTACAATTCATCCTGCAAATACTAACGCCTCACATGGCTATATCTATGGAAAAATAAAACAGGTATGGCTCTTGAAATAAGGAGAGGTAAAAAGGAAAGCAGAAAAAGGAAAAATTGCCCTGTCCTTTAGGGGTCAAACAGCTTTTTCATGAAAATAGTCAATCAAAATATGGAAAATTTGTGTTTTGAAATGCTTAGTCTCCTACTCTACCCTTTTCTGTAGATAAGTACCCTCAAGTAGGAAACCTAAATGATCAAATACGGCAAGGAATCTCTTAATATTGATTGGTACAATCGCTTGTTACCCTTTAGTTAAAGTGAACATTTTAGCAGTTTTTTGTATATAACTGCAGCCATCACCAGTATGGCTTTATATACAGAGTTCTCCAATACACTATATAAGTTCCTGACATATCTGTATAATGCAAAAAAACAGCTTTTATTATTCTCAACTGGGGTCTGTCCGGTCTGATGGGTGTCACAGGTCTTAGTCTAGTGCTTTCAAGCTTCTCGTTCTTGGCATACTACATCATCTACTCTCTGACCTTCATTGCGTTCCTGTACACACACACTTTTGCCTGTCCTGCTGAGGACAGAGCAAGTGCTATAATGTGCAGGCGCATTAAAAGGTCAAAGAACGCCCAAATACTTTGCATGCACGGATTTTCTTTGATCTGTTTTTGCACCTGCACATGATGGTACTTTGCTCTGCCCTCAGCAGGGCAAAGTGAAGTACGCCTGCACAGAAGCACAATGCCGGAGAATGTGTGTGGGTGACATAGGATGTATCACACACATGAAACAGAAAAGAAGACAGCATTCACCTGGGACACCTGTGACACCCATCGGGCCAGACCAAGCTGAGTATAATAAAAACAGTTTCTTACATTATCCAGTTCGGCCTGGGACATATATACAACATTCTGAAATGCTATATATAAGATCTTACTGATGGTGGCCACAGCTTATATGTAAATAAAAACTGCTGATAGGTTCACTTTAATATATTCTTTGTTCAACTTAGGCCCAATGTTATTTCGAAAGGCAACCCAAAATCTTGGGATGAACCTTTAACTGGGGGTTACCTTATGATCCTATAATTTTCATTGTTTTTTCGTTTTTGTAATTTGCTTAATAATTTTTTACGGAATAAAAAACTTAATGTTTGAGAATTGAACCATTTGCTCAAATGTTTGTCACTTACTTTATTCCAATAGAACAGATAATTCGAGGAACCGTTGACATGAAAAGATTGCTGGAAACACAGCGCACATCCTGTAATTTGTCTAACACTAAGTACGCCGGAACATAAAAGCTTTCTGTTTTCCCCAGCACGTTTATAAGACAGAATTTCACACAAAATGGATGCGACTAAGGCAAAGTCTGTGCATTACAAGCGTCCTTGTAGTTGATCAATATAATACATTTTCTTGTCAGCACTTTTTAAACTTTTTCATGTTTTCTTATTCTTTTTTTTAATCTGGAAACAATATGCTTCGCCAGAATAGAGTAAAATTCACTCTATGCTGATAAGTATGAACATGTCCTCCGGAATGATAACGGACAGAGCGGAATTTTGTTTATACGCCTTGATGTATCCTACAGATCAATAGATACTAATAGAATTTGGTGGTCTGCAAAGCATAGCAGATCTAATTCCGATACAGTATGCGCTCTATGCAAGATAATGCACTACAGTGAGGTCCTCCTGGTTCAGATTGGAACAGAGTGTACAATAAATCACAAATGTCAAGGAAAGCCACGTAGTCTCCACTACTCAACCTATCTGGGCTTTTATTCTGCTAAATTTTTTCTTTATGATAAATTGACTAATACAGTTGCTAAGAAGTAACTGGAGCAGGTAAGGCTTTGTGCCCAATGCAATAGACTTTTGGCAAAAAGTCAAATCTAAAACTCACTTTGAGTAAAGAATGGTCAAATGTTTCATTGGGGGAGAGCAAGGAGTGTGTGACTAGCAAAAGTATAGACTAGGATTTCGGAAGACCTCCTTTTATGCAAAGGAAAATTGGAACTTAAAGGGAATGTATCACGCTTTTGTTTGTTTTTTTAATTATTAATATGAACATACAGGTAGTATAGAGGTGAAATCTCCCAGTCCTGTGTGCCTCCTGGATGAGGAGTCATTGAAAAATCATCTTTTATACCTTTTATCTTCAGGGCTATGGGATGCATGCTTCCTGGAAGATAAGACTGCTACGGTCTTCATTATACCCAATTCCTCGCCCACTTCTCTTTAGTATGCCTGTGAGCTCAGGCACGAGTCTGGATACCCTGCGCCTGCACGTTCGGCCTGTCATATCTCCCCACTCTGTTCCATCCTTCTATGGGCACAGTCTTCAGTTTTGATGAGCACAGGTGCAGGGAAGTCACTAATACTTCACAGTGCAGTGGAAAGTTAAGAGGCAGACTGTGAAGGAATGGGATATCCGACCACTCACCTGACCTCACAGGCCTACTAAAGGGAAGGGGAGGACAAATTGGATATAATGAAGACTGAAAGCATTCTTTTCTTCTGGGCAGCATACGCCCCATAGCCTGGAAGATATAAAAAAAGATTTTTTCCAAGACAACCAATCATCCAGGAGGGACACAGGAATGGCTGACTTCAGCAGCATGCTACCTGTATGCCCATATTAGTAACTAAAAAAACTTAAAAAGTTGACAGATTACCTTTAAAGTTTAAAAACTAAAAATTAGTATGTCTGTGTAATTGAAAGAGGAGTGAGGCGTGGCTTTCGGTATTCAATTGAAGTGATTCTTTTGTACACCGTGTTATGATTAAGTCAATAAGAAATGATAATCTGGAGCCACAAGTCCATAAATGTTGGGTAACTTTATTCCAAGTGGATTAAAAACATACATCCTCGCCAGACGCGTTTCGGACCTGAGTCCTTACTCATCAGCATAAAACAAACAATAAAACCATGCTATATAAAGGTATCCCCCTGTGACATAATTATCTTAATAGTTTACAAGTGTCAGGTTAACCCTTTCACAGAAAGGCAGTTCAAAATATATCACATCTATACAAGTTCATTACCATTGACATAACATGCACAAGAAAATCTGAAAGATGGAACTCTATTTGACACTTAATTCCATGTCTTACCCTATATGTTATATGCATAATCATGTTCAAGAACAATCTTGCCATAACCTCACTAGTATATGACTACCCGTATGTAGACTTAAAGATGCTGAGGGCTACAACAAAAATGGACTAGTATCAGGCACTTTTTAAAAAGGATGAAATAAAGAATAGAATTTTATGATAACAACAGCTGTCTCTATTCACAAAGTATGATACAGCTTAAGGTCGAATTTATAATGAAAAAATGTTAAGGCCCCCTTGCAAGCACCATTGTGCATCTATGCATGTGTATGTGTATATAGATATACATGTGTGTGTGTATATATATATATATATATATATATATATATATATGATGGAGGTGCAGGGAAAGTTTCTAGAGAGGCGCAAATAGTGTAGAAATGGCAAAATTGCATAGAACTGATGAGCATGTGTTAGGGATTTCCCACAGAGAGAAAGCTATATAAATTATGTATTATTCAGACAGTGTTCTGCCAGATGTATCTGATCTCTAATTCTCAATTCCTTTTATTTTTCACTAAAATAGCTCAGATCAGATTCTCAGTTCGATACTACTACATCTTAACAAGGCATTTCAATTTATTAACCAGCACTGTTGAGTAGGAGTATATTGTTTATAGTTGCAAATTAAAGGGGTTGTTGCAGACTTTAAGACTTATGACCTGTCAATGTTTATATCACAGTTATTGATATGAAATCATCAACATAAGAAGAAAAAGGTTTGGTACCGTGTTAGCCAGTTCAGAAAATGTTGATTGCTCTCAGTGTGAGAAACAAGATACAAATCTTGTAGTTGTGATACCTTTTAATGGCTAACAAAAATAAAATAAATGATATTATAAGGCGAGCTTTCGAGATGACTCAGGTCTCTTCATCAGGCATGGTATGACAAGATATTGAATGAAACTCAAAATATATGCATGCACAACTAAAAATCCAATCATTTTTAGTTGTGCATGCATATATTTTGAGTTTCATTCAATATCTTGTCATACCATGCCTGATGAAGAGACCTGAGTCATCTCGAAAGCTCGCCTTATAATATCATTTATTTTATTTTTGTTAGCCATTAAAAGGTATCACAACTACAAGATTTGTATCTTGTTTCTCACACTGAGAGCAATCAACATCATCAACATATGCACAGGTTTTCAATTAGATACAGTAGGTACCGTCCCAAAGTGGGTGCACGTTGAAGTGGTGGGATGACTTTTATCCTTTTTGAAAAAACATATATATTAAGTACCTTGTTTGTTCACTTGCATCTGAGTTGTACTTATTTATTCATGGAGAGGTATTTTTGCACGTTTGTATATTGTTTTTTCTTACGTTTAGTCTGTTTGGGGGTCAGTGTGAGCATGCTCTTACTAGGCATGTACACATATATCTGCTTTGTCTCAGTTTTTTGTATTTATGATATCATCATAGCCTGATACCTGTCGATAGAATAGTGGCCACGGCTGGGTACTGCACATCCTCCTCCTATTGATTTGAATAGGGGGTCGATATACAGTACCAAGTTGAGGTCGGTATACAGTTGATAAAGCTGTGCTGTGCAGCTCTACAACTTAGTAGTTCCAGCCAGAGGCAGCTCCGGGGTGACGGGTGTTTCACCTCCATCCATAAGAATTGATGACCTATTCTAAGCATAAGTCATTAACATAAATGTCCCGGACAGTACCTTTAAGAAGTCACTTTCTAGACATTAACAATAATTGTCAATATTGCTCACAAATCATGATATATTACTTCTTTATAGATAATGCTTCTTTAGCCATTGATTACTCTACTAGCCAATACAGAAACATACAATGACGCAAAACTCCTGGGCTCCTTTAATTGAGCTTCTTAAATAGTTTTCCCACAAATAAATTTAAAGGGATCCCGGTACCTCGATTTATCTCCCTATCCTACCACTATCTGTCCCTGCACCTTGCTAGCTGATCCCTATCCATCCCTGTCTCACCTAAGAGTGCCCTATAAAGAGTAAAAAAAAGACTTACATAGTTACATGTAGTCTGCAGCTGTAGTCTGCGGTGGGCGTGCTCTGGGGCTCCATTGTCCCTCCTGGCTTGCTCTCAGCATGCCCCGCTGGGTGTTATTATTCATTCTTGTGTCCATCCTCTATTTGAAATTCCCACCTCTTCTGATGATTATGCACCGAGCCGGAACATCATATCCAACCCGGTGCATTGTGGGGGCTGATCACGTGGCACGGGCCAGCTACAATATGAGCACTGCGCATGTGGCAGAGCAGATCCGTACCACGTGATCAGCCCTCACAATGCACCGGGCCGGATATGATATTCCGACTTGGCACATCATCATCAGAAGAGGCGGGAATTTCAAATAAAGGATGGACACAAGAAGGAATAATGACCCCCAGCGGGGCGTGCTGAAAGCAAGCCAGGAGGGGACAATGGAGCCCACCTTCCGCAGACTACGGCTGCAGACTACATGTACCGTATATACTCGTGTATAAGCCGAGTTTTTCAGACCAAAATTTGGGCTGAAAAGTCTCCCCCTCGGCTTATACACGAGTCAATACGGGGGGGGCTGTGTCCGGGGCTGTGTCCGGGGCTGTGGAGGCTTCAGGAGGCGGGGGGGGAGGCTGCTGTATGAGCGGCCCCGTCACGTGGGGCCGCTCATTAAATATGCACTGCTTTCCCCTGTCAATCACCGGCAGGGGGAAGCAGTGCATAACTAAATAAATCCCCCCAAGTGCTGGCACCTGCCCCCCCTTGTAAGGCCCCCCCCCCCGATGGTTATATTACCATTCCGGACTTCTGATCCGCGCCGCTCCTCGCTCCTCCTCGCTGCTCCGTCCGTCTTCTACATCCCGGATCTCCGGCCGTCGCAGGCATGTGACGTCATCGCGCGGCCGGGGATCCCGGATGTAGAAGACGGACGGACGGAGCAGCGAGGAGGAGCGAGGAGCGGCGCGGATCAGAAGTCCGGAATGGTAAGAGAAGCGGGGGGGGGGCCCTTGCAAGGGGGGGCAGAGTGACAGCATTTGGGGGCTGCTGGGGACCCCCAGGGGGCTGCTGGGGACCCCCTGGGGGCCGCTGTGTACCCCCAGGGGCTGCTGGGGACCCCCAGGGGGCTGCTGGGTACCCCCTGGGGGCTGCTGTGGTACCTGCTGGGGACCCCTGGGGGCTGTTGGTACCCCCAGGGGGCTGTTGGTACCCCCTGGGGGCTATTGGTACCCCCAGGGGGCTGTTGGTACCCCCTGGGGGCTGTTGGTACCCCCAGGGGGCTGCTGGTACCCCCTGGGGGCTGTTGGTACCCCCTGGGGGCTGTTGGTACCCCCAGGGGGCTGTTGGTACCCCCAGGGGGCTGCTGGTACCCCCTGGGGGCTGTTGGTACCCCCAGGAGGCTGTTGGTACCCCCAGGGGGCTGCTGGTACCCCCTGGGGGCTATTGGTACCCCCAGGGGGCTGTTGGTACCCCAGGGGGCTGCTGGGTACCCCAGGGGGCTGCTGGGTACCCCTGGGGGCTGCTATATGTACCCCTGGGGGCCTGCTGTATACCACTGGGGCTGCTGTATACTACCACTGGGGCTGCTGGGGCTCCTGTATACTACCACTGGGGCTGCTGGGGCTCCTGTATACTACCACTGGGGCTGCTGGGGCTCCTGTATACTACCACTGGGGCTGCTGGGGAATCTGTATACTACCACTGGGGCTGCTGGGGAATCTGTATACTACCACTGGGGCTCCTGTATACTACCACTGGGGCTGCTGGGGCTCCTGTATACTACCACTGGGGCTGCTGGGGCTCCTGTATACTACCACTGGGGCTGCTGGGGCTCCTGTATACTACCACTGGGGCTGCTGGGGCTCCTGTATACTACCACTGGGGCTGCTGGGGAATCTGTATACTACCACTGGGGCTGCTGGGGAATCTGTATACTACCACTGGGGCTCCTGTATACTACCACTGGGCTGCTGGGGCTCCTGTATACTACCACTGGGGCTGCTGGGGCTCCTGTATACTACCACTGGGGCTGCTGGGGCTCCTGTATACTACCACTGGGGCTGCTGGGGCTCCTGTATACTACCACTGGGGCTGCTGGGGCTCCTGTATACTACCACTGGGGCTGCTGGGGAATCTGTATACTACCACTGGGGCTGCTGGGGAATCTGTATACTACCACTGGAGCTGCTGTATACTACCACTGGGGAGGCCTGTATACCACACTGCTGGGGTCTGTATACCTGTGCTGGGGTCCACCCTCGGCTTATACACGAGTCAATAGGTTTTTCCAGATTTTTGGGGCAAAAGTAGGGGGGTCGGCTTATACACGGGTCGGCTTATACACGAGTATATACGGTAATTATACAAGTCTGTTTCTTATTGTTTATAGGGCATTCTTAGGTGAGACAGGGATGGTTAGAGATCAGCTGGGAAGGTGCAATATACCTGTGATATTAATAATTTCCACAATTGAATGTGCTTAAAAGAATTGTTCCTGTGTTGGGATAATCTTACATATGAGTCCCTGCTATGTACTGTGCAATTGCTGTGGTTGACCCTACAGGACATGGTCTGATCATACCAAATATCCTGTGCTGAGATAATCTTATATATGTGTCCCTGCTATGTACTGTTTAATGGATGTTTCTGACTGTACAGGGACATGGTCTGATCATACCACATCTCCTATGCTGAGATAATCTAATATGTGTCCCTGCTATGTACTTTGTAAAAGATGTGTCTGACTATACAGGAACATGGTCTGATCATACCACACCTCCTGTGCTCAGGAGATATGGTATGATCAGACCATGTCCCTGTATGGTCAGACACATCCATTACATAGCAGGGACACATATATAATATTATCACAGCACAGGAGATATGGTATGATCAGACCATGTCCCTGTACGATCAGATACATCCATTACACTGTACATAGCAGGGACACATGTATATGATTATCTCAGCACAGGAGATGTGGCATGATCAGACTATGTCCCTGTACGGTCAGACACATCCATTACACAGTACATAGCAGGGACACATGTATAAGATTATCTCAGCACACGAGCATGTTTTTAAACATATCCAATTTTGCTAATTATTATTTTAAGGTCTATTGATTGAAAGAAACTCACAGGCTATGGTCACACATAAGCCCTTGGTCCGTTTTTGGCATCAGTTTTTGCATTTTTTTTTATAAGTCCAAAAACTGATGCAAAAAAGGATTATATAAAATAAAGACCTTATCCGTTTTTTTCTGCACCCAAAAAACATTGCTAGTAGCGTTTTTACCCAAAAACATTGCTAGCAATGTTTTTGGATGCCTTAAAAAATGGATCTGTTTTTTTAACATGGGGCCCTGTGGAAAAACGGATCCATTTTTTTGGTGCCTTAAAAAACAGATCTGTTTTTTCTAGAATTTTTTGCCAAAAAATGACCAAAAAAGTCCAAAAAACGTTCAGGGGCACAGGAGGCTCAAAAAGCACCAAAAAAAACAGATTGGTAATTGAAAACACTTCCAAAAACGGATTGCTATGCATGACCCTAGCCTTACTTTATTTATAGGACAAGCCCTTTTCCTATCACAAGTCAAAAATAACATTCCACTGTTATTCCACAATGTGGCAGAATGGACATATGCAACTTATATTTACTTGTTTTATTGTTGTTATTTCTATTTTATGCTTTTGCATCATACAGTTACTAATGATATGATGTTTACTTTTCAGATCCCAATGCATATCCTGGTCCTGCAGCCACTGACCATGCTCTTATAGGAGGGATAGTAGCAGTAGTCGTCTTTGTCACATTATGTTCAATTATACTGCTTGGACGATATTTGGCAAGACATAAAGGTATGTCAGTGCAGTTATGCTTATATATTTCACAATTTTATTATACCTTGTATGTTAACCCTCCGTCAGGTGCACCTCTAGCATTCCTGAGTTCAGGGGCTGTGCGTCTGACATGCACAGGTTAAAAAAAAAACCTATAATTTTTAATTATCTCAATTTCAGGACATTAAAAGTAATCAATGACCTTCATAGGGATATATTAAAAGAGAGTACACAAAATCAAATGCAAAAATTAATAATCAAAAACATTCAAAACAAAAAGTACCAAATTTCAGACTCTGTCATGCGAGGTACACTGGTATAGTGTTCAACCTGCCTGCCATAGTCGGCGTAACTAATAGGCCATTGTTGGGACGCTTTGCATATAGTCATGCAGTGTTAGCTGGTGCAACTAGTAGGCTGTTGTTCAGAAACTATTTGTATATCTCCCTTATCTATATGACTGGCTTCCTGTGCAACTTCATTAGTGTGTTAAAATTGTCTGTCAGACTGCAAAATGTATTTGCATGATTAACAAGTATAGAAGACAAAAATGAAACTCCCACATTGCTTACATCTATTGTAATGTGGCAATCAAAGAAGTTGTCACGGCTTGGGGTTATAGTCACTCAATGTAACTGCAGACTTGTGAATCCTCATATGGCGCAGAGAACACATTGTTAGGAATTTTCAGTGCTGGAAGAGGGCAGGTACATGACTACAAGTATGCTCTTTGCCAACAAGTGGTCACATGTCTAGTAGACATGCACAACCTCACTCAATACAAGTGAATTCAAAAGGGTTTCACACATATAGTTGAAACATGTCCAAAAGTATTAAAATCCCATACCATATATATATATATATATATATATATCTGAGGGGTCATCTCTATAGACTATAAAAAAAACTAAAAACTCCAAAAAACTGAATAGAATATGTAAAAAGTAATCAAATCAGCTAAAGTAGAAAATGAAAGGCAGCTAGCCAAGAAAAAGCAAGACAATTCCAAAGAAACTCTTAAAGGGAATCTGTCAGGTCAAAAATCCATACATAACTGATATAATTTTCTCATTTCTCTAATGGATCTCTTTCTATTCATATATTTCTACTATATATACTTCCCTCCTATTCTGTATAAAATTTCAAAATAAAAGATTCATTCCATCTGTCAATCACAGTGAGTGATCACTTGCTTCTTTGCTGCCCACTCCCCAACGAATGAATATTCATGCATCACTGCACTGCTGTACCCTCCTTTGGTCTGTATCCTGTGTCTACAGCTCTCTAGTCAAAGGGACTCATTGCAGAAAGATGAGAAAGGAGGGGGGAGGAGGCAGCTCTGAGATCTTCATTGTATGTATTTGAGGCATGTGTGTAGTGTGTGCTCTGAGACATTTCTTTGTGTTTATATGAACATTTGATCATTTACTCAGCAGATACGAACAATACATGTATGCAGGAAAGCAAATGTTCATATAAACAGAAATCTCTCACAGGCAGCACAGGCTAGTGAAGTTACTACAAGAGTTATAGCACTATAAGGCTTGCAGAAGTCTAATATTCAGTGTAACTTCAGTACACAGGGACAAAACACCAGCTTAGATAGACGTGGATATTTAAATAATAATATTTACATACTGTGACTCTTAGGAGGTAGATCAAATACTTTTACATCTGCCAGCTGGGTGTGCAGGTGCTTATAATAAGAGAATTATAAAGAGCACATTAATGATTTTTACATATTCTTAAAGATCTGCCCAAGCCCCACTCAAGGGTAATATTATCATACTGAAAAATGACCTGACAAAGTCCCTTTAAATATAAAAATACAAAAAAGGTGAGCGTTCTAAATAAAATTAAAGGGAAGTTAATCACTGAAGATAAAGAGAAGGTGAAATTAATACATGGGTTATTTAGTAGTGATGAGCGAGCACTAAAATGCTCGGGTGCTTGGTACTCTGGCCGAGCATCTCAAGATAGTCGTGTACTCGGCCAGAGCACCAAGCCCAATGTAAGTCAATGAGTGACAGGCTCCGCCCACAGACTTCCGGTTATAAAACGAGTAATTCCGGGAAAGGGCGGGAGGGTGGGCTTTTTCAAATCGCCGCAGCATAGAACACCTTGCTGTGGCCCCCAGAGGGATCCTAACAATTAATCTGCTCCCTGTATGGTGCCAGCTCACTGTGTGCACTGAAGGGAGCAGTGTATGTGTGTCAGATCGCTATTTATTACCGAGCAGTCCGAGCATCTCGGCGGTACTCGGTGCTCGGTAATAAAGTAGTCAAATACAATGATTCACTTTTACCCTGTCTGTTAGCAGATTATAATCTGCAATAAATCACCCAAAAATTCTGATGACAGATTAGGGAACAATGAGAAATATGAATTCAGGTTAATAGAACATATTGTTTAATGGCTATTTCTGCAGTTCCCTAATGTATGAGTTAAGGATCGCTAAAAGTAAACTTACACTTTAGAGTTTCTAGTAGATGTCCTCAGTGTTTTTTGTGTCACTTGCTGACAGTCCTTATGTCCTGTTGCTCCTTCATGGTGCATCATCTGAAATAATTGAAGTAAAATCTTCTCAGCTACAGGTTCCTTTTGGACAAAGTAAGTGGTTTACCGACCTGAGAATCATTTAAAAGCATCACTCTGAAATCTCCCGGTCTAGCAATTTACAGCTGTGATTTCAGGAGCAGTTTAAAATCACCATTAAATTGCTCTATCATTGGAGAGCAATACAGTCCAGTAAAAATGTTAGCACATTTCAGCTCGGTAAAACTTCACTTGCCAAATCATTAGTGTGTCCAATACCTCTAAAGATGAGGCCAACAATGCCAAGGCTGACAAGTCCAACTTTTCTCTGTAATAATGATTCCAATTTTTTTTTAATACAAACTGGTCTTCGGGACTTGCTTCCAAACACTTGACAGGCTCAAATGAATATTGTAACCACTTGGTGACCACATGAAGACACATAAATAAACAAGTCCCATCAGAGTAATGCAGAATTTTGCTTCTTCTAACAGCTGATATGAAAGGACAGCTCAGTAGTTAGAGGATTGTTGGCCCAATCACAAGGGTTGATAAGATCTTTTTAGTACTGTTTGAAGCCACCTTGTGGATGACCACATTAGTTATCATGAATTGGTGCAGGCCAACCTCAATCTTTTCACTTTCCACATTGGATTGACTCTCAATCTACTCTAGCACCCTGAGATCTTCACACATGTTTCAACTAAGCATGAGGGAATTTACTTTATGCAAATCCCCCAAAATGTATCAAAACTAGAAAAGGGAGAGAGAAGCGCAATAGGGTCCTATCATTGATAAAAAGATGGACTAAATTTAATTAGTCACTCACCTGGAGGGGTTGTGTAGCACAGAACCAGAGTCAAAAGGTAATAGCTGCGGCAAAGATCCACACCACAACGGTCAATGTAGTTCAAAATTCCAGAGGGTGGACGGTGTATTGAACCTGCGATGCATAGACCAGAATGATCAGGCGGTGTTCATCATTATAGTGTTTATGTCCGACGGGTTTCGGAGTTAGTCCCAACTCCTTCCTCAGGGAATGGTAGGCATTCCCTGAGGAAGGAGTTGGGACTAGCTCCGAAACGCGAGAATAAACACTATAATGATGAACACCGCCTGATCATTCTGGTCTATGCAGCGCAGGTTCGTATACACAGTCCACCCTCTGAATTAAAAAAAAAAAATGTATATCTTAGGAACGATAGAGGGAACTGCAGCTTCACCACAATTACTCATGGACTCCCAGGCAACCGGTGTGGTGGTTGACTTTTAGCCATATAATGCAAGAAGTAAGAAATTCTAGTGCCACTTCTCAGTTCGAATAGGTCCTTTATTCACACAGACATTTTCTTAAAAACATCAGGGTAAGACCTCACACAGGGTATCCACCAGATGAATTTCAAGGATATACCTCTTAATCATACACATCTCACATCTATTGGTTCTCCTGCATGGGTTTTTTTCCTGATGTTTTTAAGAAAATGTCTGTGTGAATAAATGACTAAATGGAACCAAAAAGTGGCACAGGAATTTATTTCTTCTTCCGAAAAAAAAATGGCGCAGGTTGACTGCTATTTTGCTGGTTTATAGAAGCCCGTGGAAAGGTGAAAGACAATATAGAATACTCATCTTGCCACTCACCTGTCCCATCACCACAGCTTCCTGTCTGGTATTCTATGCATCTCCCTGTTGCCACCTCCAAAACCACTGAAACAGAGTGAGAATGGAGTAGGAGAACAATGAATGCTGTGGGAAGTAAAGAACAAGCCAGAGGGAGCTGTGTTGATGACCGGATGAAAAGTATAGGGGGTCAGTTAGCGGAGCTCTGAGTATTATCGGTTCTTAATTTTCAACCTTTGTTTATTATGATCTGGGGTCTGGAGAGATCGCAGAAAATAATAAGCCACCTTCAATTTGCATTGAATAAATGTGATGCAAATTCAATCAAGTATCCAAATTAAAGTTAACTTCTAAAATGTAATTTTGAAAATTCCTCATCATTAGTTCTAGCTACTCATTAGATATTCATTGAGGCCAGCAAGAGCTAAGTTCCCCATGTCCAGGAGTAGAGTTGAGAGGACCCATGGAAGTTTGGGTTCTGTGGGTTCAGGCAGACTTTAGATAAAGTTCTGTTCTGGACTAGAACTTGACCTGAACATCACTGAAATTACTGATTGGCAGTTCAGCATAGACATAGAACTTTCCAAGGGAGAGAAGGTTGAGTTTTTTAAAATTTTTTTGTAAATGCTACATCCAATAAGCTGATTTTACCCAAAGTGCCAGCAATTCAAAAACAGCAAGTGACTTGCACTGGGCCAAGCACCGAAAGTCCCTAACACAGCAATGCTCACTCCAGTGGTTTGCATATTTAAAGCACCCAAATTCCAAACCTGAACACCAACTTTCTTGTCTAGTCTGTGTTTGGTTCAAACACCAAACTTTAAATTTTGAGTTCTTTCATCTCTATCCAGGAGTCCAATAGAAAACACATGGCATGTATGGTCTTATAGAAAAAAGCAACCTAGACTCTATTGCGAGTCATTGGGTAGGCACTAGAGTTAGGAAAAATACAAAATAAGGCTGCTTTCACATCAGTGTTTTACGCTGATCGCGGCAGTTGTGGTGAAAAAAAATCGCAACTGCCGCGATTACCGCATAACGGCCGCACTTGCGGTTCACTTGCGGCAAGCCCCATACAATGTCTATGGGGGATTGCGGTAGGTGTGGCAAGTGCGGTATCGGCACTTGCCGCAGGTGCGGCCGTGAAAAAAACCACGGCATACGCGTTTTTTTCGCGGCCGCACCTGCCGCAAGTGCCAAACCCCACACTTGCCGCACCTGCCGCACACTTACCGCAAGCCCCATAGACTTTGTATGGGGCTTGCCGCAAGTGAACCATAAGTGCGGCCATTATGCGGTAATCGCGGAAGTTGCGATTTTTTCAACAGCATTGCCGCGATCGGCGAAAAACGCTGATGTGAAAGCAGCCTAAGTCCCCTCCTCCAAGCAAAAGTTAAGTACAAAGACGGTAGTACAGCTCTTGTCTACTTTATCTTCATAAAAATCATAAGAAGCAGTGGATATGTGACTCAGCCTGTTTTTGCTGTTGCTTTGGTGAAAAAAATAAGTAGTTAGATTAGCTTTCCCAACCCTGTACCCACTGGCACCATGTCGCTATTGGGAACCCTTATTATATCCTAATGGCAAACCATATCAACTATATGTATTTACAAGCCCATTAAGAAGTGCAGATTTTCCAATACACCTGACAGCGTGTTTTTGTGCTATGCACACCACATTATGCTATATATATATATATATATATATATATATATATATATATATTTATTTGCTCTCATTATACCATAGAGACAACATATCTGAAAGTAAGGAATAGCCTGTCTAGTCCATCCAATACTTGGAGACATTTGGCATGCAGATACCACATTAATATAATCTGATGTAGATCAGAACATTGTATATAAATGATATGGTAATATATTGTAAGTAGCTTTGCTTTGCATCAATCTCTAAATGAAACAAGAGACAGTCAATGACAAGCAAAATTTCTAACAACCGTTTGTATAATCTTGATCTCTGTAGGGACATATTTAACAAATGAAGCAAAAGGAGCTGAAGATGCCCCAGATGCAGACACAGCCATTATCAATGCAGAAGGCAGCCAAGTGAATGCAGAGGAGAAGAAGGAATATTTCATTTAAATGCAAACCTGGTTACTACGGGTTTTACTTATCAGGCTGACTGCTGGAAAAAACTGGCTATCATTTTATTTTTTATTATTTTTTTTTTTTCAAAATTCATTCCCACCATCTTCCGCTCCATTTTATTAACTCCTGCTATCAATAGCCAGCTTATGCCAACAATCAGCTGTTGACAGCATCATACTTTAATTGCATTTCATAATGCGGGACTTTTCTTACTGCTGAAAAATACGAAGAATAATGAAAAAAAAAAATGAAAAAAAAAAAACATGTCCATCATTCTGTTAAAAATCCAATCATACAGTGCTTGAATATACAGCCTTAACAATTGTTTTCTCTTTATTTTTTCCGCATTGTTTCACAGCATACGTTCTTCTTTATGTTTACACAAAGAACTTCCAGGCTGCCCTTTTGTATATCTCTCCAGCACACATACAAGTACATGACGATCCCAACACGTATTATAGTCCATGTTATTGAACCTATCGGCAGTTCTGTGTATATCACGCTGACCTACTTCTAGACGTCTTGTAGGATCTTAAGCAATGGCATCTCGTGTGGCTGGGTGCGGTATTACAATATCTACTGCAATAATCTGGACTACATTCATTGCTGCATGTATAACGTATGGAGTGTGTCTTGCCATTACATGGTTTTGGTACAGACTTGATTAAAACCAATCAATTAAGTTACACTTAAAGACGAACACACTTTTCTCGCTTTCATTATGACTGGATGATTTCTTTTAAGAATGATCTACTACACATGACCTGAGAATAGTAACAGTGAGTATAGATATATGCTTTAATAATAACAATACTCATAAGTCAGGGCAAAGTCATGTATGGCATTTGATACAATAGACATGCTCAATGTAGACTTAAAAAATACAACGTAGATAAATTAGACTTAAAGTAAATGTCCGCCATAGCATACCTTTTTGCGTTTTTGTTTTTTTATATAAATACATTTGAAATATGGTATTGTTTAAGTTTTTAGTATGTTTTATACTGTTGGAGATGAATACAGAGCTCTAATCCTCTCCATATAAATTGATTATATTCTGCTTACCTTCCGCTACCACTAGAGGGAGCTTAGGAGCCTACTACATGCATTGAATTTAAAAGGAATCTGTCAGCAGGATTGTGCTATTTAATCTGAAGACGGCATGCTGTAGGGGTTAACACATAGAATTCAGGGATGTCTTTCTTGTCAAGGCAGTTCTTTACCTGCAATGATTGTTTTAGCTTCAAGGCCTTATCATTGTTGGGCTACATTGGCAGTCTGCCACACCCCCTGCTGTGATTATCAGCTCACTGTCTATAGACATTGTATATAGAGAGCATAGTGTGAGCGGGGGCTGCTTTGCTAAATCTAAATTGTGTCAGAACGTTGCTCCCAGTAAACTAAGTGATACGTCGTTGGATTCAGAATATCTTTGCCTACTTTATGCTGTTCTCAGATGAGGTAGCTTCCCTTCAGTGGCAAAACTGTACACAGCATTTTCTTGTGCCATCCTACGGGCTACTGTAAGTAGACTTCATGGCATTTATAAATCTATGTCAATGAAGGAGATTATGAGATCTGTATCAGAAGTTTCAACAACTATAAAGGTATTACGAAACAAAACAGTACAACATTGTATACCAAAAACCCTTCGTTATGAAAAGTGGACATTCACTTTAAGCCGAGGTATATTAAATGGTACTTCCATGTACGTTTTTATCGTTATTATTATTTTTCCCCTTTTTATTGGATGACTTCACTGTGTTTATTTAATGTTCTAGGTCTCTCCATATTTATTGTTTCTACGTGGACTCTACTGTGTTTTTTTTTTCTTTTCGTTAAGAAGAACAAAGTCGTCAGAATATTTGTGCATTTTCCGTATCTTGTAAATAGTAAATGTATTAAATCAAGTTGAACATTATTTGATACATATTTAACTTTTTTGGATGTAAGGAAGTCACAAATACCCATTTTCTAATGCCCCTTCCCCCTTTCCTCGCCCCCTCCCCAGTCCTTAGATATGAACCTAAAACCAGTATTACGTGTAGATAATGTGTTTGCATTTCTGTCTGTATGTCCTAGCACTGTTCAAACTTTTCTAGACCATCTTATTTTTTATCTGTTCTACAATGGAAGCACAATGTTAAAGGAAAGATACTTTAATCTCACCACCACCAGTGCAGAGCCTCAGGTTTTCAAGTTCAACCATATTTGAGTACAACACTTAATTTCGTGCTTAGCTTTCTAGGAATTTTTATTAGTATTATTTTTTTTATTATTATTTAGCTATTTTGATTGTTTCACCTTTCGGTTGATTTGTCAAATCTCAAGAAAAAAAACGACAAAAAAAAAGTGGTAGTGCACAAATACTACACAGTTTATGGATACTGTAAATGAACTTCTTCTACTAAATTCCTGTCTATGCATTTGTGAGGTATAACTTATGTCACAGTAAATGATACAGAATTTTCTGACAGTGAAAGCTTCAGTATCAATTTATCCACAAGCCATGATACATTTCCGAACACGTCAAGTGAAGTTTTGACGATCAAAAATTCACTCCGCTAATCACAAACTCAATATTCCGGACCTGTTGGCTTGATTTTCTTTTCCTTTCCTTTTCAGCCTGTAATAAATATTGTTAGTTTACATTTTCCAGCATTGATTCCCAAAGTCGGAGATTGAGAATCACTCTTGCCTCAATATTCCAGGCATTGTGCATCTGAAATAGGGTATTTTAACAAGGTAGCTAGACTAGTGAAGTGTGAGAGGCTGACAGCGATGAAGCAAAAATTATGTCTACTGTTATTTATAGAATCTTTGGAATCAGGAAAAGAAGACACATCGAGACTTTGACTTAGAATAAACTATATATACTACGAATATGATCTCAACTTCAGTAATACTTGTGGAAGACTTACATTTTTTTCTGTAATACTTTGGGGTTGCCTGTAGCGCCCTCCTTTGTTTTCTCCATATTATACCAAGTATGAATAATCATGACATGGTTGAGTGTTATCATAATAAAACATATACAGTATTACATTTGAAAGAAGTATGTCTTCATTGGTGTGGCTGCATGCTTGTTTTACGCACCATAACATATGTGAAAAATGCAATAATACGTTTAAACTATAGTAACTATGATAGTAAGAAAACAGGGGTACTGTAGCTGCTAGAAATATGGTGAAACTGTACGGGCTGGCAAAAAGAGATTCTTGTACACTCGCGTTCTGGCCAAGGAGACGCGGTAAAAGGGAAGGTCACTCAGTAGCGGAGCACAAGGGCTGCAGAAGATGTTACGTCAAACAGTCTAATCCCTGATAGTATGTTTTGTGTTCTGTTTGTGCTATCCAACTAGATTGATATTGCTCCAGACCCATATCAGAGAGATGCAAATTGGAAACATATACGTTGTACCCTATGGATTCTATTTCTGATGGCAATAGTCCATCTTGGATTTGAAAGACCAAAAAAAAACTCTTCCGTGGGTTTAGTAAAAATATGCTGTAAAATAAACATTAAATTTCCATTTTAGGTATGACCCAAAACCCTATAGTTGTGTCCACATGGATACTATTTTATTGTGGGCACTTTTCTTTTAACTGGCCCTTGATATACGTATGAAAGGCCATATATTACCCTTTTCTAAAAATTGACAAATAGACCCTAAAGATGAGCTCATTCGTGGAAGTTTAGATTCTGGGGTTTTATCTAGACTTTATAAGTTGTTCTGTTCTGGACCAAAACTTGACCCGAACCTCATTGGAAGTCATTGATTGGGCAGTTCGGCTCGTCGCCCACATACAGCCAGCACTGGGGAGGGAAAATGGGTCATTTTTGGGGGATACACTACATCTGATAACGCTGGTTTTATCGTGCGAGCCATTCAAACACTGCAAAAGGTTCACACTGGGCTGAGCAATGAGTGTACCCAATCACAGTGATGCTTGCTCCAGTGGTTTGCATCCATAAAGCACCTGAACTCCAAACTCAAACACTGAAAATTATTGTAAAGTCTGTTCGGTACAAACGCCGAACTTTTAAGTCATCCCTTTTAGATCCCCCTCGTCCTAATTGATACTGTAGCATCCAAATTCTTTTTTTCGTGTTGAGCTAGGCTTTATCATATAATCCCCAAACTATTATTCTTATTAGTATTGTTATTAGCTGTTTCTACTAGATTAAATATAGTATAGTAACCATATTATCGAAAGTGATTTTTTTTTTGTTTGTTTTTTAACAAAATGTTCATCGCATTCACGGTTGCCACTTATGAGTATATTTACTGACGGTCAAAAAAATAAGCAAAGTGAACCTGTATCATAATATAGGGAGGGGTGCTAAACTGTGATTCCTGCAGATAGATGATAATTAATATTGAGAAATGGTTGTGAAGGTCACAGTTTCCATCCTAACGTGGATGGAAAAGACAGTTTTGGGTTGACGCCTAGAGAAGAATTTTCCACATACCTCAGCCAATGTCAGCAGATCTGCAGTTTTCACATATATAACTCTAGAAGTATAGAGTGTAGTCACTCTAGTATATACAGTTTTTATATTACATATAGAAAATTGTCAGTAAAATATTTAGAAGAGTTGGCAGCTCCGTCTTCTTTGCTCGGAGAGTCGGTAGAAGACTCTCCCTCTTGCTTTTCATACACTGTGTCTTAAAGTTCTACATTCCTGTAATCTCTATAGGCAGTCAACATTTGTAAATCCATAAAGAAATTGTGTTTTTGAAGGACTCACAACGTTACACACAATTTTTTTCAGCATACGATTGTGATTCCAAATCGAAAAAAGGAAAAAAAAAATTACGAGAACTGTTCTGTAAACTTTTGAACTGCATGTTTGTGGAATATATGAACCATTAAGCACCATCTGGATTCTGGTTAAATATTTTCATGCATATTCATTCTTTTGTATGATTTGACAATGATTTTGTTTTCTTTGTCTCACCATTTAAACCGCAGAATCACAAAAAAAAGAAAAAAATATTTTATACAATTTAGACTTATATTGGAATATCAATTATTTGCTCTTGCAGTATTATATATGAGAAGTAAAGAAATGAAAATGTGCTTTATTCACAGTTCCCTATATGATTTGTGGCATAATAGTCTAAGGCATTTCTGAAATCTAAAAGAACATCGCTATGAAAAATGATTGGTAGCTGCTCCTGTTAGTAATGGTTTCCCTTTCCCCAATATTAAGTAGAAGAAGTCCTTTTCCAATCCTTATCACCTTTCCTGACCTGTCCTTTAAGGAATCCATGCATTCCCCATAGAATAACAGTTCCAGAACATCGATATTTCTTTTCATTGTAACATTCCTCCGAGAACAAAAAATGGGCATTGCATTCTATTTTCCAATGGGGTGTATCCCTGCATACATAATTCAACCGATGCCGATAATACCCAACCGTTTAATGTCACGCCCTATCGACAAGTGGGAGGATGAAACCTACTTGTAATTATTTTCTTATATTTTTAGGAATCAGGAGAATGGGACAATGCAGAAAAGATACGATACTGGCAAAAATATATTCTTTGGGTTTTGCAACTTTGAGTTATTACAGGAATGGTTACAGGCAAGACATCCATGTGGACACTTCTGTCACAGTCCTTGACATTAGATCTTAGGACCCAAACCACAAAGGAGATTTAGTAAAACTTAAAAGGGTTGCATTGTCTAAACTGATAAGTCTTCAGTCGCTGTGCGACTGCAGACTTATCAATCCTCCCAGTCCACAAATTGTGCTCAGCAAGGATTCACCAGTGTCTAAACCGAGAACAAACCTCAATTATGTGATATACATGTTCTCAGCAACAACATGATTAGTGGGTACAGCCTCACTCAATGCCGGTGTATGGAGCAGGCTTGTCTGACTAGTGGGATTAGCCCTCTAGTGGGGGCAGCCTTGCTCTATACTCTTGAATTTAGCAAGGCCTTGCCCACTAGTCAGGGATTCTGGCCAGGAACATGCAAACTGCATAATTGCGGTCCATTCCCAGTTTAGAAACCACAAATCCTTGCAGCATGCAGCGTGTGCGCTGGGAGGATTTATAAGTCTGCAGTCACATAGAGTGACTACAGAGTTATCAGTTTAGAGCTGACAACCCCTTTAAGGCTAGGGTCACACTTGTCAATCTGTATTTTATAGCGTTCATAAAAACTGATGCTTTTGTTAGGGTGCTTTTTGTGCTATGCGTTTTTTTGGACTTAGTAATTTTTTCCAAAAAAAGCATGCCTATATATACCATGAGTTAACACATGCGTTTTCCATTGGGCCCCAAAAACGCTGCTTACCGCGTTTTTGGTAGGCGAGCTAAAAACGCATGCAAAAAACGCATGGCACATTTGGCATTCGTTTTTTGCCTTGGGGTCTATGGATGCGCTAACCCATGCATTTTTTTAACATTTTCAAAAAAAGCATGCTTTTACGGCATGCACGACACAAGTCTGACCCAGGCTTAAGACTGCTATACTTTAAAGGGAATTTGTCAGCAGGTTTTTGGTATTTAATATGAGAGCATCATAATTTAGAAGAGATTCTATAGATGTGTCACTTATTAGGCTACAAGAAAAAAGTGGAGGAAGATCATCAGCTCCCTAGGTCCTGATAGCGAAAGATCATGAATGCGGAGCACGGAGAGATCCTGAACCAGTTCTTGCAAAATGGATTTGAAAGTTTGTATCCAGCTCCTGTAAAAAATCCTGTTCACAGTGGATTTAAAAACATTAATTTATTGAAGAAAAAAAAAAAATTAAAATAGCATAGACTATAAATAAGATCAGTAGGCCTGTTCTATTTTTTTCTTGTTTTTTCTTCAATAAATTAAGATTTTTAAAGAAGTCTCCATTGTGAGCAGGAATCTTTGCAAGAGCTTGATACAAACCTTTTTTCTCATGATTCAAATAATTTACTAGGCTGTGTGTGGTTGTTTCAATTTAATCAGTGTTTTATAAGCAGGATATTATCATTGCCTGACTTGGTCTGACTTAGGCTGGTTTCACACTGTAGTTTTTTCCCTGATCAGGTTCAATCCGATTTGTGTGCCAAAATCAGGAGAGGAACGTTCAGAGAAAAACTATAATTGGAAGATTGACACCTGTTCTGGGTTTTGGAGACACGCCTGGTTTTGGCACACAAACCGGATGGAATCTGATTTAGGAAAAAACTGCAGTGTGAAACCAGCCTAACAGGCTAGTTTGTGTAACCCCGCCCCCTCCACTGATTGGTAGCTTGCTGACAACTCATGATGTACGCAGTAAGCTGTCAATCAGGGCTGTAGGCAGAGTTACGCAAGACTCAACTTTCTTATCACAGATGCATCTAGATCAGAAAAAAAAGAACTTAACTACACTAAGCAATCTAGTACATATTACATTGATCTGCCCCTACATCATGCTCTTCAGATTACATAGCAAAAACATGTTGACAGATTCCTTTAAGTAGGTCTCATATAAAAGTAGAATATTTGCCTAACAATAAATTAGGGACATCACATGCTTTGTATGCACCAAAATCACTAAAGGTCCCGTCACATGTGGCGACATCGCCACCAATTACATAGGCGACGTAGGGGCATGGCCTATTGGCGGCAACATCACCCCTGTGTCGCCTAATGTAAAGGGGCGATGTTGGCGTCTCTGAGCGATCGCCTGGTTTCAGAGCAGTGTTCTGAAACCAGGCGACCATTATGGGGCGATGAGTACACATCGCCCATTGTAAACGGCCGCCGGCGACCTGACAGGTGATGGGAGACATAGGCTCCCATTGTCCTGCATCGCCGCTGGGGCTTTGAGACACCCCAGCGGCGATGCCGCCTGTCAGATCACCGGCGCGGCACTGGAGGTGTCACCCATGTAAATCGGGCACGACGACGCTGGCGGGGCGCCAAAAACGTCGCCGACATCTCAGCCCCGTCCCAGGTGTGACGGTACCATAAAAGTCTGGTAAAGATTTTGCAAATGTTGGCATAAATTCTAGCAAATTTCTCCGATCAATTGTGACCTCTCTGATATGCCAAGCTCTATTCACTTTTTAGAAAAGTGCCACGAGCAACAAAAAAAATGAAAAAAAGCCCCAAATTATGGTGTAAATGATGAGCGCTATAATTTACCATTTTTAAGACAGTTTCTTGGGCAAACACAATAAAATGATATCTCTCAAAAAATTGCAAACTATGAGCTTGTCCGGCACAACTCCTTCAAGGTCGAATGATCTTAGAAGGATCGGACATTATGGAAGACTTTCGGTACTACGACACTGAAAGCACCGGTGACCAGAAAAATAAGATTATTTATCTATGTGCAAAACAGTATGGACAGCAAACAGGGGCCCCGTAGTAATTTAGCCAGGGGTCACTAATTCTAGTCTCTTCGCAACTGTGTAGTTTTTAGACCTAAAGAACGATATATCTGTCACGATAGTTTTAAGTTGGGAGAGATAAAATAGTTTCATCCACAAATCACTGGGAACTCGCATGCATTTGTACTTGTGAGAATAGATGGTCTTACTGTAGCATATTTCTGCAATTGTACAGTTTATGATGTCTATTAATCATTGTAATCACAAATATACAATATATATTTTTTTTTCCAGAGGACTGAATTGTTTATCTTTAAATATGTTGTCACTAACGATATTGCTTCCTATAAATCTGTTTCTTTGTCAGCATTACATCCAGGAATTGGCCAGGAATTGTGATGAGTATCTTACTCACCGAGACAATACAAAAAAAGTACTAAATGTCACACATTTCAAAATGTTTTTTTTTTGGGATGGTAAATTTTGCATTAAGAGTAAATCTGTAATTCATACCGAAAGCAAAAACAGAAACAAAACTTTTTTTCTAAAAAAATATATAAAAAAAACTTGATGATGAAATGTAACACCTCATGTATTTTCATTTTAATGTTTAAATAAACAAAAATATCTTGACGAAAAGAATCATGTGTAATGATGTAATTCACAAATGTGAGGGGGTCGAGTTTACTCTGTGCACGCGTGCGATAGCGCGCCTCGTAGTTACATGCTCTTCCATGTAACATAGCAGTTGTAGTGTAATTTAGTGCCACTTATCTGTTACCAAATGAAAATACCTGTACATATGCTTCTTTTTCCCTGTTAAAGGTGAGACGAGCATCTCTCATGTGGGACATTTCTATTTCTTCAATAAAAATCTAATGAAGTAAACCAAGCTGTGAACTTACTGTGTATGAGTTGATGTTGTTTGTGGGACGGCTTAAAAAAATGTAAAAAAAAATATCAATCATAATCACCAGGATGACAGCCATTTTTGTTGAAGGAGGTTTTACAAAAATGTTCCTAAGCACTAACAGGCTGGTAGTTTTCCTACCTTCCTGTTGTGCCCTGTGTCGTTCTTTGTGTCAGGTGAGATGAAAGGGCCACACTCCACGTCCATTAAACATCCAAAGCTGTATTGCGGGTTAAAACATCGTCATTGAGGCATTGGGTGGAAGATGCAAAGTCTGTTTTGCGCCATCTGGCGCCTAGCTAGGCGAGGCCAGTTGAAGTGCCAGACGGCATGAAACAGACAGTTGCTCCATCCACTCAATGCCTCCATGATGATATTTTAACTAGCAATAAAGCTTAGGATGTTTAATGGACATGGAGTGCACCCTTTCATCCCACAAGACACTCAATTAGGCTAGGATCACACTTATGGCTGATGGACCCACTAAAATCTTGGGAAATCAGCCGCAGCGCATATCGTTAATGTTATGCGCTGCCTGTGAACCGGAGCCCCATAGTAACCCGGTGTTTATCTTAGCAGCGGTCACACACCAAGCTGCATGATGTGCCCTTTAGCTGAGTGCACAAGAAAACGCTATCTGCAGTGTTTTAATGTGCGCTCAGCTAAAGCGGTGTGTGACCGCTGTTAAGATAAACACCCGGTTGCTATGGGGCTCTGGTTCAATGGCAGCACATAGCATTAACGCTATGCGCTGCGGCTGATTTTCTAAGATTTTAGAGGGTCCATCAACCATAATTGTGACCCAATAGCCATAGTCTTTCTCTGAAATTTGCTGGCTGGTACCCAGAGGTCAAGTCAAGCAGCTTCATAACCAAGGATTGCTAAATTGACGATCTGAGGTCCATGTGGATGTCTTCTGCTGCTCATCTATCCGTGTAAGTGCTACAGATTTTCCTTCTTGCTGCAACAGTGCCCGTTGTTCACCTTCACAGAGCAGTCCAAAACTGATCCTGCCAGCGATTCTGTTGCTTCCGCAGATGTTGCATCAACAGAGAGATGGCTTCCCTGTTCTGTTGACATCACAACTGATGTCATGTTATTTGACAGCCGGCTCCCCCAGTTGGGTAGCAGAAAGCTTGCTGTCAATTAACATGACTTTCTACATAGCTGAGCAGAAAAGAAGCTTCTGCTCTGTTGACGAAGCCATTGTATCGCTGCTCAGTTTAGGTGGTGAATGGTACAGACCACAACAGACAAGTAGGTAACAACTATCTGCCTGTTAGTGCTTAGGCCCTTTTTTTTTACTTAATATCCAGGATGTAGCCTTTAAAGAGTAAAAAAATGTTATTTGAACTAAATTAATAGTACACATGCAGACATGCAACTTTGTAACATATTTAATCAGAGAAATCTGCATATTCCACCTCCAAGATTGATTGTTTGTCTCTCAGTTTACTGTGATCAGTGAGGAGAAATTTTCCCATTACTGAAATAGGAGATGACAGTTGGTGATTTTACAATTCTATGGAGAAGAGAAGAGATGGGAGGAAGAAGAGACAGAAACAGATTTTGCTGTAAGTTCTCCTGAAAAAAATCTGTTATGGTTCTTGATAGAACTTTAGGAGACCAACTCTATCTGAGCAACACCTGACCACAATTTTTATTGGATAAGAGATTAGAACCAGAAAAGAAAGAAGAAAATGTCTCCAATAAGATTTATTATAAAAAATTCTTATTTTCACCAGTACTACTTATGGAAAAAAATTAAAATGATGGTGATTCTTTGAGAAATTGATAAAAAAAGGACACAAAAATCAAAATGGTTGCACTTTCTGATGCAGATTTGTGTCACATCAGTCTCCACTGATCCAAAAACACAAAGTGGGAAACAACAAAAGAACCTTTGATCCATGAACTACAATTTCATTACACATCTTCTAATGTTACATTGCCCGTGAAGGATGGTAGACTAGCAGAAACTATCCATTATTTATAGGAGTTCTATTGAAAGCAATTTCCCTTTGGCCTCTCCGTTACACCACTATTATAAGTGACACGTATTATATGAGGTGTCATCCTGTACACTTCGCATTGCTAGTGTCACGAACTTAGGCTAGGGTCACACTTGCAGATTTTACATGCTTTTTTTGGAGACCTGCATTTTTAAAAACACATGTAAAAACGCACCCATAGACCCCCACTTTAAAAAAACACATACCCTAATAGCAAAAACACATGCCCCAATAGCAAAAACGCATGTCTAAAGTGCCATGCATTTTTGGAATGCATTTTTGCACTCATGTGAGGAGCTGCTATCAAAAACATATTCAAAAACGCATTAGTACCATTTAGTACCATCCAAAAACGCATGCGTTTTCCATAGGGGCCCTCGTTAAAAATCAGCACCAAAAAATGGTGCATGAACTTTTTTTTGCTGTTGATTCAAAAACGCATGGAAAAACGCATGGGTGCCTAAAGGTACCTGAAAAAACACATGCAGAAATGAAAAAAACATGCAGAAATGCATGCTTATTTTTAAGGCACCAAAAAAAAGCATGCCAAGTGTGACCCTAGTCTTAGGGTACTTTCACACTAGCTTTTTTTTAATCGCGGCAGATGCGGTGAAAAAAACGCATCTGCCGCGATTAACGCATACCGGCTGCCCTTGCAGCACGGTTGCGGCACAGTTGACCGCATTTTTTTTTCACGGCCACCGCTGCCGAAAGTGCCAAAACCGCACTTGCCGCACCTGCCGCAAGCCCGCATATACATTGTATGGGGCTTGCCGCAACTGTGCCGCAACCGTGCCGCAAGTGCAGCCGGTTTGCGGTAATCGCGGCAGATGCGTTTTTTTCACCGCATCTGCCGCGATTTAAAAAAAACACTGATGTGAAAGGGGCCTTAGTCAGGATCTTCAGCTTTCTGGCACCCCTTATCCTGATGCCAAACACGGTATTGACAGAGGATGAGAAAAGGGGTACAGCTGCTCTAATTTATGTCGCCTATTGCGGCACGTGGTGTGACGGGATGTACAGTATATATAACACCAGTTCTTGCCAGGAACATATATTTATATACCTTATCCAGCAACCTCAGGCCACAATATCACATAAATACAAAGATTATTCTGCCACCACCAACCTCTTAAAAGGTGGATCAGAAACCTGTTCGGTAATGTGAAATTGCGGGGAGTGAGTGTCAGCTCGCTCGTAAGGCAAGAAGAATGAAATTGGAAATTTTATAAGTTTTTACAAAGAAATGGCAGTGTTTACAAAAAGATACAAAAAGATATGA
The DNA here is from genome assembly GCA_033576535.1 of Allobates femoralis. Classification (NCBI taxonomy): domain Eukaryota; kingdom Metazoa; phylum Chordata; class Amphibia; order Anura; family Aromobatidae; genus Allobates; species Allobates femoralis. The sequence goes on along the minus strand of JARQOC010000002.1, from coordinate 66,513,000 downwards.
TAAGATATGATAACATAAGATAAGAGACAATTTACATATATGCATAATGGTTAGAAAAATAAAAGGGATTAAAATAAAGATATAACACTAAAACTGTGCCATGGAATGACAGTCGCAAATTTAGGGGGGAAAGGCACCCCGGAAATGGGTTATGACTCTGCTTCATGGCTGTACGTAGTACTATGTCCTTCGTCTAGGCTGGAATGGATCACTAAAGATGGACGCCTGAGTTTTATGTTTTAAGCCAAAAACCCAGGTACTCCCACTTTGCTGACCTCACATATGGGCTGTTTTTTTGGAGAAACACCCATCTCCAAAGTTAGCAAAAACTAAATTTTTCCATATCTTTGGCCTGGATGCTTCCAGGTCAACGATATTGACATCATATTTTCCCTAATAATTTTAGGTCCTTATTGAGTCCAAATATGATATCTCTGTGATGTGCTGGTGGGCAGATTTTATTTCTGATTGTCTTCCCGACATGTGAGAGGGGTAGTGCATTCCCAAAAATGTAAGTATCCTAAAAATATGCTGTATGTATTTGTGGCGTTTTTGTGCATTATTAAATTTGATGCAAAGGGTGCTTTCATGAAAACAAAAGACATTCTTGGAGGGAAAAATAAGTATTCAGCTTTGATCAGGTTTTACAATTCGGCCTGGTTGTAAATTCCTGATAGGGGAGAGGGAGGTAGAGAGAGGGGAGAAACAGTGTGCTTCTAGAAGCCAAAAAATGGGCCGAGAAGTGTGTTGGCTCTGCTGTGTTACTAATACAATGAAAAATAATTCATATTTCCTGACAGCTAGGAATTTCAAATAGAATATTTACTCATATTATATTAGTAAGGGGTCTCCAGTTCTGGGTTGTTCATCCCTACAGTCCTTATTTACACTTATGGTGTTGCTTCTATGGCACACATACTCTTGGGTCCATCAAGTTACTAGAGCATCAAGGTACAATATTTTCAACATAAAATTATCTTTTCATGGCCATTGTGTCTTCACGTCATGTTCATTATACCATGCAAGAGACAGTTTAGGCAAAATCAATGGGTAATTGACTATTAGATCATATATATTCACTGATGAAACACATATGTAACAGAAAGGCCCGCATTGATTGGCTTGCTACTACTTGTACTGTACAGTGCATTACTTCCTGTGTTTTCTTTACCTACGCCCAGACAAGATGCTCTATTGGACTCTAGCTAAGAGCAGGTGCATTTTATTTTTCTGTAACAAAATGGCCCATATTCATTAAGACTAGCATTTTGTAGGCCAATATTAAATAAATTGCGAGTAAGATTAAGATGTGTCAAATTCATTTTAGAGACGCACTCCACTTGAATGAATTCTGTGCACCCTGTTAGTGGCTTCTTACCCCGTTCTGGAGTAACATTTCTGGCAGTAGAAACACCACCATTATTAATGTGATTGATAATTAAGTGCAGACAAGTCCCGTCTTGCCTGGGTTTTCTCCATCGTCATCTATTTTGCCACAGTTAAAAGAAACTGCGTTAAAAAAAGATAAAGTCCCAAAATTTTGAACAACTTTGCATGTTTCCATTGTTTTACACCTGTTTTCTGGCATAATAACTTTGATGAATAAATCTTTTTGTGTACTATACTATAAGCTGAAGAAACATCAGTCCTCTATGATGTATCTGTATCCGTAATCATACCACCAGTGGCATAACTAGTCTAATGGGTGCTCTTGCAAAATTTGGATCTGCGCCACTGGTGGACACAGACAGGTTAAGGCCCCTGTGAAAAACCAATATACGGTACGTGCCATTTACAGTCCAATATTCCATCATAATGTATAATTTCACATGCTTTGCAGGTACAATTGGGCCCTTTTACCTCCTGGGCCACTGTGCGGTTTCACAGGTTGCACCAGTGATACGTCCACCCTTGATATGAGCCACCCATCCAACCTGCATGTTGGTAAGATGTATGGGCCTTTGTAGCATTAAAAATCCTATAAAGACCAATGTGTTGCCAACTTCCCACTTTAATATGTAGTAATGTCCCCCATCAGGTACTAATGTTCCCCATTCTAGGACCTCCCACACATATATTTCTCCCATTCTAGTCCCCTTGTATGTCCATGTAAAACCCGGCAGATATGTCCCATATCCTGAGCCCCATCCAGGTATACTTGTTGACCATCCTAGTATATATGTCTCGCCACTGGCAGGGACCTTAGGGTACTGGGAAACGGGCCCACTCCTCTGCAGGCTGCGGAGTGTCACGGTGACGTGACCTGGTCTGTGATCCCCTTGTAGGGAAAGCAGTAAAAAAAGGGGAGTTGTAAAAAGGGATTAAATGAAAATAAAAAAATAAGAAAGATGTTGTGATACCACCTGTGGTCTGTGGCTAGTAAGGGCCACTGCTGCTACCCAGGCCTCTGGAGATGATGATGATATGAGGCAACGGGGATAGTAAGCCCTCCACGGGCACAGGGCTATTCCCCAGAGTTGTGGTATTGATAGAGTTAATACAAGGTTCCCAGCCCCTCAGGCAGTTTCCAATGCCAGTTTGCAAAATTCAGTGTGCGGCTATGCAGGCATAGGATGAGCAGTGTATGTGGGGGTGCAGGATTCAGCACATAGAAGAACAGACAGACACAGAGGGAACAGTTCTCATTTACTTTTTACTGTGCAGTAGGATTCTCCGGGTACTGTTCACAGTTGTTATCAGGGATCCGGGCTTATTAGCAAATTGGAGCAACCCACTCCAGGCAAATTCTGAGGTTTACCTGCTACTCTAGTGTCTGTGGGCCCTGGCTGCGTATAGCTGTGCTGAGGCCTCTCTGTGGCCTGCAATATTATTCAGCCTCCTTGAGTTAATACTTTGCAGTGCCACCTTTTGCTGCTATTACAGATTCAAGTCGCTTGGAGTATGTCTCTATCAGTTTTGCACATCGAGAGACTGAAATTCTTGCCCATTCTTCCTTGCAAAACAGCTCGAGCTCAATGACGTTGAATGGAAAGTGTTTGTGAGCAGCAGTTTTCAGCTGTTTCTGCAGATTCTCGATTGGATTCAGGTCTGGACTGTGACTTGGCCATTTTAACACCTGGATATGTTTATTTTTTAACTATTCCATTGTAGATTTTACTTTATGTTTGGGATCATTGTTTTGTTGGAAGATAAATCTCCGTTCCAGTCTCGAGTCTTTTGCAGACTCCAACAGGTTTTCTTCCAGAATGGTCCTGTATTTGCTCCGTCCATCTTCCCATCTTCCCATCAATTTATAACCATCTTCCCTGTCCCTGCTGATGAAAAGCAGGCCCAAACCATGATGCTGCCACCACCATGTTTAACAGAGGGGATGGTGTTTTGAGGGTGATGAGCTGTGTTGCTTTTACACCAAACATAGTTTTGCATTGTCGCTAAAAAGTTCAATTTTGGTTTCTGGTGACCAGAGCACCTTATTCCACATGTTTGGTGTGTCTCCCAGGTGGCTTGTGGCAAACTTCAAATTAGACTTTTTATGGATATCTTTGAGAAATGGTTTTCTTCTTGTCACACTTCCATAATGGCCAGATTTGTGCAGTGTACGACTGATTTTTGTCCTATGGACAGACTCTCCCACCTCAGCTGTAGATCTCTGTAGTTCATTCAGAGTGATCATTGACCTTTTGGCTGCATCTCTAATCAGTCTTCTCCTTGTTCGAGATGAACGTTTAGAGTGACGGCCGAGGTCTTGGTAGATTTGCAGTGGTCTGATAATCCTTCCATTTCAATATGATCAAACAAAAAACAGATTACCGGGCACTATTGACCACACTTTTCAGCCTAATCAGGTTACACTGACAATGGCATTGCTCAGCCAAATATAGTCCAGAAAACAAATAAATTGAAGGAAAAAGCTGCACTCGCTAGTTGGTTTCTTTATGCTCTTTTTATTCACCTATTCCGGTGGGCGACATACGCAGGTAGGGGTTGGAGGGGTGGACGACGGCACGTTTTGCGGGTGATTCCGCTTCTACGGGTCTATGCTCAGCATTTGACGTCAGATCCCTTGTAATATCATATATTTGTTTAATTTTATAGAGAAAAAGCAGATCCCAGACATGGCACAAAACTAAAGTCATTTCAATTGGAAAGTCTCTGCCTTGAAGAAACACTAAAAGAAATCTTGAAAAAAAAAATGTGCTAGCCAGTAACGGTTAATTTTGTAGACCAAGCAGAGAGGGAAAAATTATGGAATCACCCTGTAAATTTTTCATTCTCAAAACTAACACCTGCATGAAATAAGATCTGCTTATTAGTCTGCATCTAAAAAGGAGTGATCGCACCTTGGAGAGCTGTTGCACCAAGTGGACTGACATGAATCATGGCTCCAACATGAGAGATGTCAATTGAACAAAGGAGGGGATTACCAAACTTTTAAAAGAGAGTAAATCAACACGCAATGTTGCAAAAGATGTTGGTTGTTGTCAGCTGTGTCTAAAATTTGTCAAATACAAACAACATGGGAAAGATGTTAAAGGGAAACATACTGGTAGACCAAGGAAGACATCAAAGCATCAAGACCGGAAACTTAAAGCAATATGTCTCCAAAACAGGAAATGCACAACAAAACAAATGGGAGGAAACTGGAGTCAATGTCTGTGACCGAACTGTAAGAAACTGCCTTAACGAAATGGGATTTACATAAAGAAAAGCTAAACAAAAGCCATCGTTAACACCTAAACAGAAAATAACAAGGTTAGAATGGGGTAAGGAAAAGCAATTGTGGACTCTGGATGACTGGATGAAAGTCATATTCAATGATGAATCACGAATCTGCATTGGGCAAGGGGATGATGCTGGAGCTTTTGTTTGGTGTTGTTCCAATGAGGTTTATAAAGATCACTGCCTGAAGAGAACATGTAAATTTCCTCAGTCATTGATGATATGGGGCTGCATATCAAGGTAAAGGCACTGAGATGGCTGTCATTACATCTTCAATAAATGCAAAAGTTTACATGAAATGACTTTAGTTTTGTGCCATGTCTGAGACCTGCTTTTTTTCTACAAAATCAAACAACTAAATGAACTCTCACTCTCCTCTCCCCCTTCCTCTGCTGACCATTAATCTCCTCTCCCCTCCCTCTGCTGACTATCTTCCTCTCCCTCTCCCTCTGCTGACCATCACTCTCCTCTCCCTCCTCCCTCTGCTGACCATCACTCTCCTCTCCCCTCCTCCCTGTACTGACCATCACTCTTCTCTCCCTCCTCCCTCTGATGACCATCACTCTCCTCTCCCCTCCTCCCTCTGCTGACCATCTCTCCTCTCCCCTCCCTCTGCTGACCATCACTCCCCTCTCCTCCTCCCTCTGCTGACCATCACTCTCCTCTCCCCCTCCCTCTGCTGACCATCACTGTCCTCTCCCCCTCCCTCTGCTGACCATCTCTCCTCTCCCCCTCCCTCTGCTGACCATCACTCTCTCTCTCCTCCCCCCTCTGCTGACCATCACTCTCCTCTCCCTCCTCCTCTACTGACCATCACTCTCCTCTTCCCTCCTCCTCTGCTGACCACCTCTCCTCTCCCCTCTCCCTTTGCTGTTTACTCTCACTTTCCTCCTCTGCTGACCTCATCTCTTCCCTCTACTGACCATCACTCTCCTCTCCCCTCCTCCCTCTGCTGACAATCACTCTCCTCTCCCCTCCTCCCTCTGCTGACAATCTCTCCTCTCCCCCTCATCTGCTGACCATCACTCTCCTCTCCCCTCCTCCCTCTGCTGACCATCACTCTCCCCTCCCTCTGCTGACCATCACTCTCCTCTCCCCTCCTCCCTCTGCTGACCATCACTCTCCTCTCCCCTCCTCCCTCTGCTGAGAATCTCTCCTCTCCCCCTCATCTGCTGACCATCAATCTCCTCTCCCCTCCTGCCTCTGCTGACCATCACTCTCCCCTCCCTCTGCTGACCATTACTCTCCTCTCCCCTCCTCCCTCTTCTGACAATCTCTCCTCTCCCCCTCATCTGCTGACCATCACTCTCCTTTCCCCTCCTCTCTTTGCTGACCATCACTCTCCTCCCCCTCTCCCTCCATTTACTGACCATAATAATGTCCCCCACCCTCTCCCTCTCCCATAATTACTCTGGCATAAGGACTCCATCTTCGGTGTCTTCAGCTCCATTAGAGTGGAGCACTTTCCACCGCCACTCTTTCGCGCCTCTCGGCGCTGTGACGTCGGCAGTGTGATGAGATTATCACCCTGACCCAGAAGTGTCAGGGCTTCAATTGTAGACTGTACAGCTAGCTGATCAGTGGGAGTCGGCGGGCGCAGCACTTTCTCTGAGCCGCTGTCAGTTTGACGGCGGCTCAAAGAGAGAATGTCCAACTCACACTGCAACCGCCGGGGAGACACAGCACACTGCAGTGCCGACGGCGCCCACCTGCCTTCCTGCACCCCCGGGCCCCCCACCAGCCCCCCTTCAGGTACGCTGCCCTTGGTGCCCGGGCAGCAGCAGAGTGACAGAGGAGGAGCCCAGGCTGTCAGTGTCTCCGGGCCCCCTCTTGGCCTCTGCAGCCCGGGACCCTCACTGGAGTCAGCCCTGTGAGGCCCTGATGACAGCAGCGGAGATAGAGGCGGTGTATTTTCCGGTATGCTGTACCGGTATGTACCGCCTCAAAAAAAGCACTGTATTATATATATATATATATATATATATATATATATATATTGTAAGGTAGCGGTTAGGATTAGCAAGACAGAAGTCAGTGACTCAGGCACTTGCTCACACTACACACGATTTATTTACAAGTCCGGGTTAGTACAGACCTTTTGTAGCTCTAGGACAAAGCCAGTATAATAGGTATTCCCACAGGCCGGTATGGCTGTAAGGCTCTAACTTTAGCCAGGGCCCCTAGGAAGGCCAAGTCCATGCTGTCAAGCTGTGTTAATTGCACACAGCCGCTCCCTGGCTGTGTTAAAACTACACACATAGCCTGTTCACACAGAAATCCACACAGCTCCTCCTGCTCTGATACATCACTCTCTCAAGCCCTGGGCAGCTCATATGCTTCCTAGCCACCCCACACCTGCAAAGCAGTGTGAACAATCAGCACTCAGACCTTGCTGCCATTAACCCTGTGTGTGCTGGCACAAAGCAAAGATACAGTCACCCATGTGAAGTATACCGGTCATGGGGCACCTGCTGGTCACATCACCACAATATAGATAGATAGATAGATAGATAGATAGATAGATAGATAGATAGATAGATAGATAGATAAAAAACTGCACAGCACTCACAGACAATGTGAACTGGTGCCAGCAGGGATGCTGGGTCAATATACTAGAAAAAAACCTTGCAGCACTCAGCTACTACCAATGATGTACATATGCTGACAAGCTATATAATATATGAGAAAAAATTTAAAAACTTACGTTTTTTTAAAAAAAAACTCAAAATTCTTATTATTTTCTTTTTTTTTTTATATCTGAAGTTCTTAGTACACACATTGGCCAATGTCTGCTTGCTCATCGACTGCGACAAAGTGACTTCAGGTCGGATGAGTCCTATCGCTGACACCCAAGTCCTCCTTGTCCACCCTACCCCACTACTAAGTGGGCGGACACCATCTAGACCCTAGATCACCAGTAGGCAATGAGGGTGCAAATTGCAGTAATGGAGCCAGCCACTCCACACGATACAAAAGAGAAAAAACTGCACGGCACTCACAGACAATGTGAACTGGTGCCAGCAGGGATGCTGGGTCAATATACTAGAAAAAAACCTTGCAGCACTCAGCTACTACCAATGATGTACATATGCTGACAAGCTATATAATATATGAGAAAAAATTTAAAAACTTACGTTTTTTTAAAAAAACTCAAAATTCTTATTATTTTTAAATCTGAAGTTCTTAGTACACACATTGGCCAATGTCTGCTTGCTCATCGACTGCGACAAAGTGACTTCAGGTCCGATGAGTCCTATCGCTGACACCCAAGTCCTTCTTGTCCACCCTACCCCATGGCTGGCTCCATTACTGCAATTTGCACCCTCATTGCCTATTGGTGATCTAGGGTCTAGATTGTGTCCGCCCACTTAGTAGTGAATGGTGAAGTTACCAAACAAAACCAGCGCTATTGGTCTGACACTAACCCATAATGGATAGATCCAAGACTGTTGGAACACAAAAATTGTTGGTATGGTGTGGTATATGGGGTAAAAAGATAGTGGGACCATTCTTCATCAATGGAAACCTCAATGCCACTGGATATCTGAAATTGCTAAATGATTCAGATATCCAGTGCCATTGAGGTTTCAATTGATGAAGAATGGCCCCACTATCTTTGTGCCAGGAGTGGCATAAGGTCACCCAAAAGCAGTGTGAAAGACTGGTGGAAAGCATGCCAAGACACATGAAAGCTGTGATTAAAAATCATGGTTATTCAAACAAATATCGACTTTTTAACTCTTCCTGAGTTAAAGCATGAGTATTTATGTTACTAAATGAATAAGAACTTCTGCAGTGGTCTCTTAATTTTTTCCGGAGCTGTGTATATATATATACATACACACATACAGTTGTGGCCAAAAGTATTGACACCCCTGCAATTCAGTCAGATAGTACCTAGTTTCTTCCTGAAAATGATTGCAATCACAAATTCTTTGGTATTATTATCTTCATTTAATTTGTCTTCAATGAAAAAACACAAAAGAGAATGAAGCAAAAAGCAAAACATTGATCATTTTACACAAAACTCCAAAAAAGGGCCAGGCAAAAGTATTGGCACCCTCAGCCTAATATTTGGTTGCACAACATTTAGCCAAAATAACTGTGATCAACCGCTTCCGGTAACCATCAATGAGTTTATTACAATGCTCTGCTGGAATTTTAGACCATTCTTCTTTGGCAAACTGCTCCAGGTCCTTGATATTTGAAGGGTGTCTTCTCCAAACTGCCATTTTTAGATCTCTCCACAGGTGTTCTATGGGATTCAGGTCTGGACTCATTGCTGGCCACCTTAGAAGTCTCCAGTGCTTTCTCTCAAACCATTTTCTAGTGCTTTTTGAAGTGTGTTTTGGGTCATTGTCCTGCTGGAAGACCCATGACCTCTGAGGGAGACCCAGCTTTCTCACACTGGGCCCTACATTATGCTGCAAAATTTGTTGGTAGTCTTCAGACTTCATAATGCTATGCACACTGTCAAGCTGTCCAGTGCCAGAGGCAGCAAAGCAAAACCAAAAAATCGGGGAACCTCTGCAATGTTTGACTGTAGGGACCATGTTCTTTTCTTTGAATGCCTCTTTTTTTCTCCTGTAAACTCTATGTTGATGCCTTTGCCCATAAAGCTCTACTTTTGTCTCATCTGACCAGAGAACATTCTTCCAAGACGTTTTAGGCTTTCTCAGGTAAGTTCTCCTGCCTGGCTTTTTTATGTCTCGGGGTAAGAAGTGGGGTCTTCCTGGGTATCCTACCATACAGTCCCTTTTCATTCAGACGCCGACGGATAGTACAGGTTGACACTGTTGTACCCTCGGACTGCAGGGCAGCTTGAACTTGTTTGGATGTTAGTCGAGGTTCTCTATCAACCATATGCACAATCTTGCGTTGAAATCTCTAGACAATTTTTCTTTTCCGTCCACATCAAGGGAGGTTAGCCACTGTGTCATGGTCTTTAAACTTCTTGATGACACTGCGCACGGTAGACACAGGACCATTCAGGTCTTTGGAGATGGATTTGTAGCCTTGAGATTGCTCATGTTTCCTAACAATTTGGTTTCTCAAGTCCTCAGACAGTTCTTTGGTCTTCTTTCTTTTCTCCATGCTCAGTGTGGTACTCACAAGGACACAGGACAGAGGTTGAGTCAAATTTAATTCATGTCAACTGGCTGCAAGTGTGATTTAGTTATTGCCAACACCTGTTAGGTGCCACAGGTAAGTTACAGGTGCTGTTAATTACACAAATTAGAGAAGCATCACATGATTTTTCTAACAGTGCCAATACTTTTGTCCACCCTCTTTTTTATGTTTGGTGTGGAATTATATCCAATTTGGCTTTAGGACAATTCTTTTTGTATTTTTTAATTGAAAAAAAATTAAATGAAGATAATAATACCAAAGAATTTGTGATTGCAATCATTTTCAGGAAGAAATTGAGTATTATCTGACAGAATTATAGGAGTGTCAATACTTTTGGCTACAACTGTATATTAAATATAAATATACTAGATGGTGGCCCGATTCTAATGCATCGGGTATTCTAGAATATGTGGGTGTACGGTAGTACGGGTGTACGGCGGTGCCGTTGTGTGAGTGTGCAGTGGTGGCTCCCTCAGTTCCCACCCGCTCCAGGCTTCTGTCCAGCCGCCTCTCACCTTAGCATGTCTTCTTCTTCTTCCTCCAACATAGACATTTCCAAGGCCTCAGGGGGCGGAGTTAACAGGGGGCATCATAGTAGGCATGTCCAAGCACATAGCCCTGATGTGATGTGGTGGGCGTGCCCTTGTTCACAGCCATTACGACGCCCCCTTTGGTAGCTCCACCCCCATCCCCCAACGGTCTTTAAATTTATGGAGTCTATGCCAAGAAAAGAAGAAGGAGAATGGCGGGGTGAGCAGTGAGCAGATGGAGCATGGAGCGGCAGCCTGGAGGGAGCGTAAAGCAGATGAGAAGCAGGCAGAAAACTGAAAGAAGGGGGGCCAGGACACCAGGTGGACTGTGCCTGTTTCACTGCAATGGAAATCCCGCGTCGCTGATTGTTTGCGCCCAGCCAGCCACGAACAATCAGTGACGCGGGTTTTGCGTTAGAGACAGTGTAACGTGAGTGCAAGGTGAGTGCAGGGCTAAATGTGAGGTGAGTGCAAGGTGAGTGTAGGGTTAAGTGTGAGGTGAGTGCAAGGTGAGTGTGACGTGAGTGCAGGACAGAGTGTGACGTGAGTGCGGGGCAAAGTGTGACGTGAGTGCGGGGCAGAGAGTGACGTGAGTGCGCGGCAGAGAGTGACGTGAGTGCAGGGCAGAGAGTGACGTGAGTGTGGGGCAGAGCATGACGTGAGTGTGGGGCAGAGTGTGACGTGAGTGCGGGGCAGAGCATGACGTGAGTGAAGGGCAGAGCGTGACGTGAGTGCAGGGCAGAGAGTAACGTGAGTGCAGGGCAGAGTGTGACGTGAGTGCAGGGCAGAGTGTGATGTGAGTGCAGGGTGAGTGTGAGTGGTGGGTGAGTGTGAGTGCAGTGTGAGTGTAAGGTGTGTGGGTGTAAGTGGTCTGCAGTACATGGCTCCTGTTGCTGTGTGTGTTTAGCTTAAGGACCTCTGGTGATGTCACAGCTATGTGATCTTGCTCCGGCCATGATTGTGACATCATTAGAGGTCCTGTAAGTATAGAGCACCCCGTCATACATAACAACGCACCAGAAATACCGATACGACCTGGCCGGGATCGCTGGTGCATCATTTTCAGCATTCCCGCCTGCTATGTGAGTGTAGCGCTGTCGTCTCTGTCACGGCAATCCGGCGTTGCTGATGCGTCGCCAGTGCTTTTTTTGTAACAAACATATTTGCCGGTACGCATTTCAGATTAGTTTCCCCTATGCACAGGGGTGCAGCAAAGCTCTATACCGCCTGAGCCTAGGTGAAGACCGGGGCAGTGGGGTTGCTGTTGGCGGCCGCAGGTGAGGAGCGGAGGGGGGGGGTGCTGTTGGTAGCCGCCACTGGTGATTTTACCTTATGCAGCCAGCGCACGTCACACAGGGAGGCGGCTGCATGGTGCAGGCGCCGACCCTTTCTGCTATGTGGCTCCCCCTGCCTCCTTGCCGCCTGAGCCTAAAGGTTCATATTGACCATTGGACAGTGCGGCCCTGCCTACGCATGGCACATGTCCCCTATGCATGGCACACGTCCCCTATGCATGGCACACGTCCATTATGCATGGCACACGTCCATTATGCATGGCACATGTCCCCTATGCATGGCACACATCCCCTATGCATGGCACATGTCCATTATGCATGGCACACATCCATTAAGCATGGCACACGTCCATTATGCGTGTCACACGTCCCCTATGCATGGCACACGTCCATTATGCATGGCAAATGTCCATTATGCATGGCACACGTCCATTATGCATGGCACACATCCCCTATGCATCACTCACGTCCATTATGCGTGGCACATGTCCCCTATGCTTGGAACACGTCCCCTATGTGTGGCACACATCCCCTATGTGTGGCACCCGTCCCCTATGCATGGCCCACGTCCAATATGCATGGCACTTGTCCCCTATGCAGGGCACACATCCATTATGCGTGGCACACATTCCCTATGCTTGGCACACGTCCCCTATGCGTGGCACACGTCCCATATGCATGGCACACATCCTCTATGCATGGCACACATCCATTATGCATGGCCTATGACCATTATGCATGTCACACGTCCCCTAAGCATGGCACACGTCTATTATGCATGTCACATGTCCCCTATGCGTTGTACACGTCCCCTATGCATTGGACACATCCCCTATGCATGGCACACATCCCCTATGCATGGCACACGTCCCCTATGCATGGCACACATCCCCTATGCATGGCACACATCCATTATGCATGGCACATGTCCCCTATGCGTGGCATACGTCCCCATGCGTGGTACACGTCCCCTATGTGCGGCACACGTACATTATGCATTTCACACAACCCCTATACATCGCACACGTCCCCTATGCATGGCACACGTCCAATATGCATGGCACACATCCCCTATGCATGGCACACTTCCATTATGCGTGGCACACATCCCCTATGTATGGCACACATCCCCTATGCGTTGCACACGTCTCCTATGCATGGCTCACATCCCCTATGCATGGCACACATCCCCTATGCATGGTACACGTCCCCTATGCATGGCACACGTCTATTATGCATGGCACATGTCCCCTATGTGTTGCACATGTCCCCTATGCATTGGACACATCCCCTATGCATGGCACACGTCCCCTATGCATGGAACACATCCCCTATGCATGGCACACGTCCATTTTGCGTGGCACACGTTTCCTATGCGTGGCACACGTCCCTTATGCGTGGCACACGTCCCCTATGTGTGGCACATGTACATTATGCATTTCACACAACCCCTATACATCGCACACGTCCCCTATGCATGGCACACGTCCAATATGCATGGCACAGATCCCCTATGCATGGAATACATCCCCTATGCATGGCACACGTCTATTATGCGTGGCACACATCCCCTATGTGTGGCACACATCCCTTATGTGTGGCACACGTCCCCTATGCATGGCATGCATCCCCTATGCATTGCACACGTCTCCTATGTATGGCTCACATCCCCTATGCATGGCACATGTCCCCTATGCATGGCACACATCCCCTATGCGTGGCACACGTCCCCTATGCGTGGCACACATCACCTATGCGTGGCACATGTCCCCTATGCGTGGCACACGTCCCCCATGCATGGCACACATCCATTATGCATGGCACACGTCCCCTATGCATGGCACATGTCCCCTATGTGTGGCACATGCCCATTATGCATGGCACACGTCCCCTATGCATGGCACATGCCCATTATGCATGGCACACGTCCCCTATGCTTGGCACACGTCCCCTATGCAGGGCACACGTCCCCTATGTGTGGCACATGCCCCCCTGTGTTTGATATGGCCCTCATGCTGCTGCCATAGGAAAATAATAAACTCAATTTTCACCTCTTCCAGTGCTGTTCTCCCATTCTGACTGCTGCTGTGATCGGGCAGAGATGATGCTGCAAAGCTCCTCCACTTCCTGCTTCTCGGTGCCGGTCATGTGATCGGCAGGGAGTGACATCATCTCTGTGTGCGATCACAGCAGCAGCCGGGAGACCGAAGAGACACCGGAGATCAGTGCTGGAGGAGGAGCCAGGAGGTAAGTATAGAGTTTATTACTTTACTATGGCAGCAGCATGGGGGCCATATCTAACATAGAGGGGCATGTGCCATCACATGGGGGGGTGCAGGACCATATAATATGGACCGCTCCCCCAGCCCATCACCATGGTGCAGTTTCAGCACCACGGTGATGGAGAGCGGTTATGCATATTATATGAGCGGGAGCAGGAGACCTCCCGCTTCCTACTGCAGCCTCCACCACCCCGCCCCAGCTCACATTTTCCCGTACGCCGGCCACCGTCGGCCGGACCGTGTATCCCAGTAGCGGGGCTGCAAATAGGCGTGAAATTCATCTATTTGCATAGTTTGCGCTCATTGGTTCCCGCCTCTGGCGGGCACCAATGAGCATCATGTGTGTGGCGCGTGATTTCGGCGACAGACACACTCAAATAACCCTTAGACAATTATATAATAGATATATACATGTTTATACCATTATTATAAGCTAAGGTGATGCTTTCTTTTGGTGTGGAGACTGAAGTATGGATATTGAAATAGACCACTTGCACACTATGGAATAAATGGAGTCCATATTCCAAGATAGTAATCTCATCACACACTGATCATTAAAGAATCATTAGCTTTCTCTCTATCTGTAATTTATGATGTGTATATCTGCGATCCAGAGAAAATTGCTTGTTTTATGATAAATTGGTCTCCAAAGCACTTATTAAGTAGCTTTTCATTATTCTTTTCCCATTATGCATATACTACATCCTGAATATGGAAATTCTTTTATGTTACTTTTTACACATTTTAATACAATATTTTTAATTATTATTTTTAACTTATTTCAAAATAGTTACACCTTTTACATTTATACGGTATTATATTTTCATATATCACTTTTCCTTATCTATTTGTTAAGCATTATTATTATTAGTATTATTCTTATCATTATTATTAATTTAATTGCTTTTATTATATTATCTATTTCTTTTTATATATATATAAATGCAAATTGTATATGTTGTCATTAAACCAAATTGTATACTTTATATAGTTTTGTAGTATAGGCTTATTGTTATGTTTTAACTTTCATGCTTCAGTGCTTGTACATCTTACAAGTCCACGTTTTGCATTATGCATGCTAGATTTACTATTTTATGTAAAGTGTATATCATGTTTTGTAACATATTTTAAAATAAACAAAGCCATATCGATCATATTTTTTGCCAATTTGCAACTTGCATAAAATCCTAGATAAACCAAATAAAGCAGGAACCGATGAGTCCTGTCGATATCTTGCTCGGGTGCTTCAAGCTGCTGTGATGCTAAATCCGGTTACGTCTTTGCGTCTCCAGTTTATGAATAGTCTACCTATGCCACAAACCTTGTGCCTCGGGCTTTTGCGCCATTTCTGCTGAAGCATTTACTGGTCAGGATAAAAATAAGACTTGTTTATGAGAACAGGAAAGCAAACAAGAAAAGGTAAAGATTTCACTATTAATCTTATGCTGTTCAGGCTGAGAAATGTCTTGAATTGAAGGGCAATCAACACTTGCACAAACACAGTACTGAATCTTGCTTTTTGCAGGTGAACAACCGTTTTCTGAAGAGCAGACATAAGAAATACTGAGATCATATGATAATGGTAAAATGTATTTAAAGGGAATCTGTCAGGTCCCCTGTGCACCCAGAACCACTAGCAGTTCTAGGTACATATCTCGAACCCCTTCCTGATATTCTCAGCATGTTGTAGTGTACATAAATCAATCTTTAGAAAAAGTATTTCTAAAGATCGCTTATGATATGCTAATTAGGACTTTGACTAGTCAAGGGGGTGTTAGTTTCCCTGACTTGCCAGCCCACATAACATGTTATCATGCCCCTTTAGGTATTATAACATGCTTTGCATAGCATCGTCATTACAATCACTAATTTAAGCTGTGATTGCGCTGCTGTGCATGCCTCACCTTATGAGTCTCTATCGCCAGGTGTATACACCCATGGCTTCAAAGAGGCTTACCGTGCGTGATCAAAAGTCGCTGCATTTCCAGTCTTGCGCACTACACTGCTTTGAAGCTGGGATACATACACCTAGCTTTAGACTGGTGCACATGACTCGAAGTACGTACGACTTTCAATCATGTGCAGTGAGCCTCTCTGAAGCCTGGGGTGCATACACCAGAGATGCTCAATGGTGAGAGATGAGGAAAGGACATACGCGTGCAAGCGCGGCCTAAGGCTGTGGTCACAGTACCATTTTTCACATGCATTTTTGGAGACCTGCGTTTTCAAAAACGCATGTAAAAAACGCACCCATAGGCCCCCATGTTAAAAAACGCATGCCCTAATAGCCAAAAAGTATGTGTG
Organism: Allobates femoralis; assembly: GCA_033576535.1. Taxonomy (NCBI): domain Eukaryota; kingdom Metazoa; phylum Chordata; class Amphibia; order Anura; family Aromobatidae; genus Allobates; species Allobates femoralis. The sequence goes on along the minus strand of JARQOC010000002.1, from coordinate 66,496,779 downwards.
ACTGTCCCATGCGTTTTTGGAGCATATCCAAAAACGCATGCGTTTTTTAATAGGGGGCCTTATGGAAAACGCATGCAAAAACGCATGTACAATTAGTGCCATTCAAAAACGCATGCGTTTCCCATAGGAGCCCATGTTAAAAAAACGCATGCGTTTCCGGAAACGCATGCGTTTTTTTAACATGGGCTCCTATGGGAAACGCATGCGTTTTTGAATGGCACTAAAAGGTACTAATTGTACATGCGTTTTTGCATGCGTTTCCCATAGGAACCCATGTTATAAAAACGTATGCGTTTTCTACAAAAACGCATGCGTTTTTCATAACGCTCAAAAAAATACTACAAGCACTATTTTTAGGTGCAGATTCAAAAACGCAGCCAAAAACGCAGGGAGCCATCAGAGACCTTAAAAAACTCATGCTGACATGAAAAACGCATGTAAAAAAGCATGCGTTTTTAAAAGGCACTAAAAAAACTGTGACCACAGCCTTATATAGCGATTGTAATGATGATGCTATGCAAACCATGTTATCACACCAGCAGGGGTGGAAAAACATGCTAAGTGGGCTGACTAGTTGAGGGAACTAACATCCCCTCGACAAGTGAAAGCCCTAATTAGCATCTCATAAATGATCCTTAGAAATACTTTTTCTAAAATTCGGTTTATGTATGGTGCAACATGCTAGGACGATCAGGCAGGGATTTGAGATATGCCCCCAGAACCGCTTGTGGTTCAACGTGCACAGGTTCCCTTTAAATACATTTTACCATTATCATGTGATATCAAGATTTCCTTTAACCCTTGTCTGGTACCATGAAAAAAAAATCAATACATATGCATTCTGCATGGGGTCAGATTGAACCCATGGTACCAGGAATGGGTTAATGGTGGGATGCAAAATAGACACATACTGTATATTAATGAACATAAACTAAATTATCTGTTAGAAATGTTCCTCACAATGGAAGTTAGTAATTTGACAAATATTTTCATCACATATTAATAAAACTTCAGTATTCTTCACAGAGAATATTAACCCTATTATTTGCAATTAAATGTCTAGCATAAGTAAGCTTTGTGAAATTAGTAAAATATTACTAAAGCATATTACTTTTATTTTCCAGAAATTATCATTACACAAAGTAGTGTATAAAAGTGGGAGAAGCGAGATGCAGCTGCAGATCTATCAGTGAAATACTCATAGTTATAGCTAGGTGTGCCTTCACTCATGGCATGATACTTTGACTACGGACAGAGACACACTTATGCGAGCTGCATGCGAGATACTCAACATCTCGGATGACTCACACAGAATGGCATCTCCCTCTCTGGACAGGAGGATGGAACTTCATAGAAACTCAAGCAGCTGATGTTGCCTTCCAGAGAAACTCATGTCAGTATCCCGTATGCATCTTGTATAGTGTTTTTCCAGCCTAATGCAAAGTAACTGTGGCACTCTGCCCTAACAGGCAGCCACAGGACAACCTAGTGCATGGAGGGATTTCCACATCAGGTAGCCTACAAACTCAACACCTTCCACCCCAGGACTGTAGGTGGAGCTTCACTTGCTGCCCTTAAGCAAGATCCCCTATAAATATCAGTGCTGGGGGCGGAGTTAGTTAGTTAGTCAGTGCAATACGGAGCAGTATAGTGAAGACAACCTGGTGCCGGAGCCACGCTAAGCCCGAACCAGAAGACAGTCTAGCCATAATGAGGTACCCGAGAGTGAGGGTCAGTGGCAAGACTAGAGAGAAAGAAGTAGAATTGGGGACAGAGGAGCCATACTGACTCACCCCATGGAAGCAACCCGGATATCAGTGTCCGAGTCTGCTAAGGAGAATTTAGCCCAGCAGAAGAACACCGGTCCGACCAAGGAGACAACTAAAAAAAAAAACAAAGAGCCAGGACCCGCAGAAAATCCCCAGATGTAGCGGCAATCCGTAAAGGTTCTTACACGAGTTCAGAGTTACAGAGGAAGAGAAAAGCACAGGAGGCCAGGCCAGGTTCTATACAGGTCAGGGCTTCACCACAAGTAAAAGAAGGGACAAGGATGCCTTATAAATCACTCACTGTGGAAATCCTGAAGTGCATCCCGACCATCTGGGGTGTACCCTGGACAGTGCCAGTTTGTCATCAGTAAAGGTACGGAAAACTAATAATCCCAGTGTGTGTGTCAGTTCTTACTGCCCTGTTCCTGTCCAGCACAGAGACTGTAACTACCTCCCGCCTGCAGAGTCTCATCCCTGTGCCAACATCACTGCCCCTGGGACCCATTCCGCCTTCAAGCAGCTCATCCAACATCCTCGGAGGTCTGCCGCAGCGCTGGTGCCATCAGCAGACTCTGTAGGTGGTGTTAAGACATCTATAATCAAATACCTGTAAATAAACCCACCTTTTTAAAGCGACCCCCAGGGCACGGTCCCGGGCAACGACCGCCTGTGGCATCCCCAGCATTCAGCGCCCGGTATCGGAGGATCCCAAGCCTTGGGGTGGCTCATAACCTTCTGGTATCTGGCTCCTGGGGCAAAGATTTCATAATGGGTAATCAGCCACACAGATAAATGGTGATGACTTCCTGTTTTCAAATTCTTTGTACAACAATCAGAAGACCTCACACTAATAGACATGATACCGCCAGAAAAAGCGGAAGCCACATACATTGTCTCCCAAAAAATATAATATGTTGACAAAGTTGTGAAGTTTTTACAATATCAATCAGTTAAAGCACCACTCCAGCATTTTTCACTGCACTGCTGGAGTAATGCTTAAAAATAGGAGTCCCCAACCCTCTTCCTAAAACTCACCATCTGTCAGCTTCCCTTGCTATTGCCATTGCTCTGTTGGGCTGTAGCAAAATTTAACCCACTGACATGCCATAGTGTTTCATGGAGTGCGCCGGAGCTCTGGTAACGTAACTTCTGACTTCCAGCCAGTCAGACGTTACAGGCACAAGATAGTGCTGTGGGACCGAAGTGGCATTAGAAAAAGGTGAAGCTACCAGAAGATGAAAGGGAGCAGAGGGCTTACATCTAAAGCACCACTGTGGTGATACTGCAGTGATAAAGAAAAGAAAAATGCTGGAATGGTGCTTTAAATTAATTATGATTTTTAATTGTAAAATATGTGGATTTGGGTTCAAGAATGAGAATAACCATGGTCACATGGTCACATTATGGCCCTGTTGAAGGTATGAGTTGGTAGAATCTGGCACCATAAGTAGTCTGTGCAGTTATATTGCTCTTTTGAATACATCTGCTCACATATTGTTACATACTCACTTGTGCTCACATCCTACACCATGGAGCCACCATTCTGACCCTTTGGTACTGAAACCTGGGAAGATTATGGTACTGTTTAGCTATGCATTACTAAAGTCCGGAGGGGGTGCATTACGTCATGATGGGTAGAGTGGACACTGCTCAGTAGCATAGTTTTTTTTAGCATTATGTATATTCATTAAAACCTGCTAATTGCTATGGAAAACCAGAAGTTCCTCTATGACTTTCAAAGCAGGGCTGCTATTGCCAAGTCTTGCAGTGGAGTATCTATTTGAGTTGACAGTTCATAACTAGGGAAGAGTGATCTCATGGATATTTGGGCTTGCATGTTCGAAACGACTTTAGATAAAAGTTCAGTTTGGTACCGGTACTTGGCTCAAACTTGACCCAGGATTCCAAGCTCCATATAAGTCAATAGGAACCCAACTTTGGTGCTGTAAAATAGTTAGAAAATCATCACAGCAAGGACTAAGTAATCGCAAAAGGAAGCAAAATGGGGAAAAGAACAGAATAATTGCTCACCAAGCAAATGCGGATCGGGAATAAATAAAAAAAATTATGTTGGATCCCCCATAATTTTGATAACCAGCCAAGGTAAAGCAGATATTTAAGGGTTGGTATATCTAGACTGGGAAGGTTCATGTTTATTTGGCCCTTCATAGTCTAAATATGCATGCCCCAGTTGCCTCAGAAATAGCACCCCAGTCACCTAGGCTGTCCCATCCCCAACTGACTGATTTACCTTAGCAGATTATAAAAAGTAGGGGGACCCCACTGAGTTTTTCTAAATTATTTAAATAACTATTTAAAAAGATGGTGTGGATCCCCTCTGTTTTTGATAAACTGCCAAGGTAAAGAAACAGCTGAGGGCTGCAACCCACAGATGTCAGCTTTACCTTGGCTAGTTATCAAAAGGAAGACCCTATGCCATTTTTTTTTAATTAATTATTTGTTAGTTAAACAGGTCTAAAACACGATCTGAGCCCCATGAAAGAAAGTAAGGCAGTAAAGGTTGCAATTGTACAATATATAGCGGGGAACTTTTCTTTTGTCAACTTACAGAAGACACTGTGTGCCAAGCACCACGTCATCAGCTCCTATAGAGATCCGATGACAAGTTTCAGCTGGCCCATCACAGCCATGCCAGATTTCGGTGTGGCTGCGATAAATCCAGAAGTGCACACAGCGGAAAAGGTTGTTGCTTTCAACAAGCTTTATTCGACTGCGGAACATGAACAGTAACATAGACTATAAGTTTGATGTCTGTTTCCAGAGTGTGACACTGGACAATAGGTGTCCAGTATGAACCCTAAACTTTACCGTTCGGGTTCACTCATCCCTATTCACAACTATTATGAGGGCATACAAAATCTATACAGAAACTAGCAGGAAAAAATTGTAAGTTGCTCATTGTATTGGGCAGGCATTGTTCCTTAAGGCCCAGTTACACGGTACGAGATCGTGAAGGATATCGTTCAAACATCACGGGTTTGAAGTCGTTGAATCAACATCGTTTGGATATTGTTGCGTGTAACACCGCAATACGACTATGATAAATCATTAGATCATTGATCGCAGATTTGAGAACAAGTTCTCAAATGAAACGATCCTCGATCAGCCAACCTCCCGCATGGTTCTGTGTGACACCGCGATAATGATGTCGTTAACGACTTCTCCTATTCACAATAGTGAACAAGGATCGTTCGCTGGGTTGTGCGAACGATAGATGCTCGCCACATCATTGGTGAGTCGTGCGTGATATCTAGACGTGTGACATCTCGCCAGCGATGTCATAGAGATGTCCTAATGCCTGAGATCGTTGGTGATATCTAAACGATATTGAAGCGTGTAACTGGGCCTTTACAAGAATGCTTACTAGTTTAAATTACATTAATTATCCCTTCATTCTTAACTTTTGAATGATCGCCTGATTTGAATCTTTTTTACTGGTAAAGATTTCCTCCATTTCATTTCAGACAAGAGGTGCATACCAAACAGTGGGTAAGCACAGAAAACTTTCACTGAAATGATTATTTTTTTCCATGGTTTCTGCTTCGAGTAGGTGAGTTGCATATTTTATGAGGAGTTTAAAATAGCAAAAGAGAAATGCTAGCTTTGTGGATCAGTCTAGATAGTGTGGAGAGCCTGCGGTGAACCATTAATTTTCAGACCATCCGCAAAAGTAAATGTACAGTATTTTTCTAGTTGCCCATGGGACAGACAATGTAGAGGTATAATTTTGCTGAATAAAATTATTTATAACCTTCAAATTAACCTGACATCATTCCAAAGTGTGAAACAAATGTTAATTTTGTCTTCTGTCAATTAAAGGGAAGCAGTCACCAGATCTTTACCATGTAATCTGAGAGCAGATTCTGATGTTATCAGTAAATTTGATGAAAAGATTTTTCAGCAGGGTATTATCACTATAGGACTAGAACAACTGCTACCATTGAGTTGGTCATATTCATGAACTCTGTATAAACCTGCACCCACCACTGATTAACAGCTTTCTGCCTATACACGGTGTACACAGAAAGTGGTCAATCAGTGGTTTGAGCAGGGTTATACGATTCTCATCATTCAGAGTAGACCTGCTGTTAGGACTTTGGATTTTCTATTTTCATTCTGTGCGTCTTGCCTCTTTTCAAGATGGTGTCCGTTGGTTCATGTGATCCTCCTCTCTGCCTTTATAAACCTCAGCCTATCATATAGCCATGCTCGAGTATTCAATTGAATTTCTGCCTCCCCATTTCCTGTGATCCTTAAGTGAACCTCCTCTGGTAATTCCACTCTGTTTTTTCCTGTGTCTGCAGTCTTTTTCTAACTTCCACACCTGCTCAGTGCTTTTTCTGGAAACCTGCTTCTGGGCAGTGTGTTTCAGACTTAGCTTCAGCATGCCAGTCCTGTGAAACATAAGCCCTGTGCGCCTGTAAGCTTTGCAGCTTCCCTGTTAGTTTTGTGCAGTTGTAGTTTCTCTGGACTTTGTGGGACTTTAGTTAAACTGCACTGTGCAGTTTCAAGTTCACGACTTGTTCTTGTTCCTACCTTTCTCAGGCCTTGCTGGGATTTACTAAACTCATAGACTGTTTCTGATGTGAATTGCTTCTAAAGAGACTTTACAGTTCTTTGCTTGTTACTGTAGATGAACTTGCTCACTTGTTGCATCTCACAATTATTAACTGCCCCGTGTGTTTAATACAGTCTTGTTCACCATAAACTTGGTCTCAGTGTGGCTGTGCTCCAATAGGCTGATTCCTGAGTAAATCCTTATTATACATTACACCTTCAGCAGAAGAAACAGTGATTTTATGAAAATTTCAGCAAGTATCTGAGTGACACATCACTAGAATCATAAGTAATCTCTGCCTCTATATTATAATGCCCTCAGATGCGGTAGCAAAACCTGATGACAGATTCTGTTTACGTCTTCAAATTGACTAAGACTTTATATGACAATGAAATGGCTAACAACTTTACAATATGTAAGGTACACGAGTAGTGGTTAGTTGCAATTAACCATCCTACTGTATCCCAACCCGCCCCTCGTAGACTGTGATCCCTCGTGGACAGGGTCCCCTCCCCTCCTGTACCTATACGTCCTGTTCGCCTAGATTTAGTGTACTTGTTCTTGTCTCCCTTATCCTCATGTAAAGCGCCATGGAACCTAATGGCGCTATATAAATAAATAATAATAATTATAATTCAGCTTTTATACCTTTTCATTCTAGTTATATGAAAAGAGCCCTATCTGAAAAACGTTCACTATGCTCTGGTTAAAAGGGTTATTTCTGCTCAAAAATCACTTCATCAAGTCATGTAATAAAAGTTGGTTCGCTCTGGTATACCTGACATTATCTTTTTAGGTTCAAGAAAACAGATATTATATCACTTGGATACATAATTGTCAGTGAGATAAATCTGATGTTTTGTTGTTAACTAACTGTTGACTTCTGAATCCAAAAGTGATCTCAGTTTTTCTTTTTCACGTTAATTTTTAAGCTACAGAATACCCATCACTGAATTACGTGAGGTGACGCAGGCTGGCAGAAGCTAAATTAGAAACACATAGGTGTAGTAAGCAGAACATCAAACTGCAAGTAACTGGAAAGAGCCGAACTATTACAATAGCTGGAGGAGAAACCCAAACGTGAGATGCACAACGAGCCAGGAATCCAAGCAATTACTCTAGAAAGGCCAAGAATATGGAAGCTTATATAGGCAAGAAAGCAGGAACACATGGAGAGGAACGAGGTAGCGGACGCCATCTTGGATAAGGACAAGGAGGCTCAAGGGGTAATCCGAAGATCCGGAATTTTGACAAAAATATGCCTTGGTGCTACTTTTACAACCAATCATTTTGTAGCTCTCCAAGAGTTTCTGGACAATTTCAGCGGAATTGCTTGCTCATGTATTTTCAAGTAAGTCCCTGACAAGATCTTTGAATGGTAATCAAGCATTATTTTGCAGTTCTAACATTGTCCGATGAAATGTTCATCTTTGGTGACTTGCTGAAATTGTGGACAATCAACCACACTGGCCTTTACTTTTCTAAACGACAGGCTAGAAAATGCCATAATGAGGTACTTGACACTGTCTCCTTCAGTTGCGGAAGCATCAACATGTTCTTCACGAGTCCCAGTTTCATGTGCAGAGGTGGGAATATAATACTCTTTCTATCAACAAGTGTCTATTGTAGAATGTTTGGATCACCAGGTTAGAGGTCAGATCTTGAAGTTCAAATTCTTTTCACCCAATGCTTCTACTCTGCTGTCTCACATGCACAGAAACCATGGACATTTGGTGTATCTATGTTGCTGTCTAATCAACAACCTTACCTTTTTAATGTCAACACACATGATTTTGCAAAAACTCAATGACTCTTTTATTTGTTCATATTCTTCACAAAGAAAAACTGAATAGCCAAATGAGACTAAACCAAATAAATTATGATTGTGATGAACAGTCACCATTTATTTGAGTTATAGTTTGGAATTCGCAATTCCTCAATTAAACGTGTATGTTTTGGCGAAACACAAAGGCGCTGTCACTTTTAAGTATTGCAGAAATACACTTTCTTTGTATGAAAAGTAGAATACCTCTGCATCTTTTTCAATCAAGTTTTTCTCATGCAGTCTTGATGTTAGGAGTTCTGAGTAGGATGAGCGAGTATACTCATAACTATTCAGTACTCGCCGAAAAGTACAGTATTCGGGCTATTACTGTTCTGGGAGTTTTCTCGTGATTACTCGTTAGGAGTAACGAGTATTACATTCACTTTCGTAGTGTATCTATCTATATACACTGCGAAAGTGAAATAAAAGTTAATAAAAGGTGTTAAAAATAGAAAATAACATGCTCACCTATCCAACGACTGTCCGGGACCTGAAAAGAACACATCCGATGACCTGCAAGGACCTTAATTCTGATGGCCATTCAGATGGCCGGTAGCCATCAGGTGGTGTGTGACGTCACACATCACCTGATGCTACAGGCCATCTGATTGGCCATCAGATGTAAGGTCTTGGCAAGCCATTGATATGTTAGAACATCTGATGACCAATTAGATGTCACGTAGCGATCAGGTGGTGTGTGACGTCACATACCACCTGATCGCTACCGGCCATCTGTTTGGCCATCAGACTTAAGGTCCTAGCTGGCCATTGATGTGTTAGAACATTGATGGCCTGCTAGGACCTTAAGTCTGATGGCCAATCAGATGGCCGGTAGTAATCGGGTGATGTCTGACGTCACACACCACCTGATTGCTACGTGACATCTGATTGGCCATCATACTTAAGGTCCTGGCAAGCCACCAGATGTGTTCTTTTCGGGTCTCTGGACAGCCGTTGGATAGGTGAGTATGTTATTTTTTAATTTTGAACACATTTTATTAACTTTTATTTCACTTTTGCAGTGTATATAGATACACTGCGAAAGTACTCGCATTTCCCATTGACTTACATTGGACCTACTACTTGTAATGAGTACCCAAGTATTTGGACCTACTCATTACGAGTATAACGAGTCCAAATATTTCACTACTCACTCATCCCTAGTTCTGAGGTTTCTCAAAACTCATGCCAAATCGTTCAACTCATGCTGGTCAAATCCTTTATGAACGGAGATATCTTTTATTTTAAAATCTTCATCATTGCTGTCACTTTTTTCTTCACCATAATTCTGTGCTTGAAAAGACAATAGATCAAGGAAAACTATCACTGGGATTTCAGATGAATGAGGAACTGGACATATAGCTTATAATAAACTAGGATACTCTACAGTTATTTTCTTTTTATATCCTGAAGTTTTCACTTTACAAAACTAACAATCAATGGAATGATCTCTTGACTCTTGTCAAACCACATGCTTACCCAGTGGTATCCTATCATGTGTTCCCTTCATCCACATACGTAAACTCTCGACACACACTGTTTGCACACTTTGTGAGGGACCCAAAACTTTCTCGATCGTCAAAGTTTTACCTTGAAGTAACCAAAATAGACTTCATTTAAAAATGTGCTGATGTTTGTCCTTTGACTGGCAATATTGAAACTGTCATATATATAACAAAATGAATGATGGCTGCTTAGGTACTTACAATGAGAAATAGCAGACATGGTCTGAAAGAAAGGAAATAGAATATAAATTCTGGTATCTCCTTTTATAGAGAGTCCCAAGATACATTTCACTATAAAGAGTGGCATGCAACCTCTTGCCACACTGACTCACTTGATAGCCTTGATATACAACCTGTTCATGGTCACCAGGATCATCCTCCATCCCTCCCTACTTGAGGGCGGTTCACATTTGGCCAATAGTGCTACCCTCCATCCAATCTAGAGTTATTGCATTAAGACAAGCTGTACAGAAAAAACCCGACGAAGATAGAAAACAACTAACAGAAGTTTCAAAATCAGCATGCCTATTTCAGTCTAAATCTGAAGAAAAATTGAACTCAACAAAAAAGATGTTCAAAATTGTTCCCCAGGCTTATTAGTTTGTCAACTGAGTACCATAAACCTCATATACATGTCGTTGTATATAAGACGTTTCTTCAGCGCACTCCAGAAATAATGGAGTTATTAATACCATACCCTGCAGATAGCTATAGTTGATATTGGGCTTCTTAATAGTGATGGGTGAACCCAAATTGTAACATTCGGGGTCCATACTGAACACCTAGTGTTCGGACACAGATCCTGAACACAGACTTTCCTGGGAAGTTTGTGTTACAGTTTGGGTTTGGGTTCAGGGGTGGGGAGTTGTAAAGAAAGAAGGTGATTAAACAGCATTATACTTACTGGATCCTGCCATCACATCATCCCGCCATGTCTACTTTAGGGGCCACTAATTAACTTTATTGATATTTACTACATGGTGACCCAACAACCAATCACAGACGCAGTCAAAGAGAAGGCGCATCAGTATTTGGCTTTTGGAGTAACATGAAACAAGCCCATACATTCTAGCATCTACCCTGCCAGAATGTATGGGCTGATCCCAGATTACTCCAACAGCCAATCACAGACATCCATTCTCTGTGACAGCGTCTGTGCTTGGTTATTGGGTGCCCCTGTAGTGAATATCCCATAAGTTAATGAGTGGCCCCGCAAGTAGATGTGTGGGATGATGGGACCGTGGGATTCAGTAAGTATAATGCTGTTTAATCCCCTATCTTCTTTCTTTTACAGAAAACATCCCATACTTTTAAAGTCAGAGTTCGAGGTTCGGACTCAAGTTTGAGTCATGTTCGGCCCTGAACCCGAAGTTTTCTACAAGTCTGGGCGAGTTTGACGAACCCGAACATCGACGGATTAATTAATCTCTACTTCTTAACCTTCGTTATAATTTATTGTAGTTTATTATAATTGTTTTCTTTTCAGAATACTGAGTTTAGTGAGCAGCACTGACAATAAGCTGAATGGCAACAATACATACTGCTGTGTTGTGTCTCTAAGTGGAACCATCTGTTCTTAAAGAATTAAGTACTGATTATTTCATGTTCTGTATTTTTCTATAAATTTCTATAGATGGCTTATGGAATTTTACTAATCCATACATATGGATTCTAATGTTGCTATATATGGTGCAATAAAACAGAGAGCTATAGGTGCTGGGGAGTCTTTTACAATTAGCACAATATTTACAGAGATGAGAAGAACTTCTGAAATTTGAATTTACCGACTTTCCTAAATAAATTAATTTATAAATTTGTGTGAATTTCAATATAGTAAAGATTGTAGTTTCCCTAAAAGATACAGAAAGGGAAGAGGAAAGAGAGAGACCCCTGCATACTATCCATAAATGTTTAAAATCTACTGGGGAGTGAGAGGACCCTTCTGATCATGAGAGCATACACACTACTGAACAGAGACAAAAATAGAGATAGAGTACCCCACTGAACATAAGAGCTTACACTATACGAGAGAGAGAAAGAATAGACCCTGCTGACCATACCAGCCAAAAATCTATAGGAGAGAAAAAGGGCTCTTCTGACCATAAGCGCTAACACACTACAGAAAAGAAATAGGATCCTGCTGGTCATAAAAGTTTACTAACTATGGAAGAGAGGGAAAAAAGGCCTGTCTGACAATAAGAGCTTACACGCTACAGTAGAAAGAAGCTGATAAGCCGATCAGTGCAAGCTGGAGAAGAAGAGGCGCAAATAAGGTGTGATCCAGGGACAAAATGGTAAAGTTAAATAAAGAAACTGCTCACTTTTTGTGGTTGTGTTAGACACAACCACTATAGATGCATATAACGGCTGCTGCAGACCCACAATAGGTTAAAACTTGATATTCAGGATAAGAGCAGGGTTTAAATGCACTGCCGACAAAAACTTAAGGTCCACCACCTGAGTTAGGATGTTTATCTGGTCAATGTGTTTCGAAGCATCAGCTTCTTCATCAGGACAATATACTGTCCTGATGAAGAAGCTGATGCTTCGAAACACGTTGACCAAATAAACTTCATAAATCAGATGGTGGACCGTCAGTTATTGCCGACAGCGCATTAAAACCTGCTCTTATCCTGAATATCAGGTTTTACACTCTACAGTGAAGAGAGAAAACTCCACTGCCTATAAGAGCTTACACTCTACAGGAGAGAGATATGGCCCCACTGACTATAAGAACTTACAAGCTACAGTAGAGAGCGAGGACCCTGCTCATTTTAAGAGCTTACACTCTACAGGTGTCACATGTGTCTTCTGTTCTTGGGAGAACTTTTACAGGTTTGGAATCTAAGTGTAACGTTGTCTTGTGAAACTTTAGGTTTTTAAAAATATTTGCTTACTCTTGGTGTAGCAAGGGTTAAGGACTCTTTCCTTTCTGGATTGCTCCTTGTTACACCAATCTTAGTTGCTGTAGGTTTGTGACCACTCCCCTCCACCTTAAATAGTCACATATACCATCACATGATGCCGGTTATATAGAGTCATTCCTATGTTAACCACCTTGGAGAGAGCAAGGCCCTGAAAGAGTGTGATGTAGTGCCCTTTGCAGTCCTGTAGTTTTGCTGCAACTGGAGTATTGGAGATATATCTTTTATTGTCTTTTCCCCCTGTCTGTCCACCTTCCCCTGTGACTGTAGTGGTGTAGACTAGAGGTATCGTTGGCCTTCACACTATCCAGAGCGAGTGGAGGGATAGCCAGGGAATAGGCACATGATGGTGATGGGGGAAGTAACCCATACAGGGACATTAGGACAGGAGCTCAGCATACAGCAGCAGGTGAGTTTTAGGAGATGACCCATCTCCCTATCATTGCAGCCTTGCTCCTCTTTACATCCCCATTGTTATCAATTGTGTTGTGCTGAATGCTGGGAGTCATATATCCCGACATGACAAGAGAGAGATTTGACCCTGCAGACTTTAAGTGCTTACACTCTACAGTGGAGTGAGAGGACCCCACTGACTATAAAAGCTTATACTCTACAGTAGAGAGAGGACCCCACTGACTATATAAGTTTACACTATGCAGTAGAGAGAGAGAACCTCATTGACTAAATTAGTTTACACTCTACAGTGGAGAAAGAGGGTCCTACTTACTATAAGGACTTTCACTATACAGAAGAGATATTGGCCTCCACTGACTCCAAGTGCTTACACTGTACAGTAGACAGAGAGGATCCCACTGACTATAAAAGCTTACACTATGCAGTAGGGAGAGAAGACCCCCACTGACTAAATGAGCTTACACTCTACAGTGGAGAAAGAGGGTCCTACTTACTATAAGGACTTACACTCTACAGAAGAGATAGAGGCCTCCACTGACTATAAGAGCTTACACTCTACAGTAGACAGAGAGGATCCCACTGACTATAAGAGCTTACACTCCACAGTAGATAGAGAGGATCCCACTGACTATAAAAGCTTACACTCTACAGTAGATAGAGTCTTCCTAAGTTGCTTTGAAGATGGAAAATGTCTCAACCTTAAATACTATGCTTCACTGGGAGACGTTGATCTGTAATGGGCCAGGTAATGAGCAGCACTGAATAGGGTATGATAATCTGTTAGATATTATAGCGGCAGGATATTGTTTACTTTGACTTAGGAAGTCTCTATCTACTATAGAGTGTATGCTCTTTTAGTCATCAGAGTCTCTCTCTCTCTTATGTAGTGTTTAAGCTCTAATAATCAGTAGGGACCTCACTCTCTTCTGTGAAGTGTAAGCTCTAATAGTAAGTAGGACCCTCTCTCTTTACTGTAGAGTGTAAGATTATATAGTTAGCAGGGTCCTCTTGTCAAGCCCACTGGGACAAGGGTACTCGGTGCCGGACCGTGTCTGCTTCAGGGGAATGTCACGGGGTCCTGGTCCGGACCGTGTCCCGGGCCCTGGCAATAATAAGGGTGTATTTACAGGGGAGAGTAGTTTATCGTGACGCCACCCACAGTGTGTGGCCAGTTAGTGGGGCCAAACCTCCGGGGATGATGTGATGGCAGCTAAGATGGGATAGTTCTCCGTGGGCAGAACTGAGTTACCCGGGGCAGTGTTGGTAAAGTCTATGATGGAGGTGAATAGTGGAGAGGGGGTTAAGGAACACACACTCACGTTTTGTAGTTTCCAAAGCTTTACTGCGATGTTATTGCAGATCATCCACGGAGTCTGTACGGGGCCGGGTTTTCCTCCCACCCTGTCCGGGTCATCAGCTTCCTCGTGCTGCGCTGTGTGTGTGTGTGTGTCCTGGCTGCTGCGTCTAGCTGAGCTGCTGGGACTGTCTTACTCTCTCTCTCTCTGTTCTGCTGGTACCACTTGGCTAGGCAACTTGAGACCTCTGTGCTGTGCTGACCCCGCCGTGTTGCTTTGCTCTGGTACTGTAGTGGTGTAGAGACTCCAATACTCCTGGATTCACTGTGCTGCGTGTGTCAGCCACAGTGCTGGATCCGGTGTCCGTTCTGTGTGCTTCTCTGGGGCGAGTAATGGTGGCACTCTAACTCCCAGATATGTTTCTCTGTTCTTAGTTCTACTTCCCTCAGACCCTAGCTTGGCCTGGAATCAGTGAGCAGACTGTAGAGAAGCCTCTCGCAGCTCCTTGACACTACAGTCTCTCTCCTCTTCACAGTACTGCCTGTACTGAACTCCTCACTACTTCCTGTGGACCTGGAGTATTTAAGAGAGCAGGTTGTGCTCCCCCTCCTGGCCCAGAGGTGCTAGTGTAAGTCAGTGTGTTGTGGGAGGGAACCCGTGTGATGTTACTGTGGCACATTAACCCATGGGGTGCCACACTCTCTACTGTAGAGTGTAAGCTCATATAGCCAGAGGGGTCTGTAATGTCTGTATATTGTGTCTTACTTCCTCCCCTTCCCAGCAGCTGCGGTATATCTGTGTGTGTATACACATCCATTACACAAAGTCACATGTATAACAATATTTCAGAACAGGAACATTTTTTGTGGAATTTATTTTTATTCTAACATTGGAGGATTAAAATGTACAATTGTTCATGACACAATGCCTTTAAGCCAAATTGATGTAAGGCTAGGGTCACACTTGGCATGAGTTTTTCAAGGGTCTCCGGCGCGTTCTGTGTGACACGTGTGCTCAGACACCACCTCTCTTCAGAACTGCGTCCCGGCATTTCACTTCCCGCACTCCCCATAGCAGGTAATGGCGGCGGGGACGCAGGCAAGCCTAGGAGCTGCCCATCTCTGCGTTCATGTGCAGCTCTGCGTTTGCCTGAAAAGTACCTGCGCTTGCTTTTTGCGCTAGCGCAGGCAGGCAACAGACGCAGAAATGTCAAAGGGGCCTTCATGAACCATTTTTTGGTGCTGATTTAAAAACGCATGCGTTTTTTAACATGGGCCCCTATGAAAAACACATGCGTTTTTGAATGGTACTAAATGGTACTAATGTACCATGCGTTTTTGCTTGCGTTTTTGAAGGCAGCTCCTCACATAAGTGCAAAAACGCATGCCAAAAACACATGGCACTTTAGGCACGCGTTTTTGCTATTGGGGAATGTGTTTTTGCTTTTAGGGCATGCATTTTTTACATGGGAGTCTATGGGTGCGTTTTTAAAAACGCAGGTCTCAAAAAAAGCATGAAAAATCTGCAAGTGTGACCCTAGCCATAGACAGCAATTCTGACAATATTTTTTTTTATTTTAATAAATATTCAGTAAAAGTTACCAGGTAAAACCCCTCATCTGAAAGTGAAATTGGGCAATACATCCCTTCAAATTAAACATGTTTCATTTTTTGTCTGTTTGTTTCAACCTGATGTAAAAATAAGAAAAACATTTCTATTTGCCTTTTCCCTTATTTATCCCTGAAAAGAAATGATTCATCAGAGTTTGTCAAATCAACTGGTAATCAATGCTCCGTCTGCAGATGATGAGAAGTGTCATTAAAAAAAAAATAGTCAGATGTCACAAACTACATTAATACGGATTTCCAAATGCTAGACGGACAAATATTGAATATTTTGGTTAGAATTTAATGAAGGTGTAAATGCAAGTTTGTTGCATGTTGGATTTAGTAATAAAATTCTTCTGCCTCTGAAATATGTAAATATTATCAGCGTAATCATTTATAGTAAACTACAGCATTTACCCACAGATCACAGTATCTGTGGACATTTACATGCTGATGGCTGTCGATATACTTAATAATAGAGATGAGATGATCTATCCTCAGGGGATTGACTTAGTGTAAAATTTCCTAAAATTTACAGGTACAGATGAGCGGTGTTCGATTCAAATCGTTCACCAATCTCAAATTTGAGCTGTTTTGGGCGGTGTTCGAGTCATTCGTTGAATGTGAACAATTAGCTTCAAATTCGGCAGTTCAAGGTTATGTTTGATAACGCTTCAACTGCCACATTTTCCGCCTAATGAATGGGCTGTGCGGGGCATTTTCACTTCCGCAGTGTATATACATGCTATGTGGAAGTGAAATGTGGTAAAAGAAATTGTTAAAATTAAAAAAATCTCTATGCTCACCTGTCGGGCGATCCACCGATGTCTCCAGCACCTCTGTTCTGTTGCCTGTAGGTCCTGCCGTGATGTCACAAGCCGCCAGCATCATTGGGTCACATGACCGATTGCCATGGTAACTGCAGTCATGTGACCCAATGACGCTGCCGGCTTGTGACATCACGGCAGGTCCTACAGGCACCAGGACGAAGGTGCTGGAGGCATCGGTGGATCGCCGGACAGGTGAGCATAGAGATTTTTTTATTTTTAACCATTTATTTTACCGTATACACTCGTGTATAAGCCAACTTTTTCAGTCCAAAAATTGGGCTGAAAAGTCCCCCCCTCGGCTTATACACGAGTCATCAGGCTCGGTCTGGGCCTCCGGGTTACCGGTTAAAAGTGATGTGGGCCCCCAGGCATTTTGGCACCGCCCCCCTAGCCCCGCCCCCCAACGGGCCCGAACGGATCCCCCTGGAGCGGAGGTGGAGAACGTCTGGTTGCTAGGGCCGGCGTCAGCACCCGGCGTATTCGGGCAGTGCCGGGGCCCAAGCGTGACTGACTACCGCCGCCGCCCACCCTCATCGCGCCGCCATTATTGTTAATTATGCGGTGCTTACTCAGAAGCCGGCCGCCAGCCCCTGCTCCGCCCCCACACCGCCCCCGCATCCAGCCGTCACTTCCCCTGTCGCCGTCACTTTCCCTGTCTATGTGTTCCAC
The DNA here is from genome assembly GCA_033576535.1 of Allobates femoralis. NCBI lineage: Eukaryota > Metazoa > Chordata > Amphibia > Anura > Aromobatidae > Allobates > Allobates femoralis. The sequence goes on along the minus strand of JARQOC010000002.1, from coordinate 66,479,362 downwards.
ACTGTGGAACACATAGAAGAGGCGCCCCGGCTCCGCCCCTTCACTTCCTCTTCTTTTGCTGTCAACAGTGTGGAACACATACCGTAGAAGAGGAGTAAGACGCCACCCAGACAGAAGTGAGTATGGCTGGGGTCCGGGGTGGGCCAGTCATCAGCACCCGGGTAGTGCAGAATCTTCTGCAAGCCCCAGACTCGTTCACACCAGGGGGCCGGGGCCACACACACAGCAGTGCTGACTGGAGCACTGCAGGCAAACAGGTCCCCAGCCCCCTGCAGGGGTGAGTATCCCCAGCACTACAAGCCCCAGACTCGCTCACATCAGGGGCCACACACACACAGCAGTGCTGACTGGAGCACTGGAGCACTGCAGGGAAACAGGTCACCAGCCCCCTGCAGGGGTGAGTATCCCCAGCACTACAAGCCCCAGCATGCAGTGGGCAGTAGTAGAAGCAGAAGAGCTAGTGGTGCAGTGTGGGACCCCTATGTCAGAACTGCTGGGAGTTGTAGTCCACCACGTTCTCAGTCCTCATATGCTCCTTTATCTAATATCATCATCCCCCAGGAAGTTGTGTAATCGAGAAGTTGTGAGCCCTGCACCCCCCCATAGTGTCTGTGCCACCTGTATGATCAGAGCCATCACTGCAGCTGTATCTGAGCACTGTATGGCGCTGCCTTTGTTTTTGCCTCCATATAATTTGGATTATATTGTGTTCATTATAAACAGTATTTTGTAGATGCTGTGTTAGTGCAGGCTTGGGTTTAGGATATGCTCCTGTTATCCATTACCTTGGTATTTAGGATTTTACGTTCCTGCTATGTAGTGCTGGTGTTTGGCACTGTATGGGGCTATTATGTAAGCATTGGGGGTGTTAGTGCTGTTTATTAGGATATTGTATTGTAATGTTGTTCCGTAATGCAATGTTTACTGTATGGTGCTATTACATAGGCTGTATGTGGTATATTGTACCAGCTGTGTGCTGTACTGCAATAAGCCACCATTTGTCTGAACCTTTTATCATATAGCATTCTATAAGCTGTGTATGGCGGTATTGTAAGATGTATGTGTTAGTATTCTACCATCCCTGCATAGTACTGTAATTGCCCTCAAGCTTAAAGGCACAGTCATTTGCTCACGGTATGGCAGCATTATATACAGTATGCAGACAGTATAGCAGTACATGTTGTATATGGCAGAATTTGTTAGTATACAGCATTTCTACATACAGAGCTCCGCGGTCTGATATTCTCCTATCTGTCTTCACACACTATTCTGTTTACGTTTCCCATCGGTTGCGTGTAACGAGGCGCTCATCCATTCATTGCCGGCCATAAGAGAGGAAACTTTCTCAGGCCCCCTGTGCACTTCTCACCTTGCAGGGGCCCCTGAGCACTGCCCCCCTTCCCCCCACACCCAGTATGAATGGGGAAGAGAGAGTGTGTGAACGGGGCAGAGAGAGAGAGAGTGTGTGAACGGGGCGGAGAGAGAGAGAGTGTGTGAACGGGGCGGAGAGAGAGAGAGTGTGTGAACGGGGCGGAGAGAGAGAGAGTGTGTGAACGGGGCGGGAGAGAGAGAGTGTGTGAACGGGGCGGAGAGAGAGAGAGTGTGTGAACGGGGCGGAGAGAGAGAGAGTGTGTGAACGGGGCGGAGAGAGAGAGAGTGTGTGAACGGGGCGGAGAGAGAGAGAGTGTGTGAACGGGGCGGAGAGAGAGAGAGTGTGTGAACGGGGCGGAGAGAGAGAGAGTGTGAACGGGGCGGAGAGAGAGAGAGTGTGTGAACGGGGCGGAGAGAGAGAGAGTGTGTGAACGGGGCGGAGAGAGAGAGAGTGTGTGAACGGGGGGGAGAGAGGAAGAGGAGGTGTGTGAACGGGGGATGGAGGGGAGAGAGAGTGTGTGAACGGGGTGGAGAGAGAGAGAGTGTGTGAACGGGGCGGAGAGAGAGAGTGTGTGAACGGGGCGGAGAGAGAGAGGTGTGTGAACGGGGCGGAGAGAGAGAGAGTGTGTGAACGGGGGGAGAGAGAGAGAGTGTGTGAACGGGGCGGAGAGAGAGAGAGTGTGTGAACGGGGCGGAGAGAGAGTGTGTGAACGGGGCGGAGAGAGAGTGTGGTGAACGGGGCGGAGAGAGAGTGTGTGAACGGGGCGGAGAGAGAGAGTGTGTGAACGGGGCGGAGAGAGAGTGTGAACGGGCGGAGAGGAGTGTGTGTGAACGGGGCGGAGGAGATGAGAGAGAGAGTGTGTGAACGGGGCGGAGAGAGAGAGTGTGTGAACGGGGCGGAGAGAGAGAGAGTGTGTGAACGGGGCGGAGAGAGAGAGAGTGTGTGAACGGGGCGGAGAGAGAGAGAGTGTGTGAACGGGGCGGGAGAGAGGAGAGAGGTGTGGAAGGGTGTGGACGGAGAGAGAGAGAGTGTGTGAACGGGGCGGAGAGAGAGGAGAGGTGTGTAGAACGGCGGGCGGAGAGAGAGAGAGTGTGTGAACGGGGCGGAGAGAGAGAGAGTGTGTGAACGGGGCGGAGAGAGAGAATGTGTGTGAACGGGGCGGAGAGAGAGAATGTGTGAACGGGGCGGAGAGGAGAGGAGAATGTGTGTGAACGGGGCGGAGAGAGAGAATGTGTAAACGGGGCGGAGAGAGAGAATGTGTGTGAACGGGGCGGAGAGAGAGAGTGTGTGTGTGAACGGGGCGGAGAGAGAGAGTGTGTGAACGGGGCGGAGAGAGAGAGTGTGTGAACGGGGCGGAGAGAGAGAGTGTGTGAACGGGGCGGAGAGAGAGAGTGTGTGAACGGGGCGGAGAGAGAGAGAGTGTGTGAACGGGGCGGAGAGAGACAGTGTGTGAACGGGGCGGAGAGAGAGAGTGTGTGAACGGGGCGGAGAGAGTGTGTGAACGGGGCGGAGAGCAAGCGACAGCGTATTGTAGAGAGAAACTGTGCACAGGTAGAGACATACACAGAGAGGGGAGAGAGTGCATGGGGTGACAGGCACAGGGTGGAAGAGACAGAACACGTGGGGGGAAAGGCAGCAAACGGGGGGAAAGAGAGCATAAGAGGGATTATATCTGTGGGGGAGATTTTATATATATTACAGTCTGCAACTTTTACAATATGATATATTTACACATTGAGCAGTATATGTTAAAGGGGGCCCACTAAGACTCTTTCGCCCAGGGCCCACAAAAACCTGGAGCCGGCCTAAGACCTACCTTCCGGCGGCCGGGCACATTGCCAGAGACCGCAGTGCACGGCCGGCAGCTGCATTGTTTGACTGCCAGCCCTGACAGCGTGTATGCTGTGAGGAGCAGAGAGAGCACTGTCTGCAGCAGGGACTTCCTCACACAGCAGGCAGTGCCAGAGCGAGGATGAGGTGTGTGGGCGGGGACAGCACGTGAAGTCCTGCATCCCACATGAAGAGGAGCAGACAGAGCTGCAGCAACAGTGTGGAAGTAGATGAGGTGTGTATGCCCCCAGCAACAGCTGCAGCAATCAGTGTGCCTCCCCCAGCAGCAGCCATATGTCTCCCCCTTGGCACCAGCAATATGTGCCCCCCCCCCCTTAGCAGCAACATCACTGTGCTCCTTCAGCTGCAGCAATAAACAATGTGTGCACTGCCCCCAAGAAGAAGCTGCAGCAATCAGTGTGCCTCCCCCAGCAGTAGCCATATGTCTCTCCCTTAGCACCAGCAATATTCCCCCCCCCCCCCCCCCGTAGCAGCAACATTCAGTGTGCTGTCCCCCCAGCAGCAACAATATGTGTGTGTACCCGTGCAACATGGAGGGGGTCCGTCCCATGCAGCACGGAGGGGGTCCCGTGCAGCACGGAGGGGGTCATGTGGTGGTATATACAATACAGTGGTGGTATTACTATGTGGAGTGGTGACATTATTATGTGGGCAGTAAGAGGAGCGCTGTTTTTGTACCACGCAGCATGTGCAGTAATAGGGACAGCAGCAACGGCTCAGTATTGGGGGATCAGTAGGATGAGGAGTTTGTTCAGTTTGGGAATAGATCGGGCTGGAAATGTGAGATGTCAGATGTGTCTTTGTTGTAATCTATGTAGATGGCTGGAGAAGTTGTCATGTCCGTCTGGGGACCTAGCATGGGGGAACATGGGGGCCCAAGACGTTATTACTATATGGGGGCCAGAATGAGGAACATACATTATTGGTTTACGGCGGAAAGTAGGGACATATTTACTGTAGGGGCCAATCAGGCGACATTATTACTGCTGTATAATTTACTTTTCCATGAGGGGAACCAAAGGGAGGCCTTGTTACTGTGCGAGGAGGCACGATGTCGCTTTTTTGGTCGTTTGATGTAGTGTAGAAATCTTGGGAAAAGTGTGGAATGTGCTATGGAAGTGATCAGTTTTATACAGTAGATAACTGTGTTATTTTCTGCAGAGATGAGTCCTGGCTAGAAGATGTGATATTTGTCTGCGACAAGGGAAGAAGAAACCTGAAGATGAATGACTTCACCAAGATGCAGCTCTGGTGAGTAGGTGTATTACCTATCCACGCACACTATACACTATATACAGAGCTCCTGTGTATAATGTCACTGGTGATCTCTGCATCACCTGTACACTGACACTATATACAGAGTTCCTGTGTATAATGTCACTGGTGTTCTCTGCATCACCTGTACACTGACACTATATACTGAGCTCCTGTGTATAATGTCACTGGGGATCTCTGCATCACCTGTACACTGACACTATATACAGAGTTCCTGTGTATAATGTCACTGGTGTTCTCTGCATCACCTGTATACTGACACTATATACAGAGTTTCTGTGTATAATGTCACTGATAATCACTGTATTTACACTGACCAAATATACAGAGCTTTTTTTAATCTTCATTATTGTAGTATTATTGGTCACTATTCACACTGAAGAAGAAACAGCTGGGCACCACAGAGTACTGACATGTAGTAGTGGGTCTGGCACCAAACTTGTGGGTTATCAGGTAAGAGGAGAGGGGAAGGAGCAGACGACGGCAAACCATTTTTAGCTGGGTGGTGCTTCTATGGGTTGACTGGATTTTATTGGTCACTATGTTGTGGCATTATGTGCTCTGGTCATGGTGTTGTGTATTTGTCCCTTGAATGTGGAATTATTCAATTACAATATGTCGGTTATATGTGGTCTTATCATGGTGTGGCAGTATTTATACCTTGCATGTGGTAGTATTTGATCACAGTTTAGTAGTAATATGTGCTCTGATCACAGTGTGGTGGTATGTCTCCTTTATATGTGGTATTACTGGTCTTGGTATAGTGGATTGCGGTTGATTATTAGTTTTTTTCTGATATCAATAAGGGGAAAATTCTTTATTTCTAGTAGATATTAAAAACTTGGTTGCTTAACCCCTTCCTGTCCTGTGACACAGCAGCAGCAAAATGCACTTGCAGAGGTTCTCCAGAGAAAGCAAGTAATTATCTCGTCTAAGGCCACGTTCACACAGTGAGTATTTGGTGAGATTTTCACTTCAGTATTTATAAGACAGAAGCAGGAGATGGTGAGAAATGCAGAACATATGACCTCTGATTGCTCCACTCCTGGTTTTGTCTTACAAATACCGAGGTAAAAAACTCACCAAATACTCAGTGTGTGCACATGGCCTAAGGATGTGATAAGGTATTAGTTGGTGGGGGTGCGACTGCTGAATGTGCAGCTTTTATCCCCATTATGTGTCCAAAAAAATAGAAAAATATCCAGCACAGAGTCTTGAGATCTAGATCCTTAAACATTCATTATATTAGAAAAGTATTAAAAAGCACATTTAAATTAATGTCCTTGAAGACAGTCCTTGGTCATAGGTTTGTTTTGTCCCCATTAGACTGGAGGTGATGTACGGCTCGCCCATGATCCCTTCACTCCCTCAGTGGCTGTGAGCGCTGTGTTTGCCTTTTTCTGGGAGCTCCAATGATAATGAATGGAGCCGCGGTCACATCATTACCGACCGCTGCAGTTAACAAAAGGGGTAAAAGTGACACATTCTTCCGCCGATGTGGTTTTGATTGGTCGGATTCCACCAATAACTAAGTGATCACCTGCCGAACCTGACGATTGTTGGTAACTTGTTTTCACCAAAGTATCCCTTTAATGTACACTACAGTAATGGTGAACGCAGAGTGATGTGCAGGAGTAACCGCTAGAATGGGTATAACGGCTAACAGGTATTTGCATATAGCGGGTGAGTGGGCCCTGGAGTCAATTTCCCTGGTGGGCCCCAGACACCCCAGTCCGACCCTGCGAGTCATATACAGTGTGGTGTGGTGGGGGCTGTGTCCGGGCACTGCAGGAGGCAGGAGGAGGTGGGGGGAGGCTTCAGAATGAGCGACACGTCATGTGGTGCCACTCATTAATTATGATTGGGGAGCAGCGCATAGTACATTGCTGCTCCCCTGCACAGTATAGCCTCCCCCGCTGTCTCCCTGCCTCCCGCTGTCTCCCCGCCCCCCCCATGTATACAAAGGCCCCCCCAGCATTGATCCATCTCACCCCTCGGTCTCCAGGCACCCGGGTCCTTCAGCTGCTGCGTCTGCGTGCCCCGTGGCTTCTAATACCGGCGTCCCCCCGCTCTTCCTGCTTGAATGTAATCATGTGACCCGCGGTCACATGATCGCAATCAAACAGGAAGTGCCGGAAGGACGCCGGTATTAGAAGCCGCGGGGCATGCAGACGGAGCAGCTGGAGGACCCAGGTGCAGACCGAGGGGGTGAGATGGATCACTGGGGGGGGGGGGATCAGACAGCAGGGGAGCTGTATTACCACTGCTGAGGCTGTATTACCACTGCTGGGGCTGTATTACCACTGCTGGGGATGTATTACCCCTGCTGGGGCTGTATTACCACTGCTGGGGCTGTATTACCACTGCTGGGGATGTATTACCACTGCTGGGGCTGTATTACCACTGATGGGGCTGTATTACCACTGCTGGGGATGTATTACCACTGCTGGGGATGTATTACCACTGCTGGGGCTGTATTACCACTGCTGGGGCTGTATTACCACTGCTGGGGATGTATTACCACTGCTGAGGATGTATTACCACTGCTGTGGCTGTATTACCACTGCTGGGGCTGTATTACCACTGATGAGGGGCCTGTATACCACTGATGAGGGGCCTGTATACCACTGATGAGGGGCCTGTATACCACTGATGGCGGCAACTGTATACTAGTTATGGCCACTATATACCAGTGATGGCTGCTATATACAGGGATGGTGGGCTATATACCAGTAATAGGGGGCTTTATAACAGGACGGTGGTCTGCTGCATTGGTAGTTTACTGTTTCCATTTAAAATAAAAGTTCAACATTTTATTCGTATCTATTTTCATTTTTTACATTTTTCAGTACCGGTAGCTGCTGCATTGTCCACCCTAGGCTTATACGCGAGCCAATAGGTTTTCCCAGTTTTTGGGGGCAAAAGTAGGGGGGTCGGCTTATACACGGGTCGGCTTATACACGAGTATATACGGTACTTAATTTCACTTCCGCAATGTATGTATATACATTGCAGAAGTGAAAGTGCCCTGCACAGTTCATTCATCAATGTTCGACGGTGTTCGTCGAACATTCGACAAACACACCCACCAATTCAACGAATCGAATTGAACTCTAGGGTGGTGGCTCAGCTCTACTTACAGGTCATATCAAATTAGAACAATTTGCAGTTTAATTTTTCAATCATAAGAAAAAATGACTGGTACCATTTCATACATTACTGAAGTATCATCTAGCTAGTTATCAATGTACAGTATCTATCTACAGTGTTGGCCAAAAGTATTGACATTCCTGCAATTCTGTCAGATAATACTCAGTTTCTTCCTGAAAATGATTGCACTCACAAATTCTTTGGTATTATTATCTTCATTTAATTTGTCTTCAATGAAAAAAACACAAAAGAGAATGAAGCAAAAAGCAAAACATTGATCATTTCACAAAAAACTCCAAAAATGGGCCAGACAAAAGTATTGGCACCCTCAGCCTAATACTTGGTTGCACAACTTTTAGCCAAAATAACTGCGATCAACCGCTTCCGCCGGTAACCATCAATGAGTTTCTTACAATGCTCTGCTGGAATTTTAGACCATTCTTCTTTGGCAAACTGCTCCAGGTCCCTGATATTTGAAGGGTGCCTTCTCCAAACTGCCATTTTTAGATCTCTCCACAAGTGTTCTATGAGATTCAGGTCTGGACTCATTGCTGGCCACCTTAGAAGTCTCCAGTGCTTTCTCTCAAACCATTTTCTAGTACTTTTTGAAGTGTGTTTTGGGTCATTGTCCTGCTGGAAGACCCATGACCTCTGAGGAAGACCCAGCTTTCTCACACTGGGCCCTACATTATGCTGCAAACTTTGTTGGTAGTCTTCAGACTTCATAATGCCATGCACACGGTCAAGCAGTCCAGTGCCAGAGGCAGTAAAGCAACCCCAAAACACCAGGGAACCTCCGCCAAGTTTGACTGTAGGGACCATGTTCTTTTCTTTGAATGCCTCTTTTTTTCTCCTGTAAACTCTATGTTGATGCCTTTTCCCAAAAAGAGAGAACATTCTTCCAAAACATTTTAGGCTTTCTCGGGTAAGTTTTGGCAAACTCCAGCCTGGCTTTTTTATGTCTCGGGGTAAGAAGTGAGGTCTTCCTGGGTCTCCTACCATACAGTCCCTTTTCATTCAGATGTCGACGGATAGTATGGGTTGACACTGTTGTACCCTCGGACTGCAGGGCAGCTTGAACTTGTTTGGATGTTAGTCGAGGTTCTTTATCCACCATCCGCACAATCTTGCGTTGAAATCTCTTGTCAATTTTTCTTTTCCGTCCACATCTAGAGAGATTAGCCACAGTGCCATGGGCTTTAAACTTCTTGATGACACTGCGCACGGTAGACAGAAGAACATTCAAGTCTTTGGAGATGGACTTGTAGCCTTGAGATTGCTCATGCTTCCTCACAATTTGGTTTCTCAAGTCCTCAGACAGTTCTTTGGTCTTCTTTCTTTTCTCCATGCTCAATGTGATACACACAAGGACACAGGTTGAGTCAACTTTAATCCATGTCAACTGGCTGCAAGTGTGATTTAATTATTGCCAACACCTGTTAGGTGCCACAAGTAAGTTACAGGTGCTGTTAATCACACAAATTAGAGAAGCATCACATGATTTTTCTAACAGTGCCAATACTTTTGTCCACCCCCTTTTTATGTTTGGTGTGGAACTATATCCAATTTGGCTTTAGGACAATTCTTTTTATGTTTTTTTCATTGAAGACGAATTAAATGAAGATAATAATACCAAAGAATTTGTGATTGCAATCATTTTCAGGAAGAAAAGGAGTATTATCTGACATAATTGCAGGGGTGTCAATACTTTTGGCCAACACTGTATATGTTGTTCATGTGATCTACCATAAGCCGAATCTATTGTTTGCTGAGGTATGCACAAGATTTTTCATAATTTATATGGAGCATAACCTTTTTCTTCCCTCCAAACTTTGAACTCCTGCTACATTCTGGGTATTCGCTTTCCATTTTCATAAAGAAGGGCCCACCCGCCTCACCCTTCACTATGCAATATTCTTTCTCTTTAATAGAATACGGTACAGACACTTGATCTTCAGGCTTTTCCCAGTCTTTTCCAGAACATTGATAAAAGAGACATTCTCTATGATCTTCTTGTCCATTTCTACTATATTGCACAGACCATGTCACTGATCATGCTTTCACTATATTTTTCGGCACACATTGACATCACGCAGTCCCACGACAATCGAAGGACGATTTAAAGATATCCAACATTTGTATGACATGGACATTTAGTGTATAGGTAATCACCTATTGTACATATTTTCTATAAAAATGTTATTATGAGCTGCTCTTGGTTGTCATATTTTTCATGCATGATAAAATGCTTTTTAACTTGATTTGGAATACTTGTGTTAATATACTATAATTAATCATAAGTCATTGTGTAACACTTTATACAGTGCATCTATTCTTTGTATATTTGTGAACTGACACTGTTTTTTCTTTGATGTATTTCAACACAGACATCCTTGATAAAATCTAGATTTGCTGAAACATCGGATTTTTTCAATGTTTTTGCACTATACTGAAAGTTTGACCAATAAAAAAACGATTTGCAAGCATAAACTTTCGTTAATTTAATGGTGTGCCGAAGTACATAACGGTGGGACTGATATGGAAAGTAAGGCATTGTTCACACACATGCGTTTTTTTGCCCATCCATGCGTTTTTGGGCTGTTAAAAAAAACGCAGGTGCGTTAACGCAGGGTACATTTGAGTGTACATGCGTTTTTCAGCTCAATTTGCGTTTTTGTCCCCCAGTGCAAAAAACGCTGCATGCAGCGTTTTTGGGTGCTGTAAAAAAACGCATGCGTTTTTTTAACATGGGGCCCTATGGGAAACGCATGCGCAAACGCATGCGCATGCGTTTGCGCATGCGTTTGCGCATGCGTTTGCGCATGCGTTTTTAATGAAAAAATGACTAAGTCCAAAAACGTGGCAAATCCTTTCAGACACACAAGGGACATTTTTTAGCACTCTTAAAAAAAACGCAAGTGCTTTTAAGAGTGCTAAAAAAAACGCAAATTGAGTGTGAACAATGCCTTTTACTTCTGAGCACTCAGTAAAGGTGAGCCCAACCCTCATGTTTCAGAATTATATACCAGGATGAGCTCAAGATAGGGGACATATATACCAGTTTTTGGGACATTTATACCAGAATGGGTGACATATGTATTCATATGAGCCAAGGATGTGGGACATTTATACCAGAATAGGGGACATATACACCAGAAGTTGGGACATATATTCACAAGTGGAAAACAAATATTCTTGGAATGTACCCAGGATGGGAATATAAGAGGCGGTAGGCACATATATTAAAGATGGAGGGCCAAGGATAAGGGCCACATTCCATGTGCTAGTCTCAGTGGGAGCGAATGATAAAGGATTATCCGTGTCTTGCACCGACGTTGAAGGGGGGCCGGGGCGGTAAATGGGGCGGGACACAGGAGCAGGATCCATTCCAGTACTTCGACTAGGGTCAGGGGGTGGTGCTTGAGGGGATCCTATCCGGTCGGGCCTGTGCACTGAAACCGACCGCATTGAAGTCTGGTAGGACGCCCTGGTAGGTCATCTGATGAAGGTAGGGGAGGAGAGGAACATTACCAAGGGAAATGATAACTTCTATTGTCCTCATGTTGATCCCTCTCTGAAGGTCACTGGGGGCCCCTCAGGTGCTTGGGGCACCACCCAGAGTCGGGCTGGTGCAGCTGAACACTGCACCGTATGGACCGCCTCGCTGGATAAAGTCATCTGACTGAATAAGGAGGAAGATGACTACATGTTGTACACGATAAAGGATGATACTATATGTGCATGCACTTGAAGTCAGCTCGGACGATTTTGGGCCCATGCGCCTTGGCATCAGCCAATGATGTGCACTAAATGCCATCCGATTGGTCGATCGATTCTGTCGATTTTTATCGATGCAAAAATCGGAGCATGCTCGATTTTGCACGAAAATAAAATCGGACAAAATCGATAGGACCAAATCGGATGGCATTTAGTGCACATCCGATTTGGTCCGATCAATTTAGCATGGGGCCCTATGGAGCAGGGTCCGAGGAAACATCTGATGTCTCCTCGGACCCAATTTTACTGTACTGAGCATCCTCAGTACAGTAAGACTTCTCCAAACTGGGAGACAAGGGGTTAAAAAAAAAAAAGTTTATGCTCACCGATCCCCGAGGCCCCCGCCGTCTCCCGCTGTCTCCTGCCGTTTCCTGCCGGCTCCCGCAGGCTCCCAGTGTCTGCAGAGGTCTTCTTCATCTGTACAGGACTTGCCGTGATGTCACAGTCACGTGACCGCAGGTTACCATGGTGTAACCTGCGGTCACGTGACTGTGACATCACGGCAGGTCCTGTACATATGAAGAAGACCTCTGCAGACATCGGGTGCCTGCGGGAGCTGGCGGGAGCCGGCAGGAGACGGCAGGAGACGGCGGGGGCCTCTGGGATAGGTGAGCATAAACTTTTTTTTTTTTTACAGACCGGAGACAACGATTTAATGCCGGAATCGGATGCCTATTTGGCATCCGATTCCAGGCATCAGAAGGGAGCCGATGCTGTCCGAATTTATCGGAAAGCATCGGCTCCCTTCAAAATCATTATGTGAAAGTAGCCAAAGCGTGTTATGGTTGCTGCTGAATCAACACTCCACTGTCATGCAGTGGAAACAAGTAAGGGACCTGGAAAGGCCAATGTTTTTCTGGATCCGCGCTGGTCATACAGTGGAAGGAATGCAATTCGTCAGAGATGATAATCAAAATCCTGGCTTTATTCCAATATATTGTTGGCTCCCTGAGGAAGGAGCAAGGTGTAGCTCCGAAACGCGTTGGAATAAAACCATCTCTGACGAATTGTGTTCCTTTCACTGTATGAGCAGTGCGGATCCAGAAAAACATAAGTACAAGATGGATGACATTACTATATAATCAAGAAGGGCAACATTTATGCCTTTATAGTGTTTTAAATACTACAAGGGTCCATACATCTGACCAAGAGACTGAGAGGCTCAGATCTTAATCTTGTACTGAGGCCCATCGGTCTCTAGTTGTGCTACTGTGTACTAGCCCAGATGCCTCAATTCATTAGCAGTTCCAAATTGGTTAATTGGCTTTCTCTCTTGTGCACTACATAGCCCAAAGCCCCCGTCAGACTTCAGGCCCCTTCACACACTTCAACGTCCGAGCGATCCGATCAATGATCTGGCTTGACCTAGATCGCTGGAACGACGTTCAATGATCACTAGTGAAGTGCAACACGTACAGATATCTTTAACAACGCTACAACAAGTCTGCAACAAGAAAACAATATTAGCAGTTGTTTGGATGCCTATATTCCTATGTCCTGAATAGGCGAAGTTGTTAACGACATCATTATCAAGGTGTCACACTCGCCGATGCTGCAGGTTGAACATATGATCATTGTTTGGTTTGAGGTCCGGTTCACAAACCTCCCATCAACCATCAGCCGACTTATCGTTGATCATTTGTACTTGTCACATGCAACGACGTCGTTAAGACGTCGTTGCTCCACCCAAAAAGCCGTGATGCACTAACAATATAATTAACGGTATCGTAGTAGGTGACGGGGCCTTTCCTCTAATCACAGTAATGGAAGCTAAATTGTTGGAATAAAGGATAAAGCCTCTACCAGAATATTGGGTTACCTTACTTAAACAATCTTATGAGTTTTAATAACAAAGCACCACAAGCTTTCATATTTCATGATCTTCTGGACTTTATTTTTCAGTTCATGTTTCCTTGCATACAGGATCTCTGGATTCATGTGAGGTTAGAAGTACTCCACAGGGAAGCCTCTCTTAGCACATTTCTTTGATGCCTCAAATGATTTGATCTTTGATCAGAGACTCTATCAACTCACCAAAGACACATAGTTTCATTAGTTCTGTGACATATTGCTGCATGATTACGATACATTCCACACAGTATGCATGTAAAAGACACTTTCTCTGTAGACTGATTTCACTTTGGCCCACAGTATTACAAAGTAATTTTATTTTAACCTCTCAATTTTCATTCCTCTAAAAATAAAGAAGATGTGAGCAGAAGTGGAGGGACAGCCGTCAGCGATGCTAATTGTGTCTGTTTTATAAAGTAAGTGAAGATGAAAAGTATGTAATAATCCGCACAGAGAAAAGTCACATCTTTATCCTTTGTTTAAAATATCTAGACATCACTAAAAAGTTAAAGCAAAATCTATGTTTTGCAAATTTGCATAAAATGTTTTTTTTAACATTTTTTTCTAATCAAAGTAAGTTTTGGTGTAAAATTATTTTGTTTAGAAAAAAATAATTTAAGGTATGAAACTGTAAAGCCGTAATGACTAGGGATAAGAAAACCCGAACTGTAAAGTTTGGGATTCGTACCAGAAACCTATTGTTCAGTGCTGAACTACGAAAATAGAATTCTGACTGTACGTCCGCTCTCCTGTGTGGGTTTTCCATTTGAATAAAGCTTGTTGAAAGGCAGCAGCACAGCCAATCAATAAGCCAATTTAGGCTGTAGGCAATTCCAGAGCCAAATATTGTCATGGTTGTGATTGACCGGTGCACCACATGACTGGATCATAAGTTGTACCACCATTTTTCTTTCAATAGCTCGGAGACAGGATGCTAGTGGAATTGGGGGGAACTCTGTTGTGAATTCATTGATGAAGAATTCTGGTTGTGAGCTCCCTCCTGTGGTTGTTGCTGGTGATGCAGCTGGCTGTGTTTTGGAGAGTTCCACAGCTGATCCTGATGATTGGCAGTCTGCTTTGGATTGGAGCATATAGGTGGTTTGGAGCTGATCAATCTCTGCCAGTTGTAATAGTTCCTGGAGGTTTCCACACCTCTCCTTGGTTTCTTTCTGCTCTGCTGAATCCTTGCAAGCTAAGTGAATGGTTTTTGTTATTTTGTGGCACACATGTTGTGTGCTTGAGGATCTGTTTATTGCTTGTTTTGCTCTGAGTTGTGGAGTTGATATTTAGTCTGCATATTTGTTTACCTGCTCTCAGTTAGGACGTTTTCTTCCTAGGTATGAATTGCTATTCACTGTTGTCAGCTACTTCCAGTTATGCTGGTGTTAGTACCTATTTATTCTAGTTTGATTCACAGACGTTACTGCAGATTTAGAGGGAGGCGAGTCTTAGCAGACTCAGGGTACTTTTTTGGCACTATCTGCTGTTGGAGGTTTTTGATAGTATTTTAATACTGACCGCAATAGTATTCCATCCTGTCTTTACTATCTAGCTAGTGTGATCTTTTTTGCTAAACTCTATTATTTAACTGTGTGTGTTTTTCCTCTCCTGTTTCCCAGTCAATATCTGTGGGGGGCTTGCTATTCTTTTGGGATTATCCTCTGAGGCAAGATAGACCTTTCTGTTTCCATCTATAGGGGTAGCTAATTCTCCGGTCGTGTCGAAGTGTCTAGGGTATGGTTAGTTACATCCCACGGCTACTTCTAGTTGCAGTATTTAGTCAGGGACTGCGGTCAGTACAGTTGCTAATTACTTCTGTGAAGTATTTTTATGTTACTCCAAGGTCATCGGATCATAACAGTACTCTATAAAAGGATCTGCATGTGGCTCTATGATTGTAATCTTGAACAATGACTTGCGTGGTCAATGTGCCCCAGACTCTCTAAGGTTTATCTAAAAAAAAAAGGCCTGTTGGCCTCTGCACCTAGATCTGTTGGGTTAATCTCTAAAAATGTCATTTGTAGCCACTTTGCAGCAAGGTATGGGAAATGGATATTAAAAAAATATGAGTAGCTACTTTGCAGCAAGGCCTGTGGCCTTAAACTTAATTATTTTTTTTTTAAGATTAAAGGGAGCCAACCACCATGATTCAACCACCAGTAAATAAGTGCAGCAGGTGTTTGACATGTCCAGCACGACATCACTATTTGGGTGTTTCCTTTTATTCCTCACCTGTGGGCTTGTCTATCTGCTGTAAGCTGAGCCCCTCCCCAATCCCTTTCATCCAGACTCATCAGAAAGGGGGGGCTGGTCTACAGTAGGAAGACAAGCCCTTTAAGGAGGAATAAAAAAAAAAAAAATGATGTCATGCTGCACATATCAATCACCTGCTGCACTGATTTACAGGTGGTTGAATCCTGTTGGTTGCTTCCCTTTAAGCCCATAGATACTGGTGCACAGTCGCTGCACATCATTTGTTTTTATTTGGCCACTGTTCACCAGGGTGTGTGACCTTAATATAAAAACGTATCTGTAAATTAGAAATTTGGCTGAGTAAAGGGGGTGTCACACGCGTCAATATCGCCTGCACGATATCGGCTGCACGTGACGTTGCAGCGATATTGACGCGTGTGACATACTGCATCAACCAGCGATAAATCGCTGGTTGATGATCGCCAGGTTTCAGAACCAGCTCTGAAACCTGGCGATTGTCGCCCGGTGGACACGCAGCATCGCTGCGTGTGACACCGGGACTAGCGATATTCCAGCTCCCAGCGCCTCTCACAAGCGCTGGGAGCTGGTCTCCAAGGTACACTGCGGGTAACTAGGCAGCGCGCGCTGCCTAGATACCCGACTGTGTACCTTAGTTACCAGCCTCTCCGCTCACCGGGTGAGCGGAGGAGGCTGGTAACTAAGGTACACGTCGGGTATCTAGGCAGCGCGCGCTGCCTAGTTACCCGCAGTGTACCTTGGAGACCAGGCTGCTCCCGCTTCCAGCAGGCTGGCAGCGGGAGCAGGACATCGTGGAAACGATATTTAAATCGTTTCCATGATGTCACTGGTCAATTGATCGCTGGTGAGTCTGCCTGTGTGACAGCTCACCAGCAATCAGCCGTCAATGTCGTCAGCGATCATCTCGCTGACGACATTGACGCGTGTGACACCCCCATTAGTCCTTTATATCTTTAAGGTGCTGGCCTCCCCTGCGGCAAAAGTGCTATCTGAATGTGTGCTTAGCATGGCAGGGGGTTATCACAAATTGTTGAAATTGTATGAAAATTGATGTTCTGTGGGAGAACTCTGCAAATCGTGGCTCTGTGGATCATCTGTTTAACAGACTCCAGTGAAACATAGTGGTGGCAGTGTCCTTGTGTGGTGCTGCAAGTGCGCTTCTGGTGTTGGGGGAGCTATATCTATTGACTGTATCATGAATTCACAGATTGCTGCTGTAAATTACATACATAGTAACATAGTAACATAGTTTTTAAGGTTGAAGGAAGACTTTAAGTCCATCTACTTCAACCCATAGCCTAACATGTTGATCCAGAGAAATGCAAAAAAAAACTATGTGGCAACACTAAGCTCCACATTGGGGGAAAAAATTCCTTCCTGACTCCAGATACGGCAATTTAGGCTAACTCCCTGGATCAACGCCCTATCAAAGAATCTAGTATATATAACTGGTAATATTATAATTTTCAAGAAAGGCATCCAGACCCTTCTTAAATGTTAGTAGTGATTCCCTCAATACAACATCATGTGGCAGAGAGTTCCACAGTCTCACTGCTCTTACAGTAAAGAATCCACGTTTGTGATTATGATTAAACCTTCTTTCCTCCAGACGTAGAGGATGCCCCCGTGTCCCCGTCTCAGGCCTAATGGCCACTTTACACGTCCCAACATCGTTTCGATATTGTATACAACGGCATGGGAGCGCGCATTTTTTTTGCTGAAATCCAAGATCGCATAGGAGATATTACACAGGGCGATATCGGCAGGCAACACAACTGCGATGTCTACGCCCCCTTGTACGAGCGACTCAGGAACGACCATTTAACATGGGAGTGAATAGGGGAAGTTGCTCTCCAAGTCGCTGTTGGGCTGTCACACAGAACGATCCTGCCACATCGTCCATCCAATATCGGGCAGTTGGAGAGCCTGCTCATTTCTTCCCCGATATCGTTTTCGCAGCGTTCTTGTGTCGCATTGTACATTTACACCACACAACGCACGAACGATATCAGAGCCAATGCACGAACCACGTGACTTTTTATCGAAGTTGGACGATGATATCAGGACGTGTAAAGTGGCCATAAGAGTAAAGAGATCATTAAAAAGGTCTCTGTACTGTCCCCTCATATATTTATACATTATTATAAGATCACCCCTATTGACAGAGAAGATGCTCCCATCTCTAAATTCATTTAATTCTACGGTTGTTGCATATATTTTTGTAGGGTTTCTTTTTTTGCATTTTTTTAATTAGATAAATAATATCTATATTTATCTTTATCATCTATTTCATAAAAATGGATAAATATTAACAACATATAGAACAACAAAGGTAAGTAGAACAGCGGGGGGTGCAGGCCTACGTGACTCAAACAGGAATCCGCTAGACATAATGATGCAAGAAAGAAAAGAGCAAAAAAACTTTCATGACATGTATTAGCCCATGCAAGCAATGTTTTTGCAAAAGATACTTCAATGGGGGGAAATATCAACTCTATAGCCTATAAAAGTACTTATTTTTACTGTAAGTCAGTGTAAATACATCCAGTTGTTATCTGTTTGCTATGAATGCATTTTAACAGAAAGAAAAGAAAAATTATCTGTTACAAATGGAGAACATACGGATGTAAAATGGAAAGTAAAGTTTTCATTTTTTTTTCACCTACCATAGGTTTCGCATTATAAGATGAGCCGGATTATAAAATGCAACACAAAATTTGGTAAAGTAAAAGAGAATCAATTTTTCATTTTAAATGGGGTCCATATTATAATGCCACTGTCCGTATTGTAATCAGAATACAATATATGTCCCGCACCCTTGTACATGACCCCCCATCCTGGTATGTATGCCCCCCCATCCTGGCATATATGTCTCCATCCTGGTATGTATTGCCCCCATCCTGGTATACATGTTCCCATCCTGGTACATATGTCTACTGTACTGATATATATGGTCCCCATCCTGGTGTATATGGGCACTGCCCTAGTATGAATTTACCTATTCTGTTATGTCTGTCCCCCATTCTGGTATATACACTGTATGTCTCACATCCTGGAATATATCTGTGTGCCTTCCTGATATATATATATATTCCCCATCCTGGTATATATACCAGAATTGGGGCATACAGTGCTTATATGTTCCACCTCCTGGTACAATTGTACCTCCATCCTTGAACATATATCCTCCATCCATGAGCATAGATTACCGAGAGGGGGTGGGGGCTATGGGAGTGCATGCGGTAGTTTTATGGGTCCACGGGGGGTTGGGGCAAAGCCCGGAGCTACAGGTGGAGTTGCATCACTTTCCAGTGGGCGCTGCCATTATTATTTCCCAGCATGCATTGCCGAGTTGTGAGTACATGGTATGATAGCTGGTTTTGGCTTCCACCACCTGCCCAGGGGAGCCTTCAACTGTAAGTCTTATCTTGATAAGACCCTATTTGCCCCTTTATCTGTTCCAGCTCTACTCCATATTACATCATTGAAAACTTTACTTAGGCTAGGGTCACATTTATGCTTTGACCTTAGCCTACCGGATTGCGCTTTAAACTTAGTACTTTTCCCAGCACCGCATAGCGTTACCGCTATGCGGTGCTGGATAACGCTGCCCCTAGTTACCCGATATTTACCTTCCCAACCAGTCACACAGGAAGCTGCTGGGAGTACACTTTACAGCGCCGCACAGGAAACGCTGCAGACATCATTTCCTGTGAGGCGCGTGCACTCCCAGCAGCTTCCTGTGTGACTGGTTGGGAAGGTAAATATCGGGTAACTAGGGGCAGCGTTATCCAGCACTGCATAGCGGTAACACTATGCGGTGCTGGGAAAAGTACTAAGTTTAAAGCGCAATCCGGTAGGCTAGGGTCAAAACGTAAATGTGACCCTAGCCTAAGTCAGCTAAACAAAATCTGGAATCCATATCTAATAATAATAATAATAATAATAATAATCTTTATTTATATAGTGCCAACATATTACGCAGCGCTTCACAATTTAGTGGTTAATATGCAAACAGTCATAAATAACAATTATAAAAATACAACACAATAATTAAAGCAGAGAAACAATGTAAAAATACAGTACACTAATTAAATCAAAAAAAGGCGACCTTACTCAAAATAGCTTACAATCTACAATGATATGGGGGTTACACAAAGTACTTGTGCTTATTTACAATATTGGTCCAGCCATCTTGAGGAAGAGGGGTGTAGATAAAATTACATAAATGGTCACCAGGCAATCTGTGTAGTGTTTTTTTGGTTTGGTGCAGTTTGAAGGAGAGTTATGTCCAGAGAGATAGTGAATGGGCTATATACACTATAAAGGACTTCTACTAGGGAGTATGATAGGTTGCCTTAAAAAGATGTGTTTTTAGGGAGTGCCAGCAGCTATGCAACTTGTGGATAGTCCTAATTTCTTTGGGTAGAGCATTCCAGAGAGTTGGTGCAGCTCGGGAAAATAATTGGAGCCCGGAGTGGGAGGTTCGGATTAATGCAGATGTTAGTCGAAGGTCATTTGTAGAATGTAGAGAATGGGTAGGGTGATATACAGAGATGAGGGAGGAGGTGTAGGAAGAGGCTGCTCTCTGAAGAGTTTTGTGGGTGAGAACAAGCAATTTGAATTGGATCCTTATAGTGTATAGGCAGCCAGTGCAATGACTGGTACAGAGCGGAGGCATCTGAGTAACGATTGGCCAGATGGGTGATCCCGGCTGCTGTATTAAGGATGGACTGGAGGGGGAAAGTCTAGTGCGTGGGAGGCCAATTAACAGAAATTTGCAGTAATCAAGGCGGGAATGGATCAGGGCCACAGTGAGGTTTTTGTGTTTTCCAAGGTGAATTCTAGAGATATTCTCCAGGTGCAAACGACAAGAGCGGGTGAGAGATTGTATATAGGAGGTGAAGGAGAGATCGGTGTCAAGGATATCACTTTGACAGCGAACCTGCTGCCTAGGCGTTATCATGGAGCCACACACTGAGAGGGAAAGCACTCTCAGTAAGCAGTTTTGCTAGTGAAAAGTCGTGTTGTTTTTATTAGTGCTGTACACATTAGATATGCGACCTGGAGTTGACGTTTCGGCTATTATCCAATAGCCTTTTTCAAAAGTCGCTGTGGGTGAATACAGAAAGTGAAAGTGTAAGACATATAAACATACATATATACAATTATATACAGTGTTATATACATATTGTGTTATTCTGGTACAGAATATGGAGTAATAACAACAATCTGTCTATGTTGTGTGTACACTTTCTACTGACCCATTAAATAGAAGGGCATCAATACAATGAATAGGAAGATATGGTCTTCATGTGTTATTAGTATATAAATTGAGCCAGATAGGGGATAGTGGTACAGTTACCTGGTGACCTGCATCAAGGACTTTATGCAGTTTTTTGCTCTGATATGGAGTCCATGTACGGCTATAATCACATGTAATGTGTGCTCTTATGAGCTGGTTAGCCTGTGGATAAGAGGGTTGGGTTTAGATTCAGTTACCCCAGAGTATAACCATTTGTCAAGGGTTCTGATTACCTCTTTAGTTATGATGAATGCCCCCTTGTGATGTTCAAGGTCTAGTACCTCAGTTGAGGTAAAGTGGAAGATTCTGGGGAGATGATATATGTTTGTTAGTCTATAGTAGTCTGTATGGTGGCGGGGACTTATCTTATAGAGACGTGCTGTGTGTTCCTTGCCTCCTTCCTGTGGTGTGCCGGCGCCTCCCGCGCTGTGGCTGGTATGTGTGTCTGGGCTTGCGCGCCCTGTGTATTTCAACACTGTTCCAGGTCACCTGACCGGAAGTGACGTTCGTTGTGGGCGGAAGTTCCCTGTGCGAGTGCGTCAGTCTGCCCCGCCAGTGCTCTGACGTCACCGGAAGTGACGTATCGCTGTGTAGCAGCTTGTTGTTGTTTGTTGCTAAGCGCTATACTTAGAATTAGTATGTTATGCTGTAGAGTCATAGCTGCGTCCGCGGGAGCTTGTTGATTCATATATAAGAAACCGGTTGTGTTGAAACATGCTGTGGAATGCTTAAATAGTCTCTTGATCAATAAGTACGTTTCCTAGTGTAAAAGCCGTTGTATGTGTGAGTGTTATAGCCGTACAGGGGCGTATTCTCCATTATTATGTATAAGCTGTGAATAGATGTGAGGTTGCCCATATGTTGAGTAGTAGAACCCTCTGGTGTTCTTACACCATAGATGTATTCCAAAGTGGAGAATCCTTTCATAGACAATAATCATACAAAAGTGATGTTGCATAAGGTTACAATGGTGACCTATTGATCAAAAGTATATTGTATCATATTGAACCCGATCACAGTATATACATATAGGAGTCCATAGCCTTGTCACTCACACATTCTCATACATATATCTTTGGTATGCTTACCATCCCAGAGTGGGGGTGGGGTTTAGCGATTTTTTTCTCTTTTTTAGGTAGGCTAGTGGGCCTGTAGGGGTAAAAAAAGGATTGACAATTGTGAACAAGTACCAGTCAATTTCCCTATTAAGCCCTTTTGGTGTCAACGTGTCTAGCGTATATATCCAATATATTTCTCTGTCTTTTAATAGTTGAATATGGTTGCCCCTCGTCTAGGTCTGTTCACTTTCTCTATTATCTGGAATCTCAGTTGTGCTACTGTGTGTCTGGCTTCCTGGAAGTGGAAGGGCAGTGGCAGCCATGTTTTTTTGCAACGTATGTCTGATTTGTGGTGTGAGATCCTGTCTTTTATTGCCTGTGTGGTTTCACCCACATACAGGAGTCCACAGGGGCATTTGATGACATAGATAACGAAATTGGTATTACATGTGTAGAAGTCCCTGAAGTTATATGTTTTACCTGTCCTTGGGTGAGTGACCGTGTTGCCCTTGATTATGTTAGAACAGCTAGGGCAGTTAAGGCAGGGGTATGTGCCCGTTATCTTTGGTTGTAGGTATGTTTGAGTCGGTTGTTTAGATAAACTACCCACGTCTGCTCTAACTACCTGGTCTTTGGTGTTTCTAGGTCTTTTGGTACACATGAGAGGTGGCTCCTGAAACGCCTGTATGTGTGAGTATGCCTTGTTGAGTATAGGCCAATGTTTTCTTACTAGGTTGTGAACCTTATAGACTGAGGGGTGAAAGTGATGTACAAATGGAACCCGGTCCCCCTTGTTTCTCTCTAAGGGTTCCGTGGGCTCTGTGTTGGCACATTCTAGTTCCTTAGTTAGTACCGTATATACTCGTGTATAAGCCGACCCGTGTATAAGCCGACCCCCCTACTTTTGCCCCCAAAACCTGGGAAAACCTATTGACTCGTGTATAAGCCGAGGGTGGACCCCAGCACAGGTATACAGTCCCCCCCAGTGGTATATATCAGCCTCCCCAGTGGTAGTATACAGCAGCCACAGAGGTATATACAGCAGCCCCAGTAGTAGTATACAGCAGTCTCCCCCTGTGGTAGTATACAGCAGTCTCCCCCTGTGGTAGTATACAGCAGCGCCTCCCCCTGTGGTAGTATACAGCAGCGCCTCCCCCTGTGGTAGTATACAGCAGCGCCTCCCCCTGTGGTAGTATACAGCAGCCTCCCCCTGTGGTAGTATACAGCAGTCTCCCCCTGTGGTAGTATACAGCAGTCTCCCCCTGTGGTAGTATACAGCAGCGCCTCCCCCTGTGGTAGTATACAGCAGCCTCCCCCTGTGGTAGTATACAGCAGTCTCCCCCTGTGGTAGTATACAGCAGCCTCCCCCTGTGGTAGTATACAGCAGCCTCCCCCTGTGGTAGTATACAGCAGTCTCCCCCTGTGGTAGTATACAGCAGTCTCCCCCTGTGGTAGTATACAGCAGTCTCCCCCTGTGGTAGTATACAGCAGCGCCTCCCCCTGTGGTAGTATACAGCAGCCTCCCCCTGTGGTAGTATACAGCAGTCTCCCCCTGTGGTAGTATACAGCAGCCACAGAGGTATATACAGCAGCCCCTCCCCTGTGGTAGTATACAGCAGCCTCCCCCTGTGGTAGTATACAGCAGCCACAGAGGTATATACAGCAGCCCCTCCCCTGTGGTAGTATACAGCAGTGCCTCCCCCTATGGTAGTATACAGCAGCCCCCCCGTAGTATATACAGCAGCCCCCCCGTGGTAGTATACAGCAGCCCCCCCGTAGTATATACAGCAGCCCCCCCGTGGTAGTATACAGCAGCCCCCCCATAGTATACACAGCAGCCCCCCCGTGGTAGTATACAGCAGCCCCCCCGTAGTATATACAGCAGCCCCCCCGTGGTAGTATACAGCAGCCCCCCCATAGTATACACAGCAGCCCCCCCGTGGTAGTATACAGCAGCCCCCCCGTAGTATATACAGCAGCCCCCCCGTGGTAGTATACAGCAGCCCCCCCATAGTATACACAGCAGCCCCCCCGTGGTAGTATACAGCAGCCCCCCCGTAGTATACACAGCAGCCCCCCCGTGGTAGTATACAGCAGCCCCCCCCGTGGTAGTTTACAGCAGCCCCCCCGTAGTATATACAGCAGCCCCCCCTGTGGGTATATACAGCCCCCCCCCCGTTGCTGCCGCACACCTGTAAAAAGAAGATCTTTCATACTTATCCTCCTGCAGTCACCGCGCGCATCCTCCGCTCTTCTTCTTGCTTGCACCCGGGCCCCGGCGTCCATCCATATGACCGCGCACAAATAATGACGTCATTATTTGTGCGCGGTCACGTGGATGGACGCCGGGTGCAAGCAAGAAGAAGAGCGGAGGATGCGCGCGGTGACTGCAGGAGGATAAGTATGAAAGATCTTCTTTTTACAGGTGTGCGGCAGCAACGGGGGGGGGCTGTATATACCCACAGGGGGGGCTGCTGTATATACTACGGGGGGGCTGCTGTATACTACCACGGGGGGCTGCTGTATATACTACGGGGGGGCTGCTGTATACTACCACGGGGGGGCTGCTGTATACTCACAGGGGGGGGGCTGCTGTATACTACCACAGGGGGGCGGAGAGCACTGACAGTGCTATGTAATATGCACGGCTCCCCCTGCCGCTGATAGACAGGGGGATGCAGTGCATATTGCATTGCACTAATGAGCGGCCCCACGTGACCGGCCGCTCATTGTACAGCCTCCCCCTGCCTCCTCCAGCCCCCGGACACCGGCCCCACACAGTCAGCCGTCACTGACTCGTGTATAAGCCGAGGGGGGCACTTTTCAGCACAATTTCTGTGCTGAAAAACTCGGCTTATACACGAGTATATACGGTAGTGGCTCAGGGTAATGTCTGTCCTTAAATTTGAGGGACATCTGTTGGAGTTGTTGGGTTCTTCTTGCTGGGTCTGAGACTATTCTAGATACTCTTTTAAACTGTGACCAGGGAAGACTATCCCGGGTTGCTTTTGGGTGGCAACTGTCGTATCTCAGTAGACCGTTGCAGTCTGTTGGTTTGGAGTACAGTCTGTGGAGAGGGAACCGTCAGTATTCTTGATGACTTTAGTGTCTAGGAAAGAAACTGTCTTGTTGTCTGTGGTGATTGTGAATTTTAATTCACTTCTCACTGTGTTAAGGGTCTCAAAGAATGTCTGCAGGGTATTTATAGGGCCAGTCCAGATGCTGAATATATCGTCGATGTACCCGTACAAGCATAAGGCGTATTGCTGGAACAGGATATCGGTATATACGTGTGTTTCCTCGAATTCGTCCATGTAAAGGTTGACGCACTCGCACAGGGAACTTCCGCCCACAACGAACGTCACGTCCGGTCAGGTGACCCGGAACAGTGTTGAAATACACAGGGCGTGCAAGCCCAGACACACATACCAGCCACAGCGCGGGAGGCGCCGGCACATCACAGGAAGGAGGCAAGGAACACACAGCACGTCTCTATAAGATAAGTACCCGCCACCATACAGACTACTATAGACTAACAAACATATATCATCTCCCCAGAATCTTCCACTTTACCTCAACTGAGGTACTAGACCTTGAGCATCACAAGGGGGCATTCATCATAACTAAAGAGGTAATCAGAACCCTTGACAAATGGTTATACTCTGGGGTAACTAAATCTAAACCCAACCATCTTATCCACAGGCTAACCAGCTCATTAAGAGCACACATTACATGTGATTATAGCCGTACATGGACTCCATAGCAGAGCAAAAAACTGCATAAAGCCCTTGATGCAGGTCACCAGGTAACTGTACCACTATCCCCTATCTGGCTCAATTTATATACTAATAACACATGAAGACCATATCTTCCTATTCAGTGTATTGATGCCCTTCTATTTAATGGGTCAGTAGAAAGTGTACACACAACATAGACAGATTGTTGTTATTACTCCATATTCTGTAACAGAATAACACAATATGTATATAACACTGTATATAATTGTATATATGTATGTTTATATGTCTTACACTTTCACTTTCTGTATTCACCCACAGCGACTTTTGAAAAAGGCTATTGGATAATAGCCGAAACGTCAACTCCAGGTCGCATATCTAATGTGTACAGCACTAATAAAAACAACACGACTTTTCACTAACAAAACCGCTTACTGAGAGTGCTTTTGTTCGATAAGACTTACTATATTCAGGGTCTTTGATGACCCCTACAAATAGCACCTCCAACTCACACGAGGAGTGCACGCCAATTAACCATTTATGAGACACACTGAGAGGGAGCTGTCAATATATCTATATTTACATATCTCGATATCTTTACATATGTTTTAATTGTGCATTCAAAGAGGAAATAGTAAATGGATTTGCATACAATAATATAATCGACTTATAATGAGTAGGGACAGTGTTCGTGTCTTTTCTGAGCTCAGGTGGAGCCTGTTTTTTGGTTTTCTACATTAATAGCTGTTCAGCTGTTCTGTTTTGACACCATTTGTTTTACAAATTGTTCACTGGTTCATTCATCCATCTTTCAGTATTATAAGTGACAATGACATTTCTGTATAAATGAAATAAGCCTCTGAAAATTATTATACCGTCCCACAGAACTAGTAGCTGGAAACAATAATTAAAATCATCAGTCTTTCTGTCAATAAAGTCGACATTGGCTATTATAGCATAAAGTTGTCGGTAGGAGATACAGCAAACTAAATTGTTATTTTCTTCTTTGATTTATTTGGTGGTAAATATTGATGACTTTAACATTCTCTTAATAAGATACATCTTTGTTCACCAAGTGATATTACAGATAGGAGATGATACCTACTATGGGAAACACCACACTAAAAAGTATGACCTTTTCGTTTAATAAACTATACGCAAATATATTTAACCTCATATTACTAGAAACGACTTTTCAGGGGTTATCCAGAATTTATAAAAAAAAGTGCCTAAGCACTAACATGCAGGTAGCTGCCACCAACGTGCCTGTTGTCTCTGGCACAATTCACAGCCATTCACCCCCGCCACAGATCAGGCACAAACCACTCCTGCCGGGGACAGCATGACAGGCTATACAGAGCAGAGGCAGTTTTTCCACTCAGCTTTGTTGAAGGGGCTGGACAGCTGGTCTCCTGATGATTGATAGCCGCCTCCCTGATACCTAGTTGGGGTAGCTAGCTGTCAATCAGCATGTCGTCGGCTGTGATGCTCATCAACAGAGGGGAAAAGCCGACCCTCTCTTGACGTGATGTCAGTGGAAGCAAAATCATTGACAGGAGCGTTCTAATACTGCTCCGTGTCAGCAGTGATTGGCACTGGCACAACCCAAATGGATATGAACCACAAGTCGCAGTGGGAAGCTCACTGTGCTACAATGCGGGCTAGCAGGGCGGACTAACCACCATCTGCCCCATAAAGTGCGTCCACGTGCTCTTCATCCTCTGTGACTGTGGGGAGTCGGACAGCTGTCACACATGCTTTTGGATGCAGACCTTCCACCTCTTCACCTGCAACAGCCAGTGTGATTGGCAGGTCGTCACTTGTTTTTGAAGCGGAAAATGCTGCTGGTGTTGAGCTCTCTCAGACATCGAGAGCACCACCTTTGGATGAAGGCAACATTATATCTCCGCCTGCACCTTCCTCACAGACCAACTCGGGGACACACTACTCCACCCCGTCTCAGAAGTCAGCCCTCCGTCCCTCAGATGTGGACAAGTAAAAGACTATTTCCTTCTAGCCATGACAAAGCTAAGTGGTTGAATTTCACCATCTGTAATGCTGCCTTTCCGCCTGGTGGACATAGAGGATTTTAGAGACCTTATATCCGTCGCAGTGCCCCAGTAGCAGATGCGCAGTCGCCACTACTTCTCCAAGAAAGGTGTGCCTGCGCTACACCAGCATGTCGCAGACAACATCACCGCTTCCTTGACAAACTCTGTGTGTGACAGGGTGCATTTCACCACAGACACTTGGACCAGTAAGCATGGACAGGGGCATTACATGTGGTTGACTGGGCACTGGGTAACTATGGTGAGAGCTGGAGAAGGGTCTGCAGTACAAGTCTTGCCGTCCCCACGAGTTGTGCGTCAATCCTCGGTACGTAGCAGTTCCTCCATTGCTTCTGGCTCCTCAACCTCATCTTGGTCCTCCACCAGCACCTAAAACCTGTCTGGTAATGCCACCCGAGTTGTATCTGCGCACAAGGAATCAAGCACACCTTCTTACTATGCTGGCAGCAGGGCTCAACGCCATTAGGCGGTGTTTACCTTGAAATGTCTCGGAAATGTGAGTCACACAGCTGAGGAGTTGTGGTCAGCTCTGGAGACCAAGTTTCAGCAATGGTTGTCTCCACTCAACCTGCAGCCAATGAAGGCCGTGTGCAACAATGCTGCAAACCTGGGTGCAGCCCTTCACCGGAGCAAAGTGACACATGTGCCTTGTATGGCTCACGTGTTGAACCTGGTTGTCCAGCAATTTGTAACATAGTAACATAGTAACATAGTTTTTAAGGTTGAAGGAAGACTTTAAGTCCATCTAGTTCAACCCATAGCCTAACATGTTGATCCAGAGGAAGGCAAAGAAAACCCATGTGGCAACACTAGGCTCCACATTGAGGGAAAAAATTCCTTCCTGACTCCACATACGGCAATCAGACTAATTCCCTGGATCAACGCCCTATCAAAGAATCTAGTATGTATAACTGGTAATATTATAGTTTTCAAGAAAGGCATCCAGGCCCCTCTTAAATGTTAGTAGTGACTCACTCATTACAACATCATGTGGCAGAGAGTTCCATAGTCTCACTGCTCTTACAGTAAAGAATCTGCGTCTGTGATTATGATTAAACCTTCTTTCCTCCAGACGTAGCGGATGCCCCCTTGTCCCAGTCTCAGGCCTAAGAGTAAAGAGATCATTAGAAAGTTCTCTGTACTGTCCCCTCATATATTTATACATTATTATAAGATCACCCCTAAGCCTTCGTTTTTCCAAGCTAAATAACCCCAAGTTTAATAACCTGTCTTGGTATTGCAGACCCCTTAGTCCTCTAATGACTTTTGTCGCTCTTCTCTGGACCCGCTCTAGTTCAGCTATGTCTTTCTTATACACCGGTGACCAGAATTGTACACAGTATTCTAAGTGTGGTCGCACTAGTGACTTATATAGAGGTAAAATTATGTTCTCCTCATGAGCATCTATGCCTCTTTTAATGCATCCCATTATTTTATTTGCCTTTGCAGCAGCTGCCTGACACTGGCCACTAAATGTGAGTTTGTCATCTACCCATACACCCAGGTCTTTTTCAGTGACAGTTTTGCCCAGTGTTTTACAATTAAGCACATAATTATACCTTTTGTTTCCTCTGCCCAAGTGCATGACTTTACATTTATCCCCATTAAAGCGCATTTGCCATTTATCAGCCCAAGCTTCTAGTTTACATAAATCCTCCTGTAATATAAAATTGTCCTCCTCTGTATTGATTACCCTGCAGAGTTTAGTGTCATCTGCAAATATTGAGATTCTACTCTGTATGCCCCCTACAAGGTCATTAATAAATATATTAAATAGAAGCGGGCCCAACACTGACCCCTGTGGTACCCCACTGATAACTGTGACCCATTCTGAGTGTGTTCCATTAATAACCACCCTTTGTTTCCTATCACTAAGCCAGTTCTTAACCCACTTACACATATTTTCCCCTATCCCCATTTCCCTCATTTTATGTATCAACCTTTTGTGTGGTACCGTATCAAAAGCTTTTGAAAAGTCCATATACACCACATCCACTGCATTTCTTTGGTCCAGTCCAGAACTTGCTTCTTCATAGAAGCTTATTAGATTAGTTTGACAGGAATGGTCCCTCGTAAAACCATGTTGATAATGGGTCATGAGGTTATTTTTCTTCAGATACTCCAGTATAGCATCTCTTAGAAAACCCTCTAGGATTTTACCCACAGTAGAGGTTAAGCTTACTGGCCTATAATTTCCAAGTTCAGTTTTTGTCCCCTTTTTGAATATTGGCACCACATTTGCTATACGTTAGTCCTGTGGTACAGACCCTGTTATTATGGAATCTTTAAATATTAAAAATAACGGTCTATCTATGACAGTACTTAATTCCTGCAGCACTCTGGGGTGTATCCCATCCGGGCCCGGGGATTTGTCAATTTTAGTGATTTTTAGACGATGCCGTACTTCCTCTTGGGTTAAGCAGGTGACATTTAATTGAGACTTTTTGTTATCACTGATCATATTGTCTGTCATGGGATTTTCTTGTGTAAATACTGTTGAAAAAAAGTCATTTAGCATATTGGCTATTTCCTCATCCTCATCCACCATTTCACCCAGACTATTTTTAAAGGGGCCAACACCATCATTTTTTAGTTTCTTACTATTTATGTAGTTAAAAAATATTTTGGGATTCTTTTTACTTTCTCTGGCAATGAGTCTCTCTGTCCCAATCTTTGCTGCCTTGTAACACACTATCCTGGCCTAGATGGGCTTCTGCAGAGGGTACGGTCACTGTGTGCTCACTTCCGGCGTTCGCATCCGTAGCTCAACGACTTGCATCGCTCCAGAAGTCTTTCGGCCTGCCGGTTCACCGGCTAAAATGTGATGTGCCGACAAGCTGGAATTCCACTTTGCACATGTTGCAGAGACTGTGGCATCACCACTGAGCCTGGTGCAATACATTGTAATGTATAGCCCGGGCCAACAAGATCCAGAGGTGGGGCAGATCACGCTGCTGGAGTTGTCTCAGATTAAGGACCTATGCACCCTTCTGCACAGTTTTGAAATGGCGACGAAGATGTTTAGCGCTGATGATGCCATTATCAGCATGACTATTCCGGTTATCTACATGCTGGAGCACACTCTAAACAGTATTCGGAGTCAGGAGGTGGTGAGTCGGTTGACCGGGAAGGGGGGATACTCGGATACCGGGACAGATGGTCACTTTGATGGGGGATCACGGCTGGTTGGTTCCCGCTTCTGTGCCCTGGACCCTCAGTGGCGGGGATGATAATGATGTTGGAAAGGGGAAACGGTAACGTGACGCCACCTGTGGTGCCTGGTAATGTGGATACCAGCACAGCGGCCAGCCGCTGAGATGATGGAGGTGCAGCTCAGAGTAGTACAGCTCCCCACAGGTGGAGCTTTACCTCAGGGCAGCGAGGGTAGAAGAGGGAGTAGTAGCCCTCACATTTTTGATGCTGTAGGAGCCCTCTGGGCAGCCGAGCAAGTGAGGACAGACACCAGATCAGCTCAAGAAGTTCTTTTACTGTCTCCAGATGAAAAACAGGTACACAGTGCAGTCTGGTTTACCGGGGATGTAGCCACAGATTTGAGGTAACTTAGCAGAGTCTATCGGTGGTTGTTGTGTATTCATTGGAGTTCCCTCCCGTGGTTGTTGCTGGGGATGCAGCTGACTGTGTAGGCTTCACAGGTGAGGGGGATTGGCATTCTGGTTCTTGGAGCATATAATGGTTGGAAGTGGATCAATCCTTGTCAGTTGTCTTTTGTTCCTGGAGGAGTTCACATCTCTCTGGTTTCTTCTGCTCTGTGGATATCTTTGCAAGATAAGTGAATGTTTTTTTTATATTCTATGGCACACTTTTGTGTGCTTAAGGATCTGCTTATGTTTTGTTCTATTCTGAGCTGTGGGTTGCTATCTAGTCTGCATATTTGTTTATCTGCTCTCAGATAAGAAGTTTTCTTCCTAGGAATTTTATTATTCACTATTATCTGTTATTTCCAGTTCTGCTGGCATTTAATTTATAGAAGTTTGCAGATATAGTTGTTGCTGAGACTTAGTGACTCAGGATAATTTTTGTAATATCTGCTGTTGGTTGTTTTTGATAGTATTTTATACTGACCGTGATAGTATAAATGGGGAGTTGCCCTGATGATTAGGAACGGTGTTTCATTTGAGCAGATTGAGAAGATTGAAGACCCAATGGGAAGATTCTTGCTACTTATATGCAAATTAAACAAACATATTTTCACACTGGTTAATGTGTACGCACCAAACAAGGGACAAGTAACTTTCCTCAATAGGGTCATGAAAAAAGTCAATGCTAATCTGAAAGGGGAGCTAGTGATTTTTGGGGATTTCAACATTGTCCCCAACGGAGCAGTGGATTCTTCCACTAAATCAAGACAGAACCTAGAATCATTAGACCCTTGGCTTCTCAAGAATGACCTATATGACACCTTTCGATGCCTAAACTCGACCTCCTTGAATTTTCATATTTTTCCAAACGACATCAGTCGTATTCCAGGATTGACCTGG
This sequence comes from Allobates femoralis, assembly GCA_033576535.1. Lineage (NCBI taxonomy): Eukaryota > Metazoa > Chordata > Amphibia > Anura > Aromobatidae > Allobates > Allobates femoralis. Next base: position 66,447,186 of record JARQOC010000002.1, on the reverse strand, counting down.
TCCTTGCCGGTATCTTTACTCTTCCCAAATTTGTTAATGTCTCGATTGGTACTAGAACGTGGTCTGATCACGCACCAATCAGCTTTGAGATAAAAATTGATCCTGCCTCGACATCCCCCAAGTTGTGGAGAAATAATAGCCTATTATACTCGCACCCAACCTATAAAAAAGAAATAGAGGATACCATACTCAATTATTTTATAGACAACGATTTGGATGAAATCTCAACTACCACGCTGTGGTCTGCATTTAAAGCGGTTTTACGAGGCAAGTTAATCCAACTAAACGCCCAACTCAAAAGGAAGCAAAGAGAAAAATTGCAATATTAGTGACACAAATTCATAATTTAGAAATGACACATCATACAACCCCCAATCCTGTGATCACTGAGGAAATATTTAAGCTTCGCTTAGAAATCAAATCACTCCTCTCTTCCGAGTATGATAAAGTAGTGCAAACACTGAAAATACAACACTATCATTCGGATGATAGGCCCTCCAAACTCTTGGCCTCAAAAATAAAACATCAGAAATTAAAATCGAGGATAAAAGAAATTAAAAACTGCAACGGCCATACTCTTCACCATCCAAGAGATATTGCAGAGTCTTTTGCTGAGTTCTATTCTTCTTTATATAATTTGAGGAATGACCCCTCGATCCAAGAGCCCACAGACCAGGTCATTGACATCTACCTGAATGACCTAAATTTGCCCTCACTCTCTGACAGCGATTTATCGGAACTCAACTCATCCATACACGACGTCCGAAGTGTTGGAGGTTATTGGGCATTCGAAAGACAGCAAGGCTCCTGGCCCAGATGGGTTCCAAAATGAGCTCTATAAATCTTTTAAACAACATCTGGCACCGTACATCACAAGACTAGCCAACTACACTGCCTCCCAAGGCCACTTGCCATCTGATATGCTAGAGGCAGTGATAACGGTGATCCCAAAAGGAAAGGGAGACTCTGCAGATGTAAAGAACTACAGACCGATATCCCTTCTCAACACAGATACTAAACTCCTGGCCAAACTGGCAGCTAACAGACTAAAAAAATATGTCATCAAGCTCATACATCCAGATCAAGCGGGCTTTATACTGGGACGCACAACAGTCGACGCAACTAGGCGAGCGTTAGATTTAATCTCCCATATAGAAACCTTGGGACAACCATCAACCTTCTTGGCATTAGACGCCGAGAAGGCATTTGATAGGGTCCAGTGGAAATTTCTATTCAAAACCCTTGAAAAATTCGGACTTAGAGGAAACATTCTTCGTATTATTGAATCAATGTATGGGACCCCCACAGCTAGGGTATTTTCAAACAACTTTTTGTCCCCCGCATTCCCCTTGTCAAATGGCACTAGGCAGGGGTGCCCACTCTCTCCATTCCTCTTTGCCCTTTTCATCGAACCACTGGCCTCAAGTATTAGACGGAATGAAAACATCAAAGGGATCTCATTAAACCAACATCATCATAAGATATCACTTTTCGCGGATGATATCCTCTTACCTATCACCAATCCACTCAAGTCTCTTAGACATCTTGAGATGGAACTTGCGACATACTCCCGACTCTCATTCTATAAAATCAACAAATCTAAGTTCCAGGTCTTGGAGTTTAATGTCGACGAGACTCTTCTTATATATCTTAAAGAGGAGTTTGATTTTTCTTGGAAAGAGAAGGAAATTTCTTACTTAGGAATAATGCTAACTAAACCATCATCGACTGCTGTACACACAAATCTATCATCCCTTTATGACACCTTTCGCCAAGACTATCTGCGACTTTCCAGAATCGAATTAACGTGGTTAAGCAGAATCGAGGCTTTCAAATTGCTCTTGCTCCCAAAATTTTTGTACATCATAAGATCAATCCCTACGTTTATCCCAACGAAATGGTTTACCAAGCTTCAGGCCCAACCACGTTCATTTATATGGCTGGGTAAGAGGCTGAAAGTAGCCAGGATGTCTCTAGAGAGACACAAGAGGTCGGCAGGTCTGGGAGTCCCTAATCTCCACAACTATTACCTAGCCTCCATCGTTAAATTATCGCAAAGATGGCTCTATGATTCTGCTGACATGCCTTGGATCTCCATAGAAGGATCCTTTGCAAACAACAATCTAATGGCTCTGCTTATAGCCCACCTAATAGAACCCTCCAAAAAACTCCCGGCCCAACCAATAATCAAGGCCACCATTCAGGCCTGGAGACACCTTAGTAAAAAAGCAACTAAACATTATATCTCGACCACTCTTAGGAAAATACCACTTGAATCCCTTGAAATACTGATTCCTAATTTGGACCTCTCCAACTGGAAAACCAACAAAGACCACTATGTAAATGACTTGATGGAGGATGGCTCTCCTTTACCCTTTCACGACCTACAAAGTACATTTTCCTTAAACAGAGATGACAGAACATCTTGGAGGACCTTAGCTAAATATTTCAAAACCCATCGCCTTGAATTTGATGTACCTCAAATAATAGCAGAACTAATAAAATCGCCACATAAGGACTCAATTTGGAAAACGAATTCCTTATATAAAATTATCAACGACGAGTTGGAACTATTGCCCCTTTCGTTTTTCAAAGCTTGGGAGGAAGAACTAGGTATTCATATTAACCTTGAAAAAATGGCTAAAGCTGTCAAAATCACGTACTCCAGTTCGAAATGTGTCACCCTTCATGAAAGCTATTATAAGACACTCTCAAGATGGTATTGTACCCCAGTAGTATTACATCATATTGACCCCGTCCACTACCCATTATGTTGGAGAGAATGTGGGGCCCGGGGCACGTTATCACACATCCTTTGGTACTGTCCCTCTTTGAGACACTACTGGTCGGAAATAACAACCCTGATCAGGAACATCACGGGGATACAGATACCCTACACCCCAGAGTTTATACTACTAATGATAGGCATTGAAGACCTGCCACTTCATGTGAGACTCCTAACGTCCCACATCCTGTTGACTGCCAAGACCCTGTTGGCCTCTTGATGGAAGAAACCCGAACCCCCCATGTTGGCCAACCTGGTCGAGAGGGTGACTAATCACTGCACGTATGAATACAACTTTGCAATACGCGCCAATAAGTTTTCAAAGTTTTTAGCCCAATGGGAGCCATGGTTGGAAACATATTCCCCATCCCTCTTACCATTACCTTCTGCTGGGATACAGCCCATTTAGATTACCTCCCTGACAAAAAAGACAACACTACGTTTCGCTACAATAGCTCAGTTAGAATTGCTATAGAATTGCTACATTCACTATTTTCTACCCAAATACCCTCCTTTACTACTACAAATTTATTTGTCTTTATTGCTGAAGATACAATTCTGGTAACTTGTCATTATCATTTGTTGTTGTTTGTTTTTATTTGTTATTTAATATTTATGTCTATTGCTTGACTATTGGTATTGATATTATCTATGTAATATGCACAGTCCCCCCCTCCCCCTTTTTCTTCTTTGTGTATCCCCTCCCTTACCCATTTCCCCCCGTTTTCTTGAAAACCCCAATAAACATATTTGAAAAACAGACTAATGTGAACTGGTGCCAGCAGGGACGCTGGATCAAATAACTAGAAAAAAGTACTCTGCAGCACTCAGCTACTACCAATGATGTACATATGCTAACAAGCTATATATATTTGAGAAAAAAGTTTAAAAACTTACGTTTTTTTCAAAAAACTCAAAATCTTATCTTTTTATTTCTGAAGTTCTTGGTACACACATTGGCCAATGTCTGTTTGCTCATCGACTGCGACAAAGTGACTTCAGGTCCGATGAGTCCTACGCTGATATCCCTATCCTCCTTGTCCACCCCCCAACTTCTCAGTGGGCAGACTCCATCTCGACCCTAGATCACCTGTGGTCAATGAGGGGGCAAATTGCAGCATGGAGCCAGCAACTCCATAAGATACAAAACAGAAAAAAAAAACTGCACAGCACTCCCAGACTAATGTGAACTGGTGCCAGCAGGGACGCTGGATCAAATAACTAGAAAAAAGTACTCTGCAGCACTTAGCTACTACCAATGATGTACATATGCTAACAACGTAAGTTTTTAAACTTTTTTCTCAAATATATATAGCTTGTTAGCATATGTACATCATTGGTAGTAGCTGAGTGCTGCAGAGTACTTTTTTCTAGTTATTTGATCCAGCATCCCTGCTGGCACCAGTTCACATTAGTCTGTGAGTGCTGTGCAGTTTTTTTTTTCTATTTTGTATCTTATGGAGTAGCTGGCTCCATGCTGCAATTTGCACCCTCATTGACCACTGGTGATCTAGGGTCGAGATGGAGTCTGCCCACTGAGAAGTGGGGGGTGAACAAGGAGGATAGGGATATCAGCATAGGACTCATCGGACCTGAAGTCACTTTGTCGCAGTCGAAAACAGACATTGGCCAATGTGTGTACCAAGAACTTCAGAAATAAAAAGATAAGATTTTGAGTTTTTTGAAAAAAACGTAAGTTCTTAAACTTTTTTCTCAAATATATATAGCTTGTTAGCATATGTACATCATTGGTAGCAGCTGAGTGCTGCAGAGAATTTTTTATATTTGTTAAACTCAGTGTCCCTGCTTGGCACCAGTTCACATTGTGTCTGTGAGTGCTGTGCAGTTTTTTCTGTTTTGTATCATATGAAGTTACTGGCTCCATGTCTGCAATTTGCACCCTCATCACCAACAGGTGGTCTAGGGTCGAGATGGTGTCCGCCCACTGAGAAGTGGTATAGGGAGGAAAAGGAGAGCAGGGATGTCAGCGTTAGGACTCATCAGACCTGAAGTCACTTTGTCGCAGTTGATGAGCAAACAGGCATTGGCCAATGTGTGCACTAAGAACTTCAGAAATATAAAAATAAGAATTTTTGAGTTTTTTGAAAAAAACCTAAGTTTTTAAACTTTTTTCTCACATATATATAGCTTGTTAGCATATGTACATCACTGGTAGTAGCTGAGTGCTGCAGAGAATTTTTTCTATTTATCTATCTATCTATCTATCAAACAGAAAAAACTGCACAGCACTCAAGATATAGTGTGAACTGGTGCAAGCTGCGATGCTGGAACAAACAACCAGAAAAAATTCACTGCGGCACTCAGTTACTACCAAAAATCTACACGTGCTAATAAGCGGTTTACATATGTGGAAAAAATGTAAAAACTTACGTTTTTTTAAAAAAAACTCAATATTCTTTTTTTATTTTCTGGGGTACTTAGTATATATATTGGCCAATATCTGTTTGCTCATCAACCATGCCACGGTGACCCCAGGTCTGATGAGTCCTAAGCTAACATCCCTGTCCTCCTTGTCCTCCCTGTCCCACTACTAAGTGGGTGGACACCATCTCAACCTCAGACCACCTGGGGGCGATGAGTGTGCAAAGTGCAGCTGCGGAGCCAGCTGGCGTGGTTGATGAGCAGTTTATTAGGTAAGGTCCGCTACTCTGCTAGCTGGTGCTCAGAAGAAAATAGCAATACCGTATATACTCGTGTATAAGCCGACCCGTGTATAAGCCGACCCCCCTACTTTTGCCCCAAAAATCTGGAAAAACCTATTGACTCGTGTATAAGCCGAGGGTGGACCCCAGCACAGGTATACAGCCCCCAGCAGTGTGGTATACAGGCCTCCCCAGTGGTAGTATACAGCAGCCCCATGGTAGTATACAGATTCCCCAGCAGCCCCAGTGGTAGTATACAGATTCCCCAGCAGCCCAGTGGTAGTATACAGATTCCCCAGCAGCCCCAGTGGTAGTATACAGATTCCCCAGCAGCCCCAGTGGTAGTATACAGATTCCCCAGCAGCCCCAGTGGTAGTATACAGATTCCCCAGCAGCCCCAGTGGTAGTATACAGATTCCCCAGCAGCCCCAGTGGTAGTATACAGAGCCCCAGCAGCCCCAGTGGTAGTATACAGGAGCCCCAGCAGCCCCAGTGGTAGTATACAGGAGCCCCAGCAGCCCCAGTGGTAGTATACAGGAGCCCCAGCAGCCCCAGTGGTAGTATACAGGAGCCCCAGCAGCCCCAGTGGTAGTATACAGGAGCCCCAGCAGCCCCAGTGGTAGTATACAGGAGCCCCAGCAGCCCCAGTGGTAGTATACAGGAGCCCCAGCAGCCCCAGTGGTAGTATACAGGAGCCCCAGCAGCCCCAGTGGTAGTATACAGGAGCCCCAGCAGCCCCAGTGGTAGTATACAGGAGCCCCAGCAGCCCCAGTTCTAGTATACAGCAGCCCCAGTGGTATACAGCAGGCCCGCAGGGGTACATATAGCAGCCCCCAGGGGGTACCCAGCAGCCCCCTGGGGGTACCAACAGCCCCCTGGGGTACCAACAGCCCCATGGGGTACCCAGCAGCCCCATGGGGTACCAACAGCCCCCTGGGGGTACCACAGCCCCCTGGGGGTACCAGCAGCCCCCAGGGGGTACCCACAAGCCCCCTGGGGTACCAACAGCCCCCAAAAGCTGGCACTGTCCCCCCTTGTAAGGGCCCCCCCCCCGCTGCTTATACATTACCATCCCGGTGTTCTGATCGGCGCCGCTCCTCGGTGCTTCTTCTTCATCCTCCCGTCCTCGCTGGCTGCATCCGGGATCTCCGGCCGTCGCGCGATGACGTCATATTGCTGCGACAGCCGGAGATCCTGGAACACCGGATGGTAATGTATAAGCAGCGGGGGGGGCCCTTACAAGGGGACAGTGCCAGCTTTGGGGGCTTATATGAACTGTTTCCCCATAGTCGCTGATTGACAGGGGGAATGCAGTTGCATATATAATGAGCGCGTGCCCCATGTATGACGGTGGGCCGCTCATACAGCAGCCTCCCCCCCGCCTCCTCCAGCCTGAGGTACCGTATTGACCCGTGTATAAGCCGAGGGGGGGACTTTTCAGCCCAAATTTTGGGCTGAAAAACTCGGCTTATACACGAGTATATACGGTACTTATATTAAAAATAACTTCGGCACACAGTCAGAGATTTTTTTGCTGAAAATAAATTTATTTTTGAAAAATGTGTGATATTCTGTCTATTTTCTGACGTTTCGGTCTATCTCAGACCTTGTTCACAGAGAATATCTATGCAAAATCAAAAACAATCATATCAAGATACATAATGATAAACAGATTACATGTTGTATGAAATCAAACAAAAAAGCAATCAATCCCAATCATGGTAAGGACTACATACTGATAGTTATATAAAGTAATGTAAAAATATAGTAATCATTATTTAATCTAGAATAATACAAATTAAATTCATATTTTTATTATACAATGAAAAAATGAACAGTGTACCTTATGACAAATTTCTCATTGGAAAAAAATATTTTTTCAGATGTGTGCAGTAATAATACTGTAAATCAGGTGACTGTGATTAAAGATCAGGTCAGGAATTATTATTCTATAATGTATGGTATTAAACATAAAAACATAGAAGAAAAGATAACTAATACCTTATTAGGGAATGTACCAACTTGGACATATTCCTATATGTATAGGGAATCTGATGTACCCTATAATGCATATGACATGTAAATAAACACTACAGAGTCTATAATACATGGATAGGAATACCGTATATACTCGTGTATAAGCCGACCCGTGTATAAGCCGACCCCCCTACTTTTGCCCCCAAAACCTGGAAAATCTATTGACTCGTGTATAAGCCGAGGGTGGACCCTAGCACATGTATACAAGCCCCCAGCATGTGGTATACACCAGTCCCAGAGGTAGATACAGCAGCCCCAGTGGTAGTATACACCAGCCCCAGGAGTATATACAGCCCCAGTGGTAGTATATACAGCCCCAGTGTAGTATACAGGCCCCAGAGGTACATACAGCCCCAGTGGTAGTATATACAGCCCAGTGTTAGTATACAGGCCCCAGAGGTATATAGCAGCCCAGTGGTAGTAACAGGGCCCAAGGTATATAGCAGCCAGTGGTAGTATACAGGGCCCAGAGGTATATAGCAGCCCCATGGTATAACAGGGCCCCAGAGGTATATACAGCCCAGTGTAGTATATACAGCCCAGTGTTAGTATACAGGGCCCCAGAGGTATATAGCAGCCCCATGGTAGTATACAGGGCCCCAGAGGTATATAGCAGCCCCATGGTAGTATACAGGGCCCCAGAGGTATATAGCAGCCCCAGTGGTAGTATACAGGGCCCCAGAGGTATTACAGCCCCAGTGCTAGTATATACAGCCCCAGTGTTAGTATACAGGCCCCAGAGGTAATAGCAGCCCAGTGGTAGTATACAGGCCCCAGGGTATATTAGCAGCCCAGTGGTAGTATACAGGGCCCCAGAGGTATATACAGCCCCAGTGGTAGTATATACAGCCCCAGTGTTAGTATACAGGGCCCAAGGTATATAGCAGCCCCAGCGGTATTATACAGGCAGCCCCAGTAATGCAGGGCCCCCCAGCCTGACTCCGGTCACCTGTAAGAAAAACTATACTTATCAGTGTCCCGCTGTCCGCGCCCGCCGCTGCCGACATCGCGATCCTCCATCTTCATGCGACTCCTTCCTGTTTCCTGTGCGCGTCGCAGGGAATAAACGTCATTGCCGGCGACGCGCACAAAACAGGAAGGAGTCGCATGAAGATGGAGGATCGCGGATGTCGGCAGCGGCGGTGCGAGCGGGACACTGATAAGTATAGTTTGCTTTACAGTGACCGGAGAAGACGCTGGGGGGGCCCTGCATTACTGGGGATGCGGGGGCTGCTGTATACCGATGTATACATCGGTATGTACCGATGTATACATCGGTATACAGCACTGACTTCGCGTATAAGCCGAGGGGGAAACTTTTCAGCCCAATTTTTGGGCTGAAAAACTCAGCTTATACGCGAGTATATACGGTATAACCATTATCTGGGAAAAAATAAAAAAAAATATATATATGTATGAAATATGTTGTGGCTATTACCTTATTCAATAGGATGATGGACACATTTGGTTGTCAATGGGTTAATTCACCCACAGGATCGTTATGGACCTTACTATGGCCCCTATGTATATAAAAGCGAGAGGAAAAAATGAGAAATAGCCATTGCTGGACTTATAGCTTATTGTAATAATCCCCAGATTATGACATATTATGTCTCCTGTTATATAATGTTTCTCTTCCCGAACTAAATCACTGTGAAATATATGAACTGTTAATCACCACCGTTCACTCTAATATAGGTTATGTCAGATCATAGGGATTACTAATAACAAAAAACCGGGTTGTCCTTAGTATTAAAACCCTCTAATGGGGTATGAAACCAGCAATAAAACGGTACTATATACAAAATACCTTCCGTGGTGTGCTGGAGCCGCGTGGTTCCCCCGCGTTCGGCTGTGTGTGCGGCTCTCACTGAGAGCCGCGCCATTAAGGAATGGCGTCTGACGTCACATCCGCTGACGTCACAAGACATAGTGCGCATGTACGGAAAAGAAAGACAGTGTTGTGTTCTACGTTGTCTGGGAAACCAGTGTTACTTATACTAGAGGCGCGCTTTTTCTCTCTAATGCGCCCTGGATAGTGTAGGGATTAGTATCTCACCTAGAATAAGAAACAAAAGACAGGAAAAAGGGGATAGTAAATATAAAGTTAATTGGCACAAGGGTACTATTTATTGGAATAAATACAAGAAATGTATTATATTGGCTATGGTACTACTTAAAGGAACAGTACACCTAATTAAAAAAATAATATGGTGAAGCCAACAGTAGTATCCCTATAAATTAATCAGATATTGGCCAATTTATGTACTAAGAACCGCAAAAAATGAAAAAATAAGAATATTGAGTTTTTTTATTAAAAAAAGTAAGTTTTTACATTTTTTCCTCACATATAAAGCGCTTATTAACATGTGTGCATTTTTGGTAATAACTGAGTGCTGCAGTGAATTTTTTTCTGGTTGTTTGTTCCAGCATCGCAGCTTGCACCAGTTCACACTATATCTTGAGTGCTGTGCAGTTTTTTCTGTTTTATGTCTAATATGTGGAGTTGCTGGTTCCATAGCTGCACTTAGCACCCTCATCGCCCCCAGGTGGTCTGAGGTTGAGATGGTGTCCACCCACTTACTAGTGGGACAGGGAGGACAATGAGGACAGGGATATCAGCTTAGGACTCATCAGACCTGGCGTCACCATGGCATGGTTGATGAGCAAAGAGATATTGGCCAATATATGTACCAAGAACCCCAGAAAATAAAAAAATAAGAATATTGAGTTTTTTGAAAAAGCTTAAGTTTTAAAATTTTTTCCTCATATATAAACCGCTTATTAGCATGTGTATATTTTTGGTAGTAACTGAGAGCTGCAGTAAATTTTTTTCTGGTTTATCTATCTATCTATCTATCTTGGTCATTCACGCACACAACCTCGCAAGTATCATTGGAATATGATAGGAACTCAGTAGAATTGGGCAGGTGCATGATATTGGCCAATCACTCACATGACCAAGCATTAGAATATGACAGGCATTAAGTGGAGTAAGACAGGTGCATAATATCGATTGATCAAACACACAACCTGAACTGGATCAGTAGAGAAGGTCAGGTATTTATTGCAATAATAGTACAGGTTATATGATATTTACTGATCATGCAAATGACCAGGCAGTTAGAAGATATGACATGACCGGCCCCGCTAACCTCAAGATGCAGAACTGAATTACTTCTGTAATTACTTGAATGCTGTAAATTTTAATTACCTATCATTCTCCACCAGATCACAGCACTGAACCTGCTATGTTATCTTCATCCCAGCATGTCAGGAGGCTCATGCCAGTGGTTACGTTTGTATGGACAGTAGAGATTTTTTTAAACTAAGCTCTAGTAATAATTAAGTGTATCCTTATTTTACAGAGTGTCTCTTTAAAAATAAGAGTTATATCAACAACAGAATTTTGACTGCAGCTTGGGGTTAGCATTGAGGTTTATATAAGAAAGAAAATCAGAAAATGAAAAGCAAATCAAAATATTTGCAAACCAGAAACTTAATCTGGCACAGAGCAGAGAGGCGAAAGCCTAGGATGGCAATTTTCTTGCAAAAAGACAAACCAAGCAAATACTGTTTGTTTTAACAACCTTTATCATTTCCGACATGTTACCTAGGTTCTCTGGCACCTGGGGAAAGTATTCAGTGTGATGCCATCTTCATCAGTGGAAACCTCAATGCCACTGGATATCTGAAATTGCTACATGATTCAGATATGCAGTGCCATGAAGGTTTCCATTGATGAAGAATGGCCCCACTACCTTTGTACCCCATACACCACACAATACCATTAATTTTTGTGTTCCAGCAGTCTTGGAGGGATCTATCCACTGTGGCTTAGTGTCAGACCAATAGCGGTGGTTTTGTTTGTTAACTTCACCCCCATCCCTCATCTGAAGGCAATTGTCTATACTGTGAAGATACGAGATGTGCAGCATCTGATACAACAGATACTGGAAGCCTGCGCTAGCATTTCTTCTGTGGTGTTGCTATCAGTGTGTCAAGAGTGGGAGAAGAGGGTTGTATTGACAATCCAACACAATGGGCTGCACTTTGAACACATTTTATAAGTGGTCACAAACTTGTAAATAACTCATGAAAGAATAAAGTTATGTTAAAACCAAGCACACCATTGTTTTTCTTATGAAATTCTCAATAAGTTCGATGTGTCACATGACCCTTTTCCCTTTGAAAAAAATAAAGATGAATCCAAAATGGACGACTTCAACATGGCCACCATGGTCACCACCCATCTGGAAAGGATTTCCCCCTCCCATATATACACTAATGTGCCACATACAGGAGGTTAATATCACCAACCATTCCCATTTTAATTAAGCGTATCCATATAAATGGCCCACCCTGTGTATATGTATATGTATATATATATATATATATATACAGGACTTAGGTCATTTACCCTCTCTGGTGAAGATAGATGAAACGTGAGTCAGAAGGTCCGAATTGATGGCACAGTGTGATTGTGGTAGTATACTTTTAATGCAACCTTCTACCTTGCACATTACCCTGTAGGTTTGTTGTCTCTTAGCATCAGGCATTTTAACATAGCTCTGTCTGTTTTGGTAATACACTCTGCGCAGGAAGTCTGCAATTTAATATCTCTATATTCAAACTTATTGCCTATATGTATCCTGTCTTTGGTACTTTCCTTTAACACAAGTCTTCATGGGCGTACCCAGGATCAAAACTGGGGGGGAAGGGGCAAGCCATGGTCGTTCAGGTTGTAAAACTGTGCACTGGGGCCCATATCAGACTTGTTTCGCCACCGTAGAGCCCTATGGGGGCTGTATATGAGATGGGAGCCCCATGGGGGGCTGTATATGAGATGGAAGTTCCATCTCATATACAGCCCCCCCAATGTCCCATAGGGCTCACATCTCATATACAGCTGTCCATAGGGCTCCCATATCATATATAACCCTGCCATAGGTCACCCAAATCATATTCATTCCCCTCATAGGGCTCATCATGAGAGCCCTATGGGGTTGTATATGATATGGGAGCCCTATGGGGTGGGTTGTATATGACATTGGAGTCCCATGTCATATACAGCCTCCCAATACCCCATACAGTCCTCATATCATATACAACAGCCCCCCCATAGGGCTCCTATATCATATATAAGCTGTATATGACATTCCCCCATCCTACTGTATCCTAACCCACCCCTCATAGACTGTGAGCCCTCGTGGACAGGGTCCCTGCCCCTCCTGTACCTGTACGTCCTGATCGCCTAGATTTAGTGTACTTGTTCTTGTCTCCCTCATCCTAATGTAAAGCGCCATGGAACCCAATGGCGCTATATGAATAAATAATAATAATAATAATAATATGATATGGGAGTCCTGGGGGGCTTTATATGGTATGGGAGACCCATCTCATATACAGCTTCCTAATGCCCCATAGGGCTCCCATATCATATACAGCCCCCCCATAGGGCTCCAATAATAGGAGGCCTTTAGGGGTCTATATATGATATAGGAGCCCTATTGGGTTGCTGTACATGATATGGGAGCCTATGGGGGGCAGGGCTGTATATGAGATGGGAGTACATGTCATCTCAAATACAGTGCAGCCCCCACATAAGGCTCCCATATACAGCCCTCCCATAGGGCTCCTGACCCCCCGCCCCCCACCACATTATCTTCCAGGTCACTTTTGTTTATATTTACATCTTTTTTCAACTGTTAATGTCCTCTCTTCTATCTCAGCTCCAGCCTCTGGCACCAGCAGTGTCCCCGTCTTGTTTGCCGCTCTGCACCGCAGGAACTCAGCACAGCGACGAGGCACTCAGTGGTGATGTCATGACATCACTTGAGTATCCGGCCCGCCGAGCTCATCTGCAGTGCTGGCAGTCAGCAGAGACTGTCTGAGGGCGAGATCCGCCCTGCGCCTCTACTGGCTGCTTCCCCATGATTACCGCGCTGAGGTAACCGTTATTGCATTCGCTACACACACACAGGTGGAGGTGCTAGTGGTGGCCGGTCTCAGCGCAGCCTCAGACATTATAATAGGTGTGCACGGCGCACGCTCAGTGTCGCTCACCCCTTCCTCTTGGGGGGGGGGGAAGCTGCCTCACCCTGCCCCACGCTGGGTACACCCTTGCAAGTCTTCATGTTTGTGATAATTTACTCCCACTCTGTTTTTTGACTTGGGGTCATAACAGACATTTATGTAAGAAATCTTCATGATCTGATATATTTGGGAGAATGTGACTTCCCTCCTTGTATACAGTTACCAGGCTGCATTAACTATGCCTGCTCTTAAAGAGAACCTGACCTACCTCTAAATATCAGTCCCCAGACCATTTATACCTGTCCCTGCACCTCCAGGAATGCATTGTATGCATCCCTTTGTGTAAAAAAATGGTATTTATAAAGTATGTAAAAGTGCTTTCATTACCTTGCTTTCTGCGGCTTCTCAGTGCTTGAGAAGTCACACAGGGAGTTCCCTGTAGCTTCTCAGCGCTACCTATATATCAATTATTCACGCCTAGATGGGTGTGCAAATGTAGTGTGAGCTCCATCGCCCCCTCCATGGGTGGTATAGGCTGTATGACGAAAATCGCGTCATATCCATATCATAGGACTAGCTGCCGTAGAGCAAACTCGCCATGCGCAATGCGCAGCGCGAAGTCCTATGATATGGATATGATGCGATTTGCATTATACAGCCTATACCGCCCATGGAGGGGGGCGAGGGAGATCACAATACATTAGCACACCCATCTAGGCGTGAATAATTGATCTGCAGGCTGTGCTGTGTGATTTCTCAAGCACTGAAAAGCCACAGAAAGGAAGGTAATAAAAGCACTTTTACATACTTTACAAATACCTTTTTTTTACACAAAGGGTTGCCTACAATGCATTCCTGGAGGTGCAGGGACATGTATAAATGGTCTGGGGGCTGATTTTTAGGGGTCAGGTTCCCTTTAATGCAGAATTTACGACTGTCTCCATAGTGAATCTAGTGTTTATGAAAATAAAGGTGTACATTTTTTTTTAATTATTGTGTATCAAATAAGGGTTTGACTTATGTCTTCTTAATCACATTCTGTGTTCATCAATTTCTCACATCTGTTGTACTTATTGCAGTCTCATTATAATCTATATAATCTCATTCAACTTTAATAATTAAAATAAAATTTGAAAAATTGTTATATTTGTGTGAGCTTAATTATGCTTTGAATAGGGTATCGCCTATAACAGGATAAGTTGTTGGCTTCATACAGTATGTAAAAAAAATGTTGTGCCATCAGAAAATGTAAGGATTACTATGTTTTTATTTATGTTAGGAGCATTAAAGAGGTGTGCACGTTTGTGATAAGGCTGCAGTCACTATATTCTCACAAAGCGCACAGTGTGCACTGTGAGGATTCTCTGGGGTATCATACATTCCTTTGGGATTTGTTTTTGGTTTCTTGCTATTAACCCCATTTCTATTTGTGGCCATATTTTGATTTAATTTATTTACATAGCCATGTAATCATGCAATCTTACAAGTTATCTATTGTTAAGTGTATAGGATCAAAACTAATACCAGCATGAGAGTTCAACACCAGACCCACTAGTAATATTAAGACACTTCACCAGAACCACCATCAGAACATAAACACATAATCATAACCACTAACAGTAAATAAATACATCACCAAAACCCCCAATCACTGCAAAAATACAGAATCAGAGCCACCAGCAGTACAGAACCTCATCATCAGAACCACCAGAAGTACAGAAATGCATCAATATAACCCCATCTGTGCAGGATCACAACATCAAAACCCTTATCAGGTCAGGAACACATCACTAGGACTATCAGTACCAGTACAGTACCAGTACATATCAGTACATGGTACCTGAATTGTAATGTCAGCTCAGACACAAATACATTTGTATGTATGGACCTAATGGTAAGGACATATTGCAAGTTTTTACTATCAGTCATCATCAGATTCTGGACCATACAGGAATCACAGTACTGATGAGAATTAGTCAGTATCATATAACATGTTTACATACTTGTACCTTATATATAACATTGTTAGTAATCCAGAGTCATTCTCTTTCTTTTCTTCATCTTATCCAGATGACATAACGTTTTACAGCAATAGCTCATCTCTGCAGACTTCCATCTTCTTCCATCTTCTCTTATCTTCTGACATGGCGCCCGTAAAAATAACACTATGATTATAATGCACCTGAACAAATATATCTGCATCTATGCTGTGCCCCATAACACATAATTGCTTCTCATTGTTTTGTGACCTACACACTGTTCCTGTTACAGTACATGCCCTGTACACTGCCACCTCATTTTTATACTGCCCAGTCTCTATACTATGCCCTCTCATCACACTTCCCCTTCTCAGAATACTGCCCCATTCTTGCCTTGCCTCATATTGTCCCCCATGCTGCCCCTCTCCACACCGCCCACTACACTCCCCAGTTTGTATCATTGCCCCAACACATTTTCTCATATCCCATACCGTCTATTAGTACCTCCACACTCATTCTTCCCTTGCTCCTTATACTGTATCTGCCCCTCATTCCTAAAGACGCAAGCACAATTGATCATTGGGAAACAACACCTGCACATTCTTAGAGCCGGTTGTCAGCTTGAGTACTCAGAGAATGGCCAACTTCCACTACGGGGTGTTGCCAACGTGCGATAGTTGGGGAGAAACCTCAGACCTTTGCATGAGATGGCCTAATGGTGCCCCCTGCCGGTTGCACCAGGATGAATGCCCCGTCTGACCCCCTAGAAACACCTTTGCTCTCCTGCTGGACACATATCAAATCCAGTGTCTTTTTAGAGAGGACTTGACCTACATGTCTTTAACTTACAAGTTACCAATCAGCAACTGCCAACTCCATTGAGAAAGTAGGAATGCAGGGACAAAATGGAAAAAGGGGGCAAGTACTGAGAAAATGCACTGGAGGTCAAGATTAAGTATTGGGGCTTACCTGTCTATTCAGCTGTTGGGAAGCAGTGTGGATGCTCTACCGATGCAATGATGAAGAGTTTGACAGTTGTATTAATATTTTGCATTATAATTATTTTATAACCATGAGTAGTCTATAGTAGAATATATTATATTATTACATTACTGTATATAGAATTGTCTTTGTACAATTAAATGACATCCATTTAAAAGAAACATTTGACAAGTTCTCTACGATCCTTAAAAGCCTTCACCTGCTTGATTTGCCCATGTTAAGTTGATAAAAGTTCAAACAAGCTTTTACATTACAATAATATGAAGTGAAATTAATGAGTTTGTTCAGTGCTGTTAAGTTGGATTGAAGTACCTGCACATTTCAATTCAAAGATTTCATGTTCTTTGGTGTTTTTGAAGTCTTTCTTTGTAATCCCAAAAGGTAAAATCAATAATACAGTTCCACTTAATAGAAACATAAATTTAAGTGACATTTTCTGACCATATATGAGATTTGTAACATGTTTTGTTCTTATTATTTATGTGACTTGGAAAAGAAATCTTGTTCCAGTTTATTCTTACATTTTCTTTCTCTTAAAGAAATTTGATTATGTACCTATGCTTTATGCTTTACCTAGTATTCTGTTAAGACTAGGTTCACGCCGCGGTTTCGACTGTCAGGTTGTGTCCGGTGTTTGAAGGATACACCGGCACAACCTGACAGCCCCGGACAGAACAGAACTGGAGGGGATCCTATTTTCTGCCGGAATCCTCCTGCATGCGGCAGCTGCTGTCCAAGTGCTGACATTGCAGCAGTGGAGCACCCCATGTGCTGAAATTTCAGCCGGCGGCTCTTTCAGTTACCAAACAAGTGCAGCTTGAATTACAAAGCCGCTGCTCGTTCAACACCCGGCGTCCGGGATCCAGTCCGATTTTTTGACTGATCCGGGGAGATCCGGCGCCCATAGATTCCTATGTAATGGAGCTCTGCATCCAAAAAATCATGCAAACTCCAGTTTGTGTCCGATGCAAAAGTCGGACAAAACCGGATCCTCCTGGAAAACCACAAAACTTGACGCAAAATATGCACAATCTGGCGCCATAGGGATTCATGGGGAGCAAAATCGGATTCGGGGCTGTCCGGTTCACACCGGACAACCCCGGAGTTGTAAGAACCGTGGTGCAAAACTGGCCTTACTTGTATGAAACATGTAAGCCAGGGTCCTCACATATAGAATGCATTAAATATTCCATTTTAACCTGTAGGATTCATTTTAAGTTTTAAAAATATTAAAATCTGACACTTTTTAATTTCTAACTAAAAATTTGGTAATTAATAGCAGCTTTTGAGACTACTCTGGTCTCTTCATCAGGCTCAAATAATACAACATCTGATTTGCCACCTATTTATACACAAACGGGGATTATATAATGCAGTAAATAACACAAGTGACATTTCACAGAATTGTCAGTGTGGGAGGGGGAAAGCAGCTGGGACAGTAAATAGATACAAAGTGCGATAGTTTTATTGTCCATTGATTGGTGGTCTGGTCCTGGATCTAAAGATTTTTTAATTGATGTAAAAAGACATAAATCCATGTGGCAAGTTCATTCCTGATCTGAATGTGTCAAAGGCTATCATATATTTGTATTCCCAGACTCTTCTTAAAATGTAAGCAAAATGTGAACTGGAACAGAAAATGGAACAATGCAGTAGGTGCATGTTCACACTGGCGTCAAAACAGCAAAACCAACAAAAAGATATATAGTGAGAATTAGTGATGGGCGAATCCTAAATTACTCGGAATCGCTTGACTCTAGCGAGTCCGAGCACAGGACTCGCTACTCGTTGCGAGTCTAGCGAGTCCAATGTTAATGAATGGGGAAGCGAGTAATAGCGAGTAGTGTGAGATTTACAAATCGCAGATGTGTCTCGGAAGCTTCAGCCTGAAGCAATCCTAGTTTAGTCATTCATTTGCATTGGACTCGTTTACTTTGTAAGTAATCGCTGGGAAACTCGCACAGATAAGAGTCCTGTCTGCTCAGTGTGCTGGCTGCCAGCTCCAGGGTCCTAGAGCCTGCCTGCTGCCTGATGTAGCAGTGCTGAGATTGTTCTCAGTCTGCTCATTCCCTGTGTACAGACATGAATGTCTCTGCACAGAGATGATGTAGCAGAGCTGAGATTGTTCTCAGTCTGCTCATCCCTGTGCATAGACATCTATATCTATGCACAGGGATGAGCAGAGAGGACATCGCGTTTTGGACTGCGTCGGACGGAAGAGGATTTTTTTTAATTAAAGATGGAGTCCCTAATGGCTTTTTTTTTTATTTCTAATAAAAAATTTTCTTTGTGTTGTGTTTTTTTTAAAACAATTTAATAGAAATTCATGGCGATCATGTCTAATATTGGCGTGACCGCCATAAATTTCGGGCTTAGGGCCAGCTGATAATACAAAGCTGGCCCTAACCTCTTTATTACCCAGCGTGCCACCGCTACCAGGGCCGCTGGAAGAGCGGGGTTCATTTTTTTTTTAATTATTTCATGAAATTCTGAGATTCTGACTCTGACTCTGAGACTCTGACTCTGAGACTCTGACTCTGAAATTCATGAAATAAAAAAAAAATGCGTGGGGCTCCGCGCAATTTCTATGTCTAGCCAGGTACAGCTAAGCAGCTGGGGGCTGGAATCCGCAAGCTTTCTGGGCACCCCCCCGCTGCAAATTGCAGCCCGCAGCCGCCCCAGAAGATGGCGCGTTCATTGAAGCGCCATCCTCTGGCGCTGAACCCCGCTCTTCCAGCGGCCCTGGTGGCGGTAGCACGCTGGGTAATAAAGGGGTTAATACCAGCTTTGTTATACAAGCTGGTATTAAGCCCGAGATTCTTAATGTCAGGCCACGTTTGACCCAGCCACTAAGAATCTCAAATAAAGGGTTAAAAAAACACAACACAGAGAAAAATTTTTTTGAAATAAAAAAAAAAAGCCATTAGGGACTCCATCTTTAATTAAAAAAATCCTCTTCCGTCCGACGTAGTCCAAAACGCGATGTCCTCTCTGCTACATCCCCTGTGCATAGATATAGATGTCTATGCACAGGGAATGAGCAGACTGAGAACAATCTCAGCACTGCTACATCATCTCTGCGAGCAGGCGGGCTCTAGGACCCTGGAGCTGCACAGAGCAGACAGCTGGACTCGGCTCGCAAAGAAACAGCAGTTACTTTGCGAGTTTCCCTGCTATCACTGGCACAGTAGCCGAGTCTAATGCAAACAATGGCAATCCTAGTTTTGTCAGCGTTTCTGACAAAACTAGGATTGATATTGATTTGCATTGGACTCGTGCGAGTAATCACTGGGAAACTCGCAGAGTGCCGAGTCCTGCGAGTCCTTTACTACTCGCCGAGTAACGAGTCCTAGCGAGTAGATTCGCCCATCCCTAGTGAGAATAAATAAATGAAAAATATAAACCGCAAAGTGCATAAAATTAAAATATTGTACTTAGTGACATTATGTGATCAAAAATGTGCAAGCTATTCCACCGCGTCAAGGCGGCCTCATCAGGAGAGTCCCTGCTTAACAGTGTTAAAACCTTACCATATAGACCCAAGTTTTTAGTTTTCAAAAGGGTAATGGAAAAAAACAAACAAATCAGTTTGTTATGGCAATTTCTCTTGAGTATGTCAATACCCTATAAGTGGTTGAAAACTACTTTTGAGGCACAATGCAAAGGTCAGAAGGGGAAACGTATTACAGTACATATTTTGCTGTTATGGTTTTTGGGTGCCATGACACATTGACAGAGCACCCAAGGTACCAGAACAGCAAAACTTCCCATAAATGACCCCACCTTACAAACTACAACTCTCAATAAATTAATCTAGGGGTGCAATTATCATATTGACACCACAGGTATGTCACAAATGTTTATACCATTTTGCAGTGAAGAAAATATAATGACATTTTTACCACAAAAATTTCGTTTTGGCCATAGATCTTAACTTTTCACACAGAGAAATGGTTAAAAATGGAACAAAAAGGACGGGGGCGTGGCCTGAGAGCTAATGGCGCCAGTCACATTTTCCTGAGCTCCTGACCCTGCTCCAAGAACAAGTGGCAAATTAGCGGTGGATCGCATCCCTGAACGCTGCAAATTCTCCAAACCTTGCCCTGCGCCTCCAAAGATGCCAAGAAATTTATCTCGCAAGTGGAGGTGGAGCCATCTAGAGTGACTGATTTCTTTGCTGTAGAGAGGCTCCCTGCGGCGTCTTCTTACATAGCGCCAGCTTCCTCACACTCTCCTACTGCCTCTCCAACACAGCGCGTGCCCCGCAGCCCTGAAGTCTACCTGATGAGCAGAGAGGAAGACTCCCAGATAACGCAGAGTTTTATCAGAGGCCTTATCAGCTCCCTGCGCACCTTACTGCAAGACGATTTCAAGGGAATGCTCAGGGAACTGAGGGAAGATATAGCGGCGTTAGGTGAGAGGACTCACCATATAGAAGAAAAGATGGTTGAGTACGCCACTGCCCACAAACTACTAGCAGAGGACTACACTTCTATGGAAGGGGAGCATAAACAGCTCTGCCTGAAAGTGTGGGATCTGGAGGACAAAGCACGTGCAGGCAACTTGAGAATTAGGGGGCTTGCTGAGTCTGAGGTAGAAGATGACCTACGCTCTAAAGTCCTTTCTTTTCTACAGTTCCTCCTCCCTGACATTCCTAACGCCGATCTATCTATTGAAAAGACTTTCCGCATTCCTAAACCAAGTCACATTAGCAGGTCCCTGCCCAGGGATGTGTTAGTTTTTGTGGTGGTAAATGAGACTAAAGACACAGTCATGCAGGCTATGCGCCAAATCGCAGACCTTCCGGCACCCTACACTGGCCTGTCCGTGTTTCCCGACCTTTTGCCTGGGACTTTGGCTCGCAGAAGAGAGTTCGGACCCCACTGCAAGATTCTGAGGGATACGGAAATCACCTACACTTGGGGTACCCCAGTGAGAGTCCACTTCATATATAAGGGGTCAACCCATATCTTTCAATCCCCCAGTCAAATGGGAAAAACTCTCCGACAGTGGAATCTAACATTAGACTCGGAGGGGCTCCCTCACAGACACTCTACTAGACCCAAAGGCTCGGTCTCACCCTCTGAGTGAAAGAAGGTCGGCGGATCAAAGTAACTACTCAATGTTCTCGGGTCGGAGTCCATTTCTATAAGAGGGGTTGTTTTCTGTTATTACCTCTCATTTCCTTCAACCCCCGCCCCTAAGGTTGGGGACGTATGATGCCTCACACTAATTTGAATGTTTACATTCATGTTTTTGGTCTGTTTGTTTTTCTTATTTCTCTTCAACACTATTCCCCTTCCTCTCTATTTTCTCCCCTACCCCTCACTTCCCCATCGCAGGGCCCAGTGAGGCCTCAATATACTGACCATGTTGAGATAGGTTGCTGCTGGACTTTATATTATGAAGGTTGTTTCTTTCAATGTGAGAGGCCTTAACTCTCCGCTTAAGCGGTCCCTCTTTTGGAAAGAGATCCTATCTCAAAAGGCCGACATAGTATGTGTCCAAGAACATCAGCTCCTTCAAGAGGACAATTACAGACTTCACCACCGGTTATTTCCCCATGCTTTCTTCGCTAACTGTGAAAAAAGAGAGTGGGGGTCTGTATTTTTATCAAACATTCAATTCCATTTAAAATGTTAAATGTGATTTCTGATTTGACAGGTAGATATATCATCCTGATGTGCTCTATCTCGGGGGTCCCTATGACGATTGCCACAGCCTACGCACCGAATGAGGGTCAACTGCCGTTCCTACGTCCCTTTCTGGAAAAGGTAACTGAGTCAGCTTATGGCTTCAAAATAGTTTGTGGGGATTTCAACTTGGTCTCCAATCGGGCTCTGGACTGTTCTCCTGGGTCACCGGGGAGGAGCAGAGAATTTGGGCCTACTTATCGTGAATTTTTTTCCACGATATTTGGCGTTATCTCCATACTACTGAAAGGGATTACCCTTTCTTCTCCCACAGGCATAGGTCGTACTCTAGAATAGATTACTTTTTGGTGGATGACAAGTCCCTGTTGGCCTGTGTCTGTGCGGAGGGTGGGCTGATTACATGATCCGACCATGCCCCTGTGTCCTTGGAGATTGTCTTAGATACTCGTCCTTTGCCACCACACATGTGGAGACAAAATAGAGGACTTTTGTCTGAGGGGGGCCTTGAGAGGGAGGTGGGGTCTCTCCTGTCTGAGTTCTTTTTCCGTAACGACAATGGCCTAGTGTCAGATGAGACCCTTTGGAAGGCCCATAAGGCTTATATCAGAGGAATATTTTTGTAAAGGGCTTCGAAAATTAAGAAGGCCCGGGACAGAGAGAGTATATGATTAATGCAAAGCAGTCTGTGGAGCGCTCAGGAAAGGCAGGCAGGGTGAATTATAGATAAAACTTAGCTTTTTATTTTTCTCCTTCACAGCCACACCGCGTTTCCACTGACACAGCAGTCTTCCTCAGGTGGAAGACTGCTGTGTCAGTGGAAACACGGTGTGGCTGTGAAGGAGAAAATTAAAAAGCTAAGTTTTATCTATAATTCATCCTGCCTGCCTTTCCTGAGCGCTCCACAGACTGCTTTGCATTAATCATATGTTCCAGTTTCTCCTTTGGAGGATCAGCAGCAGGAGCAGCTTGGAAGGCACATCAACAAAAGGACCTGTGTGGTGTGAGGTGAAGGCCTGGAACTACAGGACCTTTCCTGTCTGAGTGGTCACGTGTTCAGAGCTGGGGCCAGAGGAAGCAGCTCACAGGCAGCAGCACACAGAGACTCCAGGGAGAGCGATTAAGCTCCACACTTCAAGTGATTTACCAGGGCTGTGCAGGGCAGTGCACAGCCCTCCAAGGTGAGCAGCTTTTTACTAGTTAGGGAAAGAAATTGTTTATACAGGTGCACCCATTGCGCATCCTTTTCTGTTTATTTACATATCGGGACAGAGAGAGAGCAGACTTACTCCAGCAGCTGCAGCAACTCGAGGAAATCAATAAGTTGAACCCATCTTCTGCCACTACTTTACAATTAATAACAATTAGAAACCGTTTACGTTCCTTCCTACTTCTGCGACATGAAAAATATCTACTTATGTCCAAAACAAAGTATTATGAATCGGGAGACAAAGCAGGCGCATTCCTGGCGCTCCGGATAAAAAGAAGGGAGGTTAATGGTATGATTGATGGGGAGGGACGTACGATAAGAAACCCGATCGAGATTGCTTCTCTATTTGAACAATACTATTCTAAGCTTTATAACCTTAAGGACGATTTAAATATGCCCCAACCCACTCATGAGATGATAGTTTTTTTTTTTGAGGTTTGGGCCCACCAACTGTCTTGGAATCAGAGCTGGGAAGACTGAACCTGCCCTTTTCCCTATTAGAAGTGGATTCCACCATTAAACTACTAAATTAAATTCTTCCCCTGGTCCTGATGGTCTTCCAAATTAATACCTTAGGGCCTTTCGGGAAGTTCTGGCCCCTTATCTCCTAAGAACTTTTAACCACTGGCGGGAAGCGGGCTCGATTTCTCTGCAAAATCTACAAGCTACCATAGGCACGATTCCTAAACCGGGTAAATCACCTGAGGTCCCGGAGAACTATCGTCCCATCTCCCTTCTGAACTGTGACATTAAAATTTATGCTAAAATTTTGGCGTGCAGGCTGATGGAGGTGGTGACGCGTCTGGTCGGCTCGGATCAAGTGGGATTTGTGGCCGGAAGACAGGCGAAAGATGAGGCTAGAAGAATGATTGATCTTATAAAAATAATAGAGTTGAGGAGACGGCATTTGACAGGGAGCACTGGAGATACCTAGAGGTGGTCTTGAGACGGTTTGGCCTGAAGGGGCCCTTCCTCTCGGTGACACTGGCCCTATACTTCTGCCCCAGCTCCAGAGTTCTTGCATCTGGGTTTCTTTCGCCGGTGTTCCGGATCACAAATGGCACTCGCCCGGGGTGCCCCCTGTCTCCAGTGATTTTGCTTTAGCTGTTGAGCCTCTTGCTGAAAAGATTTGTACTGACCCTGATATCTCGGAGATCCGGGTGAGGCGGTCGGTGAACACCGTTGGTCTGAACGCCGATGATGTTATTATATCCTGCACTGAAGTGTCACAGTCCCTTCCGGCTGTAATGCTTGCCTTGGAGTCATTCTCCCTAGTGTCATTTTACAAACTCAACGCTGGGAACTCGGTGGTCTTCCCCTTAATATACCTTCTCCAGAGATCTTGGACCTCTCAAAACGTTTCCCTTTTAGGTGGTTGCAGGAGGGGATACTTTACCTCGGCATTACCCTTTGCTCCACGGCCCAACTTGCTAGACTAAATTTTGGCAATCTTTGTTCCAAGATTGCTAAAGATATTGCCTCATTCTCTCTTAAAAAAATATCTTGGATAGCCAGACTACACGCACTAAAAATGTTACTTCTTCCGAAAATTATATATACCTTTCGATGCGTTCCTGTCCGAGTCCCTAGCGTCATCCTACGCAAATTGCAAACTATGGTGAACAGAAATGTTTGGGACAACAAGATTCCTCGAGTTGTTCGTGGCACTATGTAATTGCCTCTTCACTCTGGACGTATGGGGCTGCCTAAAATAGCAGACTATCATAGGGCAGTAGTTCTGGAGGAGGCCAAGTCCTGGTGGCATTCGCCTGACCATCTTAGATGGATTCAAATTGAGTCCTTTTGTTGCCATGTGGAACTCTGCGTGTGGTCTTGGCTGCTGAGTCGCTCCGGCCGGTGGCTTTCCTCCATCCACTGGAGATGGCTCCAACTTTAGTCTCCTATTGGCCTGCCACGCTCCTGGACGATGCTTTCTCCAGAGGATATTCCACTTAGCTCCTTAAAGTTGCAGATCCCTTCTTTACGCACTGGGACCTGGGAGGTTGCTGGGATAGCTACATGGGGGGGTCCTCCGGGAGGGAGAGATCCCTACTTTTGGGGAGTTTTGTGAATCCTTCCCGGGGTGTCGCTCCTCTTTCCTCCAGTTCCTGCAGATTGCTCACCTTCTTAGATCGAGCCCCTACTTGGGGAACTTGAGGTCCTTAGTCACAAGATCTAAATTAGTCCAATTTATTATATCAAACCCTAGAATCACCAAAGGGTTAGCAGACATATACAAAAGATTTGTGGGAGGAGATTCGGAGGCCAAGTTGGAATACATGAAGAGGTGGGAGAGAGATCTGGCACAAAATGGAACAAAAATATGTCACTCAAATTTTACTGAACGTGGCAATACCTTATATGTGATTGTATGGTACTGATTAGCCACATAGCGAGACTCAGGGGAGGAGCGCAAATTTCCATATACTAGTTTGCAATCTCTATATATATAAAGCTCCTTAAAGTCTAAAGAGCAGAACCACCCTTCAACTGACCCCATTACAGAATTTTATCTATAGATGTACTGACAATTTTAACATCATGGGTGTAATATAGAAAAAACAACAATGGATCTTGCTGAGTGAAAGCCTCAAATTTACCACAGTAGTGTCTACTCCATTGTAGTGATTCTGCATTGTGTCCAGCTAGAGCTTCTGGAAAAATGCTCCCCCATAAAAAAAATCAGGATTCCTCAGAAATGTCAAACATGTGGACGCTATATGTGGTTTAGGCACTTCGTAGGACTAAGTAAAGAGGGGGATATTTGGATTTGGGAGCACAAATTTTGCTGGATTTCTTTTTGGGAGGGTGTCACAGTGCTTTTTAAGAGCCTTTGTGCTAGAAGTAATGTGAAAGCTCCTTATATTTCCTTTTAAAGATGACAGACCAGAGTGGGGACGTGTTTTTCTTTTGTAGATTGAGTTGAACCTTTTCTTACACTAAATTGACATCAATTGCATTGCTCTGCGTTTGGCTACAATGCATTTTGCACTGCGTTAATGCTAATAAATGTTAGCATTAACGCAGCTGAACGCACCTATAGAGTTATATGGTAAACGCATTGCAAACGTAATGCCAAATGCAGTCGTGGTACAAACTCATGTGTTTTTACCCAGCTCAATAAGAAACGTTGCAGGCAATGTTTCCTATTCGCTGGGTGAAAACACATGCGTTTCTACTGCGACTGCGTTTGTAATGCGTTTCCGATATAAGCCTACGGTAAACATTCAGCTGCATTAACGCTAGCGTGTACTAGTGTTAACGCAGTGCAAAAACACATTGAATTCAAAACACAGCCCAGCCCTGATGTGAAAAGGCCCTGCGGCACATTTTACATAAAATTATGGATCACATTGACCCATGCACTTACATCAGTGTTTCCACCAAAATCTCTGACTGATGTTATTCAGATAACATCTCCAAGAAATTCATTCACTATATTGAGGTAACAGAGTTACTCTTGACTTTGTCTGGCCTCTGCTTAGTGTTGTTCTTTTCAGAAGTGCACAAAAATGTGGTCAATCGTGCTTTTTGCACCACTGAAAAGATGAACAGCACCAGATTATAGGACAGACTGAGTACAAGGTAACTCCATCTGCCTCATTATAGGGAATCTTCCACTACAGGTTATGTCTGAATCAATTATTTCAGAAATATACTCGTAAACCTTGGTGTAAGTACTCAGTGTAGAGCACTCACCATGCGGTAAATGTGATAAGACTGTGTTATTCTGCCAGTTGGTGCTCTTACAGCAATACCAAATTTATATTGTTTTTATATGTTTAGCTACTAACATACACAATAGGGGTTCACAGAAAATTAGGTTCTAGAGTTATCCAAATTATTCTGGCCAAAAAACTACACAAAAAACTCTTAATCAGGTACTTTTATTGTTTGACTTAAAAATCCAGTGTGGACTTGGGTTATAGTGTAAAGTGATAAAACAAAAAAACAAACCCTCCCCAACACCCCAAAAGACGCAACATATCTCCACTGTTTTGGGAAAAAGAAAATGGTCTAATAGACTCTGGTCTCATATGTAAACATGTCAAAGCGTAATAACGTGACCCTTCCTGGATTTGCCTGGACACTCAGTTTCCAGATCTAGTGTTCAGTGGGGGGTGAACCTATTACTTCAGTCAATGGCATATATATCCATCCGTTTGGTCACTTAGATAGTGAGTCTTCTTAATACAGTGTCACTCAGTTGGTTAGTCACCGTCTAACACCATCTATCCAAAATCCCTCAGATCACTAGACAAGATTAAATAGATGAAACAACAATATATGACCACCGCCAGCTTTCCTGCTGTGTTCTGCGCTCCAGCTCTATGATGACTCTTCCTCGCTCCCTTGAGCTGCTCCCCCCCGCCTGGCCCTAACTTAGGATCAGATGGGGAAGCGGCGGCGGAGCGATGAGGGGGCATCAGGGAGCGGGGAGCGCAGAAAACAGCAAGAAAGCCAGCAGGGGAGTCTTCTTACCGCCGCCGGCTTCCCCGTCCTGCTCTTTTGCTTCCTGCTGCCTGGTGCTGCGCTCCCGCCTCGTCTTGACTCAGGATGGGATGGGAGGCAGTGGGAGGAGCGGAGGATGGGGATGGGAGGCTGCGGGGGGCAGAGGATTGTGCTGAATTATTGTTTAAAAGTCGACGGCTTTTTACCGCTGGCTTTTAAACAATCATGCCCCCATTTCAGCCTTTTCCTCTGCCCCCAGACCACTTTAGAGGGTCATTTTGGTGATCGAAGTGTTATTGAACATAACCTTGAACTGCTGAATTCGAAGCTAATTGTTCGCATTAGTCGAATGACTCGAACACCACCCAAAACAGCTCGAATTTAAGATTGCCGAACATTTCAAATCGAACATCGCTCATCTCTACTAACCAACTGAGTGACACTGTACTAAGAGGACTCACTATTATCACTAAAAAAGATCCCTCCACACCCCTGCTGCCCCCCCACCCAAAGCCTGCCCCCAACCTGCCTCCCACAACCTCTGCCCCCTACCCTAACATGCCCCTCAATCCCCACCCCCTACCCCCACCCTTCCCCAGCACCCCACCCCACCAATAAACCATCCCTCCAGCAGCCTGTCCCCCACCTATTGAGTTTTTCAAAATGAACATACAGGAAATGTTAGCATTTTTGGATTATTTGTTGTTCTTTTTTATGCTTATGACTGTCAGGTTTTTTTTTTAGTATTTTTCAAACTTTTTTAGCATCTTTCTACTGACAGTTTACAATTTTGTTTGAACTCCATTCCAAAGTAATGAAACCACCAACAGTTTTTCAACTTAGGCTGGGGTCACAGTACCATTTTTCACATGCATTTTTGGAGACCTGCGTTTTCAAAAACGCATGTAAAAAACGCACCCATAGGCCCCCATGTTAAAAAACGCATGCCCTAATAGCCAAAAAGCATGTGTGACTGTCCCATGCGTTTTTGGAGCATATCCAAAAACGCATGCGTTTCTGTAGAAAACGCATGCGTTTTTGTAGAAAACGCATGCGTTTTTATAACATGGGTTCCTATGGAAAACGCATGCAAAAACGCATGTACAGTTAGTACCTTTTAGTGCCATTCAAAAACGCATGCGTTTCCCATAGGAGCCCATGTTAACAAAAACGCATGCGTTTCCGGAAACGCATGCGTTTTTGTTAACATGGGCTCCTATGGGAAACGCATGCGTTTTTGAATGGCACTAAAAGGTACTAACTGTACATGCGTTTTTGCATGCGTTTTCCATAGGAACCCATGTTATAAAAACGCATGCGTTTTCTACAAAAACGCATGCGTTTTTCAAAACGCTCAAAAAAATACTACAAGCACTATTTTTATGTGCAGATTCAAAAACGCAGCCAAAAACGCAGGAGCCATCAGAGACCTTAAAAAACTCATGCTGACATGAAAAACGCATGTAAAAAAGCATGCGTTTTTAAAAGGCACTAAAAAAACTGTGACCCCAGCCTTAGACAGTTCGCTGCTAAAATGCACAAAATGATTCCCGGGTATCTTTCCGAGCATCTTTTGAGCCTTCTTTTACTTGTATTTTAAAGTAAAAAATGTTTTCAGAGTGGACAATACTTGAAGAATTGTTAACTTGTAAGGTGGATCTTCTAAGTCCATTCTGGGGAGGGCACACGGATTGTAGGCATCGATGCAGTATCAGAAAGGCATGAAAAAAGTGAGGTACGAGCACTGAGGACTCATACAGACACGACACCAAATATTAGGTACTTGAAGCACTGGAGGACACAGGACACAGAGAAACAAGTATGGAGCAGGTAGTGGTGCTCAGTCCAGTTAAGAGTCTCATTCCCAAGACAAAGGTGGGTGTCTTGGTGGGCCATTTTAAGGGACAGGCAGATGATCATGTGGAATCGCTGGTTGCAAAGCTTGATGTGAAGCACAACAGAGCTCAGCAAAGCAGAAAAACGGGAACAGAGACTGGACCTGGGACAAGTATGTAACAGACAGCACCAGGTAGGGACAAAGACCTCGATTCCATCAATATATCACTTAGTTCACTGGGAGCAAATCACATTATTTTTCTGCTGTAGATCTGACAGAGCTCAGTTGTTGAGTTGTCAAAAACCAAGTCTTTCAGTGTAAATTGATAATCAGTGCTGGGGGCATTGTTGGACTAGGAGGCGCAATAAAGTTTGTCCTGTAATAATAATCTCCTGCAAATAAACTATTAATTGTATTGACACGGCAAAACACAGCCTAGTAAGGGACATGTCTGTAACCAGGGTCTCTGCTACTACATTATGGTGCTCTCAGGTTAAATGGCAAAAAGCTTGTGACAGATTCCCTTTAAAGACCAGCAAAAGGCTGAATATCTGAACAGCAAGTTTTTTTGAGTAGATAAAATGTATACTTTCACTCTTATGAGCATTTTCTGATTGCATTTCTAGGTGGGTTATGCCCAGAAAATCTACCAGTAAAAGACGTTGCGTTCACATAGCCTAAGGAGAGTGTAGCCAACACAGTTCAGGTAAATCATCCCCAAAGCTTTCCATTCTAGAATACTTTGAAAAGTTTCTCTCTATTTTTCTCTCGGTGAGGACTTTAGGATGAACATGTTTAACCTGTGAAGTCAACGCAATTGAATTCTAATTTCTTCAGTAGCTGTGAGCCTCTATGAAACCTCCTTTGATCTAGTCTCCCTTTGGTATAAACTTTAACCACAATATATAGCTTTATATTTAACATAATAGGATTTAGGTTTTCTTTTGTTGGAATATCCTGTTTAAATCTTCTATGATCAAAGGCACCTTGATGGTCATAATCATTTTTGAGTTTTACCTGCTGTATCAATATTTTTCCATTTTTTTTTAGCTTCAGATTAATAATACATTATATATTATTATTTTCTTTTTCATATTGCAGTTGCAAAAATAAATATTACACCAACTCCAAATATAACATAAATTTATTTAATTGGGGATACAGGTAAAAAATGAAATGTTTAAACATTATTGTCATTCTACTGCATCCTTTTATAAAAGAGAGACTCTAAAGTATTTCCTAAAAACATCTTAGCATGTGTGGCGCCCCTCTGGCGGGACACCACAGGGAAGTACTGCATCCCAAACCGAAGGTATAGTGCCTCCATAGCTAAGGAGTCTGTATACAAAACCGCAAGATCCCAATCACAGCCACCCTAGCACAGAGACTTTGTATTCAGTAGGTCCCAGGGGGGTGAAGCTTAGCAGAGTGGGAGACGTGACGTAAGTGACAGTTTCACACAAGTCTGTCAGACGGTGTAAGGAGAGCAGCAGAGACGAACGCAGGGGACCCTGCAGTCATGACAGGAGGGCACTTCTAAACTGAGAGGTTGAAGGAACTGAGAGACAATGAAGGGGACACTCCAGGACTGGTTGGAGCTGATTGGAGAGTCCAGGTCAACACCGGAAAACTGGAACCGAGGCGGTTGGTTAAGGTTCATCCCAAACTGCTGAACGGCAGGCTGTGGGCCTTACCAAGAAGGTGCCACAACACCCATCAATGTAGTCCAACCTCTGTCCCATAGCTGGGTTCAAGACACTGACAAGTAAGAGAGACTTTAAGCAACAGACCCGGGGACCAGAAACCAGACTGAAGAGTGGGAGTGTAAGGAGCCAAAAGAGCCCATAAAGGAACAGGACTAAAAAAGTGTTGGAAAGGCACCTCTGACAGACTCTGTGGTAATCCCAAAACCTGTGGCAACAAAACTAGACTGTACCGTGTACCTAATGAACCATCTGGTACCACTAAAGAACTGTTTGGGCTAACTTGGAGTGTCTGAATCAATTATTCGTCGCCTGGGAAGCTCCCACAGCATCACAGAGCCAAGGACTACGACTCCCCTAATCCACCCCGCTGCCCTGAGGTAAAGCTCCGCCTGTGGGCTGCTTGTACTACCCAAAGCTGCATCACCATCACCTCAGCGGCTGGCTGCAGCACTGGTAACTACATTACCAGGTACCACAGGTGGTGTCACGTACAATAATCCCCCATCCCAAATAGTTTTCCCCTCAGCCATTGAGTGTCCAGGGCATGGGACCGGGACCTGACCACCCATGATCACCACTGATGTAGCAACCTGTCCAGGTATCCAAGTACCCCCCTACCCTGTCGACCGACTCACATGCAATCTTCCAATAGGTGTCTGAGGAAATGTAGGCATTCTTGCATAGTGGACAGACATATAAAACCATGTATGTGTCCTACTTGTGGCCTACTACTCAAGGTGAATTGCTAGTTTATATGATAGAATAAATTTGATTAGAATTGAAATCTTGGTGGCCACTGGCTGCCCTTTTTCTGAACCACAAAGGGCCAATTTCAAGAAAAGGAAATCATAGTATCCAGAGGTCAAATACTTAAAAAAAGTTAAGTTTTTATTGTTAAGATGATGTACGGGTAAAAGCACACCGTTCCGACACATTTCGTTCTCCAGACACTGGAAATTCCTTTTCTTGAATTTGTCCCAGAAGCTTCTCTGCCATAGCCTTGGCAGTTTCCGTGAATCTGCTGTGATTCCATGGGAATCCACCGACATATGATATCCAATACAGTGGGCTCACACTGGTGTGAGCGGTCATTTACCTGACTGAAGACCAAAGGAGCTCTAAAATGTGACCAGGAACAGAGTGAAGCACCTCTTGGGGAAACCCACCGAAGAGGCACGGCACTTGTTTTTGGCCATCTTACAGCTTAGTTTAGCTTTTCACATACCACCCGGCTAAGGATTCACGGAGGACTCCTTCTAAAGGGTGAGCTGACATACATCTTTTTCTATTTTGTTTCATAAGGGGCCATTAAGGCCATTAAAAAAATGAGAAAAATCCTTATATTCATCTCACCACTCATCTCTCCACCACATCCCTCATCCAGTCCTAACCACATCTTCAGATCGCTTGTGCTGAAATCCCCAGGCCTGTCACCCTGTGCCAGAACTTCTTACTCATGATGTAATGTGTTTGCGGCTAAAAGCAATGATGCTTGTGGATGCCTCCATATGCGTCCACAAATAGGATGTAAAGATATAAAAAGGTGGGGGACAAGAAGCGCAATAGTGCCCTATCACTAGTGACACTACAGAATGTCAAGGTGGTGATGTGGAACCACTCACCTGATCCAGTTGTGATCCCCACAACTGGTTTGTAGGCGTATGATACTCCAAACTGCCGCAGGACCTCCACCAACCACTGACCAGTGGTGATATCCAAGATGATGATGGGAATGAAGGTGTGTCACGGTCCGCGCTGCTCCAAGCTCAAAAAAACTCACCAATGAGTCAGAATTTTGTCAGACAGATTTTCATCCTTTTATTCTCCTTTAAGCAGGAGGAAGGAGGAAGGAGAATGAAAGGATGAAAATCTGTCTGACAAAATTCTGACTCATTGGTGAGTTTTTTTGAGCTTGGAGCAGCACGGACCGTGACACACCTTCATTCCCATCATCATCACAATGGGGGACTAATTGTGGATGGATCCGGAAAGGGGCGGATCAACAAAGCGGATCCACTTTTCCAAACTGAGCATGCCCAGAGTGTATTTCTTGTATGGTCTCTCTCTCACTCTCTACCTTTCTTACTCTCTCTCTCTCCTTCCAAACACTTGATCCGGCATCCATCAGTTGTGGTGGCATGCATTTGCAGATGCACAACTAGATGCATATGCACCCATTTTGAGCCTGATGTAGACGTGCCTCAGGTGTTAAACCAGCCTTATGCAGATA
Source organism: Allobates femoralis (assembly GCA_033576535.1). NCBI lineage: Eukaryota > Metazoa > Chordata > Amphibia > Anura > Aromobatidae > Allobates > Allobates femoralis. The sequence goes on along the minus strand of JARQOC010000002.1, from coordinate 66,413,598 downwards.
CAGATGTAGCGGGCATCCTTTATCAGGTGGCACACTATTCTGTTGAAATATTACTAAATTAGCTTACACCTTCGATATCAGCCTGGAGTGCTTTTCTTGGACTATGGCTAGGGCCACACATCCGTTTTTTTTTTTAAAACCTGATCCGGTTTTGAGCTTTCAAAAAGCTCAAAACCGGATCAAGAAACGCTCCTCATAGGAGCCTATGCTAAAAACCGGATTGCTTCACAAGAAATTCGTTTCCGTCTCTGGCTCTGCATCCTGCGTGAAAAAATCATGCACAAACTGTTGTACATAACTCATTATAGCAGTATAAGCCCACCTGAGTGGGTGTGAGCTCTAGGGGGACTGAGCACCCCCTAGAGACATTGTACAAGCATTTTTTAATTAAATAAAGAGTTTTACTATAGACAGAGCACTTTGCTTTATCCCGGCGGAGCCGGGATAAGCAAAGTATATGCGGGAACCACATTGCTCCGGATTACACATCCTGAGCAATCCGGTTCCCGCATTGCAAGTGCTAAAACGCTCCAAAACTGCAGCCTGCATGATTTTACACATCCTGAGCAATCGGTTACCGGATTGCGGCTTCAGCAATTTGGTTCCCGGATTGCTGAATGTCAGAATCCAATTGCGTTCACCTCATCCGGATCTGGATGCGGTGAACACAATCCTAGATTCAAGTGTGACCCTAGCCTATGTGTATCTTAATTTACCCTGCTAAGTTCAGCACCCTCCATTCCAACTTGACTACAACTCATCTTTTTACTTTTTAGCCTTCATCAGTGCAAAGCATAGGAACATTAGCTCTGTATAAGCATGTCTTGGATATTGTAAATTGAAAATACAGTTACAAAATAAGTTTGCATTATAGCATCTCTCATGGAGCTAAACGGGCAATAATATGTTGCATAATATGATTTTTAGTTTTGCAAAAAGCAAACGGTCATCCATCCTTTTTCAAGCCACCAGAGAAAGAATGAAGTTAGCACAAAAATATCATGAGATCATACATCATAGTGTAGCATTCACTTTCAATGGAGATGAAATAATATTCATATTTTTATTGCAGCTAAATCTGCAAATCTCTTGTCTAAGATAACTATATTCATTGAACATGTCCAAATCCGACTAGTTACATTCTGTTTGTAATTCTGCTATCTCTATTCCAATCTGCTGCTCTGTGGCTTGTTCCACTTTGATCTTATGATGCAGGAACAAAGTCAAAGCATTCATTTACAGATAGCTTTTTCATCTATTAAAACACATAAGTGTAATTCATTCTAAAGCCCATTGAAATTAAATTGGTGACAGTTTTCCAATTAGATAAAATGCTGGTAAATAGAGTTCAAAAGTGACCAAACTGCTCTCGGTACGCGGCACGCGGCGGCTTAATAACTCCGCCGCCGCTTTGTTCTGTTTATTATTGAGCGCTCCTATTCTAGTGATATAAACATAAATATTTATGTACATTTAGAGTTTTTGCAATAAGCCTGATAATAATACAACCACTTACTTGCAATTCTAACCAGAGACAAAACATCGGTATAATTTGCTTAGCACAGGCATTAAATCGTACTTCTTATGCCTGCTGGAGCAAGAAGCAGAAAGTAATTGCTGTTATTTTACATGTTGTATATGCCTGGCTATCAGGATAGGCTGAAGCTTCACTGGATATTGATGGGATGGCTTACATCCTTAAACAATTTGAAGATTGGGTACTTAGGTTCTGTTCACTCTAGTGATTAAACATTGCAATGCTTTTAAAAGCCATTAAAAAGTCGTATTCGAAAAATTTCTCAAACTATTCAAGACAATGTTCGTAATCTAGAGGTACAAGCTGACTTTTTATTCTAAGATATTTTCAGGTATACGTCATTGTCATTGAGCTTTCTATTGCCTATGTACAATTTTTTAAACCATTTATTTCACGTAAACGCCTTAATATCCGAGATCAGTAGTGTGGTCATAACATGTATTTTTCTTTCTCTTTACTTCCAGTATGTCTCAATCAGAGTTTGATCAGAGCATGAGTATAGTGTGATCCAGTTCTCTCAGATAAGAAAATGTAGAAAAATAAATTCTACATCTCATCCATTCTTGAAGATGTCATCGGAGCACTTCTGTGCTATCCATGGTCTCATTGACCTACTGTAATGTCACGCACGCCATGGTCCAACACAGAGGTTTTAATGGGATGAAAAGGGAGAAGAAGACCCTGATGATAGAGAGAGGGGGATGGGACACCTCCTGATACTAACCTGTGTCTGGCCCCTGAGCTTCCCTAATGTCCCTAAGCAGGTCCTTCACCCCACCGCCGTTGCATACTCAGTCCCCAACTGTGCCTCCACTCACCCTGACAAGTACCAAGGCCAATGAGTACACTAGAAGGCACTGCTACCTTAATGTAACACAGGGGAAGGATGATAGATGGGGAACTTAGATAAAAGGTTATGAAAAGAAACTTCAATGTTGCAGCCAAACACCAGGACTGCAGATAACATGGCACAAACAACAGAACTCCAGAATCAGCTCTAAATCAGCAGATATCCAGCAACCACTTGAGAATCCCTCCCTCCAAGGTGGTCAGAATACAAAAAAATCTATTACCAGCCTCAAGTGATAGATCATGTGACTATTTTGAGGAAGGCGAGTGGTCACAAGCAGGCTGTAATGGGGATATACTAATCAGTAGTGACCAACATGGAAAATGTCATTAAGCCTTGTTGGTCCAAAAGAAAAAATCACATTTAAAGTTCCAGAGTCTCATAAGTTCATAGGTTCATATCAAACTTAGAACCCAGAACTGTCACAAGTCTCCTAATGATGGGAGATAATCGTAACACCTGCATGGCCGAGTGCAATCTGAATATGGGCTCAAACTTGGGCATACAGTAACATACATAGTAACATAGTAACATAGTTTTTAAGGTTGAAGGAAGACTTTAAGTCCATCTAGTTCAACCCATAGCCTAACATGTTGATCCAGAGGAAGGCAAAAAAAAACCCATGTGGCAACACTAAGCTCCATATTGGGTAAAAAAATTCCTTCCTGACTCCAGATACGGCAATCAGACTAATTCCCTGGATCAACGCCCTATCAAAGAATCTAGTATATATAACCGGTAATATTATAGTTTTCAAGAAAGGCATCCAGGCCCTTCTTAAATGTTAGTAGTGACTCACTCATTACAACAGCATGTGGCAGAGAGTTCCATAGTCTCACTGCTCTTACAGTAAAGAATCCGCGTCTGTGATTATGATTAAACCTTCTTTCCTCCAGACGTAGAGGATGCCCCCTTGTCCCAGTCTCAGGCCTAAGAGTAAAGAGATCATTAGAAAGTTCTCTGTACTGTCCCCTCATATATTTATACATTATTATAAGATCACCCCTAAGCCTTCGTTTTTCCAAGCTAAATAACCCCAAGTTTAATAACCTGTCTTGGTATTGCAGACCCCTTAGTCCTCTAATGACATTTGCCGCTCTTCTCTGGACCCGCTCTAGTTCAGCTATGTCTTTCTTATACACCGGAGACCAGAATTGTACACAGTATTCTAAGTGTGGTCGCACTAGTGACTTGTATAGAGGTAAAATTATGTTCTCCTCATGAGCATCTATGCCTCTTTTAATGCATCCCATTATTTTATTTGCCTTTGCAGCAGCTGCCTGACACTGGCCACTAAATGTGAGTTTGTCATCTACCCATACACCCAGGTCTTTTTCAGTGACAGTTTTGCCCAGTGTTTTACAATTAAGCACATAATTATACCTTTTGTTTCCTCTGCCCAAGTGCATAACTTTACATTTATCCCCATTAAAGCGCATTTGCCATTTAGCAGCTCAAGCTTCTAGTTTACATAAATCCTCCTGTAATATAAGATTGTCCTCCTCTGTATTGATTACCCTGCAGAGTTTAGTGTCATCTGCAAATATTGAGATTCTACTCTGTATGCCCCCTACAAGATCATTAATAAATATATTAAATAGAAGCGGGCCCAACATTGACCCCTGTGGTACCCCACTGTTAACTGTGACCCATTCTGAGTGTGTTCCATTAATAACCACCCTTTGTTTCCTATCACTAAGCCAGTTCTTAACCCACTTACACATATTTTCCCCTATCCCCATTGCCCTCATTTTATGTATCAACCTTTTGTGTGGCACCGTATCAAAAGCTTTTGAAAAGTCCATATACACCACATCCACTGCATTTCCTTGGTCCAGTCCAGAACTTACTTCTTCATAGAAGCTTATCAGATTAGTTTGACAGGAACGGTCCCTCGTAAAACCATGTTGATAATGGGTCATGAGGTTATTTTTCTTCAGATACTCCAGTATAGCATCTCTTAGAAAACCCTCAAGGATTTTACCCACAGTAGAGGTTAAGCTTACTGGCCTATAATTTCCAAGTTCAGTTTTTGTCCCCTTTTTGAATATTGGCACCACATTTGCTATACGCCAGTCCTGCGGTACAGACCCTGTTATTATGGAATCTTTAAATATTAAAAATAATGGTCTATCTATGACAGTACTTAATTCCTGCAGCACTCTGGGGTGTATCCCATCCGGGCCCGGGGATTTGTCAATTTTAGTGATTTTTAGACGATGCCGTACTTCCTCTTGGGTTAAGCAGGTGACATTTAATTGAGACTTTTTGTTATCACTGATCATATTGTCTGTCATGGGATTTTCTTGTGTAAATACTGTTGAAAAAAAGTCATTTAGTATATTGGCTTTTTCCTCATCCTCATCCACCATTTCACCCAGACTATTTTTAAAGGGGCCAACACCATCATTTTTTAGTTTCTTACTATTTATGTAGTTAAAAAATATTTTGGGATTCTTTTTACTTTCTCTGGCAATGAGTCTCTCTGTCTCAATCTTTGCTGCCTTGATTTGCTTTTTACAAATGTTATTTAATTTTCTCTATTTATTTAATGCTTCATCACTACCTACTTGCTTTAATTCCCTAAATGCTTTCTTTTTGTCACATATTGCACTTCTTACCACTTTATTTAGCCATAGTGGTTTCCTCCTATTTCTAGCATGCTTATTCCCATAGGGTATATATTGTGCACAGGTCCTATTCAGGATGCTAATAAACATCTCCCATTTGTGTTGTGTACTTTTATGTCTCAGGACATCGTCCCAGTTTATTGCACTAAGATCATCTCTCAACCGTTGGAAATTTGCCTTCCTGAAGTTTAGTGTCCTTGTAGCCCCTCTACTACACGTCTTAGTAAAGGATACTTGAAAGCTTATTAAGTTATGATCACTATTACCCAAGTGACCTCCAACCCGTATATTTGATATGCGGTCCGGCCTGTTGGTTAATATTAGGTCCAGCAGTGCCCCCCTTCTTGTTGGGTCCTGAACAGTTGTGAAAGGTAATTGTCTCTCATAGTTTTCAAAAACTTATTACCTTTGCTGGAACTGCAGGTTTCTGATCCCCAATGTATTTCAGGGTAGTTGAAGTCCCCTGCTACAGCTATTTTTTCCTTGAGCCATTTCAGTCTGAGGAAAACATCTAAAGTTTGCATGGTCCCATAAACTAGCATTGGTCTTTGTGCAATCTGATGTTTTGTCAAATGTCACTCAAATCAAAAATTCAGCTATGTGCACCTGTCCTTACACTGAGCCTTGCTTTTCTTGCCTGTGCTTACAATGGAACATCCCAGGTCTTGTGTCATTAGTGACTGAAGCACTGACTGAGTTTAAAGGCAGCCGGTCAGCTTGTTTTTGCACCTAAACCTATCACTACCTATTACTGCACCTTCCTAGTACATCACTTACCAAACCTGTCTGACCTAAAACTGTCCTATAATGGTTGTAAAAAATTTGTTTGATACTTACATCTCCCTATGGTAATTAGTCACCCTGGGCGGTCTCCACTACAGCATTTCTCGCCCCCTCTAAGATCATGCCCTGGTGGGCACAATCATTCAGTAAGTAGCACACTCCTGATTCAAAATTCTTGTTCCTCCTTCTGGGCATGATGAGCTGCCGGCTGTGCATCATTTCTGGTCTGATGCATTGTTGGTGAATTATCGGATGTATGCGCCAGCTTCTGAACGCGCACTGCACATGCTTCGGAGCCGGCCTGTATGCCAATACACCCCACACACTGCGCAGGAACAGAAATGACGCACCAGCAGCGGATCATACCCAGAAGGAGGAACAAGAGCTTGATCCCAGCATTGAGGGGGGGAGAATGCAACCATGGAGAATGCCCACTGGGGCGTGATCCAAGCATCAAGGGGAGGAGAATGTGTCGAGCCCCAGGCCCAGGGGGTGCTCGTGTATCAGGCTCAGAGGGGTTCGCGGGGATGTCACAGGTGGCGCTGCCTGAGCCCGTGGCCTGGGTGACACTTCACAGAGGGGTTATGTACAAGGAAATAAGAGTTATTGTCTTGTGACGCCACCTGTAGTTTCTGGTGATGGGTCACCACCGCCGCCACAGTCCTCCAGAGGGCAATGGTATTTCGGCAAGGATGGCAAAGCTCCTTACAGGTGTAGCTGAACCTCCGGGGCAGCGTTGCTGTAAGCAAAATGGTTAAATTTGTTGGCAGAAATACACAGAGGCAAAGTCACTCTCCTGGGTACTTTACTGTAAACAATCATCAGCATACAAGTCCACAGTTCAGCAAAAGTTGTTAAAGGGACAGGTAGCTCTATGGGTGGTTGCAAGTGGATGCCAGGTGGTATGGTGGTACCCGTGGTATGCCTTAGTTGATGAACCCGTGTCCTTTCTTTCCCGCCTAGGATAAGTCTATACCCAATTACTCCTTGAAGGTAGTCTTGGGGCTCCCCTCCCTTGAAGTGAAGAAGCAGGCTGACCGCTCCATCTGGCAGGATGTCTCAGTCGGTGAACAGACCGCAGCAGCTGGTTGACGACTTCAGAGGTGGACTCTGGCTGTATCGTCGGGTCCGGCATTCCCGTGGTGGACTGGGGAATTTCTTGGAGTATGGTCGCTCCACGCTGGGGTTCCTCTCTCTCGGGCCTCACGCGTCAGGCACCCTCTCTCAGGATCCCCTCAGGATCCCCTTTCATCTTTCCTCAGGAACAGCCTGGAGCTGTCCTGTTAGACCTCCTGACTCGCTCAACACTCCAACTCCTAGTCTCTCCTAACTACTCTTTGACTCCCTCTAGAGGTGACTATATCTCCCTCCCAGGAGTAACCTCCCACCACTACTCTAGTGTGGGAGTGCAGGAATGGGTCTCACCCACCAGCCCAGCATCCACCTGCAGTTGGGGAAGATTACACCACTTTTTCCAATGCAATATCCTGACGCCTGACCATGTGGGGCACCACAAATGCAACCATGGATAATGCCCAGGGTGACTACATATGTATTCATGAAGACTAATTACCATATGGAGATGTAAATATCAAACTCATTTTTTACAACCATTATAGGACAGTTTTAGCTGAGATAGGGAAGGTTAGGGATGTGCTAGGAAGCTACAGGGACAGGTAGTGATGGATTTGGGGATAAAAATGAGATGACAGGTTCCCATTAATCACTAATTTTGGTCAGAGCTACATCCAAGTTATATCAGAGTTTGGTCTGAGTATGGTCTGAGTTTCAACAGTTTATCTTGCACATGAAAAAAGTGTATCTTTCTATTTTCTATTTAACAGTCTGTGAATATAAAAAAAAACACACAGATGGTATCTGATTGTGGTCCGATTTTTTTAAAGGACACATACACTTCCATTGTTGATTTTGATTTGACACTTAGATCTAGATGGAACATATCTTCATAATGTTATTGACCCCATTTACTGTTATAGGTACGATCATTATCCATGAAAAACATGGTTGACCCTGGTATGCAAATAACAGATGTGTGAATGAACCTTAGGGCCTGCATACATGATGCCTATTTCATTGAATTTTTGATGCAGATCCCCTGCAGATCTGGAATGGGTTTACAGCAGTGTGTTTTCAATGCAAAGTCTGTGATATTGGAAAATTCCTCTCCGCTTGGTGCGCTGTTTTTCTGCTGCAGATATGCTGCGTATTTCAGTGCAGAAAAAATCAGCAGCATGCCAATTCTTCATGCAGATACCCTGCAGATTTGACCACAAAAATGCTGAGGCATAGAAAAGTCAATAATAAAAAGAACCACATATGCAACAGATAAAAAAAAACACCATGCAGACAGCCAAGTGTGTGGTGCATATTTCTGACAGTAGGTGCAGATTTAGGAAGTCAAAGATCTCCACCACCAACTCAGCTTATGAACAGGCCTTTAATGGGTTAATCTGCAGATTAATAGCATTAAAAAACTGTCCTTCTCTACACTGAAAGTTCGGCTATCAGGAGGAAATAAACTTTATTCATCCTCACAGCTTCGGGCTTTCAAACATAGAGTCGCGGCTGATGCAGCTTCAGTCTCTGCTAATTATACAGTAAGCAGCATCTGAAACCTTTCCCAGCATTGACTGACACCCGGCTCAAATGTGCAACGATTGTCGCTTGTCAGTCATTGCTGGCGGCACAGTTACAGTTGCCTCTGACTATGTACTGAGCGGTGAATAAAGGCGCACCACCTGGATTGAAAGCTGTAGGATGAAGGGAGAGCTTTCAATGCAATGGCAGGGAACTTTTAATATACTATTAACCTGCACATAAATCACCAAATATTCAAGTGCTGCACTCTGGAAAAAGTAAGTTTAAAGGGATCCTGTCACCCCCAAAACACCTCAAAACCTATTAAAAGCTGTCCCTACAGCATAGTAACACTTACCCTACACTCCTTTTACCTCCTAAAAGCACCAAGTGAAATAGGAGAAAAATGTTATTATAGTACCTCATTATGGATGACTAGCTGTGAGCCCGATGCAAATGCATCGGGATTCTAGAATGTGCATTAATTTGATTATAGTAGTTATAGCTGGTGTGAGGAATTTTCGGGGGGGTGTGAGGACTTTTCGGGGGGTGTGAGGACTTTTCGGGGGGGTGTGAATATTTTTCGGGGGGGGTGTGAATATTTTTCGGGGGGTCACATACTTTTTTCGGGGGGTCACATACTTTTTTCGGGGGGTCACATCCTTTTTTTGGGGGGTCACATACTTTTTTTGGGGGGGTCACATACTTTTTTTGGGGGGTCACATACTTTTTTGGGGGGTCACATACTTTTTTTTGGGGGGTCACATACTTTTTTTGGGGGGGTCACATACTTTTTTGGGGGAGTCACATACTTTTTTTAGGGGGTCACATACTTTTTTTTGGGGGGTCACATACTTTTTTTGGTGGTCACATACTTTTTTTGGGGGGTCACATACTTTTTTTTGGGGGGTCACATACTTTTTTGGGGGGGTCACATACTTTTTTGGGGGGGTCACATACTTTTTTGGGGGGTCACATACTTTTTTGGGGGGTCACATACTTTTTTTTTTTGGGGGTCACATACTTTTTTTGGGGGTCACATACTTTTTTTGGGGGGTCACATACTTTTTTTGGGGGTCACATACTTTTTTTGGGGGGTCACATACTTTTTTGGGGGGGTCACATACTTTTTTGGGGGGGTCACATACTTTTTTTGGGGGGGTCACATACTTTTTTGGGGGGTCACATACTTTTTTTGGGGGTCACATACTTTTTTGGGGGGTCACATACTTTTTTTGGGGGGTCACATACTTTTTTTGGGAGGTCACATACTTTTTTTGGGGGGTCACATACTTTTTTGGGGGGGTCACATACTTTTTTGGGGGGTCACATACTTTTTTTTGGGGGGGTCACATACTTTTTTGGGGGGTCACATACTTTTTTTGGGGGGTCACATACTTTTTTTGGGGGTCACATACTTTTTTTTGGGGGGTCACATACTTTTTTTGGGGGTCACATACTTTTTTTGGGGGTCACATACTTTTTTTGGGGGTCACATACTTTTTTTGGGGGGTCACATACTTTTTTTGGGGGTCACATACTTTTTTTTGGGGGGTCACATACTTTTTTTGGGGGTCACATACTTTTTTTGGGGGGTCCAATATAGTTTTCATATATTTTTTTTTTTTTTTGTTATTATTATTTTTTATTTATTATTTTTTATATTTATTTTTTTACTATTTTTATTATGATTAAATTTATTTATTATTTGTTATTTTAAGTGAATTTATTTTTATTAAAATTATTTTATTTTATTAAAAAAACCGCATTTGCGGCGCGGTTGCGGTAATCCCCATAGAAAGTATAGGGGGACTTGCGGCAGGTGCGGCAAAACCGCACTTGCCGCACCTGCCGCAAGTCCCCCTATACTTTCTATGGGGATTACCGCAACCGCGCCGCAACTTGCACTTGCGGCGCGGTTGCGGTAATCCTTATGGGGATTACCGCAACCGCGCCGCAAGTGCTCGCACTCAGCCAGCGACTCGCAATGCGGCGCGGTTGCGGTAATCCTTATAGGGCTTACCGCAATCGCGCCGCAAGTGCTCGCACTCAGCCAGCGAGTCGCAATGCGGCGCGGTTGCGGTAATCCTTATGGAAGCGGGCATTGCGAGTCGCTGGCCGAAAATAGAACCAGAGGCTCGGCCACAAAGCTAGCGATTTCCCGCTGAGGCTAGCGACTCGCTACCTGAGCGGGAAATCGCTAGCTTTTGTGGCCGAGCCTCTGGTTCTATTTTCGGCCAGCGACTCGCAATGGCCGCTTCGCGGCCATTGCTCGCGCGTGGTGACGTCACAGCGTGACATAGCCACGGCGATTTCGGGGGCCGACACGAAAATGCCTACGGCAATTATATATTAGATAATGAGTGACTATGCTATTCATAGTCACTCATCCAGGCTCTCCCACTGCATGATATCACGCCTCCATAGGCGTGATCTTGGAATCTGATTAAAATGCGCGCCTCCCCGCCGCTCTCCTGTGTCTCGGCCGGCCTGTAGTGGGGCTCGGTGACGCGATACGCGTCATTTCCGGCGCCAGGTGACGTATACACCCGCGCCGCTCTGTTAGCTTCAAAACGTGCACTGCGTTCCTCAGGGATCCCTGCAGCTGTAGGGCTTTCATGACAGTGGTTAGGTGTTTACTTATCTGGCGCACCTCAGCATATAAAGAGTCAATCCACCGCACCACCACCGGATGCCAGCTTCAGGGGTCTCCATGAGCTGTAACCCCTTTAAGGCCATGTCCTTTAAAGTGTTAAAATCAGCGTCCGGGTTGTTCAGGGGCCACCAGCGCAGGGTTTTGTTGTCCTCTGGTATTAGGAGCCCCCGGATAAATTGTTCAATCAAAAAGTTTATTTTCATCAGGGACACTAGCAGGGTTAACTTGCTTTAGGGCCCACAGCGCCTTCTGCAGGCGCCAGGCATACGTCCTGATGTAATCTTCAGGCTTTTGATAGCAATGATAGAAGTGCATCCTTATATCAGCCTCATTACAGTCCTCAAAAGCAACTTTTAATTTGTTCAAAATTACAGCTACTGACCCCTGGTCAGCGGCGGACCAAGATTCAGCTTCTCTCTCTGCTGCACCAGTTAACTGTCCCAGTAACACAGCAGCGCGCTGCCTGCCAGTCATTGCATACATGTCCAGTACGCTACAGATTTTTCTTTTGAAGGCAGATAGTGTATCGAGGCGGCCGTCGTACCAGGGTAACCACTTAGCACCCGGAACGTACAGTACCGAGATCCGGATGATCGGATCTACTGCGCCCGGTGGGTCAGCGGCACTACTGGTTGCAACCATGGTCATTTGGGGGTGATTGACAGAGTCTGCTAAGGTGTTTTCGTCGTGACTAGATGAGGCAGACATTTTCGGCCCCCCCTTTAGTGAATCACGGCCAGTCATTAAACAGTTAAATAGTTAGGAAGTTTCCGGACAAGGCCGCTGCACTTGAGGAGTTTCCGGCAGGGCGGTGGGCGTGTTTCGTTTTCGCACTTTGCAAGCCGTCACGCCTAGGGATGATCGAGTATACTTGCTATTATTCGGTATTCGCCGAATAGTAGCGGTATTCAGGCTACTCGCTACTCTCCGAGTACTTATGTGTACTCGGCAGTAGCGAGTAGTCCTAATACTTTCGCAGTGTATCTATAGATACACTGCGAAAGTAGCTTAAAAGTGAGTAAAAGTTGTTAAAAAATAATAAACTTACATACTCACCTTCCGTCGCCTGCACAGGAAGCGGCAGAGAAGCCATCCGATCGCTGGACAAGGACATGTCACTACCAGCCAATCAGATGGCCAGTAGTGATGGTGCCACGTCACAACCACGTGATCGCTAGAGGCCACCTGATTGGCCAATTTTCAAGGTCCTAGATGTACTGTCAGGACCATTCAAACTGGCCAATCAGGTGGCCGCTAGCAATGACGTAGTTGTGACATGGCACCATCTGATTGGCTGGTAGTGACAGGTCCTTGTCGGATGTCTTCTCTGCCGGTCCCTGTGCAGGTGTCGGACAGGTGAGTATGTAAGTTTATTATTTTTTAACAACTTTTATTCACTTTTAGGCTACTTTCGCAGTGTATCTATAGAAACACTGCGAAAGTATTCGTACTCGCTATACTTGCAACGAGTTGATCTGCGATCAAAGGATCAGAGACCCAACGATTTATCATACTCGTATCTCAGTGTCACACGCAAGAATGTACTAACGATGTCGTTTGAACGACTCGAAAGCTGTAATGTTTCAGTGATAATGTCCACAATATTGTACCGTGTAACGGTACTTTCAGTCATATTAAAAGGCTCGTTAAAGAGTCGACTATGATTTTCAGGATTGCTACCTAAAGGTGGCGCTAGAGTTCGTCCAATTCCTCACTGAAGTGACAATTTGCAGATTTCCCAGAGTAGCATTGCAGCCATAAATCTCCTTATCAGCTTATCAGTCTCCTTATGCTGGCAGGCAGATTCCTCTCCATGAGAAAAATAGCTAGTTCCCCAGACAATATCTATACAAAGCATTTTGATAACAATTAAGGTCTTGCATGATGACAACTTCATGTACTTTCAATTCATCACCAAGAAAATGGCCTCACAACAATCAGACAGAAGGAATTATACTTTAAAAAAAAAATGCGTATGCTTTGGTCGCCACTATATAACTTTCCATATACGGTAAATTATCACACCACAGAAGAATCATCATAATAAGGCATACTGTATTTAGTAACCGAACATATTAGTTGTCCTACAAGATTTCCTCCGCTTGCATATGAGGTTACTCAGAGTATTAGTGTTTCATATTTAACAGACATGAGCTGGAACCAGCAGGATTCACAGATCAAGAATTTGCAAAATGGTAGATTCATGTGGAGATCTCAAGAAGGAACCAATTCATGGCGGCTTGTTATGTGAAGCAAGGACACGGTATCCCACATTAGAAAGTTCTAAATCCTCTCATTAACCCTGTCAGGAGCTGTGGAAGTGTTTGAGGATTGCAGGCTGGTGCAGACATAATTGAAAAGGAATTAAGTTATCAAAGACTCAAAGCCTATGGTAGAAAAAAATAACATTAAAATTGTTTTCTCCCAACCATTTTCTTTCAAAATGCATTGGGTTGTTTTAATTTAATTTTTTTTTTTTTACAAACAACTTCTGTTTTAGCCCTACATATGACTGGTAGTTTTCGAAAAATAAGTATTCTGAGAATGAGCCTCGAAGGTTGTACAATAAAAAGCTTTAACTTAGGATAGGACCCCACACAAATTGGGGGCTTTTATAGACAAAGACTTAAGGCCACTTTACACGTCCCAATATCGTTACGATATTGTATACAACGGCACGGAAGCGCGCACGTTTGGGCACTAGTCTAAAATCGCATAGGAGATGTTACACAGGGAGATATCGCCAGGCAACGCAACAGCGATGTATACGCCCCCTCCTTCACGCTGTGTACGAGCGACCCAGTGAACGACCATTTAACATGGGAGTGAATAGGGGACGTTGCGCTCCAAATCGTAGATGCGCTGTCGCACAGCACGATCCTGCAAGATCGTCAAGCCAATATTAGCCAGTTGGAGAGCCTGCACAATTCCCAAAAGATATCGTTTTGGCATCGTTCTTGCATCGCATTGCTCATTTACACCACACAATGCACGAACTATATCAGCGGGAACGCCCGAACCACATGACTTTTTATCGTTGTTGGGCAACGATATCGTGCCGTGTAAAGCGGCCTTTAAAGAGGACCTGTCACCAAACCAGGCATGGTGATCTAATTACAGCACTTGATACAGCATATCTGCCTCATGCAGGTAAGGGGTCACCCTGCACTTGAGCAGCCCTGTACCCCGAGATAATACACTTAGAAAACTTACATGCTCCAGCCACTAAGGAGGTGGCTAGGGGCTGCAGCCAAGGGCAGATTCACACCCCTGCATGTGTAATCTGCCCACCGCTGCCAATCATTCTCTCCCTGTCTGCAGCATTTAAACAGAGGTTTTTTTCTCTCCCGTTTAGTCCCGCCCCTCAGGGGCGGGGCTAATGGACTTTCTCCGAGAGAGAAAAAAAAACTCTGTTTAAATGCTGCAGACAGGGAGACAATGATTGGCAGCGGTGGGCAGATTAAACATGCAGGGGGTGTGAATCTGCCCTTGGCTGCAGCCCCTAGGCACCTCCTTAATGGCTGTAGCATGTAAGTTTTCTAAGTGTATTATCTCGGGGTACAGGGCTGCTCAGGTGCTGGGGACCCCTTGTCTGCATGCTGCAGACATGCTGCATCCAGTGCTGTAATTAAATCACCATGCCTGCTTTGGTGACAGGTCCTCTTTAAAGAGTTGTCACATGCAGATAATTAATCTCTTCCTACAGAATAATTGAAAGCTTAAAGATCGGAGAGGGTATGAATACTTTTTCAAGGAAAGCTTAAAGATCGGAGAGGGTATGAATACTTTTTCAAGGAAAGCTTAAAGATCGGAGAGGGTATGAATACTTTTTCAAGGAAACCTTAAAGATCGGAGAGGGTATGAATACTTTTTCAAGGCACTGTATATATTAAATCATCAGAATACTCAGTCTGAAAGCTAACAATCCATAGTGAAGGTGAATATAACATAAAAGCAACAAGTAGGTGTGGTAAAGTACATTTGTTTGTCATTTCTTGTTTCTATTTCCTATTGAATTCGGTGTGTTAACAGAAATCAATTAAAAAATAAAAGTGGTGGCATTTCTGCTGAAACCTAAAATCGGTAGCTTGCTTAATTTTGGCTGAGAAATTTCCTTTCTATCGATTTGGTGCATTTGGTGTATAATTTGGTGAAAATTAATGTTCTTTTATTATGTTCTCTCATTTAACCCCACATTGGGATGAATAAAATTTCTCATCTTGCTAGTCATCTGTTTCACTACAGTAATACCCCATCCAGTTTTCTGCACAACTCCCTCCGACACCCCACACGAGATGACTTATTTGGTTCTTTTGAATCTTTACTTGACTCTGGTGCTTTCAGTATTGAGTAAAGGCCACTTCACACCTAACGATATCTGTGAACGATATCTTTAGCTATGTCACATGACCGCGATCCTTCCGACATCGTTAGAGCGTTGTCACACGCAAGGATATCGTTAACCTTTTTAAATTTGGCAAAGCGTCAGTTATTTTGAGAAGATCGTTTGAACGATGTAAAACAGCGGCAGGAATAGGAGAATTATGAATGACATCATTCAAAAAGGTGTCACACTGAGTGATGTTTTTCAGAGAACGTTATTTGGACGACGAATTATAGATTTGAGGTCAGCATCTTATTTTTTGGATTAACGTTCCAACGATTTCTCCTTCCTACATCGTTCGTTTACATGCAACGACGCACAAACGATATCGTTGGAATGATCCCAAATCCGTGACGTTTCAATGATATCGTTCAACGATATCGTAGCATGTGAAGTGGCCTTTAGTCTCCGTTAAGGTATCGTTGCACGGCACGACGCTGTAACGATGTCGGCAACGATCTCGGGGGCGCTCGGTCGTTGTTGACATCATTTCAACATCGCTGGTGAAATGTCACACATCTAGATATTGTGGACTACTCACCAATGATGTTGTGAGCAGGTATCGTTCGCAAACCCCATGAACGATCCCTGCTCATTGCTGTGAATGGGTGAAGTCATCCAGGACATCATTATCACTGTGTCACACAGAACGATGCAGCAAGTTGCTGGAGTTGAGATCGTCAGGTTTTCCAACATGTTGGTAAACCTGTCAACTCCGACTCAACGCTTTATCTTAGCAACTTGCCAGAGTCACATGCAACGAGGTTGCAACGACGTCGCTGGTATGCCTCCAAATCCGTGATGTATCAGAACTGTCGTTGATGATGTTGTGCCGCGTAACGGGGCCTTTACCGAGATGCGTGTTATGATGTCATAACATGTGTTGGCCAAGGTTTAATCAAGCAACTTGGGTGACATGTCGTGAAGTCAAGATGCATGTCATGATGTGTCAGAAGCATTCATAGCATCAGATATCAAGGAAGATCCTGGAACAGCCAAAAAGGACTCACGTGCGGTGACAGAGCAAGCTGCATGGAGGACTGCATGGGAACAGTAAGTTGTAAAGAAAGTATTTATTTCACCTCCTTTTTTTAACCCTCTACAAATTAGCTAAATGGAGGCTGTTTGGCTGAATAGAGGGAATCACAAAAAAAAATCTGACCTTTTTAATAAATTGTGATACAGTTCAATTTGTCTTGAACCGATAATAAAAAAGCCAATTAAGGACTAGGCTCCATTGAAGACTTTTTACCTCCCATTTGATTCTTGTTTGTTGTTTTTATATTTGTATATTTTTGAGGTCTTTTTAAAAAAAAAAAAAGTATAATTTAGACCACAAAACACTAGATTCACTTGGCAATCCATCTGCACTTACCAAACCGGAAGCACCCAAGGCTCAGTATTTTTTTCATACTTCATGTCAAGTTCATTACCTATTATACCCAGTATGTTTAAATTTAAAGGTGATATTATGGGTCACTCGATGAGGTGTATTCTCTAAGCCCTAGACCTGAATAAGCAGCAAAGATTGAAGGTTTTGATACTGGACAGAACAGTCGACCTGGAAATGCTAAATGGTAGAATTATGAGGAAGCAGGAAAGTAATATGAACCGGAGCCTCCGGGGTCAACGCCACTGAAACACTTCCTGTTCTCTGCTGCAGTATGAGGTTGAACTTTCTCTGCCCCAAAGGAGGGGTTAGAGCTGAGATGCAGATATGATTTATTAATTTGTAAGTGAGCTAAGATCCTAGAACTGTAGTGTCAAGATCTGCTTGATCATGTAGGAGGGTAGGGACAGAACAGAATTTTTTTTTACCTCCCAGGAGCTCCACTTTAAAGGTGAACTTGTCATGAAAAAAATGTGATCAACGTCAACCTGTTGACATGGAGTTAATCTGCAGGTTAATAGCATTCTTACCCATTCTGCCACTGCACTTAAAGCTCTGGGCCAAGAGCAAAATTACTGTATTCCCCCTGGCAGCCTTGGGCTTTTCAGTCATAGGGGTATGGCCTCAGTCATCTCTATGAATGTGAGCGGTAGCTTTTACCACACTCAGCACTCAGTTTTGCATTAGTGCTGGCCTCTTCTGTTTATAATCCAGAGAGAGTACCTTCAACAAGTTCATCTCTGCTTTACTCTTTAGTTAGCTTTGTTATGCCAAAGTGCCATTCTGTATATATATTTACTCTTCTGTTTCAAGGTGCTTGCCTGCATTCTTAACTCTGCTTTTCTAAAGGGATTGTCTGCATTCTCAGCTATGCTGTGCGAATGAGCCATCAAGCTCTGACATTCCATATACAAGGTGTTATCCAATATAATAAGCTCTTTTTTTATGTGGAATTAGCATGCTCGGTCTGCTATTTCACCCTCAGATGCCTTTCTCCATTTACAGCTCTGCTGTTTCACACCAAAGGTGTCATCCAGCCTACATGACTACTGTTCCATGCTGCTGCAGCTACTTCTGTATGAACAAGAACGTGGAAGGGGGCATGGCTGCTGGCCCCATGGTCAAAATACAATCCTGTCTCTGATATACCATCCTATGTAATGTAAAAATAGGGGTCTTATCTAGGATGAGTGAGTAGTTAAATATTTGGACTCGCTATACTCATAACGAGTAGGTCGTAATAATCGCATATTTGTTATGAGTAGCGAGTCCAATGTAAGTCAATGGGAAATTAGAGTAATGCAAGACATTTTCTGCCCGAAAGAGGTCTAGGGACCTAGGAAAAGGCTGAAATGGATGCCTGATTATTTAAAAGCCCGGTTTTCCATCTGATCGTTTTAAATAGCTGGCAGGAAAGCCGTCGGTAAAAAGTCTTTTTAATGCAGGCTATTTCAACGATCAGCTGATGCTGGCAATTGACTGCATCAGCTGATTATTTTACCGGCACATAAGCTGATCGGTTGGCCGGCCAGTCAAATGATCAGCTGATATTGGATCCGATTTGGACGTTGCAGAAAATGGCGTGGCAGGGCGTATATCAAGCCTATGAGTCATAGGCTATGATTCATCTATGATGCTGCGCGGCTAGCCAATCATAGTAATACCACAACCAAAAAGGATGCAGCATTACTGTCATTGGCTAACATGCTGGGTGGGAGATCTGAATATTGTGAGTAGTGAAATACTTCTATGTTCCGAGTACCGTGAGTACTTCATTACTCGCCGAGTTCTGAATACTTGCGTGTATACCCTAGTGTTATCCCTTCAAGTAGCAATCATTTTATCAAGCAGAAATAAATACATGCGTGATCTTCGGCTGATTCCACGCTGCCATGGTCTTTCCTCCCCCATAACAACTTGGTAGCTTCCTATCCCCTGAAAACTTTAGAACTATGCATGACTAATTTTCTCTGTCCCCAAAGGGAGGGTGAGAGCTAAGGTGCAGATATGATTTTATTTATTTATAAGCAATCTATACTGTTGATCCTAGAACTGTAGTGCCTCAGCTCTGCTTCATCATGTAGGCAAGCAGGGACAGTGCAAAAAAGTATTTATCTCCCCGGAGTTCCCCTTTATGGTTGGAATAAAGACTCTTAACTAATCTTTATCCAGTGACCTCTACCAACTGTAACAGAGCCCTGAAATCTATACCCCTACAGATCCTATGGTTTAACAGCAACCTTCACCCAACTTTCTGATTTCAAAGCCATTTAGGTTTGACTAGATTTTCATGACTTTCTTTTGTCACATACTTTCCGATTCACCAGGTCTTAAACTATTAACAGTAATGATAAGAGAAATGACATACAAATTGAAGAACAGAAGCCATCAGTCACAGTGTATGAAAAAATGAAATGGACAGTCAGTAAATCTCTCCACATCCTGAGGGAGTGGGGGACAGACCAAAAAAAGCAATATCAGGTCAGTTTCTGACTGGACGATCTCTAAACTGTGGGTTTGCTATAAAATGGTTTTCAATTGTGAGACTGTCATTATATGTGATTGGTGTGCACTATATAGGAGCTGAACAGCTATCTTAAAAAAGAATATAGCAACCTGCACTGTTGCGGAATCTATTAAATAATTGGAGAGCGCTCGTACGGCTGTTGGAAAGAAATTTTGAGAAAAATCTATGTAACAAAGTTAACATATTCTCTTTGGAATATCAATTTCATTCAATTTAGATTTGTACGTTACAGTAGTCCAAAAAGTTTGAGTCGTTTTCAAAAAATAGTCAAACAAAAAGATGTTATTTTTAGTGCTTTAATATATTTACACAGATATAGACTAATCCATATCATTCTACCTATTTTTGCATGCGATATTTAAAGGGGTTGTCGTGTGAAAACAAATTATAGTATATACATAGGATAAGTGGTAACGTATTCATCAGTTAAGGTCCAACTGCTACAACCCTTATTGATCATCATAATGGGGAATTTTCATCCCCAACGGGCAATTCTATCACCATTAGAGGGCAGAGACAATGTGCATGCACAACAGTCATTACAATCCCCTTTTTTTCTGTGGGGCTGTAAAAAATAGCTAAGAAGATGCTCAGCTGCACCATAGGGTAGTGAAGTTGTTATTCACAGGAATAAAATTAATTTAAAATTATTTTCATTAATAGAACTTGAAATAATAATAATTTCCACCATTGGATGTGATTAAAAAATGTTTCTGTGCTGAGATGGTGTGTCCCTGCTATGTACTGTGTAATAGAGGTGTCTGACCATACAGGGACTTGGTCTGACCATACCACATCTCCTGTGTTGGGAAGGATGTAAGAAAACATGAGATCATACAGTGGGTAGGGAAAGTATTCAGACCCCTTTAAAATGTTTGCTCTTTGTTTCATTGCAGCCATTTGGTAAATTCAAAAAAGTTCATTTTTTTCTCATTAATGTACACTCTGCACTCCATCTTTACTGAAAAAGAACAGAAATGTAGACATTTTTGCAAATTTGTTAAAAACGAAAAACTGAAATCTCACATGGTCAAAAATATTCAGACCGTTTGCTCAGTATTAAGTAGAAGCACCTTTTGAGCTAGTACAGCCATGAGTTTTCTTGGAAATGATGCAACAAGTTTTTCCCCCTTGGATTTAGGGATCCTCTGCCATTCTTCTTTGCAGATCCTCTCCAGTTCCGTCAGGTTGGATGGTGAGCGTTAGTGAACAGCCATTTTCAGGCCTCTCCAGAGATGCTCAATTGAGTTTAGGTCAGGGCTCTGGCTGGGTCGGTCAAGAATGGTCACAGAGTTGTTCTGAAGGCACTCCTTTGTTAATTTAGCTGTGTGCTTAGGGTCATTGTCTTCTTGGAAGGTGAAACTTTGGCCACGTCTGAGGTCCTGAGCACTCTCAAAGAGGTTTTCATCCAGGATATATCTGTGCTTGGTCACATTCACGTTTCCTTCAATTACAACCAGTTGTCCTGTCCTTGCAGTTGAAAAACACCCAATAGGATGATGCTGCCACCGCCATGTTTCACTGTTGGGATTGTATTGGGCAGTTGATGAGTAGTGCCTGGTTTTCTCCACACATACCGCATAGAATTATCCCCAAAGATTTCTATCTTCGTTTCATCAGACCAGAGCAGGGCCGTATTTACCTCTAGGCACCTGAGATCAGATGCCTAGGGCTACAGATCCTGTGGGTGCGGCGACAGAGTTGAAAGTGATCACTGTACTAATGTTGGTGATGTATTAATGTACTGACGGTGGTTCTGGTGATTCATGTACTAATGGATGTTCTTGTGATGTCATGTACTGATGGTGGATTTGGTAATGTACTATTGTAGTAATGGTGGTTATAGTGATGTAGAAGATACAGGACAATGTCTCCACTGTTTGCCCTTCTCCCTGAGAATGCATCCTCTGTCTGTAGTCGCATGAATGGTAATAAACAATCATCATGAGAATCATGAGTGTGAATTATTTTGTGTGGGTGTTGTCAAAACTCGTAAGGTGAAAGTGACTTACCATAGCCGGGACTTCACGAGGCAGGTGTTTCTTCTCCTCCTGTCACGGAACCGCGCTTGCAACCGTGGGGCTGGTAGTCCAGAATCAATAGAGTTGGCTGAACAGTTAAGGGGTAGTTAATTCTGTCATGACGCCACCTGTGAGTGTTCCGGTGAGTTCACCGGCGCTGCTTGGGCCTCCGGGTGATGGAATGCAGCAAGATGGGACGCTCCCCACAGGATGAGCGGGAGACCCCGGAGCCAGGAGCTGCACAAGATGTTGTGAGGCAGCTGCAGTACTTCTAGCATGCGGAGATGGACAATTTTGAAAAAGGCACGGACACTGATAGTCTCTGTAACGGGTATTTTACTGTAACCAGCAGGCAGTACATGGTATACAGTAAACAGGTAACGGACCGGGTGGACTTCAGCAATGACCAGTGTTTCTCAGAGCTCCGCGGTTTTCCTCCATTCTAACTTATTCTGAGTGAGTTGCCGATGTCGCCTTTGAGTGCCAAGGTCGGGTACAATGGACTACTTATATTGCCCTGCCGGTGTGTACGTTGAGGTGTGAGGGGTAGTCTGGGTTCTTTTGGTGGGTACTCCGCTGACAAGACGGCTCTGTTTGCAGCGGCTTTGGGGTACTCCTGTAGAGCAATCCCTCCAATCCTAGTTTGCATTGCAGTGATAAACGACTCCCAGCTTCGGAACCAGTAATCCGGCTGTAGATGGGCACGGGTGTATTTTGACCCACGTGTGGTTGCCCAGGGTCCGGTTGTTGAGGCACCAGGGTAATGGCTCTAACTTCTTCTTCCACTAACACACTACTCCTACACTCCGCCCACCAGGACTTTATTGGCCCTCTATTCTGATGTGCATGTAGGGTATTGAGCTCTGAGTTTTAACCATGTCATGGCTTAGTCAAAGAATATTGCAGCTGCAATCTGGGCTGCAATATACTCCTGTGACGCACTCGTTGCGGGGCGCCACAAAAGTGCACGACTGGAGCTCCTAGTTATAGACTTAGTGGTCTTTATAGGATATTTGCCATTTGCAACCCTGTGTTGTTTAGGCTCAACCTCTTTCCAGTGCTAAATACCTATAATATCTTCCACAGGTCATCACTCAGGAAATTTAGACCGTTACCAGTCCAGGGGACTCTCGTAAACAAAGGGGGTGACTGCCACATGTTGACTGCACTGCAGTCCATGTGTAAGGCTGCTGTACTTTAATTGGAGTTAATTTTCATTGGCACTTTCAGAGTTAATCCCAGATTGCTGCTGTAGTCTATGCTGTGTGCAACTCTGAAGGTGGAGGTGGTGTGGTGTTTCAGAGATCTGATCTCCATTCCCTCAGCCTTTAAGTAGTTCCACTTCCTTCCACTAGGTGTCACAGACAGAGTTCAGTCTCTACTTGGACCCTCTGCAGTAAGGACATACTGTGCTGTTGAAGTTCCCTTCCATATGAGCTTCTGGGTTTTCCCAGTCCATAGGTGGAGATAGGGACTCTTAGCCTAGGGCAGATCAGGATCAACGGGCAAGAGTGGTGGCCTGGACATCCTCAGTTTAGGAGATAATTTCAAGATTAGGGTGAGCCATTGACCCCAAGTATAAGGATCAGACTAGTTTGCCTTTGCTCAT